>CM076570.1:1073338411-1074014391 GCA_034641835.2 Pinus albicaulis
ATCATTCTCTCCATGGTTCTAACTAGACTGTCAATTTTGGCATCAGATGAAGAGGTTAAGGCCATAGTTTCATCTTTGTATGTGACTCCCTTTTCTGACCTCATCCTAGCCCTCTTTTCAATCAGGTTGGCCTCTGCACTCACAGCTCCCCTTTACATGTCTTCTAAAGTTTGGGGATCCCTCTCTCTTAGTTGATAGGTCATGTCTGGATCAAATCCTTCTAGAAACTTCACTAGTGCTAGGCCTTGTGGGGGTTTCATGTGAGGCAGGAGAGCATTGTACACACTATTGAACCTATTGCAATAGTCTTAGATGATTTCCCCGACATTTATCTTAAGCTTGTTATATTCTGAGAGAATTTGGAGAGGGTTTTTCTTAATCTTCCATTTGTTTATGAATGTCTGGTAAAGGGAAGGGAGATCATGTATGATGTTAGGAGTCAAGCTTTTGAACCATTTTATAGCTTATCCTCCTAAGCTTTGGGCAAACATCCTCATCTTCATGGTTTCCTCTTCTAATTCCATGTAATCAAAAGCATCATTTATTCTATCTACATGTTATTGAGCAGTTGTAGAGTTAGCTCCGGTGAAGTGGGGAATTCTGGATTGGTAGTCATTTGGTAAAGGTACCAGAGGTTGTGGTAGTACTAGGGGGGCATACCATGCTCCCATGATGGGAGCTAATGGAATCCAAGGAGGATTTACAAGGGGAGTGTTTGTGAGATGGGGTGTAGGATGAAGTGGTGTGTTTTGCACAATGGTGGTATGAATGGGTGTGGTGGAAGTACTTGGACAAGTAAACTGATTCTGAGTAGACTTGGGATGAAAAGATCTGAAGTGATGGAGAAGTTGAAAGTTAGGAGGAATGGAAGGAGAGGCTTCTCTACTATAACTTTGCTACAAATCTATGGGCTCAAGGTCAGTTTGGTCAATCTCACTTTGTGACTTAGTTCGGAAAAGGTTTCTTGTATGGTGTAAGTCAAAATGTGGATCCTGCAAGGCAGTAAGATTTTCAAGGATATAACTTTCTCTATGAATGGTCCTAACAGTATTTGAATCTTCAATTCTAGGAGTTTTCCACAAAATCCTTTTCGGGTCGTCAACTATGGTAGGAGGGTTTGGGTCTGGGTGAGATCTGGTACAGATCCTTTATGAAGCCAAATTTCAAACCCAAAATGTAGAGAGGCTGAAATTTTATGACTGATTTCGGAAGGCGGACCTCTCTAATTTTTTTCTAAAATCGCACAGTGTGTGACTAGGCTTATAAAATTCTCAGGGCTGATTTGACAAAATCCTAGGGAATTCTAATGAGAACTAGTGAAGTAATAGGCCTACTGGAGGCTAGTGGAGTCACCAGGTGGATGTTTTTAGTTGCTTTGAGCATATGAATGTATGGTCCACCACCAATAACTGAAAAAAACCAATCTAGGGATGTTATTGCATTTTTCTAAGTTTCCTTTATGTATCCCTAAGGGTTCGATGAGTGTCCTCCGGTTGAGTCATCATTTTGCTAGGATGGTGAGGCAATTAGATTTCACTGTTTGGCTAACAGTTTGAGTTCTCTATGATTTGATAAGGGTTTCTGAAGTTCTAAGGAGTACTTATATTGTCACTAAATCAGAAAGCTTATCACCTTCATTTCCAATTGTGTTAGGCTATGAGTTGGTGATAAATCAATAGATGTTGTGTAACAAGGGTTTATGAAGTCCTAAGGAATACTTATATGGTTATTGACTCAAAAGGTCCCACCGTAATTGCCATTATGTTAGGTCCCCATAATTTGTTAGATTGGTGAGAACAAATGGACAGGGGTAACATCAGACCAGTCTTTGGTGTCCTATGACCTAGCCTTCTTGGACTCAGAGAGGGCTCTCTCTATTTTGTGCAAAGGATATGAACTTGTTTGCTTTTTAGGTTTGATTTTAGGCTAGTTGTTAAGTTTTAGGGTTTGTTTGTTTGTTTTGATTTGTTGGGCAAGTAGTTAAGTAGGTTAATAGAGTGGGGAATATCAATCCATTGGGCTATGGGGTCTGAAAAATTCTTTGAAAGGTGTAAAAACGAATCAAGGATAGCTCAAAGGGCAAGTTGGCAAGATCAAATGGATCTAATTAGGTCAAGGGAGAGTGAAGTAACATGGAATTGTGAACATAGTGAGTTAACTGGGAAATAAAGGATCCTTTAACAAACCAATAAATAATAAAAGGTTTCTAAGATGATAGCATAATAGAACTTGAAGAGCAATGAAGGATTCTTCAATATCAACTAAGCTAACCAAGTCTTACAAACAACAGTTAAGTAAGCTAAGAGAGCAGTGAAGGAATCTGTTATCAAAAAATCAGGCTTGATGGGATGCTCATCAAGTAAACATTGTGTAATTGTTTCAAACCAATATTTTGTTTGAGGTTTAGCCTCCTCAACCTAAGAGGGATTTCTCAAAAGCTTATGATTTTTGATAAATAAGTAGATGGCTAACTCTAAGGTAAAACGGATAGAAGATATAACTGGTTGTAAATCACATTAGCAAACATTCATTGGGCTATGGATTCAAGGTAACTTCAACAAAAAAATCACAGTCTATCTAGCATGGAAGTCAAGGCATTTGGAGTTCAAATCATGGAGTAAAACATATAGAACAGTGAAACACAGTCAGTTTGTATATGAAGGAAGTTAGAGAATTATGAATGAATTATAAGTATCATAAATAAACACCACTACAGATAGAAATATTGAAGAATTCCATTAGAAAAATAATAGACAAGAACTCCTCATGAATCTTGAGTTGTCTAAACAGAACTCTGTATTAAGATTAAAAAACCATTACATACAGAACACAGTCTTTGCTAATAAAAGTGTCCAACCTCTTGGATTTCGATCTTATGATCTTTATAGAACATTTAAAAAATAGGATTCCTTCTTCTCCACTAGATACATCGAACTCATAGAGTTTGACCACTTTCTCTAATCATAAACATGTCATTTATTACAAATTGACAGCTATAATCCTAAATGAAAAGTCCTATTTATAGTAGGACTAAAACTTCTTTAATATCCTCCTAACAACCTTATCTATTCTTATTACATATTTTTCCACGTGCACTCCCATGAAGTCGAATTTGGATGATGATATTTAACTTGATGTAACCATGCCGTTGATGATAATGTTCTCCTAAAATTTAGGAAACATGTCTTCCTGTTTTTTAGGCCCTTTGATTCCCTTATCTGTTTTGAGCACTTTGACCATTAATGAATCATGTCTACATGTCTCTTGTTGCCAAATATCTACACCATATGTCTTCAATTCTCCCACTATGTATAATTTAAACTTTGAACAATGCCAAAAAGGTAAGAATAAACCTGCGCTACGAAAGCAGCACAGTTTCGTAGCACAGTGTTTAGCTCCTTTTCAAATCTACTTTTGATTTGTTTTCTTCAGGGAAGCCTTAATTTGCCATTAACACACTTCCAATTTCAAAACAAGAATCACCAAAATTCCCTCAAAATTTGATATGAAATATCATAAATATTGCTTCAGCATTTTCGTAGCGCATTTCATCAGATTTGCACTATCTGTGCTACGAAACTGCTGTGTAAGCAGTTTTGTCAAAACTGTCTTCAAAATTCATACTTTGGAGATACTTAAACTTTAAGGGTATTGGTTTTATTTCAAAAACACATCAATATGACCTTGAAAACATAAGCTTCATCAAAATTTACCTTCATTTTGATCAGATATTGTCTTGTGGATTTATCATTATGTTTCACTGCCCCTTTAACCTTTCTTGAGACAAAGACCTTGTCAATTGTATCTCTGGCTCTTCCACCTATCTTCTTAACTTCTATTTCTAGCTCTCAAATGAGTGTTGATCACTCTTACAAACTTTTCCCCCTTAATGGTTGTGATTGTCCATGTGAAGAATTGTTCTTCACTTCTTGGTATTTCTGATTTGGAGACTATTTGACCTTCCCAAACAGCTTTCATCCTCTTAAATTATGTTTTCTCAATGACATTTTTTTTGGCTCTTTCCTTCAACTTAGTAATCTCATGGTTTTCTGATCTTAACTTCTCCTCCAGGCTTTTATATTCGATCATTTCTTCTTGTGCTATAATTACTCTGTTTTCTACATGCTCTGCCACAGTTGAGGAAAGATCAACTATTTTTTCAAGAACAGTGGTTGCTTTATTTTTTTCTTCAACTTCAACATTAAGTTCCTTGAGCCTTTTTGAATTTCTAGTTACAGGCTTCCTAGCTTGGAAAACAAATGTTGCATCTTCACCCTTAAACTCCAGCTTCTTTGCTGATTTCACCTTTTACTGTTTGATTTCATTTATTCCTAGGAAATCAGCTTGCACTATAGGTGATTCTTCTATGTCTATTGCATGCAGTATGTCATCCAAGTTTCCTTTCAATCCTGGACTTTCATTTGATCCTGAAGCTACTGTCTTTCCTTTTGATTTTGCAACTTGACTCCTTGTAATTCTCTGAACTACTTGCTTACCAGCTGTTTGTTTTTGTTTAGCTTCCTTAGTACTTTGTAATCCTTGTTTTGCAGGTGAAGGAGTTTCTGTAACAATCACTGATGTTCTTTATACCTTATCTTTCACTTGTTTCCTTGGCTTCAATTTCACAAACCTTCTTTTCCTTATATCTGCTGGTTGACTGAATTCTGCTGATGGTGATGGATTTTCCTTTGCCCTAGGGTTTTTAACTGGGGTTAGAGCTTCAATTTCAAATCCACTTATAAAAAGAAAAGAAGAGCAGTCCCTATTAATCTTCTGGAGCTCATTTAAAACCAACAGTTTAATTAAACCATGGTGAAACATAGATGTTTCACAACCCTCGGATTTTCCTTGCACTTTATCAACCATTTTGGCTATACTTCTATATAGGAAAAATGGTAAATCCAGTGATATCATACCTGTGAAATGTAATAGGAGTTTGAAATGATAAGTGTAGACTTTATGGTACCTGCCTTTGCATGTGAAATATCTTTGGATGTTGAACAGGATTTTAGCATAGCTATCCTTAATACAGTTTCTGGGAATTGCATTGTTCAGGTCCATCTCTGCATATTCTGGCTTCATAAACATCTTGCATGCCTCCATATCGAATCTAAAACCCTTAAACCAAGTTTCCTGTCCTCTAAGTATTTTAGTCACTAGAGCTATAATTTCAGGTGTCACTGACATGTTTAACATTCCAACCTTTGTATTGGTCCCACTGAAATGTAATGCAAACTCTTTGGATACCTGAGTATGTCCACCTTGAAAATTTTCACAGAATTTTAAACAACCTGCTTTACTGAAAGCATCCATGACTATTTGATATTCAGCTAAAACTTTTGTGCTTTCAGGTTCAGATCTCAAACAATGTCCTCCTCTGTGGTTCTTTTTCTCCTCAGCCATGCTTTTTTTAGAAAAACTTTGTTGGCTTCCTTTGGAATTTATAAAACAGCCTCTCTTGATTTAATTTGGCAGCCTTGCTTGAGAAAAAAGGAACAGCCTCGCTTGATTTGATTTGGCAGACTTTCTTGATTTAATTTGGCATCCTCGCTTGAGAAAAAGGGAACAATATCGCTTGATTTGATTTGGCAGCCTCGCTTGATTGTGTATTAAAATAGCCTTGGTATAGAACAACCACATGCTTAACTCTAATACTTCAGAGTTTGAAATAAAGATGTTTCACAATTCAGTATGATCAAATGTAGACTAGAATGACTAGAATAGAAAACAGTTTTCGAAATTCGAAATCCCAAATTCCAATAAGAAACCCATGCTATGATAATAATGGATATGAATGGTTAAGTACCTCGAATATGACCTCTAACTGACTCACCATGATGCTACCCCATCATTACTTAACAGATTTCTGACAATTTCTGGGTTTTTACATGACATGTTAAGAATCTGTGCTTTCGTAGCGCACATAGTGTATTTTTCGCACTTTGCACTACAAAAGTAACAGTGCTTTCGTAGCGCAAAACCCAATTTTTGAACTGACAGCACTACAAAACTACGTTTTTGTGGCTAATTGCATGAATTTCATCAGAAACTTAATGACATGATCTCTAAATGAATGATAAGACTTTTTAATCATGGAATGAGACTTAAAAGACTTTATTTGAAATTGAAAACTGACCTTTGAGACTTCTAAATCTAAGACCTACCCTTTATCAAGACTAAGTGACTCAAGACCTATTTGAAAACTATGACCAAAACAGTGTAAACTTACAGAGTTTAAAAATAAAAAATTAGGGTGATAATAGATTCTCTAAAACCCACTTGGAAACAAATAGCATTCTAACATAACATATCAGTAAGACTAAAGAAGCATTTAAGAATTTCTTTAGAAAACTTTGAGGAAGAAAACATAGAATTCAAGAAAGCAGGCAGAAGTTGGGTATCAAGAAGATAAATCTCATTCTCTATTTCTGTTCTATGACTAAATGAACCATAAACACAATGAATAACTGAAGAAAACAAACATAAATATGGAATACATCACCTTTCGAACAAGCTTAATGAATCCTAAGAGTGAGCATGATCCATAGAAGCACAATCCAACACCATCACAGGGCACCAACAACCAGTTTCACCAATAAATTCCAAGTCTATTTCATAGCATGCTCAGAAAATGTCCAACATATACAATGAAGCCTCCATGCTCTATTTATCATGCATTGGAGGACTAAAACCTAACTAATTCTCTAGAAGCCTATTACTTAATCATAAATGTCACCTTTGTCCTTGAGACCTTGCAAGGCCCAAGGCACAAAATATCTAAAACAAAATATCTTTTCGGGCATTTTTGGCAAAGCAATTGACATTTGGGCTCTACCAAGCCTCCCAAAACTTTCCAAGCACACATTTTTGACTTTTCCTCTATTAGGGTGTATCACTGAGTTTTAGGATAAATTTCCATGCGAAGGGCGTAGCACGGGAGCAAGAAAACTGGGTCAACTTGCAGCAAGGGTTTGAAGGCCTTCCCGATGTCGGAATGGGCTCTATGATGGCCCGTTGGAAAACCAGTTGAGTATAATTTCCAGAAAAACCCTTGGCTTTCCGATTGTACCCTTGTAACCTGTTCAAAAAGAAAAAAATCCCAAGGCTGGTAAAGGCGCAACACATGTCCTGAAAACTAGGCAGAGAGGTGAAAATTAGGGTGTTTTTTACCCTTTTGGAGGACCAAAACAACTCCAGTTGACCTGAAACTTGGTGAGCATGTTGTACTTGAGCTAAGGATTCCAAAAATGTAAGCCTCTCCTCCTGAAGATGCCCTGAAAAAAAAGCGTAGCACCAAGGATGCTACCGCCTTGGCCCTCCAAATTAGCGAAAATCCAAAATTCCCAAAAAGTTCCCAAAATTCACATTTGTCTTCCTTTTTATGTTTGGGATGCTTTCATGGAAGCATCAGTAAGAAGGTTGAGCTTTCTTTGACATTTTTCCTTCTTGAGGGCTTGAACCTTGGCAAGGGCTCTTTTGAGCTTGGCATAGTGTTTCTAAGTGCATAGTGTTTGTTCATCTTCCTTTGGAGGTCAAGGTCTCTATTTGCCTTCTCCAATTTTGCCTCCAAGTGTGTGTTTTCTCTTTCTATCCATGGCTCCTGATCATATTACATCTCCATGGTAGGCAGCTCACTTAGAGGGAGTTGCTCTGCCAAGGTGGATTCTTTCTCTCTTTGTCTTGCCAAGGCCTTATTTAAACCCATGGTCCTTGGTCTTCTTTTGTTTTGTCCTTCCTCATCTTCACTTTCTTCACAGGTGCCCATGAATTCCTCTAACTTTACCTGTTTCTTCTTGAGCCTCTTTTGAGGCTCTAATTGCTCTAGCTTCATAAATGGAATTTTGTGCCCCTAGCTGTCTGTTCTCCATCTCAAGGGAATTATTCATAGTCTTGGCCCTATCTAGATTTTCTTTTGTTGGAAATATGATGCAGAGTGTTGTCCTTGATGGCAACCCACTTAATGAAGATGAAGACATGAGATTGTTGACATGTGTTTTCCTTGATGGCAAACCAACTGATGAAGTTATTCCTGACCTGATGGACTTGGTAAATGATGTAAATCTGATATGCAATGATGGTTGTTAGCAATATGATGTTGAGTGTTGTCCTTGAATGGCAACCCACTTGATGAAGATGATGGCAACTTACTTGATGAAGTTGTGCTTGATAGAATATGTCTTGATGAACTAAAAATGATGTATCTACAGTGTATACAGAAGGCAATGAAGAAAGGAATTGAGCATGTGCTAAATCTATGGTGAAAAGAGTATGTCTCAAGGCATACGCGGATCTGTCTAGGGGAAGTCGCATATGCACGCGGGAAAGAACGTGACAAGTCGCGTATGGGCAAAAGCGCTCATAAAGTGCAAAACCAGGGGTAACCACCATGGTATTGACCCATTGTATTGGGTAATGATTCGTCTAAATGACCCCGTCCAGGAATACCATCGGAAGTAATGTGGTTTTGGCTCATGGTATTGAAAAAAGGTAAACTGCAGTAAGAAGAAATTACTGTAAATATGAGAGTGTGGGTGCAAGATACCTGAGCTTTGAATAATTTCACCAAAGATGACCTCAATGTGGAAAGTGGGTTACGCTGAATGATAGATATGAATGTGATGAGCACCAATAGCGAAGAAGGGTATCTAGATCTCAAATAATGGTCATGAGATCTGCTATGGAATGATTAGATCAAGATAAAGCATCTGCCTGGGTGTGGCGTAAAATCGTGCATGTATATGCTGAAGAATTAATACCTAAATGTCTCAAGAAATATGCTAGTTCGCCGAGAGGAAGCGCGTATATACGCGGCTTCTCTGAAGAGAAAGCACGCATGCGCAATGAAATTGGATCTGTTATATGTACAGAAGTATACACTGGCTTATGTGAACGGAAGCGCGTATATACGCAACATCAGAGAAAGGAAGGCGCGTATGCAAACTAGGGTTTGCTGAAGTATGGGGTATGATATGTCTGATCTGTTCTGCTGGTTTACTGATATCTGTCAGTGAGTTATATGTATCTGTTTCATGGTTGACTGTGCTTAAATGTATGGAGAGGGTCCAGTCTGAAAATATGATGAAACGTGGCCTGCAAGTGATGTCCTAAAGGATGCTTTGGATCCAGTGTGAAAATTTATGAAACGTGGTCCATAGAGGTGCTGAGGGTTGTAGCCTTCAGTCAGGGGGTTGTAGCTCCCTTCCAGGTGAGGCTGGTAAACGAGATCAGGGGGTCGTAGCTCCCTTCCAGGAGAGGCTGGTAAACGAGTTAGGGGGTTGGAGCTCCCTTCTAGGAGAGGTTGGTAAACGAGCGCAGGTGGGTGCCTGCGTGCTGGTAGGAGTCTGCACCAGCACATATGTTGTAAGATGTTTTCTCTATAATAAAATATTGAAGGCTGAGAAACTGCAGCGGTGGTTTTCTCCCGACTTGGGTTTCCACCTAAAAATCCCGGTGTTCATGTGTGATTCTTTGTGTGATGGTTTATTCTGTTCTTACTGCACATGTTTACTGTTTATAGAACATCAATGAATGAATGATGGAATGATATAAGTGAAGAACTAATGGCATAATTAGATCTCTGTGTATACGCGAGTTTTATGAAGGATATCCGTGTGTATACGCTAGTTGGCTTCAGCAAAGTAGCGTATGGGTTTTAAAGGAATGAAAAAGTAAAAAGTTTGAATATGCAGTAAATACTGATTCACCCCCCCCTCTCAGTATTTTTCCCAACAATTGGTATCAGAGCAGGTCCTTCTGCAAAAGCTTGATCGCTTGAAGGAGATTCGTCGCAATGGGAAGTCAAGAAGGAGTAATGTCTATAAAGCCACCTCTATTCAATGGAAGCAATCTGATATTCTGGAAGGTACGAACAAAAGCATATCTGCAAAGTCTTGGTGCAGATGTATGGGCAATCGTGGAAGAAGGTTATCAATACCCGGCAAGTATTCCTACTGATGCAGCATAAAGGAAGAAGTATGAAATCAATGCCAAAGCAGTAAATGTCTTATTAGGAAGCATGTCTGAACCAGAATTTGCTAAAGTGATGCAGCTACATTCAACAAAAGAAATATGGGACAAAATCATTCTAAGTTATGAAGGAGACACAAAGGTAAAAAGTGCAAAACTCCAAACTCTTAGAATTGAATATGAAAATTTGAAGATGCATAGTGATGAGAGTATTGCCCATTTCTTCTTACGTCTGGATGACATTGTAAATCGAATGAGAAATTTGGGTGAACCCATAACTCATACTACTCTGGTAGAAAAAGTCTTAAGATCCTTGACTTCAAAATTTGACTCTAAAGTTTCAGCTATTGAAGAAAGGCAAGATCTGCAAACTCTTACTATTGTTCAATTACATGGTATTCTGACTGCTTTTGAAATGAGACAAGGAGGTCCTTCTCAAATAAGAGAAGCTGCTTTTAAGATATCTGCAAAAGGAAAAGAAAAGGAAGTTGTCAAAGAATCCATCTATATATCCGATGAAGAAGAAGCGAATTTCGTGAGAAAACTCCAACTAGGAACTGGAAGATTCAAAGGTAAGCTTCCTTTCAAATGTTTTGAGTGTGGAAAAGTTGGTCACTATGCTGCTAAATGTCCTTATAGAGAAAAACATGGTAAAGGGAAACAATTTGAAAAGAGGAAGAGTTATTATGCAAATGAAGATGACGATGAAGTGTCCAGTGAAGATGAAGAAGATTCTGACCATGATCTGAAAGTACTCATGGCAAAGAAGCAAAAGAAGAAGGCTACTCGAAACAAGAAGATATCTCAGAAAACTTGTATAGCAGAAATTGAAGAAGATAAATCAGATAGTGATTGGGGTCCTTGTAATACTCTTCTTTGTGCAAACAATAGTGAAGATAGTGAAAGTAAAGTTGTGGATCTAGAAGAAGCTATCAAGATCAAAGTTGAAGAACAACAAAAGGAAATTGATAAGAAAGATTCTATCTACAAAGAGATGATCTCTCAAATGAAAGAATAAATAGAAATGCTGAATGGACAGGTGGACAAGTATCAAAGGTTTCATACTTATGCATCCAATCGAATTAAATAACTAGAAGCAGAAATCAACGATCTAAATGCAGATCTCGAAAAATCAAGCAAGAAGAATGAAGGACTTGAAGCTGCAATCATCTCTCTGCAAGCAGATCTTGAATCATCAAGTAAGAAGAATGAGGAACCTCTACAATCATTTGAAAAGGAAGGCCTTGAAGCATAAATCATCTCTCTCAAAGAAGATCTGGAAAAATCAAATAAGAAGAATGAAGAGTTGCAACAAACATGTGAAGAAAACGAAAATTGGTTGAAAGAAGAGATTCTAAATCTGAAGGATCAAGTAGAAGATGGAAGAAGTAAAGAAGAAAGCATGACGAAGCAATGTCAAGCCTTGGAGGTTGAGGTAAACATTCTCAAAGGTAAATTAGAAGAAAAGGTTAAACTTTTGAGGTTTCAAGATAGTTCTAATATTTTGGACAATATTCTGAGTAATCAAAGGTCTCCTGCTATCAAACTTGGTCTTGGTTTCCATGAAACTGTTAAAGGAGAATCTAGCTCACAAGGAAGTGCTAAAGATTCAAAGGAAGTCAATGCAAAACCTGAAGAGTTGAAAGAAACAAAAGGTCAACCGACGATCATGAATTCTCAAAGGATATCACTCAAGAATGTTGAATGTTTTAAATGTCATAATTATGGGCATGTTGCAGCAAATTGCAGAAGCAGAATATTTCAGCCACAAACTGACAGATCCTACATAGAAAGGTACTCTGGTTTCTTCAAGGGATATTGTTTTTCATGTAACAAGTATGGACATAAAGCAGCTGATTGTAGAAGGAGGAAGAATAGAAATACTCATTATGGTTCTTATGCTTATTTCTCTGGACACATGAGATGTTATTCTTGTAACCAGTATGGACATGTAGAAAAGAAATGCAGGTTGAACAGATATGGGAAATTGGATAACTTCCAGCACACAAATAGAAAGATCAAGCAAATTTGGAAAAAGAAGGAGGACCAATTAGAAACGTAGGGAATTCTGACCCTACTGCAGTCATCCGCTTCTGAAGCTTACTTATCTTATTGACTGCAGGAATGATGTGGTATACATTATGAGATTTAGTAATGTATCGTCACAGGGGGAGCAATGTATGATGACTCTCATGATTGATTTGATTATTCAGGTTATATGTATTTCTGACAGAGCATTTGATATGAAAAAGACAGGTACAGGAAGTACAAGTTCAGGGGGAGATGAAGGAATGTGAAAAATTTCTATGCTTCACTTTCCATACGCGAGTTCTATGAACACAAGTCGCGTATACACGCGAGTTCCAGAAGACACAGTCGCGTATGCATTGATGATAAGAGAATTTATATGATAGCTGAAGATCTAGAGCAGAGGTTCAGGGGGAGCATCAGTCTGACTGTTAATAACTGTATTATTAACTCAGTATCAGCTTAGTTTCTATGCTCTAAATTATGATGATATGATACTTGGTTTCTTATGTTGAAGATTATGGATGAGTCCTGTTTGCCTTTTGATGAAGAGTATTCATTGCTGAGATGAAAGTCTTATAATTCGGAGATAAGGACAGTTCATGCAGAGATTGTTGCTGATGACTTGCTGATGAACGTATTCAGGTTGCACAAGTTAAGGAGGAGCACTGGTTCAGGGGGAGCAACAGGTTGAATACTAATGATTGCTTATTATTTGGTTATTGTGATATTCATTCTTAAATGATGATGACTTGGTACATGGTTTATTATGATGAGATTTTGAGCCTTGTTTGCTGAAAAGTATCTTTTGTACTCACACATGGATGAGTTGGAAGTAGTTTGGTTCAGAAATAAGAATAGATCATGCAGAGTTTGTGACTATGGTTGAGATCTTTTCCCTACATATGTTACTTCATGTTAAATCTTAAAGATCATGGTGATATTGGACCACATGGATGATTGACACATATTTGAAGATGTTGTTCCGGTATGATAATTTCTCTTGGAAAGATTGTATTGATGCTGCAAAGAATCTGAAGGCTTGGTTACTAATGTGCTTATGCTACAACCGTTGGATGACGCTTGAAGACACAACTACACTGTTCTATCTATCTGTACTCCAGGGAAGCATTCAAATATCTCAGAAAGAAGCTGAATACTGTCTTTTTTCTCACAGAGGATCAGTTCTGGTTAAAATTTAGAAGATGGTATTGGATACGCGGGTTTCCTGAAACACAGTCGCGTATATACGCGAGTTCATGCACATAAAACCGCGTATGTTTGATTGCTGACAATTTTCTGTTTGGGGTCAGCTCTCTTCAGCACAGCTGCAGTGCTGTTTGGTATCTCTAGTATCTCTGGTGGTGTTCCAGTTCTTATAATATTGTTTCAATCTTTGATGTTTTAAAGATGCTTTGATGATTGTTTGAAAGTGTTCAGGATGCTCAAACTAAGGGGGAGCCTTAGTCATATGGAAAGGTTGTTCGGGTGCACATTTTTAGGGGGAGCATTAGCTTTGCTGAGTCTAATGCATTGTTGGCATTATGATGGTTCTGATATATGATCTCTCTTGAGGTCTTTCTGGTACTGGTCATGAAAAGTCATATTTGTAATTTGATGAAAAGGTCATGTTGAGACCCATGATGTAAAATTGTAATATTCAGTCATGTAAGGACTTGTCAAATTTGTAAACCCACTTGGTTGGGTAGCTGAGTCAAATTTTGTAAACCCACTTGGTTGGGTAGCTGAGTCAAATTTTGTAAACACACTTGGTTGGGTAGCTGAGTCAAATTTGTAAACCCACTTGGTTGGGTAGTTGAGTCTCATATGTAATTCCACTTGGATGGATCTTTGATGTAAGTATGAGTCTTTGGTGATAGGAAAGTCATAGAGTCATGTACTTCATTGGAAAATAGGTTTGAAGATTCAGCATGAACTCAGGGGGAGCTTGGTCACTTCAGTATATATCAGATCTGCAGAACGCTTCTTCTACATGAGGAGAAAAGGGGGAGAGTGTGTTGGTTTTGATCCGCCCTTTGCCCTTGATGTCAAAGGGGGAGAGTGACATGGTGTTTGAATGAAGAGAAAGAATGGTGTCAAAATGGGGAGAGTGACATGGTGTCATTGTATTCTTAATGTACCTATCTGTTGTGGTAACCAAACACCATCATGGTTGCCATCAAGTCCAAAGGGGGAGATTGTTGGCAATATGATGCAGAGTGTTGTCCTTGATGGCAACCCACTTAATGAAGATGAAGACATGAGATTGTTGACATGTGCTTTCCTTGATGGCAAACCAACTGATGAAGTTATTCTTGACCTGATGGACTTGGTAAATGATGTAAATCTGATATGAAATGATGGTTGTTAGCAATATGATGCTGAGTGTTGTCCTTGAATGGCAACCCACTTGATGAAGATGATGGCAACTTACTTGATGAAGTTGTGCTTGATATAATATGTCTTGATGAACTAAAAATGATGTATCTACAGTGTATACAGAAGGCAATGAAGAAAGGAATTCAGCATGTGCTAAATCTATGGTGAAAAGAGTATGTCTCAAGGCATACGCGGATCTGTCTAGGGGAAGTCGCGTATGCACGCGGGAAAGAACGTGACAAGTCGCATAGGCAAAAAGCTTACTATAAAGTGAACTGGTTGTAACCACCATGGTAGTCACCCATTGTATTGATAATGACTGCCTAAATGACCCCATCCGTGAATACCATCGAAAGTAATATTGTTTTGGCTCATGGTATTGGAAAAAGGGTAAACCTATATAAGGAGAAGAAATTCATTGTGCATATCATGAGTGTGGGTGCAAGATCTCTGAGCTTGAATAAATACTTCTCTCTGAAGTAGATCTGAATGGAAAGGGTTACAGTTGAATGATAAATCTGAATGTATGATGCACCAATGATGAAGAAGGGGATCTAGGTCAGAAATGTACTTGTATTTGCTAGATCTGCTTATGGAAAGATCAGATCTGTGATGAGGCGAACATCTGTCTGAGGTAAAGGGTAAAATCTGAAGTGATGTATCTGTTCTGAAGAATTGCAATGACCTAAATGTCTGAAGAACCATACGCTAGTTCACCGCAGAGGAAGCGCGTATATACGTAGCTTCGCTGAAGAGAAAGCACGTATGCGCAATGAAATTAGATCTGTAATTTGTACAGAAGTATACGCTGGTTTATGTGAACGGAAGCGCGTATATACGCGACATCAGTGAAAGGAAAGCGCGTATGCAAACTAGGGTTTGCTGAAGTCTGTGGTAAGAATTGTCTGATCTGTTCTGATGGTTTACTGATATCTGTCAGTGAGTTATATGTATCAGTTTCATGTTTGACTGTGCTTAAAATTATGAAGTGGGTCCAGTCTGAAAATATGATGAAACGTGGCCTGCAAGTGATGTCCTAAAGGATGCTTTGGATCCAGTGTAAAAATTTATGAAACGTGGTCCATAGAGGTGCTGAGGGTTGTAGCCTTCAGTCAGGGGGTTGTAGCTCCCTTCCAGGTGAGGCTGGTAAACGAGATCAGGGGGTCGTAGCTCCCTTCCAGGAGAGGCTGGTAAACGAGTCAGGGGGTTGGAGCTCCCTTCCAGGAGAGGCCGGTAAACGAGCGCAGGTGGGTGCCTGCGTGCTGGTAGGAGTCTGCACCAGCACATATGTTGTAAGATGTTTTCTCTATAATAAAATATTGAAGGCTGAGCAACTGCAGCGGTGGTTTTCTCCCGACTTGGGTTTCCACCTAAAAATCCTGGTGTTCATGTGTGATTCTTTGTGTGATGGTTTATACTGTTGTTACTACACATGTTTACTGTTAACTTAACATTAGATGAATGAATATTGCAAAGAACTAAGTTAATAAATAACTGCATATTTAGATCTCTGCTAATACGCGAGTTGTATGAAGGATATCCGCGTGTATACGCGAGTTTACTAAAGGAAAGTAGCGTATGGGTTTTAGAGAGTGAAAAAGTAAAAAGTTTTGAATATGAAGTAAATACTGATTCACCCCCCCCTCTCAGTATTTTTCCCAACAAATTTTTGAGGCTCAATTTTTCATTGCTTCGGACAAGTGTATTTTGTATCCTGCTTCTGCTTTCATACGTCAATATGAATGATTTCAAATTATCTCTCAACCTCATGTCGATCTTCTCCTTCTTCTTCTTTGATCTTTTGTTTGCCTTTGTCAAGCCTCTTAGCTGAGGAGGATGGCATGGTCCCTTGCCTTTTAGAGGCAGCAAACACATGCCTCTTTCCTCTTTGATATGTGAGAGGGAAAAGCTTAAATTTTTCTACTTGAATGCCCTCACCATGTCTGATCTCAAGGCTGCCTTTCTTTTCCTTATTTATCTCTTCATTGATGTCTTCTACACTATCTTCTTGACGGCCCTCTTGAGACTCACTCTCATTTTATTCCATGTTAAGATTACTGTTGTGTTCTTCACCACTGTCATCAACCTCTTTACTGGTTTTTTGGTTCATAGTGTCACCGTTGTCATCATTGTTAGGGCCATCAGTTATCATGGTTTCTTCTTCATCACTTTTGTGTTTCTAGCATTATCATGGCCTTTATCATTTTTTGTGTTGTCACTGTTAGAGGTGTCTTTATCGGTTTCTTCATTATCGTTTTCTTCTTCACTGTTTTGTGCATTTTCATCTTCATTGTCCTCTACCTCTTTAATGTCCTCTCCTTCATTGCTGACCTCTAAACTGTCTTCTTTATCACTGCCCTCTGTGTTGTCTTCTTTTTCATCATTTTCCTCTTCCTCGTCTGCCTCTTTACTGTCCTCTTTATCACTAGCTTGTTCACTTCCTTCTTCTTGATCATTTTCTGTCTCTGTATCTTCATCATTATCATTTTCTTCTTCCTCATCATCTGCCTCTTCATCACCATCTCCTACCTCTTCTTCATTGTTGACCTCTTTTTCATTATTCTCTTCCTCACTACCCTCTTCCTCCTCTTCATTGTCTACCTCTTCTACATCATTCTCTTATTGATCTGATGCTTTAGGAGAAGGTGAGGAAGGGAGTTTTTCTTGAGGAGAGGATTCATGTGTAGATGATGATTCATGGTCAGTGGGGGGTGATGGAGGAGTGGAGGGAGGTGGATGAGATGATGAGGCTAAATTTTATTTATGATGAGGCTGTGGGTTTGTGAAAACTTCATGGGCGATGAATACCTCCCATGGAATGCCATGTTGCTCTAATTGATGTAACACAATCATCTTGATAAGAGAATGGTGAAAAAGACTTTGCATTTGTTGTGAAGGAGGTCTCTTTTGCACAATATAAGACATCTTATCAATACTTATATAAAGATAATAGGGAAAATGTAACAGCTTGGCCCTAGTGAAGTGCACGAGCAGTCTTACATGGTATGAATAGAGCCTAGAAAACCTACCCTCACATGTAAAATATTTCATGATGACTCTCATCAAGGGCTCATATCTCTCTAGTAAACGTGAAAATGGAAAAACGGATCTACAGTCAGCTTGGTATCTAGGTTTCAAGAAAGTTTGATAATGGCTCAGGTCCAAATTTTCCTGGTTGAACCACTTTCCCCCCATACCAGGTATCCCGGTGGCCATAGAAATGATATTGGTGGATAGCTCAAAGTTTACCCTTGCTAGATGTACTTGATGGTCATGAAGATTAAGGATAAAAATCTTGGTCAACTCAGGGTGACTTTGGACCTGTTGTACCCTCTCTCAGAAGTCAAAACAACCCACCTCCTGGAAATATGCAACTGTCATAGGAGAGGCCATCAATTCCTTGGTGTTCAATGGTTCAAACTTGGTTACTCTTCCACCCTTTCGTTGTTGTCTTCTAGGCCATTGGCCTCCCTCACCACTGCCACTATTATATTCCCTTGACATTTTTCCTATTTTTTGTTGCCTTGAAGGTCAAAACCCTAATTCTGCTTTGTGAAATTGATGGAAAAATATAGGTTTTATTCCTCTAATTCAATGACAAGAACTTTAAAGTGAGGAGGTGTTGTTTGTACTTACCCTTATGAGGTGCTAGGAAAACCTTGGAAGTAATTTCTTAGGAGTTGTTGAGCAAATTTAGGGCTTGAGTTGCTGTAGAAGCTCTCCTAGCGAAATGGCAGCACAAGTGTGTAGCGCCGAGCCAGTCGGGCAAGGTTGAACGGGCCTATTGGGTCGTTGTTACAGTGTTGAACGTGTAGCACTCGGGCAGGGCTGAAGGGCTAAATGTGCCGTCGGTAGGGCTGCACGTCAGTTCTGTTAGGTCACTTGGCAAGGCAAGCCTAAACGAATTCCCGTCTAGGAGAGGAAAGAGTGGGGCAATAGGGTGAACGGGCATGTCGGGTCGTTGCTGCAGTGTTGAACGTGTACCACTCAGGTGAGGTTGCACGCCAATTTTGGGCACAACTACTGGGTCTGCACGACAGTGAACGTTTATCTCTCGGTCACAGGTGTGCGGCGCTTAGTACATTTTACATGTCAGACAATCTCGAGGAGCGTAGCAGGGGGTTCTAGGTGCACAGCACGGGGGAAACTTTGCCCAAGTTTGCCATAACTTCAAAAGCCCTTCTCTGACCATATTTAAATGACCTTTACCAATTACATGAGTAACTAAAGGATATAAAAGGGCCTTTGTAGCTAAGGAGAATAAATTAAAACAAGAAAACCCACTTTTCTAATGTTTGTTAAATCTTTTACCTTTTCACTGATATCTCCTTTAACCCTTTTGTTTTGCAGGTGTCTGAGTTTATACTTTAACACTTGTCCACTGATAATCTTAACCTCCCTGTTCTGTAGATTTTTTGTGAGTGACAAATCTCACTTTCTTTGGTTAGCTTATGTCTTTGAAAATTTTTTACTTTGGCAAGTAAACAAACTTACTTTTCCCTCTGACCTTTGAACATGTTGATCTTCTCCTTATTCTTTAGCCATCCACATAGTGGTAGAATCCTCACAACTTGTAATTTTTACCTTGGAGCTCATACCATGTTTTCTATTATTTAACCATTAAATGAAAATGGCTGAGATGAGGGCTTGATCTTCTTTTATGTGTCTTGTTGCATTGGTTTTTTGTTTGACATATTGTTGATCCAATTAGGCTTAAAAACCCTAATTTCTCCTCTGGACTCAGTGCTCTCTACTTTATTTTAGAACTCATCAGTTACCCTATCAATTTCCCCTACTAATTTACCCCTTGACATTCCTGCAGAAATGTCAAGCACACTTACCTTTGCAGGACTTGAAATTGGAAAAATAACTTTCTTTGGAGACCTCCTGCTCTTTATTGGGCAATCATGTGTTGCTCTTATTTTTCATTAGAAACAGGTCTTAGTATAAGAAAAACAGAGCTTAAAGTACTAATGATGACCTTACAACTCACAAAAAACCTAATGATCTAGTGGTAAGGTTTTAACTTGGTCCATTGACTGAAATCAGGCTTGGGATCTTGATAGTGTAAAAACAGAGATTTTTACCAATTGGTGTATTTGAACGTATAGAAACTGATGTACTTGACTGATCTAAAGAGTTCACAGAGGTATTTGTGATACCATAAAGTTTTGAGGAACCTGATGAACATGGGAAAGTGTAGGTTGATAGATAACCCTTGATGGAGGTGAAGTAGTAGGGTAAAGGAAAAACAGAGGGCTGGGGTGATAGGTGGGAAAAACAAACTAGATGAGTGGCATAAGCACAGGAGGGGCCCTTTAGGAGTGATAATTTAAATAGGGAATGGCATAGTAGTAAAATAGTGAAAAAAAAATAATTAAGGATAATGAAGGCAGTGAGATTTCTAAAACTCACAATATTCATGAATTTTGTTTTCAGAAATCTAGGACTGATATTTAATCATCTTCAGATAGTAAAAATTACTGATGACTAACAACACGAACTGATTATATCCAAAATTCAGGTTGTAAATATGTTTCTAAAAGCACTGTTCTTGTAGTATCATGTATATATTTTTTCTTTATCTCGGCCACTCCATTTTGTTGTGGAGTCCTAATAATAGATAGTTCCCTCTTGATTCCATGTTTTTCACAAAATTAATTAAATTCCCCTTAAGTAAATTATCCACCTTTATTTTTCCTTAAATATTTGATCTTTGACTCACTTTCATTTTCAACTAATACTTTGAAGGTTTTAAGACATTCTAGTGCATTTGACTTAAATATTATGAAAAATACCCACATCATTCTAGTATAATAATCTATAAATAATATAAACTCAGGTTTCTCCTTGTACAGTTGGAGTTTTGGTTTGCCCGCATAGATCTTCAGGAAAGATTTCTAGAGGCTTTGATGATGAGCATTCACTTTTCTTGAAGTTGGTCCTTATTTCCTTTCCATGTTGGCATAGTGCACAAATAGCTTTTTCAGGTTTTGAAATAATGAGGATATCTCTCATTCCTTGAGTTTTTCTAATCTTCACCAAATTATGAAATTTTATATGTCCCAATCGCTTATTTCATTTATCCAGGTGGATATTGGTGGACACCAACCTATTCCACTCGAACCCCCAACACTATTTCCTTTTAGTTTCCTAATTTCTAGAACATATTATTATTTTTGGCAGTTATTTGGGCCTTGAACTTCTAGAGTCGTTTTGAGGCCCTAAACGATGTTTTTTTTGGAAAATGGGACGAACAAAATTGTGTGGCAAGTTCTATAGTCAAAATTATTTTTCCTCAAATAGATATTTCTAATGAGGCATTGTACACGTCAAACAGATATTGTATGCCAAAGTTACAATCCCGGGAATTTGATGTACCAACTAAACCCCAATGGGGCCTGCAAACTTGTGGCGCTTCATATCCTAGGGTTAGGTTTTTGGATGTTTAGGGTTTTCCCTTGTTTCTCAATAATAAAAAGGCCTTACAGCCTCATTATAACATAATTTAGAGGCATGTATCCATCACATCTCTTCTCAGAGATAAGCTACCATCACTCGACCTAATTTATTTCCATTTTGCATGTAAACAATTTTCAGTGTTTGTTTTAATATATTGAAGTTTGGTTTTCATTGTAGCTTTGTGTTTCTGTTGAAATATATATTTAATTTCATTCCTACATAAATCTGGATGAGTGGTATCAGAGTAGTCTTCTCTTTCTCTATTTTTCTGTGTATGTCCCCAACGAGGTCAGGGTATAAGGAGTTAGTACTTGAACTGGTTAAACCCTTTCAAGACTGGCCTCACCGACCCCAACGGCCTTGGCATGGTGGAATAAAAGAGAGACAAGGGAGTATTAGATCCTTTCAAAATTTTGCTCGAAGAGGCCCTCAAGCGACAAAGGAACGAGATGATGGATAAATTTTCCCAGATCCTTTAGCGGGTATCAGCAGGTGAAGTATATTCATCCAGTATTCACTTCAGAGGAACCGCCCCCTTTAAGGTATAAGTTAACTTTGACATTCCTATATCTTAAGGCCAAATAGACACATATTTCGTAGTTAAATGGTTAATTTGTTGGAATGATATTTTTAGGTCCATAATTTTTCCAATATGGAAAAGATTACTTTTGTACTTCCCAAAGTCGCCCCCCACATTAAGGACTAGTGGGAAATATATTATGAGTATAGGGATGAGAAGGAACCCTCAATATTTTCAGCTACACCCACTTAGAATCCTTTCGAACATGTTTTCAAGGAACAATATTACCCTATCAAGAGTTATGAATACAAGTACACAGAATGGACCACAATGAGGCAGGGAAGGGACCAAGACGTGTCAGAGTTCACAAATATTTTTCATACCCTTCAAACAAAGTTGGGTATCAATTATTATGAGAGGCATCTGGTACTCAAGTATCGCGACTATCTACACAAATACATCCATGCAGAGATGGAGTTCCTGGACATCTCCTTGCTTAGCACTGCATAATGATATGTTGTCAAGATCAAGAAGAAATTTAAACAGAAGAAGCGATACTTTGGATCTGTGAATCTAAATCAGGGAAAAGGCACCTCCAAATCGCAAAACAAATGATAGAGCCAAGATTGGGTGACCTAAGAAAACCCATCAAAGTCACAAGCAAAGAATAGAACCACAAAGACGAAGAAGGACACGGGAAAATGGTGTGAGTTCCACAAGAGCCCCACTCACAACACTGAGTCGAAACAAGGGAACTGACAAGAGGAAGCAGATTATTAATGCAAATCCCAATGCCACCATTGCCACCACCAAGGTCCAAAATACTAAGCCTAAATATCCATTGGAGGGGGAGTGTCACTTCCACTCATAGATGTGGGTGAAGGGCTCTTCGTTGAAGTTAATTTTCGATAGTGAGAGACAAAAGAACCTCATCTCAATTGAGGTCATGAAGTAGTTGGGCCTACCGATGACACCACACCCATATTATTACACCATAATATGGATCTACCATGGCCAAGATCTCCACGTATAACAATAGTGTCGCATGCCCTACATCATCAAGCCTTTTGCAGATGAGATATTGTGTGATGTTTCCCCCTTCAAGTTTGTGATGTATTACTAGGCCAACCATACTTGTGGAAGCGTCATTACTATGTATGAGTCCAAGTATTGCACTGTTATTATCAATTTATGTAGAAAACTATACACGATACCATATACACAATACCAGAGGTAACCCTGCCAACTATCATTTCTTTGATCTGTGTTAAGCAATGCAATAAGATCATCTCCTAGATCAAGAAATTTATTTTAGTTATGATTCACTCTCAAAGTAAGGGGAAGATCATGGCCCCCAAGAATGGTACCTCCACGCAGCAGAAGCAGGTGGATAAGGTCATGGAAGAATACAGGGACATTTTCTCCTCACACATAGGGGTACCTTTGCACTGTCAAGTCGAGTATTCGATCGATCTGACTCCTTGAGCACCTCTACCCAATGGGTCGATATACTATCACTCTCTTCTAGAAAATGAAGAAATAAATCGGTAGATATAGGAGTTACTACAAAAAGGGAACATCTGACCAAGTTCCTCACCTTGTGGGAGCCCAATTGTACTCATTCATAAGAAAGATGGGACTTGGAGACTCTGCATTGATTATCACACACTAAATAAAATCACTTTCAGGAACAAGTATCCAATCACACGGATTGATGACCTTGTTTACCATCTCAAGGGGACCAAGTACTTCAGCAAGATTGATTTGAAGTATGTCTATCACCAGGTTCCAATAGTACTCACAAATGTATGGAAGACCGCCTTCAAATCCAAGGAGGGCCTTTTTGAGTGGTTGGTCATGCCTTTCGAGTCGAAAAATTCCCTTACAACTTTCATGAGGTTGATGGATAAAATCTTGCAGCCCTTCCCCAACTCATTTTTGGTTGTATATCTATAATAAATCCTCATCTTCAACAAGAGTTTGGAAGAGCACTTGCAACACATTCGATAGGTCCTTCAAACCCTGCGTCAACACAAACTATGTGCCAACTTGGAAAATTCACCTTTTGCATTAACCAAGCCCAATATCTAAGTTACATCATTGATGAGCAAGGCATGCATGTGGATCCAACTAAGATCCATTTCATTCAGAATTGGATAGCCCCAACCACTCTAATAGAAATTCATAGCTTTTTGGGCCTTTCTAATTTATATCGAAGGTTTTTGTTGGGATTCTCTCATATCACTTGGCCTTTGAGTCAATATACTAAGGGAAGAGAAAAAGAAAAGTTTTTTTGGTCTAGGTCCCAATAGAAGACATTCATTGAGCTAAGCACCACCTTTTTTCTGCACCAGTACTCACATTACCATCCCTACAACAACCATTTGAAATTTATACATATGCCTATGATTACACCATTGGTGCAGTCCTCACCTAGAAAGGGATTCTGATGGCCTATCATGGTCAGACACTCTCTGATACAATTCATAAATACCATAGAAATGATAAAGAGCTTCATTTCATCGTGCAGGATTGCTGGCGATGGAAACATTACATTCTAGGGAAGGAGATGATCATCCACACAGATCACCAGCCTCTTCATTTTATACACACACAAGGTAAGTTGTAGAACAAACACCATCAGAAATGGTCCACATACCTGCAAAAATTTAATCTAAATATTAAGTACAATAAGGGAAACACCAATAATGTTGCATATTTCCTCAGTCGGCCACCAATTGTGGCACTGACCACTATCCTTGACTCTTGTTGGAACGAGACTTATGGATGGATGCAACTTTACAAAAATGATCCAAAATTTTCTACCACATACCAAATGTTGATGGAGGGCAAGCAAGTTCTAGAATTCCACCTCTATGACACATTATTATGCCACCTGGAACAAATTATGTTCCTTCAAGTGAACGTTCCAAGATGATTTTGGAGGTGCACTACAGTTAGGTTGCAGGACACTTTGGCGTAGAGAAGACAATGGAATTACTGTAGAAGTACCTTTATTGGAAAAATCTCTGACAATATGTTGGAAAATATATCAGCTTTTGCACTTCATGTGCCATTTCCAAACCAACTATTAAGAAACGAGGCTAGTACACTCTTATGCCCACCCCTATTCATCCTTGGGAATCCATATCCATGGAATATATGTTTGGTCCTCCTTATACCAAGAATGGTAACAACTATGTATTTGTGGTCATTGATATATTTTATAAGATGGCTATATCGATGACTTGCAATAAGAGCATCACAACAAAAAGCACGCCAAACTCCTCTTCGAATGAGTGTGGGTACATTTTGGGATCCCATAAAAAATTCATATCAAATCAGGATAGTAGTTTCCTGAGCGCATTTTGGTCAAGCATGTGGTCATTGTTAGACACTAAGCTCACAAATTCGATTGCATTCCATCCTCAAACGAATGGTCAAATGTAGGTTTGGCAACAGGATGATAGTGCACATACTACACATGTATAACTCCAAGCATCCACATACATGGGATGAAAGTCTTCCCTATATGCAGCACAGTTATAACAGAGCTCTCCATAGCTCGAGTAGCCACAACCCCTTTCAAGTGGACATGGGATTTCAACCATTATGTCTCATTGATGTTGCAATGACTCTTGCGACTACACAGACAAAATCTGCACATGTTCAATCTGGAGTTGATAAAGCCACCATGTTTATTGAACACATACAACACATCCACCAATAGCATCATAACATCCTGGATAATTCCAATTCGAAGTACAAACAATGCCATGATCAGCATCGGGTGCCACATAAGTTTCAAATAGGCGACAAATTTTGGTTGCACTTGAAAAAGGAACACCTTACCGGAGCCCATTGAAAACTTCAACCACTTTGATATGGGCCTTACACCATCACCAAGGTTGTGCATTAGGGAAATTTTGAGGTCTAAAATGAGCCTCCTAAGGAAATTATAAAATAATAGTGGAAATAATAAAATAATATTACATTACATCATCAAATTTTAGAGGGAAAAAAAGAAAAAACTACTTTTTCAACTCGTATTTTCAACTTATCTCCTTATGGGTTTACTCAAATTTCGATCGGTAACACTAGTTGGATGCACAATTTAATTCATCATCCAAGGAGTACCCATGTTTCATACTTTCGATGGACCCTACTACAAGAAAAATTAGAAACACATGAAAAACGTGATTGCAATCACATTTTTTCATGTATTTCTCAATTTTCGTGTAGTAGAGTCCATCAAAAGTATGCAATGTCGATCACGTTTTTTCATGTATTTCTCAATTTGCGTGTAGCAAGGTCCATCAAAAGTATGCAACATGGGTACTCCTTGGATGAGGAATTAAATTTTTCATCCAATGAGTACTCCCACTTGAAATTTGAGTAAAAATTTAAGGATATGAGTTGAAAAAGTAGTTTTATTATTTTATTATCTTTTAATATTTTTACTTTTTTACTCCAAAAATGGTGAATCATCCCCCATGGTTGACATCATCATCTTGAATCCTATTGGCTCTTATGAAGTTTATTTTGGTTTTACATTTTTCTTAGGAGACCCATTTTAGACCTCAAATGTTCTCTAATGGGGAGACAATGATTTCGAGCTCAGAATTCCCCAATTCCTTGTCCTGCACCCAGTTTTCAATTTGGACTGCCTTCAACCATACTTTCCACCATTTTTAGACATATTATATATTATGGAGCAGCTGACACCAATAGATATCAACCCAGATCATTGAAAAAACCATGACTAATTGAATCATGGACATGCAAATTAAGAACACTCGCCAATAGAGGATCCAACTATATTGGATTTTCAAATTCGGCTAGCTCCTGTACCAAGGCAAGTGGCTCACCAAGGACCAATTTCAGCAAAAGTTTCCACATCTCATAGTGACACTCAATGCAATGGGGAGCATTTCTTCCTAAGGGGGGGAGGAATGATCCAGATTGATATTGGTGGCCACCTGCCTATTCCAATTGTACCCCCAACACTGTTTCCTTTCAATTTCCTAATTTCTAGCATAGTTTACTATTTTTGGCATTTTTTCAGGTCCTAAACTTCTGGAGTCATTTTGAGGCCCTAAATGGCATTTTTTTAGCAAATGGGTAGACCCATAGTCTACAAAAATGGTTTGTAGTCAAAATTTGTTTTCCTCGAATAGATATTTCTAACGAAGTATCGTACACGTCAAAATGAGATCGTAAGCCAAAGTTACGACCCCGAGAAATTGATGTGCCAACTAATACCAACGGGAGCCACAAACCTTTGGTGCTTCATCTCCTAGGGTTAGGTTTTTGGATGTTTATGGTTTTCCCTTGTTTCTCAATAATAAAAAGGCCATAGATCATCATTTTAACACAGTTCATAGGCATGTACTCATCGCATCTCTTCTCAGAGATAAGCTACCATAGTCCAGAGCTATTTTATTTCCATTCTACATGTAAATATTTTTAAGTATTTGTTATTAATTAATTAAAGTTCAGTTTTCACTATAGCACTATATTTTTTTTTAAATATGTATTTCATTTCATTCCTGGATAAAATTGGATTAGTAATAACTAACTTTTTTATTTTTTAGTGAAATGACATTTTTCTTGTATTTCGTTGAGAATGTATATGTTGCTCGTTGTTCTAACTCCTTTTCCCATGAGTTTTCCTAAAGAAAAATTTCTTAATTCACAATCCTTGGCACAAAATATGATATTATGTCCTTGGTCACATATTTGGCTTATGCTTATAAGATTTTGCTTGAGTCCTTCAACAAATAATACATTTTGTGCTTTGCATTTACCATTTATGAGACTCGTTGTGCTTTCTCCAACAATTTTAGTAGACCCACTTCCAAAATTCACATATCCATCCTTCTTGTTTAGTGAGATGAACTTCTTTTGGTCACTAGTCATGTGCCTAGAACATCCATTATCTACAAACCATTTTTTTACTCATTTTGTGCACAAAAATCTAGGCCGCACTTTTCAGGGGTGAATTCTCTAGTCTTCCTTCTCCATACCCTTTATTTTGATTCTAGTGGACAATTTTGTGCTTCGTGACCTAGATCATTGCATTTGTATCATTCTAGACTATACTTAGAAATAGGAACAAATGAATTGTAAGTCCTTATTTACTTTTTTCTCCTTGAATCAATAGAATTATTTTGGTAATTAGTCCCTTACTTTCTTGAGTCATCATTGTTACCTCCATAAGCCTTGAAATGCTTAGCATGATCACTAAAATTTTTACAAAGAAAATAATGACCAAGGAAAATAGTTTGATACATGTTGGTATAAGCTTGGCTTGATGTGGCATTATTTTTTGGATAAGACAACTTCTCATTCCTTGGATTATTGCGAAGAGGTCCTTTTGGTGTGTCATTTGGATAGAGTTGCTTCTCACTTCTTGGATGATTACAAAGAGTGTCAACATAGCTTCATGGTTCTTCTTCATTATGGCCATCATTGTTCTCCCTTTAATTAGAGGATTCTTTTGTATATTCAAGTCTTGATTTTTCATGTTGTTATCTTTGAGTGTTGAGGATGACATCTAGGTTTTGAGAACTTTTCAAGTTTTTTTTACCTTGTCTAATTCTTCTTTTAGAGAGACAACTTCCACTTCTAATTTCTGGAAGGTCTCTTCCTTTTCCTTTAGCTTGTTTTTCAATACTTCTTCTATCCTCTTTGCTTCTTCTTTTTAGGTTTTGAGAGAGATGATTTCGTGTGATAAATTTCCATTATTTTTCCTAATTTTTTCATTCTCTTCAATGGCACTAATCAATAACTCATCCACATTTCCTCCTTCTTCTTGAGGTTTAACTGTGTCATCTATGAAGGCCGTGAATAATACTTCTATGTTTCTCGCATAATCATCATCTTCATCAAAATAATCACTATCTTGCTTGGAGAATAAATTCCTTATGTTTGAACCTTTCTTCTTGAATGTTATCTTCTTAGGTTCGTCTTCATTAGAATCATAACTATCTTGTTTAGAGAAAAATTTCTTCTTGTTTGAACCTTTATTTTTCAATTTCCTTATTTTAGGTTCATCTTCATCGTCATTGTCATCCTTGAAAGGAAACTTTGCAACATAATGTCATATTTTTCCACATTTAAAAAAAATGAGAGGGTAATTCCCTTTAAGATTGGATCCTTTCTTCAGCTTCTTGACAAATTGTGCCAATTCTATTTCAATATCAGAACCATCACTATTGCAGTGACGGCTCTTCCCCTTTCTTGATGTTTTGGATTCCTTGAAAGAAACATCTTTAAGAGTTGAGTTTTCTACTCTAATTTCATATACAATAAAAATTCCATGAAGCTCATCCATTGACACCGTCCAAGTCTTTACTTCTTCTATGGAACTGAATTTGGCATCAAATAAGTCTAGAAGTGATCTTACAAATTTCTGGACAATTGTCTTCTCCTTGGTGTCCTCTCCTAGTCCATTGACAGTGTGCACAACTTCATCTACTCAGAGAAATTAAGAATAAATGTCTTCTTCTTCATTCATTTTAATACTTTCAAACTACCTTCTAAAAGTTTGAATATTTACCTTCCTAACTTTTTCATCTCCTTCATAGATGTTAATGATCTTGTCCCACGTCTCTTTATTTGTTTTAATACTCGTCACTTTACTAAATTTTGAATTTGACATACCACTTGCTATATAATTCAAAGCCTTTTCATTTTCCACATATGCTTTATTCCTGTCTGAATCTGTTGGAAGAGGAGATGTTATCTCGTATTCATTTGTGACAGACTTTCAAACTTCGACTCTAAGAGACATTAAGTATAACTCCATTCTAACCTTCCAGAAGGTAAAATGTGTTCCATAAAATTGGGGGGCCCTATCATCCTTACTGGTAATTGTGATTCAACAATCCTCATTTTGGTTGCTAGGTTGTTCTTTGAAGAAGTTGGCTCTAATACCAATTGTTGGAAATACTAAGAGGCGGTTAATCAGTAATTATTTCAATTGGTATATTATGCCAGTTAATATTTTTATCAAAAAATAAACCAAAACACAAGAAATAGAACAAACATAATTTTATTGATAAAAAATAATGAGGACTCGAATTCTATTTTACAACGATTTCAAGCTCCAAGTTGTACAAAAAAAATAAATGACTTTTTCGAGGCTCCAACTTGAACAAATCCAATATCCTATTTCCTCATAATGAGGACTCTAATCCTCTCAACAACTCTAAGCTCCAACTTGGTCGAACCAAAAATTTACAAAAAAAGTACTTACTTCAAAAACGCTCCAAAATGTCTTCAATTCTTCAAGGATGACTTCATTAATGTTCCAAGTATAGGAAAATATGCCTTATCCAACACTAGAGCCCTATAAACTCATCAATTCTTCAATAAGGTTTCTCCAGCAAGGGTCTCAGGTCTCCACAATAAGTCTTCTCCAACATTGTCTTCAATTCCGCATAAAACTTTTCAACAACTACTCTGATGATGGCTTCAAGGTATTCAATTTTTTTCCAACTAATAGAGGAGGGGCTGCTCCAAAAATCTAAGCATAAGTCTAGCTTCAATATCTACACAACAAGTCCTCTACAATCCACTCCAACAAGATGTTAAAAGTTTCTTCAATAGTGGTATTCAACTCAACTTCATGAGGCTCCAAGAATGTTTTCAAATTCTTTCTTCAAATAACCCAAATTTTTCTTCCAATAACCCCAATGTTTGCCTTCAAAGAGGGACGGAGTCTACTTCAAGAAAGTGTAAAGGATTTTTCTCAATGTAGGTTGAAAAATACTCCATGGTGACTGTGACTTCAAATCCAAATGTGACTATGACTTCTGCCCAAACCACTGAAGTTTATGCTCTAGTAAGTCTACTCCAAAACTTGTGATTTATGCTCAAAATTTTGAAATTTCTTCACAACAAAAAAGGCAAAAAAAAATTATTCAAAAAATAATTCTCTGAGCGAAAAAAATACATATTTTTTCACTAACTTTCCATAAGTTTGAATTCCTTGGGGTCGAGGTTTGTTTCAAGAAGCCGAAATGTCTACTTCAAGATGCTAAAATTTCTTGTCACAGGGAATGCTCGGAGAAATTATTAAGTAGGTTGAGATTTAATACCAAGGACGGTTTAAAGTCTGAACAAATATTATCCAGGAACCCATAGAAACCATAGAAAATTATAACCAAAACCCAATTATAAACCCTTGACTTGCTTCTTAATCTGCTTCTTGGTTCATGAGTTGTGAACCCCTTCTTCTCTTATCTGAGATCGAACTCCTTTTACTCTTAATTTCTTTGGCCAAGTTGGATGGTTGGAATGAGGATCCATATCCTATTTTTATACGAATTAAATTTTTCATGAAGCAACATGACCCTTGGAAATGGGGCTTACTTGAGTTCATGTAGGCTCGTGTAGGCTGACCTGAAGAATATAGGTTTCCCAACTTGAAAAATCAATATCTCACCAACGAGTAGGATTTATAAGGAGAGTAAATACTTTTTGAAATGGGATTTAAGCACTCTACATTATTATGTGATTGACTCCTTGAGAAAGTGTTCCCTTTGGGATCAATAACAAGAATTCTTCCAACAAATCCAACTTGATATTCTAGGAGCCAAAAACTTAAATTTAAAAATTCAACATTCCTTTTTCTTGAATTCTACATGAAGAATATCTCTTGTATTTATCATTAAATACATTTGAAGGGATAAAATATTAATTATGGAGACCGACCATAGCTACAAAATTCAACAATTCCTCTTAACTATGGAGGTATTCATAATGACTTCATCAGATGTTCTCATATTGAAAATTTTATTTAGGAAAAGGTTGAATGAGATATCTATGTTGATGTATCTATCAACTAATTGTGGAGAGCATCCTACATCAGCATCATGCTCAAAAATTCATCACTTGGAACCATTCACGAATTATCCAAGTTGTCACTTGGAACCTAATCAACACCTGTGACCTATGGTGAAACCATGGGCTATTACCATTCTTTCATGCTAATTAAATAGTAACTTTGTTACCCAATGCTAGAGGCACTCAATCCTCACCTAAGGAGCACTCTAGAACTTGATGTTCTCTGGGCCATTCTCCCTAGCCACATTTTGTGGCCCCTGATCAATACTTTGACCTGTCTATATTTTGAGCTAGGGATAATTTTTCCCCTTGATGCAACAACATCAAAAATCCCTCTAACCAAGGAAAACATTATCAACCACTCCAACTTGTCCCTGAAGTATGAAAATTTCTCAAGCATATCCCTGAAGTGTACAAACTTCTCAATATTTTCCATGACATATACAAAATTTTCCCTTGGATAGAATTTTTGTGAGAATTTCAACTACCTGCTTGACTATAGAAATGCATTGGAGGCTCATTGCTCCCTTGTGTATGTAATATTCCTAATTAGTCCTAAGCTAATAGGAATATTCATTTTGTTTTTCTTTCTTTGTTTAAAGAATAAATATGTAAAGGAGGTTCATAAAACTCCTAATAAAAGAATAAATCAATGCCCAATGTGAACAAGGCTAAATCTGGGCCACTTGCAAAAACACACTTGAGTGTGAATGATGCAGGGGCATTATGCTCAAGAAAAATCCTTTGTAATTTAATAGAAATAGGGGTCTTGTGTTTTTAAAATAATATTGCTTTCTTATATAATTATTAATGTTTTTGAGTGACATTTAGAATAGGAATTAAATATTGAGACGAATTTGTAAATGTTCCCGAATAATTGGAGAACATGAGAGAATTAGGATAGTTTAGATTCCATGGGGAATGAGAGATTGAGAATTGATTGTAAATCTTAAGTTAGAGTCGGTTTCATGATTTTTTGGGATTAAAGAGGATCCTTAGGGATAAAAGATAGATTTTAGGACTTGAGGATTTTGAGGAATTTATTGAGGATCTGAACCTAAATTAGTTCAGATTATTTTGTATAAAAATAATAACCCTCAAAGGCAAAGAGGAGCAGACAAAGAATAGAAGAAAGTAGGGATTTGTTGTAAGCCTATGGGAAATTGTAGAGGAAAGGCCACTGATCAAAATATCAGGCCAGAGAGGAATTATTTTTAATTGTTTGATTGTATATATATGGAAAAAATTCGATCCAAAAGTGTGTAATTATGTGTGTGGAATGACTCAAATTATACCTTATGAAAAGATAAGGTTTTGAAAGGGTATTCTGTATATCATTGGGGGATTTTATGTAAATGTCAATACAGGTATGATGTCTTGAGCCGAAATGCATATAAGGGTTTATATATATATATATTTGAGAAGATCGGATGAATTTGCAATTCGGTCATCGATCATTGAATAGATCGATGACACAATGATAATTAAATCGATACTTTGAAAACATTGTGTGAGTGAGACATGTGATCTGGAATCATTGCGGGGTTTAATGCACAAGTTGTGCATTCAAGCGAGAAATTGAGGACAGAGGAATCTGGGATCGAAGTTACAGTTGTGAGTTTATTGGAGGGATAAGAACCACAAATAATGAATCTGTCGAAAGGAGGAATGTACGTCAGAGAGGGTTTGAATATTAGATGGAACCCTAGCCCTGTTCGAACTTTGAAATCAAACACAGTGGAACTTAAAAATCAACGAGAAGGGGAAGTGAAATATAAGCTGCGGAATGGATGAAATATTATGATGGTTGGAACCTAGTCCTATTCGAAGGAATGTTGTGAGGGTTTGAAGACTGAACGATGGAGGATAGACACATTAAAACTACACATAAAGTCAGGAAAGAGTAAGCGAAAGGAGCTTTGGTCGACAGAGTAATGCAGAACCATGAGTTGAAGTGGAACTGTGAGTCAACGGCAACCGAAACAATGAAGGCAGTTTTAGAAACCAACTAATGGTTTTCACATGGAAAATAAGAGGTAAGCGGTTTCATTCAAAATGAACGTGATATTCCTAAATGAGCGACATGTGGCGTTGGTGGTAATTCAAAACCAGCCATTTCGCGTGGGTTTGGAGAATTAAAGGTTATGCAATTTAGTTGCATGATGACCATCGGATTATTGAGCTGGAGTGCGATGAAGCGTCATCCGTTCGATGGATGGTGAGTTGTTGGATGCGTTATGGTCCGATTTATATTAATGTTTATCGCCTTCGTTATGAAAGAATATTATTGTTGAATGCATATATAAATGTTTTCCATATGGAAGGTGTGGGCCATATATGGTTTAAGTGAAGCCTCGAGATGTGTGGGTTTCTGACTGGCAGAATGGTAAGTTTTAAGGATTATGATAATTCTATTATAATGGTATTATAATAGAATTATAACACAGCAAAGGAATTAAACCAAAGTTCATGTTTCGAAGAATGTTATGATATGTGGTTTGATATATATGTGGGCGAAATCATATAAGGTTTTTATCCAAAGTCTATTCCATAGAATTGAAATGATGAAGCGAATATGGTTCATAAAGGTATAATATAATTTCTATTATATTTTTGTTATAATAGAAAATAATGGAGAAAGGGTCAAGCGCGGTGTATTTAAACTTTGGATAAGGTAAGACATGCGGGAACATGTGTTGGTTTAATATGCAGGTGGATATTGCATGAAATAGAAGAAAATCCATTGTGGGTTTTAAACCATAGTGTATGAGCAAAGATATTAATTCAGAATTAATAATTCTTTCAATTGGGTCTTAAACTAAAGTTTAAAAGAAATATAAAAAGGGGTTTTGAGAAAGCTTCCGCATTAGGGATATTTTTGGAAATGAATGTGACATGCATTGTTACATGGAGAATGTGGGTATTAGCAGCTTTGGCTACTATCAAGTGGTATCAGATCTCTTTTAAAAGTTGAAGATTTTTCAGAATGCATGTGTGATGAAAGCTTAGATTTTAAATCTGATTGTCAGTAATTGTAGATTTGAGCAGATATGCAGTGGAGGTATGATAATGAGGAAATTCAGATTTGTAGAATATGAGTTTAAAATAAAAAGTGCTTTGAAGATTTACCAGGTTATGTTTTGGAAGATGTGAACACAGGTATAATAGTGATGGCAAAGAGATCAGATTTTAATCTGACAGACAACATGAAGTGTAGCAGAGTATTGGAAGGATTTGAAAAACCAATTACAAGTGGGTGTTGAAACAAACCTTGAAGGTGAGGTATTTTAATTTTGTTAAAGATTATGTTTACAGAATGCAGATTGCAGGCAATTGAAGAGCATCTCAGCAAGAAGATCACAGATTTAAAGAGCAGTGATGAAGGAAGCCAGTAAAGGTTTCTAAGAGAAAGAAGAATGTGGCAGAACCTTGAGTAATTCCAACAGAGGTTGGATAAAAAGAACAGTTGTGTTCTTAAGAGGGTGCAGATGAGTTGAAGCCTAGAAGGAGCAGAGAGGAATGCTCAAGAGGTTCTAAAAGATAGAGGACCAGTGCTTGCCAAAAGACCAAGTCCAGAGGAAAGGATTGGTGAGGTAAGTTGTAACAGGGAGGACTTGCTATTGTAGAGGCTTTAGTACAGAGCATGATGAATGAGTGAGGAACTCATGAAGATATAAATTAAGGGGAAGATGACTATTGATATTCATAGAAGAGATAGCAGAGGTTTTGAGAGAGACCACAACAGAATGAAGGTGAAGAAAGAAGATGCCAAGACAAATGGCATACAGAGACAGTTAAGGAAGGAAGAGTATGAGAGAGAGTTAGCTGAGATCAGGGAACAATTTAACAAATTGAAAACGATGATAGAGGAAGACTAGAGGTGTGGTTTTCTTGTAAGAAGAAATATAAAGTGGCATAAGCTATAGATGAAGAAAGAGCAAATGATAAATGCTCGGTTGAGGGAAAAATTACTCAGAATGAATGAGTATTTGGAGAAGGACTTGAAGACTAAAAATTCAAGTGAGACCAAGAGGTAGAATGACTTTAAATCTGATAAATTTTGTATGTTTGCAGGAAGAACATGTGGAGAAGAAAAAATTGCTGATATTTTCATAAAGGAAGAAAATGGAACAGCCAGATCTTTTGAAAATGTCCATACACAGTTGGAGAAAAGTTTTACTTTTCAACATATTGGAAGTAGAGGAAATTTAACTTGTGATGATGGCCAAAAGCTGGAAATTAAGCAATCAATTGAAAAGCTTGAGGAGATTGAAGAGAAGACCATTGAAAAATTTCTGAATTGTATAAAGGACTTGGAACAGCAGGAGGATTTGGTGATTAAATCATCAAATGGGACTATGAGGTCTTATGGGTTGGAAACTAACAAGTTGTGTGTGAATGCAGGTATTGAAGAAGACAATTCATATGATGAAACTGTATTGAGTGAAGCTGAAAGTTTCCAAGCAAAATATGATGACGATTATTTTTTAGATGAAGATCAAATTGAATTACTGCAACAAAAGGAGTTCATAAATTCCTTATTTTTTGAAAAGAATTGTTTCAATGGAAATATGACAGTCATGTTTGATGATGAGAAATTGATTTTATTAAATGGCCAAAAGAAGAGTGATGGAAAGATAACTAAACCTATTGCAGATATGGAAGATCATAATTCTATTCTGATGAAAGATGAAGAGATGGTGTCACTAGGATACTTGACTTATAATAAAGAAGAAGGTAGTGAAGATTGTATAAATATTTTCTCAGATGAGATGACAGATTTGTGGCATGAGTTAAGTATCTTGGAGCAGAGGCTAGAAACACAGAGAATAAATGTTCAGATTGTAAAGTCAGAGCTGAAGGAGAATGAAAAAGTTCATTTTTATGAACCAGAGCAAAGAAACATCCTTGAAATGGATGATGTGGAAGAGAGACTAGCTGACAGTCTCGAGAATTATTTGAAGAATTGGAACCAGCATATTGATGTGCTGATAAAGGAGAAAATGTCAAAGCAGCAAATTGAAATGTTTCCAGAGGAAGAAGAGACACAAAGGTCTTATGATTTTAATGATTGTTTTATGATTGCAAGTACTGATGAAAAGACTAAAGAATGTTTGGTCCAGGAGAACAAATTAAAGCAGATAAAAGACGATGATAGTGAGTGGCAAACTAAATACCAGTCCAAGGAATTGTTGAAGTCAAAAAATAAATAAATTGTCATAAATGAAAATCTGGAAGAAGTTGGTAATTACATAAAACAAGAGGGTAAGGATGATAGGGTGGCAGTAAAATTAAGAGTTCAGCAATCAAGAATAGAAGTTCAACAATCAAGAGGAAGGAGTACTCAAAAGTCAGAAGATATATTAGACAAATAAATTGAATTGATACGAAGGCTAATGGTGAAAGTGTCTCAGAAGAAGACAGCAGCAGGAAAGCAAGGAAGCAGCAGCAACAAAAGAAAGACAGTAACGGACTGTGAAATTGCAACTAGTGGAGCAAGGCAACATAAAGTATGGAAACCTGGAGAAAAGTAACAAACAACAACAGAAATAGATTATAAGTTATAGAACAAAGTGTGGGATCCAGGAAAACAAGGACTAAAAGCACATGATCAGGAGATCATGATTATTTTTAACCTTGGGAGTCTGATGTAGGGGCATTAGGCTCAAGAAAATCCTTTGTAATTTAGTAGACATAGGGGTCTTGTGTTTTTAAAATAATATTGCTTTCTTATGTAATTATTAATGTTTTTGAGTGACATTTAGAATAGGAATTAAATATTGAGAGGAATTGTAAATGTTCCCGAATAATTGGAGAACATGAGAGAATTAGGATACTTTAGATTTCATAGGGAATGAGAGATTGAGAATTGATTGTAAATCTTAAGTTAGAGTCAGTTTCATGATTTTTTGGGATTAAAGAGGATCCTTAGAGATAAAAGATAGATTTTAGGACTTGAGGATTTTGAGGAATTTATTAAGGATCTGAACCTAAATTAGTTCAGAAATCCTGTATAAAAATTATAAGCCTCAAAGGTAAAGAGGAGCAGACAGAGAATAGTAGAAAGTAGGGATTTGTTGTAAGTCTATGGGAAATTATAGAGGAATGGCCATTGATCAGAATATCAAGCCAGAGAGGAATTATTTATAATTGTTTGATTGTATATATATGGAGAAAATTCGATCCAAAAGTGTGTAATTATGTGTGTGGAATGACTCAGATTATACCTTATGAGAAGATAAGGTTTTGAAAGGGTATTATGTATATCATTGGGGGATTTGATGTAAATTTCAAGATAGGTATGATGTCTTGAGCCGAAATGCATATAAGGGTTTATATATATATTTGAGAAGATCAGATAAATTTGCAATTCAGTCATCGATCATTGAATAGATCGAAGACACAATGATAATACTCTGAAAACACTGTGTGAGTGAGATATGTGATCTGGAATCATTGCGGGGTTTAATGCACAAGCTGTGCATTCAAGCGAGAAATTGAGGACAGAGGAATCCGGGATCGAAGTTACAGTTGAGAGTTTATTGGAGGGATAAGAGCCACAGATAATGAATCTGTCGAAAGGAGGAATGTATGCCAAAGAGGGTTTGAATATTATATGGAACCCTAGCCCTGTTCGAACTTTGAAATCAAACACAGTGGAACTTCAAAATCAACAAGAAGGCGAAGTGAAATATAAGTTGTGGAACGGATGAAATATTATGATGGTTGGAACCTGGTCCTATTCGATGGAATGTTGTGAGGGTTTGAAGACTGAACGATGGAGGATAGGCACATTAAAACTACACAGAAAGTCAAGAAAGAGTAAGTGGAAGGATCTTTGGTCGACAGAGTAATGCGAAACCATGATTTGAAGTGGAACTGTGAATCAACGGCGACTAGAATAGTGAAGGCAGTTTTAGAAACCAACTAATGGTTTTCGCATGGAAAATAAGAGGTAAGCGGTTTCATTCAAAACCAATGCGATAGTCCTAAATGAGCGACATGTGGCAGTGGCGGTAATTCAAACCGTCCATTTCACGTGGGTTTGGAGAATTAAAGGTTATGCAATTTAGTTGCGCGATGACCGTCGGATTATTGAGTTGGAGCGCGATGAATCGTCATCCATTCGATGGATGGTGAGTTGTTGGATGCGTTGTGGTACGATTTATATTAATGTTTATCGGCCTTTGTTATGAAAGAATATTATTGTTGAATGCATATATAAATGTTTTCCATATGGAAGGTGTGGGCCATATATGGTTTAAGTGAAGCCTCGAGATGTGTGGGTTGTTGACTGGCGGAATGGTAAGTTTTAAGGATTATGATAATTCTATTATAATGGTATTATAATAGAATTATAACACAGCAAAGGAATTAAACCAAAGTTCATGTTTCGAAGAATGTTATGATATGTGGTTTGATATATATGTGGGCGAAATCATATAAGTTTTTTATCCAAACTCTATTCCATAGAATTGAAATGATGAAGCAGATATAGTTCATAAAGGTATAATATAATTTCTATTATATTTCTGTTATAATAGAAAAGAATGGAGAAAGGGTCGAGCGCAGTGTATTTAAACTTTGGATAAGGTAAGACATGCGAGAACATGTGTTGGTTTAATATGCAGGTGGATATTGCATGAAATAGAAGAAAATGCATTGTGGGTTTTAAACCATAGTGTATGAGCAAAGATATTAATTCAGAATCAATAATTCTTTCAATTGGGTCCTAAACTAAAGTTTAAAAGAAATATAAAAAGGGGTTTTGAGAAAGCTTCCGCATTAGGGATATTTTTGGGAATGAATGTGACATGCATTGTTACATGGAGAATGTGGGTATTATAAGCAGCTTTGGCTGCTATCAGTGAATGAGACTGAATCTACTGACCAAGTCAACCAGGACCAAATCAACCACGTTTTCCAGATGCAATGAAGCTCCTATAAGGATAGCGCAGTCAAGTTGAAGGCTACAGATGTGAATGAGGCTAAATCATTGAAGGTGGTTTAGGGTTTTACAATCTCTTGATCTTATAAAAGGAAGAGGAGGGCAACATATTGAGGTTTTTCAGGATATGATGTTTTGATATATGTTCTATTTAGACATATAGCTTTCTTGGTTGTTTAGCCTAGATTGAAAATGTTGTTTAGCATTAGGATTTCCTTTTTAGGAATTCCACCTCTTTCCATTGAGTAGCTCTTGGAAGGGTTTGTACTACATAGTCCACTATCTGGTTTGAGACCAAGCTTCTCCTTTTAACTACAACACATATCCTATTTAGGGTGTGATTGTCTTTTCAATCTGCAGCAAGTGGAGATTAAATCTATTCAGATCTAGAAAAATCTAGTGCCTCTTCTCAGTGAGGGTGTCTTTTAATCTCCTGGAAGAGTGTATTGGATCATTAGAGCTGCACTTTCAGATCTAGGCATTAGGCCTACTCAGTACTGAAGCTAACAGCGCAGTTTCTCTCCCATAATTATGTCATCTGCAAGAGGGAAGTTGCAGGGTGTTTGAGCAATGTTTTGGAGGAGTGATCTCTGGTGTTAAGGGGTTCTCCTTGCACTGTGGTGATCCATGGATTGGCCAACCAATCCATGTATGTTTCAGATCTGATTTATTCATTGATGTATCTGCTTCAGAATTTTTGAATCATTCTGCAGATCTGCTGCAATAGATCTCAGATCTACTCACTGTTGTTCATGATTTGCTCAAATCCCCAAGGGGAGTGTATTAAGGAGCCCATATAGTACACAGATCTGTATTGGATCTATATTTTTGTGTATAGATATACTCTAGATCTGAAGTGTAATATATATCAGCTATAGCATCAATAAAATAACGTTTTTCAGGCTTTGCAGTCTCATTTTGTTGCTGCAGCACCTCAATCTTGAGGGATTCTTCATGTAAATCTTTTGTTTATATATTGTATAGTGTATGGGCCATAATGTAGAACTGATTTCCTAATTTCCATACCATATTGCATCCAACACCTTCAAAAATTCACGTTGTCTGTGCTTCAGTAAATTCTGCAGTAATCAAGTCATGGGGATTGGGCCTTTTTAAGCCATATCGGGAGTGGGAGACTTGTTTAACATAGCTAGAGTCATTTTTTTTTGCTGAAATTTGGTATGTGAGTCCCACATGACCTAAGATATGAGACCCCACCATCACTTGCCCTTATTTTTACGCACATCTCTGAAATTAACCTTTTTAGGGAATAAATTGTTGCTTTTACCCATCTTTTGGATCATAGATCAGAATATAAGTTTCTGTTGTAGCTCCAAATGATGTATATGTGTCCATTTCACCTATTTTAAGCTTATTCCTCATTTCAAGGCCGTTAAACAACTTATGCCTTGCTGAATCCATGTTTTGGGATATTACAGTGTACCATGTCTTCGTACTTGATCTCAAATTGCTTTGACTTGTCATCATGTTCATTTCGTGATTCTGGTTAAACAATCATGTGAGAAGTTACTGAAGCCACACTACTTCACAACTCGCCAAAAGAGCTACAATATACTCACCCTCTGCAGTCCTAAGTGTGACATATTTATTCCTAAGAAGAACCCAAATTGAATCATCATCTTGATGTGCTCACCTATCTTCGTCACTCTCTTCCCAATTATAATTTTTACATCCTTGACCATTTTTACTTCTCAATTCACATATAATTGTACCATTCAGGTACCTCAACACATGTTGTGTCACAACTACTTTCTGGTCACCCTGATTGGGTGCTTCCTCTGACACTGAAACAAATCCTGTTGTGGAAATATCGATTTCTCCCTCTAGTTTCTTCCATACTTCTAGTTCTAATAAGTAAATTATCCAACAAAAAGCCTTCATCTCGAACTCATAGGTCAAATATTGTTAACATTGAAGCAGGGCTTAATAACTCCCTCTATCATGGAAGCGAATCCTCCTACCATTAGCGCTCCCTCTGTCACATGATTCCTTTTTCTCCTATGAGAAACAAGTCATATAATAACAAGATCAACCAAGACTCATCATATATCCAAGCCCAAATTTTATACTTGAGATTTTGCAAATCCTTCTTTATTATGAAATTATGAGACTTCTTCTCATGCATATAAACACCCAAAGGTAGCTCTTTGTACACTTCTTCCTCAATTACTCCATTGAGGAAAGTGATCTCCACATCCACCTAGTGTAATTTTCAAAGCAATAGTAATAGTTTTAAAATTATTCGTGACAACTAGAGAAAAGTTATTCTCCCTCTTACTAGGACAACCTTCTTGTCAAGATTTTTTCTTTATGATGCCACACGTTGCAACCTAGATCTTGAAGATTCACTTCAAAGTCACCACATACTTCTCTTCGGGTATTTAGCACACTTTCCTTCAAACTTGCTAGCTTGTTTGTTCCCTCTAAACTAGGAGCTCTTCCAGTCATTTGGCATGGTTCTAGATTTCAGTACAAATTTCTCCCTCTTGAACACAAATCACTTTGGTTGAGTTTATGTTTGATTATGGAAGAATCCTCTTGCCAAAAAAAATATTTGTTCTTCTTAATGCTTCCATCTGTCCCCAAATCTTGGAAACCTTCATGATGTACCTACAACCCTCATTAACAAGCCATGGAAGAAATTATTATAACCAGGAAAAAAGAAATAAACAAGAGGTTGACAAATCATAAAATGATAATACTCAAGCAAGAAATATATGAAGTGCTTATCTCTGAGGATTGAAGGGAATTTTTCAACTCCCTCTTGGTCATCCATCTGCAAACTCATCATCCTTGTCCTCATCATCAGCTAATAATGCACGTTTCCTTTCCTTTCTTACATGAGCTAGGGTTTCTTCATTCATCTTCCTTGCATGAACTAGGGTTTCTTCATTCAACTTCCTTGCATGAGCTAGGGTTTCTTCATTCAATTGAATCATCAATCTAGGTCTAGTTTATCCACAAACCCTAGCGCTTTCTCATTCAATAATTCTTAGCCTTCTAGGGCTTACAAACCCTAATACTTATAGTTCTTGCATACGGCTACATATTCTAATCTTTGGACAAGTGAATTTGAAAATCATAAAAGAAGAGACTTGGCCATCAAGAAGGTAATCCGATGGCCCTACATGAATCTTCTATTCTGAAATTAAGTAACTTTTGATTTCCCTTCTGCGTCTTCTTTGCCTCTATGTACTACCTTACTTTCCATGTTGTCCATCTAATAATTTTTTTTCTGCTTTAAATAGTCTTGGTTCAACTCCCTCTATTTCTACAGTCCTCATTGATCATATCTCAAATATATTAAGGTTAAACATTGACATATACAAGTTTTTTCTAGCAACAGCTAGAATCAAATGATGGTATTCAACATGTATCAATCAATATATTATAGTACACTGCAAGACATCTTCTACATAAGAGATCTTACTTACTCATACGAGATATTTCCACATAGATAACATTAAAATCTTTAGATCCCTATAACTTTAGAAGAAATTGTTATGAAACCAACTTCAAAAATAGAAGAAAAGAGAGATCAATGCCTTAGAAATAAGCCACTTCGAGGGGGCAACCTCCTTTACATTACATAAGTGAACAATTCTTGGATGATAGAAACGAAAAAAACCTCATTTCTATATATAGGAGTCCATGGGGTCACAATATAATCCTAGCTGACCTAACAATAATAATGTAAGGACACAATAATAACAATATGGGGGTTACAGGGGTACAACAATAACAATAAAGGGGGCTAGACTAACATAATAAGGGACTACACTATTAATATAGGAACCTAACATGCCCCTCTCCTTCAAACAAGTGTTTTCCTCAATGCTTGATTATTTCTTGATGCTTCTGTATAAAATTCTCATCCTCCCATGTGGAATCTTCTACAGGAAAGTTCTTCCACTTGCTAAGATACTCTGAAATTGATCGTATTTGTCGAGTTCTTGTTTTTGTGATTGCTTCATAACTTATTTCAATGTGATGTTGATCTTCCTGTTGTTTCATTTGATTATGCACCAAAGTTAGGTTGTCCTTTGAGAGTTGGTGAAATTTTTGTTGATGTTCGATGTTATCTTCCAATAATTCATTATCCATATTATATTTCATTTGATCCTTCAAACCTTCTAACTTAACCTTCATTTTTTTTTTTAGACCATCTATGCCATCTTTGATTGCTCTTCGTAAGATCGAAATTTGTTGCACTTGGTACCGTAATTTTGATGTCTCATACTGTAATTCTTCCTCTTCATGCGTCATAGTATAGATTTTTGAGGGCTTAATGGGTATGGAATTATTTTTTGGAGGCATTATAGAACCCAATACTGATGAAAATTCTTCAATATTCCCTTGGAATCACTTCAAACTTTTTTTTCAAACAAACGTTACGCAATTTTAAAAACCAAAAACACACCTTTTTCTTGCTTTTGAGGAGCTCGATATTGAAACTAAATTATCTCTGTTATTTAAAATCTTCAATATCTGAAATTAAATTTTGTATTAGCCCTTTGAATCTTCTTTCGAATGCCATAGGTCTGACCTAATTTGGATTTTTCAAGACGAAGTTATGCCCAATCTCCCACAATGACCTAATTATGGACTAGTTCAGTAGAGCAAACTTGTACGGCGAGCCACGTGTAAATGTTTCCTCCTTCGGCTCTCAAATTGATATAAAGGAAACTAAAGTCTATGTACTTACATTCGCTTTTTACAGAATTCCAACCCGATGCTCAGAGAGAGAGTTATGATGATTTTTCCATGGTCACCTCTTTGAGATGAAATTCGGGAGCCTGAAAGAACCCTAACTTCTCTAGACATATCTCTAACTCATATTGTGAACCAAGATCTGAAATTTTTACACATTATTTCTCAGGAGTTCAGCTTCACTCTATAAAAATTTCAGCTTCTAAACCTTCGTAGAAAAAACGTTATAGCGAAAAATCCACAATGTCCTTTTTAGGTGAAATTCGGGAGCCTGAAAAAACCCTAACTTCCATAGATCATATCTCCAAAAATATTGCGAACCAAGATCTGAAATTTTTACATGACGTTCCTCGAGATTTTGGATTCACTCTGTAAAAATTTCAGCTTCTGAACCTTCGTAGAAAAAAAATTATAGCGAAAATTCCACGATGACCTGTTTGGAGTAGCAAAACCCTAGAATCCAAAGCTCTGATACCAAATGTTATGAAACCAGCTCCAAAATAGAAGAAAAGAGAGATCAATTCCTTAGAAATAAGCCACTTCGAGGAAGAAACCTCCTTTTCATTACATAAATGAACAATTACTGGATGATACAAATGACAAAACCTCCTTTCTATATATAGGAGTCCATGGGGTCACAATATAATCCTAGCCGGCCTAACAATAATAATGTAAGGGCACGATAATAACAATATGGGGGTTACAGTGGTACAACAATAACAATAAGGGGGGCTACACTAACATAATAAGGGACTACACTAGTAACATAGGGACCTAACAGAAATACTTGTGAATCCTATAGTATAATGCATAGGTCTATACAAAGCTTTAATCCAACTCATTTTAGGGTGTCAAACGTTCTCGGCACAAGTGTATGGAACATAATTGGTTCATCCTCCTTATTCTTCGTTTAGCCTTATTAGACTTTAAACCATATTTAGAACTATGATGAAGACATTACACCTCAGGACACTAATAAGCTACAGAATAGTACGTGTTCATTCATTAGTAGAGACCCATATTCAAAAACCTTATTTTAAACATATTTAGCCCTAATATTAGCTTTGCTTCTCATAGTCACTTAGCTCATCAAGTTGACTATATATCAACCCCAAAACTAACACTATCACTCACTCCTTAGATGATAGACTTCAACAGTTCACCTCAATAACTACTCTACTCCATTATACAAGCCCACACATTATTTAGTTGACCTTAACTCTCTACATGATTATGTTTGTTTCCTGAGGAAAAATTGACCTCTTTTAGGGCTTGGCCAAACAACAGAAACCCTATGTACATTCCTGAGGAATCTTGACCCTCCATAGCAGCATGTCTGGGGCTAATTCATTTTCTTTCCAATACTTCTCCCTTCTCCTTGTGCACAGAATGAAGACAGGCCTTCAAACAGAATTATTGCTCCTCAACTCGGCCTAGACAAAACCCTATGGAGGGAACATAACACACAAATTTTGTCCTTATTTTCTAGTGAAAACTTAGCAGATGAGTTTTTGTGTCTTCCTTAGCTCATTGTGCTTCTTGAGATTGATCCAGAGATCGAAATTAGGCTAAAAAATGAAATTGTCCAGAATCTCCCGAAACCAGTGTCAAGTCGTAGTGTTTGTCTTCATGATTCAAAAAATGCTTGAATCACCTTAATCCAACGTCATATGAAAATTTATGGTGTTCTGAATATTTTGACAAACGGTTAAAAAAATTTGCAAGTGGGATGATTGAGCTACTGACTGGGCATTTCATACTGTTTATTTCAACATGATGTCAGCAAGATGATTGTTTGTATAGCAAGGGTGCAGCCCAATCGTATCATGGCAAGTAACATCCTCTCATTGATGCACGTGGCTCGTTTTCATTTGCAGAGGGTATTTGGAGTGGCCCAATAGAAGGTCGCCACGTGACCCAACCAGAGGTCACCACGTGGTGCCTCACCATTGGAAAAAAAAAATTTAACAAGCCCGAAGGCCTCGGCCAGGGTTGAACCCCAAACCTACTGCACACAACCTCAATGCCTTACTATCTCACCATCGAGATGATTCTTTCCCTATCCAAGTCTTGGGTTATATTTAAATTTTGAATTATTTCACATATGGGGGAGAGGGGTCGAGTGTTAGCCCTGGCCCCTGGTCACAACATCGTCCACAAGACCGGTGGCGGAGGAAAGTTGGAGGGGGGGGGGGGCCAACCCCAACCCCTAGTCACAATATCAACCATATGACCCATGACGGATACAATTGAGCACTTGGCGGAGAGGTACGAGATGGTAGCCCCAGACCTAGGTTTTATGGCACCCACACGACCACCAAAGGCGCGAGCGATGAGGGCAGGTCGTTGGTCCTATCCCTTGTTTCTCAACGAGAGGTTATGACAGTGTGGGAAGCGCTACAATGGAGGAGTAGGCCATTAGGCCCTGCCCATGGTTTCCAGCAACCCATGTGACCAGCGGCAACAAGTGGAGGTGCTTGATCAGCGAGGGTAAGCAATTAGCCTTAGCTCCTGGCCACATCACCAATAACGTCGCCAAAGCATGGACGAGGAAGGAAACAGTACTAACGAGGATGGTCCGTTGGCCCCAACTCCTGGTCGTATGTACCCATGTGGCCCTAATTTTTCGCTTAGAGGGTTATTAGGCAAATTAATGAAGCGAAAAAATGCATTGTTTGCAGGAAAAAAAAAATTCCTCCCGAACTGTTTAAAGGGCGAAAATATCGCATAGTTTGCAGGTTCTTTCAAATTGACAGATGAATAGTAGAACTTGTTCGAGGAAAAAAAATTCCATTTTTTGTCTTTTTAAGCCCAAGAAGAGCCCAGATAGGGGTTTTTCGGCATTCTGAATCCAATGCAGCCTCAGTTTTCTGATCGGATAAATTTTAGAAGGAAATTTTTCAGGATTGAGTCTTTTAGTGCTAGATACAATCAGAGGTTTGATGCAATTTTGAAGGCATTTTGAGCATGGAGAGAACCTTGCAGGGGTTTTATAACATTCTTATTTTATCTGCAGCAGTTGTGACTTCTATGGTTTAGTCACTTCTTTTTCTTTTCTCATTATGTATTTTTTAGAGAAGTTCTTTTCAGTACTTCAATGTGGAGATGTTGTACATCTTATGCTTGGTTTTCAAGTGGATTACAAGGACTTGATGTGTGAATCATTCTCATGTTGACCTTTTCATGACTTGTTGTAAGGGGTCATACTTTTGGAGAGAGTTATTTGCAAAAGAATGTTTCTTTGTAGGGGAAATAAGCCACTCAATTTTCAACAATTTGCATGTGCTCTTTTACCACTGAAATCAATATAGCGATCTATTTGTTTGAAGCAAGCCCGGAGACGTATCCCAGGAGGGGTGAAATTCATCATCAAATTATGTTTTCCTCTCTTCATATTTTCTATTTTTAGTTTCATGTGAATATGTTACTTTTTAAAAGTTCATGTGAAAACTAACTCACCACCTTGAAGAGATTATAAAACTCAAGCCACTCAATTGTCACTCAATTGTTAACAATTTTCATGTACTCTTTTACCATTAAAATAAATATAGCAGTCGATTTGTTTGAAGCAAGACCAGAGACGTAACCCATGAGGGGTGAAATCCATCATAAAATTATGCTTTCCTCTCTTCATATTTTCCATTTTGAGTTTCATATGAATATGTTACTTTTTGAAAGTTCATGTGAAAACTAACTCACCACCTTGAAGAGATTATAAAACTTGTTTACATTAAGACCCATTTTTTTACTTGCAAAGCATCAAAGAAGGGTCAGTTTTTGAGAGGAGAAATTACTCCTCCATTTTCAGATCATTTTGGTATCAGAGCTGTTTCTAACCAAGTTGCAGGTTTGGGAAAGAAGCTAAAGCGGGAAAGACTCCAAGAGTTGTAGGAGAGTCTCTTCGAATGGATAATGTTGAGAAGAGGAAAATGCACCTTCAATTACAGCATTTGCTGGAGGAACAGGTTGGTGAGAGTTCCATTCCATAAGCAGCAAAGAATTCCTCCAAGATGAAGCCAATTTGTGGACATGGTTCAAACACAGGATATGGTCCGGAGAATGATGCTTGTGAGTTTTTTCAGCACCTAAAAAATTATCCTTATGTTCTTTTTGGTAAATGTGGGTGTATTGAGCCATCATCTAGTTCGTCATCAGCGTCTGAAATGGAAACGATGGGTGACAAATCAAAGGAGGTAATTAGCATCTCTAGTTATACTCCTTCAGTTTATGTTGATAACACATATTTTGCAGCCTTTGAAAAGCATACTAATGTCATTGGTATGAATTTGTTAACTCGGATGAATTGCGATGGAGGAGACCTAAGAATCAATTGCCAAGGTATCACTAATCCTATCGAGGTGGAGAGACCACGATATGAAGGACTTGGTTATGGTCATGGAGAGTTTGGAGAGTGTTATAAACTTTTTGAGGCAAAGAAATCATCAAGCGGTGATATGTCATACCATGATGGTAGTGATAATGGAAATTTGTCTCCCAAGATAGATGAATGTTTCAAAGGACATGAAAATTTTAGTCCTCATTGTCAAAGTCATAGCCCAAGGGATAGGTATAAGTTTCATGGGAATCTTAAAAATGTTGGTGATTTTGATTATTTATGGGACATCTTTCCTTGGACACTTTATGATGCAGTTAATCATTGTGTGGACGATTGAGAGCAACGCAAAGTGATGGTCAAGAGAATGGACCAAATTCTTGGAATAAATCATAAAGAACCTCTATGTAGTTTGAAGGCTTCCTTGTCGATGGACAAGCGAAAGTATTTTTGTACCCATTATAACATGAATGGGAATCAGATAGAAAGGTGTTGGAAACTTCATTAGGAACTTCGTTCAAAGAAGGAAAAAGAGGTCATGCAATCCATTGCAAGGAAAGAAAATGGTGGAAAAGAGGAAATTAGTGTAGTTCCTAAAGAAGCCTTTGAAACAGAGTGGGTGCAGAAGGAGAACCCATAATTCTAGGATAGGAAAATATTGGGTAGATTGATTTGTATTGTTTGCTTGATTTGTAAAATTGTAAATACTTCTTGTACATTCTCGTTTGGGTACTTTGTAAAGTGAATACATGAACAATCACTTATTTACAAAAAGTGTGTTTTATTTAACTTGTTATATTGTTATGGCTTGATGATGAGTCCAATTGTTTGAGGATTTTTGGGGATGAGCATTTGTATCTCATCCAGTATATCTATAGTTTCACTCACTGATACAAGTGTTTCAAGATGAATCTTGTTTGTGAATGTAATATTTGATAAATATTATGCAGAAGATGACTGTGTTTATGTGGAAAAATCCAACTGTGTCATTTAATGAATGAAACCAGCGTACCTAAGAGTGAAAAGTTCAATTTGAGGACAGTAAAGCAATGAATCAGTGCATGGAGTTTCTTCTAATTTCCAAGATGGAGAATCAAGTTTGTCTTTAGCAAAGAGGGACCTCAAGACAAAGTGTGTTTGAGAAAATAAAGATGGTTTTGGAGAAAATCTTCAAATTCCATCCATCAAAGTTTTTGTTCCTGCATGTTTAGAAGAATTGTGGCTCGATTCTTGACAGGAAGATTAGGACTTCACGTAGAGGATAGGTGGAGTACCTTGATTAGATCTTGAAGGCACTGATTGCAACAGAATAGAAAGGATTGAGATCAGGAAATTTTATGAGATTTTTTCTCATTTTATTTTCTAGGAGAAGATAAACTTTTGGGGTCCAAAAGTTCCTAGTGGGGAGGTATGATCCTGAGATCAAAATTAGGCTAAAAAATGAAAGTGCCCAAAATCTCCTAAAACTAGCTTCAAGTTGTAGTGTTCTTCGTCATGATTCCAACAACTCTTGAATCACCTCAATCTAAAGTCGTATGACAAAGTTATGGTACTATGAATTTTATGACCAATAGTAAACACCATTGCAGGTGATTTGATTGGGTTGTTGACTCGACAGTCTTTACTGCTGACATCTGCAGGATGATTGTGCATATGGTAGGGGTACGGACCAATCGTAGCATGGTAAGTGTCATATTCTTACTGAGGCACATGGTTCATTTTCATTGGATGAGGGTATTTGGAGTGGCCCAACTTCTAGTCACGACGTGGCGCCTCATTATTGGAAAGAAAAAAAAAAATTAACTGGCCCACAGGCCTTGGTGGGGGTCGAACCCCAAACTTGTTGCACACAACCTCAACACCTTACCGTCTTGCCATCGAGATTGTTCTTACCCTATCCAGGTCTCGGGTTAATTTAAATTTGAATTTTTCTACATACGGGAGAGAGGGATTGGGCATTAGTCATAGCCTCTGGTCACAACACCGTCCACAGGACCGATGGCGGAGGAAATTTGGAGGGGGCGAGGACCAACCCAGCCCCTAGTCACAATGTCAACCATATGAACCTTGGCAAATAGAGTTGAGCACTTGGTGGAGAGGGGCAGGATGGTAGCCCCGACCCTAGGTTTCATGGAACCTACACAAAAACCGGAGGCGTGAGTGGTGAGGTTGGATCGTTGGTCCTATCCCTTGGTTCTCGGTGAGAGATTATGACCATGTGGGAAGCACTACAAAGGAGGAATAGGACGTTAGGCCACGCCCATGGTTTTTGGTGGTCCGTGTGACCAGTGACAACAGGTGAAGGCACTTGACCGGCAGGGGCGGGCGATTAGCCTCAGCCCTCAGCCACATCACTGATAACGTGACCACGGCGCCGATGAGGAAGGAGCCAGCATCGACAAGGGTGGATTGTTTTCCCCAACCCCAAGTCGTATGCACCCATGTGGCCCTAATTTTGCGCTCAGGGGTTATTGGGAAAATTAATGAAGCAACAAAATGCACCATTTGCGAGTGAAACTGACAACTCCTGAACTGTTTAAAGGGTGAAAATGTCGCATAGTTTGCAGGTTCTGTCAAATTGAGGGACGAATAGCAGAAGTGCTTCAAGGAGGCATAACTTGTTCATTTTTTTGTCTTTTTTAGCCCAAGAAGAGCCCAAATAGGGTTTTTTTGGCATTCACCTTCCATTGGTAGCCTCATTTTTCTGATTGGAGCACTTTTGGGAGGAATATTTGCAGGATTAAGTCTTTTAGTGTCAGATAAAATCAAATATTTGATTCAGTTTTGAAGACATTTTGAGCATGGAGCAAACCTTGTAGGGTTTTTGTAGCCTTCTTATTTTATTTGTAGCAGTTGTGACTTCTATGGTGCATCTCTTCTTTGTCTTTTCTCATTATTTATTTTTGAGAGAAGCTATTTTCAGTATTTCAATGTGGAGTTGTTGTACATCTTATGCTTGGTTTTTAGGTGGAGTACAAAGACTTGATGTGTGAATCCTTTTCATGTTGAAATTTTCATGACTTGTTGTAGGGGGTCATACTTTTGGAGTGAGAATTATTTTCAATAGAATGTTTCCTTGTAGGGGAAACAAGCCACTATGATTGTCAACAATTTTTATGTACTCTTTTACGATTGAAATCAATAGTGCGGTCTAGTTGTTTGAAGCAGGCATGAAGACATAGCACAGGAGGGGTTAACTTTGTCATCAAATTCTATTTTCCTCTCTTCATATTTTCCATTTTGAGTTTCATGTGAATGTGTTACTTTTTAAAATTTCACGTGAAAACTAACTCACCACCTTGAAGAGATTATAAAACTGGTTTACATTAATACCCATTTTGTTTACTTGAAAATCATCAAAGGATGGTCATTTTTTGAGAGGAGAAGTTACTCCTCCATTTTCATATCATAGATGGTTGTTATTTGACATTACTCCTTCAAGACTACTCTTCCACCTTACTCTGAAACCATGTTTATTTTTCAAGGTCTTATAAACTGATATTTACTTCTAATGATTTATCAACTTAGTTTTTTTTATATTCACGTTCATCAGTAAGTAATACATATAATATCTCAACAGCAAAAATTCCAGTAGTATCGTAAAGAGACAGCCAAACAAGAGAAAAATATTTTTCCCTAGGAAAACCCCCTTGGGGAAAAACCTAGCAACCCTTCCTTAAGAAATTATTCATTTCAACAAGAGATAGATCTGATCTTTCTAGTAATAATAAAATTCAAACTAACGAGTAATAAAGTCTTGTTCAAACCAGGTCAAAATTTCGTCCATCCAAATCAAAGTGCTCCATAAAGAATTTACTCAACTCTGAGATATAAGGACAAAATTTGGCCTTCTTTTCCACCTCAGAATTTCGGTCTGCTACCTTCCACAGAGATTCGTTCCTGCGGCCACCACATAGAATGGTCCTCCTACCATCTCATAGATTCAGTCCTACTACCACTGTAGAGGGTTCCCACACCATGCCACAACTTTTTCCTATACTAAGCCTTAGATTCATCCTTTTATTTTAACAAAAGTGATCTAAAATTGTTTTCCAAAGGAAGGAAGATGAATTGTCATATATAGTGATTAGGGTGTCCCAAGGGGCATTTCCCTTGGGTTGGGCCAACTTAAGCAAGTGGAATCGACTTGATATTCTGGGAGCCAAAAACTTAAATTTCAAAATTCAAATTTCATTTTTCTTAAAGTCAACATGAAGAACAGGTATTATATTTATCATTGCATATATTTGAAGGAATAATTATTAATTATGAAGATTTACCATAGCTACAAAATTCAACACTCCCTCTTACCTAGGGAGGTATTCAGAATGACTTCATCAACGTTCTCTTGTTGAAAAAATTCTCTAGGAAAAGGTTGAATGAGATAGATATGTTGATGTATCTATCCACTAACTATGGAAAGCATCTTGCATTATCATGATGCTCAACAAGTCGTCATTTAGAGTCATTCACCAATTATCCAAGTTGTCACTTATAGTCATTCACCAATTATCCAAATCATCACTTGGAACCTGATCAACACCCATGACCTATGGTGAAACTATGGGCTATTACCATTCATGCATGCTAATTGAATGGTAACTCTCTTGCCTAATGCTATAGGAACTAACTCACCCACCTAGGGAGCACTCTACGCCTTGATGCTCTTTGGTCCATTCTCCTTAGCCACATTTTGTGGCCCCTGGTTAATTCTTTGACCTGTTTAAATTTTGAATTAGGGGGAATTTCTTCTAAGTTTGATCCAACAGCATAAACACTCCCTCTGATCAAGGAAACATTCTCAATGACTGTGGCATGTCCCTGAAGTATACAAGCTTCTCAGGCTTTTCCATGAAGTGTAAAAACTTCTCAAGCTTGTCCCTAAATTGTAAAAACTTCTCAAGCTTGTCAATGAAGTGTACAAACTTCGCCCTGGTATAGAGGATCCATGAGAATGCCAACAACCTACTCGACTATAGATATATGTTGGAGCCTCATTGCTCCCTTCAGTATCATGTCATCATACTTGATGTCAATGTGCTTCGACTTATCATCATGGTCGTCTCTTGCACCTGATCAAAAAATCCTATGATTAATTACTGAAGCCACATTGCTTCACAACTCACCAAACTAGTTGCAATATACTCAACCTCTATAGTCCTAAGTGCAACATATTTCTGCCCAAGCATAATCCAAACTAAATCATCATCCTAATATGCTCTTCCTATCTTCAGCACTCTCGTCCCAATCTAAATCAATATATCCCGATAGTTGTAATTCTCAATTCACATATAACTGTACCATGCAAGTACCTCAACACATATTGTGCCACAGCTAATTGGGTGCTTGCTCTGACATTGAAACAAGTTTTTTTTCTGGAAATCTTGGTTTCTCCCTCTGATTTTTTCCATACTTCTATTTCTAATAAGTAAAATTTCCAACAAAAATCCTTCATCTTGAACTCAAAGGTCAACTCTATTTTACAATAAAGTTGGTCTTGACATCTTCCTCTATCGTAGAAGAAAATCCTCATGCCAATGTTTCTCCCTCTGTCACATGAGTCCTTCTGCTCCTGTCAGAAACAAGTCATATAATAACAAGATCAACCGATACTCATCAAATATCCAAACCCAACTTGTCTTCTTGTGATCGTGCATGAGATTTTCTCATGTACCTCAAATCCCTAAGGTAGCTCTGTGTACACTTCTTCTCCCTTAATTACTCCAGTGATGAAAACAATCTCCACATCCAGCTGGCACAATTTTCAAAGAAATAATAATAATTCTAAAAGTGTACTTGGAAACTAGAGCAAATGTATCCCCCCTCTTACTAGAAGAACCTTCTTGCCATGAGCTTTACTTTGTGATTCCACCTACTGCAAGCTAGATCTTGAATATTCACTTGGAATTCACCAAATTCTCTTCATATATTTAGTGCAATTTCCTTCAAACTTGCTAGATTGTTTTCTCACTCATAACTAGGAGCTATTTCGATCATTTGGCATGGTTCTAGATTTCGGTACAAATTTATCCCTCTTGAAAACAAATCACTCTGGCTAAGTATATGTTTAATCCTAGGAGAATACTCTTGCCAAAAATCTACAGAGGAGCTCTTACTTATCCGAGATATTTCCATAAATATGACATTAACATCTTTATATTCCTATAACTTTAGAAGCAATACTTACGATTCCTACAATATAATGCACAGGTATATATAAAGATTTAATCGAACTCATTTTATGGTTTCAAACGTTCTTGACACAAGTGTATGGAACACAATTTTTTCATTCTCCTTATTCTACTTTTAGCAATATCAAACTTTTAACCATATTTAGAAATATGATGAATTCATTACTTCTCATGGCATCTCATATGCTACAGAACAGTAGGTTTTCATTCACTGGTAGAGACCCATCTTTAAAAACCTTATTTCAAACATATGATGCCCTAAGATTAGCACTGCTTCTCATAGTCACTTAGCTTGTCAAGTTGACTATATATCGTCCCTAAAACCAACAATATCACTCACTCCTTAGATGACAGACTTCAACAATTCACCTCAACAAAAAATCTACCCCATAATACAATCCCACACACTATCTAGCTGACCTTAACTCTCTTCCTGAAGATGTTTTTTGCCTCTGTCCCAAGTTTGAGGCAAATTCAGCCTCTTTTAGGGCTCGGCCAAACCAAAAAAGCCTTGCACACTTTCCTGAGGAACTTCATATCTTCGTAGCAACATGTATGAGAATAATTCATCATCTTTATAGGGCTTATAAATTCTCCTTGTGCACGAAATTAATAAATACCTTCAAACATAATTGTTTCTTCTCAACTCATCCTGGACATAACCTTATCTAGGGGCACAAAACACACAGAAATTTCATCCTTATTTTCTAGGGAAAATTTAGTCTCTTCCTAACACAAACAAACCATAACCTTTACTCCTCTTCAATCTATGGTTTTTCGTCTTCCCTACCTCATTATGCTTCTTGAGATGGTTTTTATTTGACCTCACTCCTTCAAGCACTCTTCAACCTTTCTTTGAAACCATGTTGATTTTTCAAGGTCTTCTAAACTAATAATTACTTCTAATTATTTCTCAACTTAGTTTGTCTTATATGTGCATTCATAATTAAGTAATTGCATAGAAGAGCTCAACAATTAAAATTCTAGTAGGATCATAAAGAGACAACCAAACAAGAGACACAAATATTTTACCCTGGGAAAATCCACTTGGGGGAAACCCAACAACCTTTTCCTTGGAGAAATTATTCAGTTCAACAAGAGATACATCTAATATTGATAGTAAGAATAAAAGTCAAACTGGCCAGTAATAAAGTCTCAGTCACACTATCTTCCATCTAAGTCAAACTGATCAACAAATAACTTAGTCAACTCTAAGTTATAAGGATGAAATTCAACCTTCTATTCTACCTCATAATTTCAACTTGTTGCCTTCCACATAGATTCAGTCCTGCTACCACCACAAAGATTTAGTCCTGCTACCACCAAAGAGATTCAGTCCTGCTACCACCACAAAGATTCAGTCCTGCTACCACCAAAGAGATTCAGTCCTGCTACCATATCAGAGATTTGGTCCCGCTTCCACCTTAGAGGAATCCCACACCATGCCACAAATTCATCATATATTAAGCCTTATTTTCGTCCTTTAATAAGGCTCAAATTTTTCCTTTTATATGAACAAAAGTGATCTGAAACTCTTTTCCAAAGGAAGGAAGCCATATTTTTATATATAGTGATTATGGTGTCCCGAGGGGCACATGCCTTGGGTTGGGCCAACTTAAGCAAGTGGATCAGACTTAATATTATGGGAGCCAAAAACTTAAATTCAAAATTCAAAATTCCTTTTTCCTGAAGCCAACATTAAGAACATGTCTTATATTTATCATTGCATATATTTGAAGGGATAAAATATTAATTATAAATACCAACCATAACCACAAAATTCAACAAGAGACACATCCCATATGTTTGAATCAAGGGCACACATAGTCAACCCAAGTCACCTAATCCAAACTCATCGGTGAATCAAACCTACCTCAATATTGTACTCAACCACATGAAAGCTTTCCTAGTCACAACCACAATCTATTAATTTTTCATATCAGTCTCCTCAACCCGAGGCATCATCGTTTCATCATGCTCTCACTTTGGATAGCTCTTGTATCCCTCAATATTTCTCCACTCCCATGGGCCATCTCCCGCATCAGGTCACCAAGACCTCATCTTGAATCATAATGAAGTCCAAATGAAGAACATCCAACCAATCCTAATGGTGATTTTCTATCTCAACGATCATGTCCTTCTGTCTCAAGAGATCTCTCCCAAACAACCTCAGTCCTTAAGTCTGTAGAAAATCCACGTAGATTGAAACTATTAAATCTAATATGCTAAAACAATGGACTTGAATCTACTCTACCAATTGCGGAAACCAATTACGATCGTGAAATCACAAAGCATACAAGAGAAAGAATTTCAATTGCACATTACATAATGATTTCCTAGGGAAAGCCATAGCTAAAAACCCTGCTATATTTATATTTCATTAGTAAGAAAATATGAGAAGATTACAATGTTTTTCTCAAGCCTGAGAAACCTCTACACTATCTCTATATGTCTCATTACTTCCTAGACAACCCTAGGCCACTACTTAACTAATTTTTTTCCTGTCAGGATCCCTATTTCCTTGCGTTGTTTCCTTGGGTAATTAGGCCCTATTAACTAGGGAAATTCCCTACCACAAATACATAATTCATCTAAGGCATTCATTTGTCTACGTGTACCACCTCTACAATTTGGATGATTATACAAATGATACTACACTCCTTGAACTCCAATCTCAACTGGGTGTTTCTCAGAACTGACATGCATGAGTTATTTATGGTTGATTTATCAGTTAACTAGTTGAATACATGAAGCGACACCCCACTGTCTAACCTCCTATTAGTTACTCCATCAGTTGGAATTAGTTTAACTGGCTTTAACTCAAATAAACTGAGTTCATTAATTACAACTCAAAATAAACTCAACCAGGGCTCCTATAATGTAAGAGACACTTTACATGACTCAAGTTAGACCCTCAACTCGAATTAACTAAACCAACTAAGTCTAATTAACTTAGTTAACTCGTACAAGTTGTCATGAGATGTGGAATTACAATTTTATTCTAATTTAATTCAAGAGAAAATTAAATTAGAATCTTTCTTGGTGTCATTTTCAACAAAATCGCAATGGAAAGTTAACCAATCTCTCTCATGGAAATCCATGACTCATCCTCTGCAAATTTATCTCATCCATGCCCTTGTCCTAAGCATCAACTCTGTCCAACCTTGGGTAGACTTCCAGTTGGACAACCTTTGCATCAACCCATGTTGTCTAACTCATACGTAAATGAGAACTCATATGAATCAACAATGTGCACCAACTCTCACAATTAGCATCACCCTAGAAGCACTTAGCTTAACACTCACAAAATATCCTCGTATAAGAACAATACAATATAATAAAGTACAAGTCCTAATACTTAGCCAATTACAACAACTTGACTTACATTCGTGTACAAGTTATCTCATATCCTTATCATTGCCAATGTCTCAATTGCACATTGTCACAAGATCCTTTTGAGTACAAGTCTCAAGCCCCTTTGATACAATCCTCGACGAAATGGGCACTTTTCTCTCTACCAAACCTCAAGTTTTGATGCAATGGAAATCCCAAAGTTTTTTTCAATTCACCCAACTTGAAATATCACATGATCTCTCGATGGGATCTATTTACGACAACCATGTACACTCTCTTGCTACAATCACACATCCCATCACCATCTCACAAAAATACCAAAATACCCACAAAATCCCCTAGCTTGCATGCCCCAAGCATGGCCTAACTCCAAGTCCTTGTGTTAACTTGTACCGGCCTACTCCGCATGACAAACAATTGTTCTAATGCTTGGTCACATGCCTACTACATGATTGTTTCGTCCCTTGGCTCATAAGACCCACCTGAATGCTCGCACAACTCGCTCGGCCCATTCTCATGACTCAATTTCCCTGTTCACACGACTCACCCAGTTCGTTTGCACGACTGGATTGACCTGCTCATACAACTCACCTAACTACTCACACGACTTCTCGCAGGACTCACTCGGCCCACTCGCACAAATGACCTGATTCTATTACGTGTGATTTATCTATATTGCAGACCCACCCAAAAAAACTATCACACTGTCCATTCATGGATGCCTCCCCTCAAACAAACTCTCATATATATATATATATATATGCAGCAATAACTCCACTCCATCATGTTGGGTTGACCCACTTCATACGAGCCCTTCACACGATCGTGCAGTCCCACAACCATTCAAGTCAACTCTCGCATGAATTTTTCGCACAACTCTAAATGTCGGCACACCCTCACCCAACGTCAACTATTGTTGCAATATTTTTTATTTTTCTCAAATCATGTGATGGGGATGTCGCCCATGACGTCTGCTTCAATTAAAGGTGAGCCCAACTTTGAGGCTTAACAATTGGCTTCCACCAAATTTCATAACTCATCACTACATTCATGTGAACTTTGTTAATCAACATTATACGACCAGAAAAGACCAACGGTAATTGTGAAGAGTTGTGAAATCATGGTTGTCGATCCTTTGTATCGAATTATGCAATATTATTATTCTACGTCTTCCGCTTGTTGCCAAGGGTTATAAATACACAATTGCTATCCCTTTGTATTTAATTACAGCCAATTATTCATATTTTTCTAACTCGTGTAGTCTATTGTATTTTCTAGGAAATGGAACAGGGAATAAGAGGGTGATTCCTCATTCAAATGTCTTGGAACTAGAATGATTTGAATGTTGTCAAATGGGGAAGAAGAGGATTGTTACATATTCCTATATAATGGAACAAGTGAGACATTTGTAATTTCTAACATTTGGCCACTTAAGCAATCAAAAAGAGTACTAAATGATGTGCAATCAATGATAGCAAGTAACCTTTTTGGCATTAACTCTTTTTGTGTCTAATTTCCATCACAATAAAAACCCTTCTAATCAAAAAGAGTACTAAATGATGTGCAATCAATGATAGCAAGTAACCTTTTTGGCATTAACCCTTTTTGTGTCTACCTTCCATCACAATAAAAACCCTTCTAATGGCTTTGTGTGTGTGTGTGTTGTAACTTGTGACTTTTTCTTATAGTGACTATATTTCACATTTGTAAATTAATCATATCAATGCAAAACCTGCACTAATGGGAATACATTCAATCCCCGCCTAAAAACTAACATGTTTTCTAATGACATGTTGGAACCTACCCAATTTGTTGTGACCTCATTGACTAACTTGCTACGTTCATTCAACAAAGATCTATCACTTTTGTGAGAGAACTCTGTCATGTTTGCAATCATGAACATACAATGTTTACTAACTAGTTGAGGAGTTCACTGAGAAATTCAAAGAGATGCCCATTGGTAGTGTTTGTCACTGTCAAATTGATCTTCTCCATTAAAATCACCTATGTTTGCACATTGATCTTCAAAACTGGTCAAAAAATTAGAGGACACACAACTTTTTATCTAGCTTTGGCTTTGGAAATTATCATAAAATCTTACTTGTAATTCACATACAATAACAAGCTTGTGTTTCAACTATTCTTAACCCCTACTCCCAAGTATTGTCATGTAGCACCGCAAGCCACTATCTCTAAAGTATTAAAAGCAATTAACAATCATGTCATTACCACTAAAAATACAAGACTTGTAATGAAAAATAAGTATGCAAATAATAGACAAATTGTATTTTTATTTACATAGGCAACCAAAACATTTTAAAGGTGGTGATTTTTCAATATATTATAAGGGATCTAACGTTCAACATAAATTCATAACTACTCCCAAGCCCACCAATGCGACAAACACTATGAAATCGTATGAATTATTTTTTCCAACACCTTGCCTCAATGATGTGCAATGCAAGATATATCATATTCATCCTATTTATTTGAAGAATGAAAGGGTTGCTCTTATGGTATACACTTGAAGCCAGCAATAGAAAAGAAAATACACCCAAAATTGTAAACAAGACACAAAGGATAAATTATGATGGCTACTTTAATGTCTCGATGATTGAGGTGAAGCTTAGCATTTATGTTGTCCAATCATGATTGGAGTAAAATACATCCATTTTTTAAATCCCTCAACTAAATTTACAATTTTAATTCTAATATTGAAAATTAGGGTTGCTACATTAAAATCAACGAGTAAATCAATGTCAAATGTGAAATGTAATAAAATGCATGTTAATTCTTTTTGTTGAGGAAAGTTCACAAGATTTTCAAGTTGTGATTATGTGCCTCTTCATAGCTCTACACATGATTACATATACATTTTTTTTAAATAGAATTACACAATGCCCACATGCACAATTACATGAATGTCCAAGTAAACTCCTCAAGAAAGCATTTCTTCAAAAGTTACACAATGCCCACATGCACAATTACATGAATGTCCAAGTAAACTCCTCAAGAAAGCATTTCTTCAAAAGTTTATTAGCATTCATATATATGTAAGGGATATCAGGGTCTTATAACACTTCAAATCATTTTAACTTGTCAACATTATCATATTGTATTTAAATTCCTATATCATTCTCGTGAAGGTTATCAATAATGGGTAACAATCACAAAGACTTTGTCGAATCTATAATCACTAAATTGAATTAAACCTATGGAAATTAAATTGATTAGTCTAATTCTCTATAGTTATAAATGTTGCAACAAAATAAATTTAATTATCATTCATTCCACAAGTGCCTAAGTAACAAGTTTGGAATTAAAAAATGTTTGGCAATAATGGCATTAATTACATATAAGAAAGAAATATGACTAGACTTAAACATGCACTTAATGTTTATATCAAATTATTTTACTCATAAATCCCACAAAGCACTATATTTTAAAGAGTTCAATAGCACAATTACATCTCTATATTATCTTTATTACTTTGCTTTTGCTCAAACGTACCATGTTTATACATCATTTTAAGGAAATGTAGAGAACATCCAAAAATAGTACCTTCATAATTCATGCAAACTATGAAAAACAATATTAGAAATAATTTTTAAACATTTTCATAAAATAGTAGTTTACCACCAACAGGCCAAAATCTTACATAGTGAGTAGTGCAAACATGAATAACTTTTCACATAGTTGTTCTTTGAATCCCACAAAGCAACATAGATGCATTTACAATCCTTATATAATCCAATCCTCTTAGACATGTAGGATTCATTACATGAAAGCAAAGGACTTGAGTCCAAATGTTTGAATTACAAGCAAGCAAACACATTTGACAAACAACTACCATACAAGGTTGCGATGAATGGCTTAAAAAAAAGGACCATTAACAAGACATGGGAATTGTAACCCAACTATATAAACTATGTTGTAATGACCACAATTTTCTACTTCAAATGTATTTTGTTAATATGCATAGATAAGAAATAGAGCAATCAATGAAGATAAGACTATGATATTACTTGATTGCAACAGAAAATGCCCTATTGTTCCTTGATTGCAACAAATAATGCCATTTTGAATAAAATCATAGTTTATAAAGGATGCAATACAAATATTCTTAATGTATTTATTAATGAAGTAAATGTCAGCGTCCATATTGTTATTCTTTATCCCAACCAACAAAACCTTATTTCTTGATCAATATGTGGCTTATTAGACTTTTGTTATTCTTTATACCAACCAACAAAATATTTTTTCTTAATCAATATGTAGCTTATTAGACCTCAATTGATGATGGACGAAAAGCCACGTGGCATGCTATCAAAATCCTAAGTTTCTAAAGAAATGTGGAAAGGAATTTCGAGTCGATGAAATACTAAGTATAACCAATGAAATAAACTTTAACTTAATCAAAATATAGCTTTAATTGGTTTTGTGAAACTTATATATAAGTTTTACAATTTACAAATAAATTTAAATAGTAATTTTTATTTTTATTTTTATTTAGATGAGTGTGTTTTCAGATGAAATAGATTAATTTATTTGACTTTGTTAAAGAAACTAGTTTACTTTTCTTACATCGAATTATCTAATCCACGTGACTACACACAACATTTAGTACGAGAGCTAAAGTCCTAAAAGTTGTATAGAGAGACTTTCAGTAATCATCACATAAGAACAGATTTTGTTGACGCATTTCGAACCAACCAATGTGGTTCATCTTTAGGACGGGATGAAACACACTGGTTGGTTCGAAACGCGTCAACAAAATCTGTTCTTATGTGATGATTACTGAAAGTCCTAAAAGTCATTCATCACTAACTCTAGATGTCCTTCAATATTTATAAAATATGTCATGGATTCAAATGATTCTTATGATACACATTTACATTCTATTTCACAGCATATTGTGTCAACTTACATGCAAAGGAATCAAGGACAAAAAGACTACACACAACACTTAGTACAAGAGTTGAAGTCCTAAAAGTTATTCATTACGAGAGTTGAAGTCCTAAAAGTTATTCATCACTAAATCCATATGTCCTTCAATATTTGTATAATAATGTGCCATGGACTCATGGTTCTTATTGTTGAAAAGTAACTAGGTTCAATCTTCATGATATGTGTAATTGTGATTTTATGTAATTAATGAAAAGAAAAGAAAAAAATTATTATTGTAATGCTTGTCTTGTGGGTTTCATGAACAAGGAATTTTATTTTTAGTATGACTTCCATTGTGAGTCCTTAGGATTGGTCATAAATTCAAACTGAGTCAATGTCATGTATGAAGGAACCTCTTGGGCATGTTATGCATTTGTATGAATCATTAACTTAGTATAAAATCCCTCCAAGACAAGCAAAATACCACTCCTACAAGTCAGCTTTTATATTTAATTAATTAACTCCTCCAAAGGACATTTCAGCTAATTACAGAGGCAAACAACTATAAATAGGAGTGCTCAACTTCATTTCATAGGCAAATTTTCAGTCATCACAATCTGAAGTGCGAAGTACAGGTCTGAAGTTAACCAAAAGTGCAAAGGTCGAAAAGGAAATCCTCCTAGCCAGTGTAAAGATAGAGAGAAGAGCGAAGTTATTTTTGGGCAACTCTTGGATTTGTTTTGGGTCTGTTTTGAAGACACACATACGAAGGAAGTAAAATATACTTGTTGCAGAAAGAACCAGTCCTAATAAGGCAACCGAATTGGAAGAAATTCAAGACAAGAGGAAGCTGAGGGAAGCTAAAAGGAATCACCTTGCAAAGAGGGCCTATTTCAAGGAGACCGAAACTAGTAAAGCTCTGAAGCAACCGAAGTTAAAGAGAAGCCTAGAAGGAGAAAGCAAAAGGTTGACTATCGTTGAGTCAAGGAAGAAGGACTTCATCAAGGGAGCTTTGTGTGCTGGCCTTGGAGTGGAAAATAGGTCAAGGGTCTTGGTTTTGGTATTCGTCAATTGAAATCTCTATAAGAAGAAGAATTTGTTCAGGTTTTCCTCTCAAAGAGTGAGAGGCTTTGGCCTTGGCTAATAGCCACTTTGTCTCTTGTCTCGTTATGGTTTATACATTGGTATTTTTTTATGAAGAAGAAAACTAATAACCCAAGTAAAATAAGATCATAATCGAAAGAAGTAAAAATTACTCACAAGAAGTTACTAATAGAAGAGAAATCACCTAATCTCTATGCCCTAAATTTCTCAACATGGTATTAGAGCTAAGGTGACTAAGTGAAGGAAGGGCATCTTATCAAGAGACACACAAGGATCAAATATCAAGGAAGGCATCAAAGCGAATATCATCTTGAAGTCAAAGGAAGCATCATAACCCTAGATCCAAGAAGTATCGAGATCATCATCAAGAAGGAAAAGGCCAAAACCCTACATCTACTCAAGTTAAAGTGTTTTGAAGACTCTTCATCCAAACGAAGATGGATCAAAAGGCGGTCATCTCACTCTCTGTGATCAAGGATCATTCTTGAAGAAGACTACCTTCATTAAGGAGAATTTTTCTATCATCTATATCATCATCAACATCAAGGAATAAGCAAAAAGAAGGAGCATCCTATCAAGTAAGTATATTTATGTCCACATCTGAATTTGTCAAAATGTATTTTTACAAGGAAAACAACAAATTGGTTGGGGCTTCAACATATCTTGCATTGAAGAAAAGGGCAGATCTGAATCTCATTGAAAATGAGGTTATGGAACATGTCAAAGGTTATATCACTTAAACAAGAAATGAATATGCTCAAGCTCTTGCCAAGTATATGAAAGGGGAAGTTAGGGCTCAAAGTATTCTCATAGAATCCATCAAGGATCCACTCATCCCATATGTATCTAAACTCGAAACTTCAAAATAAATATATGACAAACTGGTAGAGTTATATTTCGTAAGCACTGCTTGAGAAGTCATCTCATTAAGGCAAGAACTCTACAAACTGAAGATTTCAAGGGAAGATGGAATAGCCTCATATTTTATGAGGATATCTGAGATTCGGGATCAACTACATGATCTAGGAGAAGTCATGTCTAAGGGGAAAACGACTATAGTTGTTCTAAATGCACTACCGAAGAAGTGGGGTAACTTTACTTCAAGTATTTATGGGAAGAAATAAGCTACTCCATTCCAAGATCTATGGTCATTGTGCAAGATTGAAGAATCTAGACTAAAGGCCAAATCTGATGTGGGAGCAGGTGCGCAAAATCAAACTTATGTTGCAATGACAAAAAGAAAGGGGAAATTTGGAAAGTTTGGTCCTCATAAAAAGAAGAACATGGCTAAAATACAATGCTATGGGTGTCAAGAATATGGGCACTATAGGAGAGATTGTCCTAAGCTCAAGAAGGACAATAACAAAAGAGGAAGAGAAGAAGCCCACATCACCAAGGAAGTGGAGGAGGCTAAAAAGAAGAAATCCAAGAATGAGGAAGTAATAGATATTCACTATTGAGATAGTCTTCCTCACCTAAGTTATTTTCAAGTTCCTAAGTCTTCTTTTGTAAGATATGGCTATCATGATTCAAGAAAGAAGCTACTCCATTCCAAGATCTATGGTCACTGTGCAAGATTGAAGAGTCTAGACTAAAGGCCAAATCTGATGTGGGAGCAGGTGAGCAAAATCAAGCTTATGATGCAATGACAAAAAGAAAGGGACAATTTGGAAAGTTTGGTCCTCAGAAAAAGAAGAACGTGGCTAAAATACAACGCTATGGGTGTCAAGAATATGGGCACTATAGGAGAGATAGTCCTAAGCTCAAAAAGGACAATAACAAAAGAGGAAGAAAAGAAGCCCACATCACCAAGGAAGTGGAGGACGCTGAAAAGAAGAAATCCAAGGAGGAAGTAATAGATATCCACTATTGAGATAGTCTTCCTCACCTAAGTTCTTTTCAAGTTCCTAAGTCTTCTGTTGTAAGATATGGCTATCATGATTCACTAAATAGGATGCATCAAGGCATTATAGAAGCATTGAAAGAAAGATCTCGGGACATCATCATAGAGAAGCATGAAAGATGGTTAGAATATATGGAAGTCTGGGAATCTCATTCGGAACATAAGTGGCAAGGTCATCTAGTACAAGGTTCATCATACATATGTCAAAAGGAAAATGTATGTTGATAGGATACTTTAGATCCTCAAGATTCTCTAATGGAATCTTCATTAAAAAGGTTCATTGATCATGAGGGGAAGCAAGTGTTTCATCAAGAATTCCAAATTTGTGGAATTCATGGGATCATGATGGTATGATGACATAAAAGTGAAGCAGATCAAGGGATTGAAGCTCTTTCAATCAAGGAAGCTATTATAGGAAGTTTGGATGACCCAAAGGAAAAATGAGGTATGTCTGCTTACATTTGATATTATGGGAGTCATGCCATATGGTTGCATGTATCATGAACCAATGCTCTATCTTAAGATAATGATCAAAAAATGATCTCCTCCCTTAAAGGGATGCAGGAATGCATGGATCACACATTCACATAATATGTCATCATATGAAGTATGAGGTGGTTGACTACAATTGAGGAACTCTGATTGGAAGCTCCTGGGAATGCAATGTGTGAAGAAAGGAAGGAAGAGATCATGGAATATGCAACCATGGTAAAGGCAATCAACATTTGAAAGACCAAGAAAACTTAACTAGGATATCTCCATGGAAGATATGAAGACTCTGATGAAGTCTGAAAATTTAAACCAAAAAAAAAAAAAAAAACCCCTTGATAATATATATATCTTTGGGATATTTGTCGATATGTATGCAAGATGCTAATGAAAATTAGATGTCATGATGAAATACCATCACAAAGGTAATGTTGATTTTAATGTTCATTCCTTTATTTTTGAATATCTGGAGGGGTTTATGCAGGGCTACCAAGGGAAGATATATGGATGTCTTCCACCATCGATGCACATGTCGTAGGATGAAAGATCCTTAAGTAAACATTGCATGAAGAAAGCATCATGGCATAAAGGAAGGCTAAATATGGACTGGTGGATCACTTTCTGATGATGACATGGTTGACTTGTGGATGAAAGTGATGGATGGTCGGTACCCTTTGTAGAAGTCCCAAACATGAAAACTCCTAAATAACAAAAAGAAGTTCATGACAGAGTGAGGAGTTTTTAAAGCAGTTGGTTGTCCCATCATTTCCACCTAAGGAGTTGTTGTAGGTCCATAATTAAGAGGGAGCCTGGAAACAAGTTTCTTACTTGGAAGAAACTTGGAAATTATTAAGCCAAAAGGGAGCTTAGGTACATTCTTTTTGTAGGAATGAGTGCATTCCTTTAATGGAATAGATATGTCCTCCCTAATTTAGATGGAGAAATAGACACATCATTCTTGTCTTCACTTGGGAAGACACACTGTTACCGATCAAATAGGTAACCTGACCTCAAAACGGGAACTCTAGCCCAAAAAGACTCAAAAAACATGAAAAAACACCCCAAAAACAAAAAGTGTGTATTCCAGAACGCACTTCGTTTTTTTTTAAGGTCAAATTTCAACATTTTATAAAATTATGGTAAAAACAAAATTGTTTCTTGAAAAAAGGATTGAAAACACACCCTCAAAACAAAACAAGTTGATGCTGGAATAACAAAAAAAAAATTGTGTCATACTTTTGACATTTTTAAAAATAGAAATAACATTTTTTAATTTTTAAAATTCAAACATTAAAAAAACCTAAAATTTAAGAAAAAAAATAAAAAAATTTAAAAGCTTAAAATTTAAAAATATATGAAGATAAAATAAATAAAATAAAATTTAATTCAAACATTAAAAAAACCTAAAATTTAAAGAAAAATAAAATAAAATAAAATTTAAAAAAATATAGAAATTAAAAAATAAAAAATAAAAAAGAAAAACAAAATAAAAATATTAAATTAACCAAAAAAAAAAAAAAAAAAAAAGAGTTAAAAAAAAAAAAGGAAATTATAAAAAGTAAAATATAGAGATTAAATTTAAAAAAAAGAAAAAGAAAATGCTTAAAAAAAATAAAATAAAAAAATTAAGGAAATATATTAAATTTAAAAATTAAAAATTAAAAAACAAAAAACAACAACAACACACTATTTAAATTAAAAATAAAAAAATAATTAATTAATTAAAAATAAAATACAATGAAAATATTAAATTTAAAACAATATATATTAAAAAAACAAATAAACTATAAAAAATAAATTAAATTTAAATTATTAAAAATAAAATATATATATATATGAACTTAAATTAAAATATGTATATATATCAGATTTTATTAAATTTAAAAAAAAAACGATTAATATTAAAATAACAAATTAAATTTAAAAACAAAAATATTAAATTTTAATAAATAAATGAATAAACAAATAAATTTTGGATTTAAAAAAAAAAAAAAAAACAAACAAACAAACAAACACTGTTAAAAGAAAAACTTTAAAAATCAATTAAAAATTGAAAATTGAAAAAAAAAAAAAAATATATATATATATATATATATATATATATATATATATATTAAAAAACTAGAAAACAAATTAATTTATAAAAATTAAGTTTAATTAAAAAAAAAAAATCTAATTTTAAATACACAATTTTAATTGAAATATAAAAATATAAAATTTTATGTAATTAACCAAAAAAAAAATTAATAAAAAAGTAAAACATTTAAAAGACAATATTAAATCCAAATAATTTAAAAAAAAAATACAAAATTTATTAAATTTTATAAAATTATATTAAAAAACTAAACATAAAACTTAATAATAAATAAAAATTATGAAATTAAAAAATTAATAAAAATTATTAACCAAAAAAAAAAATTAAATTAAATAAAAATAATAATAAAATTTAAAAAAAATAATAATAAAATTTTAAAAAAAAAACAAAACAAAACAAATTTTATTTTAAATAAAAAAAATTAAATTTAAAAATAATAATAATAATATTAATATTAATAATAATAATAATAATAATTTTTTGAAAAAAAAAAAAAACAAACAAACCAACAACAACAACAACGGGGGTGGTGGTGGTGGGGGCGGCGAGTGGCCGTGGCACGCAGCGTGCCCGCTGGGCGTCGAGGGCCGGCCGGGCGGCGCCACGGAAGCGAGCCGGCCTCACGACCGCTCGCCGCCCCCACCACCAGCCCCTTCCGCCACCCCCACACCCCCCCCCCCATTATTTTTTTTTTTTTTTAATATAATTTTTTTATTTAAAATAAAATTTGTTTTGTTTTTTTTTTTGTGTTTTTATTTTTTTTAATTTTATTATTTTTTTGTTTTATTTTTTTATTTTATTTTTTTTGTTAATAATTTTTATTAAATTTTGCTTCTTCTTTTTTTAAATTTCATAATTTTTCTTTATTATTAAGTTTTACGTTTAGTTTTTTAATATAATTTTATAAAATTTAATAAATTTTGTATTTTTTTTTAAATTTATTTGGATTTAATATTGTTTTTTAAATGTTTTACTTTTTTATTAATTTCTTTTTGTTAATTACATAAAATTTTTATATTTTTTTATTTCAATTTTTAAATTTAATTTTTTTTTTTTAATTTTTTTTTTTTTAATCTGAATTTTAATTTTGTAATTTTATTTTTTTTTAAATTATATATATATATATTAATATTATATGGTTTTTTTTAATAAGTTAGAAAAAAATGTTTTTGATGTTTTTTTTTTTATTTTTTTGGTCAATTTTTGTTTTTTTTCTTTAAATTACGTGTTTTTTTTTTCATATTTTGTCATTTCCTTCAATATAATTTTCAAATATTTTTGTTTTTTTTATTTATTTTTGTTTAAATTTTTTATTTTTACGAGCTATTTTTGTTTTTTCTTACATTTTTATTGGTTTTTTTATTGTTTTTATATATTTTTTTTAATCTAAGTTTTGTGTTTTATCACTAACATGAAAATCACCACTTTAAAAAAAAAAGGTTGATGCAGCATCAATACGTTTCAAAATTAGCATGAAAATCACCGCTCTAAAAAAAAAAAAGTTGATGTTGCATCAATACATTTCAAAATTAGCATGAAAATCACTAACATTTTAAAACAAATATTCATACTTCATAAATAAAAATATTAAGTGTCAAAAATGTGCACAAAAAAAAAATGGTGATTCTGCATCACCACTTTTCAAAATCGGGTGCTTTTTATGCTACCAAAAAAAAGTAGGTAACATTGCGGTTACCTATTTCATCGGTAACATTATGGAGGATTGGGTAAGAATCTGGCATCTGATGCTCTTCGGGGATGTATTAGGGCATCCAAGATAAGAGTAGTCGTTAAGGACCAATATTCTTTGAGGACTGGGAATCCAAGATAAGAATAGTCCTCGTGGAACACACCTTGAGAACCCGAGTAGGGTATGTTCCGAGAGAGACAATGATGAGGGTGTTTATACATCACTGGTCTAGCCAGCATTGTGCTCAGATCTCATGGAGAGATAGAGTTGTTAGTCAAGGCCTTGCTATGTGACAATGTTGGTTGATATGATGTTATACAGATGGAGTTACAAATCCGACTCTTCTTATGAAAAAATCTTCAAATTGAGAATGACAAAGTACCATTATGAATACCTCCCTAGTTAAGAGGGAGTGTTGAAAAGTACTTCAGTGTTCATATTGACATGTGTAATTTTTATTTTATGTAATTAATGAAAAGAAGAAAATTAAAATTCTTATTGTAATGCTTGTCTCATGGGTTTCATGAGCAAGGAATTTTATTTTTAGTACGACTCCAATTGTGAATCCTTAGGATTGGTCATAAAGTCGAATTGAGTCAATGTCATGTATGAAGGACCCTCTAGGGCATGTTACACATTTGTATGAGTCATTGAATCAATATAAAAGCCCTCCAAGGCAAGCACAAGGCCACTCCTGCAAGTCAGCTTCAATATTGAATTAATTAACTCCAAAGGACATGTCGGCTCACATACACTCATGTCAGCTAATTACAAAGGCAAACAACTATAAATAAAAGTGCTCAGCTTCATTTCAAAGGTAGATTTTCGGTCGTCACGGTCTGAAGTGTAAAGTACAAGTTTGAAGTTAACCAAAAGTGTGAAGGTCAGAAAGGAAAGCCTCCTAGCTAGCGTAAAGATAGAAAGAAGAGCAAAGTTATTTTTAGGCATCTCTTAGATCTGTTTTGGGTCTGTTTTGAAGACACACATCCAAAGGAAGTAAAAGATACTTTTTGCAGAAAGAACCAATTCTAATAAGGCAACCGAATTGGAAGAAAGTCAAGACAACAGGAAGTTGAGGAAAGCTAGAAGGAATCACCTTGCAAAGAGGGCCTATTTAAAGGAGATCGAAACTAGTAAAGGTCTAAAGCAGCTGGAAGTTAAAGAAGTCGAGAAGGAGAAAGCAAAAGGTTGACTGCCGTTGACTCAAGGAGGGACTTAATCAAGGGAGTTGTGTATCTTGGTCTTGGAGTGGCAAATAGGTCGAGGGTCTTGGTCTTGGTATTCCTCTATTGAAATCTCTATAAGAAGAAGAATTTGTTCGGGTTTTCCTCTCAAAGAGTGAGGTTTTAGCCCTGGTTGATAGCCTATATTCAATGTCTCTTGTCTCTTTATGGTTTATACAATGGTAGTTGTTTGATGAAGAACACTAATAACACAAGTAAAAGAAGATCCTAATCTAAAGAAATGTAAAAGTACTCACACACAGTTACTAATAGAAGAGAAATCACTTAATCTCTATGCCCTAAATTTCTCAACACTTTATGATACACATTAATATTTTATTCACAACATATTTAAAACGTATATTACACCATGTTAAATAACACACAACTTGTATGATGTATTCTTTATTATAAAAAATCAATTTCAGGTTTGTCCTTCATATGTTCATATTAATTATATTATTTAAAAATTTATATAGCAATGTATCACTTAATTATAAAATGGTTTAAAACTGACTCTATTTTACTCATTTTATTTTCAAAAGGCATAAGTTTATCATCGATTCAAGATTCATGATGAAAGATCACCATCAAAATAATCGCCTAGTGTTGGCTTGAGGGGTCCTGACCCAGGTTCGGTGTGCAAGGTTTACCAACAAACCCCTATACTACTGGCCCTTTCGGCAGTGACTTGCTTGCGCAGGTCAAAGTCTCACCCGAATTAGTATGAGTGTGTGTTGGAACCAGGTTTTCGCACCCTGAGAAAGGAAGGGTAAGGCAAGCAAAGCCGCGCTAGATCCTGTGATTCCAGATTAGCTTGTTCTGCGCAGGGTTAATTAGATCTCTATTCGCATCCACGTGCACTAGATCTATAGTTATATGCTTGTTATAACATCAACACAACAGTACATAAACAAAACATAACAGATCTAGATCCAAGAACGCAATACACAGATCTTTCGTAACTTAAAGACAGAAACGCGCAATGCAGCAATTATCAGTAATTTACACAAAAGTACTCAGATTCAGTTCTCTAACAATATTTCGCATTCATTCATTCATCAATTCTTCCTTACAATTCCCTTCCCAACCTACGCACACAGCAGCAGGGTCCGCACATAGTGAGACTTGGATCTTCGCGTACACAGCTAGCAGGAGTCCAGTCCCCAAAACCCAAACAAATAGCTTAAATCACAATTCACATCAATAGCTCATCATATCCTACCTTACAATACAAAAATGGTCCTCTATTTATAACAATCTAGCCTAATCTTTCCTATGGTCCGCAAACTGTGGTTTTCAGATCCCTAGTTTACCCTTTCACCCATTACAATGCTTTCGGGGCTTTGACCCACCCCAAAACCCCTGCGCTAGACTAAATATAATCAAAAATATTCAAAATGGACCAGTTTCGCAGCATGTTAGGAGACCCCGTTCCAACATTCCCCCAACACAATCTTGTGACTTGTCCCAAGTCACTGCGGTGGTGCGGCTTCTATTTGCGCCCGTACATCCTGAGCTGAGGGAGTACTCCCTGACTTTGGGCAGCAGCATTCTGTGCAAGAGCGACCAGCTTCTGGGAAGGCGGATCTTCAGCGACCATGGTAACGCTTGCAAGACGCTGATTAAGGCGCTTGGTTGCACCATCGATGTCTTGTGTTAACCGGAGGGCTGAGGTAGTCCAAGGCTTTAGACGTTCGGCCATGACGTGTTGTTTATGCCGGAGTTTCTCAATCTCGTCCTGGAGGTCGGTATTGGTTTTCAATCGTGCCAAGCGTTGGGCAGGCACTAAGGTAGGCAGCGTAGCGTTGATCTTTTCAACGGCTTCTTCTTTTTGTCGTAAGTCCTGATTGAGTTGTTGGAGGACTGGATCGCGCTAGACCCGAGTCCAGAGCTGCATGGCTGACATCAGCAGCGTGGCACCTTGAGAAATTTGCCCCGTGATTGTCGTTGTTGCATCTGTGATTAGGGCGGTTCGTTGGGCATGGACTTCTGGGGGTGTGCCGCGCTGTACTCTGGCCTGTAAGTACGAAATCTGTTGTTCCAGCTGAGTCCTGACAGTGTGCATTTCCAGTCGAGAGGCTTTGAGAGCAGCAACCAATTTTTCCACCTTATTCCTAGATGTATCCTCAGCGGTGATTTCCTCTATAACTTCTGTGCAGAGCTGGTGGATTACAGTCTCAAGCTCCGCCTGCTGTGACACGGCCTGGATCACCTCGTCAGCCTTCTGTGCAATGGTGCGCAGGGCTGCCTGAAGTTGTTGGGTTGCGGATTGAGTGCGGTCACTAATCTCCAGGGAGATAGCGTGATTGAGGCTGTCTAAAGCTGCGTGGGGCAGCTGAGCCAAGTCCAACTGAATTTCTGTGACTTCCAGGGGCTGCGTTCCGACCAAAGCACAGTTAGGAATACCCCAGAGATGACTGGCTCCCCTGATTTGTGCCAAGCTGTTGTCGACTGACAAGGGTTGTGCCTGGCCTTTACTAGATGGGCGGTGATCCATTTGGATCTGGAGAGCGCAGAGGTCTGCCTAAAGAGAGTCGACACCTGCCTTCCACTGGGCCGCGATAAGTGCCCACTTATCCTCCGTAACCATGGTGACCGTGTCCACGATCTGCTCCAGGTCCCCGTCCGTTAACGTGATTGTCGCATCGTAGTGCGCACGATGGTCGTGTTGTTTCTTCCTTGGTCCTGATGTTGATGCCCCTGTCCTTTTAGTGCCTGGGGGAGGGGTGGTAGCTGTGTCTACCTGGGCCGGAGTTGGATCGAGCTGCTGCCGCAGGTTACCTCTAGGCTCAGTTGTAACTAATGTTGGTGTGTCGGGGAGGCCTTTTTTCCAGGCAGGGGGCCATAATGAGATCAGTAGGTCAATTTATTCATCAGCTACCATATAAGGAAATTCCGTCCATGTTTTACCGGCAAGGCTGCGAATCCGGACCTGGTGCATGGTGATTTGGAATGCGAAAATATATGCTTGTATTTGTCATATATGGTGGGGGATAACCGGGGTCGGGAGTTTATGGCAGTGGCGACACTGCTCTAGAAGAGGACCCAAAAGACCTTGTTATCCTCGATACGTTGCTTATCCTTAGAGTCCCATAAGTGAGCATACCGAGCGCCTTTGCACATCCTAGCAGGGAGCTCTAGAATGACCAACTCCTCTAGTTTGTCCCAGGCAACTAGTGCTATTAGGAATAATAGCCATGAATAGAAGAAAGATGTCCCGTGCTCCTGAGATTTGCGGACATTAGCAAGAAATTCATCGCACAAGTATTGAGCCCAATTGAAAAACACACCCTTCGCACATTGTCCAACTAGCTGGATTACATAGGCGGGGACAATCGCTACCTGGCACCTCCTCATTAGTTTGCAGGCTAACAGTCGAGTGCCCATCTACGTAGCAGGGTCGTTGATGGTTTGGATCACAAACCCTCGCTAATTTCGTTGTACTGCATAGGTCTCCCAGATAAACAGAGTGGTAGCGGCTTCATACTTCTTTCCAACCTTTGCTAACAGGTGTGGCCCTTGCATCGGGAGGCCTGTGATCTTGTGGATCAATGTAGCGTCGATAGGGACCCTTTCGCGAATCCATAAGCAGCCATTGTGAATGAGGGCGAGTAACTGGCGCACCAACCAATCTGTGATGTTGTAACGGCCAAAGTGGGGCATACGAAGCAGATTCAGGAGTCTGGATCCCGCCAAGCCGCATACCCAGTGTTGAGGTACTACCGTGATGCCATCATCCTCATGGATTGTATCAAAGTATAATGCAGGGGCCAATTCCGGGAAGGCGTCATGGTCTGCCAGATCGTGATCATCGAACTTGACCTCATGGAGGCGTCCGCAGGGATCACCGAGGATGGGAACCTCTCCTGGGGTCAGCGGAGTCCGCAGGTAGGTGATCAAGCCATCCAGGTTTTTCAGTGTTCGCGTAGAAGGTCTTCACGGTCGAACGAAGGGGGGTAACCAATTGATCAGGTTAGCCGTCAGAGCACCAGGCTCCTGGTCATCTTGTTCTAAGGGCGGGGGCCTGGTACGTCATGGGATGCTTCGGGCCTTTTTGCCACCTGTGGGGTTTTTCCCGAGCTTTGAGCTTTCTCCTTGCCTTTCCTTGTGGTCCGTGAAGGGGGGACTTCTTCTAACTCAGGCTCATCTTCCAGGACTTCTTCAACATCAGGCTCAGTTGGGCCGGAGGTTTCGATAGGGGTAGTAGTCGGCATCCTTGCGTGAAAAATGAATCCTGGCTCTGGGTGACTACTATCTAAAGGAGGGGGTTGGCCAGACATGAGGGGGGTGCTGCAATTATGAAAAAGTGAGTTGCTTGATTGCTTCCACAAGACGCTTACGGTAGGCCACTTGTGTACATGAGACAATACTACTAACCAAGCTAACCTGCCCCCTTTTAAGCACTTCCCATCGAATGATGGAGAGAGATATTTTACGTGGGGCGGTTTTCCCAAGGAACGATAAAAACTTCCCGTAACTCAACCTGCCAGCGGCTTGGGAGTCGCTTCTCTCAACAGTAACTTCTGCTTTTTACCAGAGGGTACAGTTCCAACGGCTAGTTGTCGCGTCCCCATTGATTTAGGCATACCCGTTATGCTACGATTACCGAGTTGCAACAACTGCCTGTCTTCCCCCAACACAGGCTTGCTTCCTAAGTAGCTCTTGGCCCAAGACCAAGATATTTTTATCATTTTTCCTGCTAAGGCTTCAAGGGGGGCTGACATCAGAACCAACCGCCCGACCCTTGGCTTTGTCGTCGTCATAGAGGTGGCTCGATGCATGGGACCGCTACCTGCGGAACCTACAGGTGTCATAGGGAACCTGTTGCTCATTCATGGGTCGACCTGACCCTCTCCCAGGGTGGGTCTGCTGCAGTTGCTCAGGCCTAGCTCGACTCCCGTCCTTTCCTCTGGGACCCTAGAGAGAGAGTCCTTTGTGATGCGAAGACAACGCAGCGTAAAGGCTTCCCCTAGCTGGGTTTGCCAAGCTTCTAATTCCTTACCGGGATCCTCAAAATCCCCCTCGTAGCATGGGACTGCATCTTGGGTTGGGTTGTCTCTATTTCATGATGTCAACTTATAGATATAATTCCCATCTCTGTCCTTGGGTATAGGTTCCGTATAACATTTTCCTTCTACGAGGTCTAGTGGCACAACGACCCGTGTGCCCTCCTTTTCAAATACCATGCTGCGATTTTTGAGATTGATGACGCCCCCCCATGTTTATAGCCCAGTCTAATCCGAGGAGCGCAGGGTAGGGATCTGCATCTTCCACAATTTTTATTACTTCAAAATCAGCCAGGACCCTTACTCCTCCGATGTCAACCATGACTTTTGGTAGTTTACCTAGAGGAATGATTTTTTGTTGATTTGCCATTCAAAGCTGGATGGTGGATCTTTCCAGCTTGGGTCCCCCCATGCGTTGCCAAGTGTGCCTAGGTAGTACATTGGCGTCTGATCTGAGGTCTAAGATACCCCGATCCATTTCATAATCAGCAATCTGGACTGTCAGCCGCATTTCCCTGCCAATGCATTTTTTATATTTGTATAACTTATGCACATCCTTAATGTCGGTTGACAGGGCAGTGCGCGTTGCGCAGCTCTCTAGTAAAGCCTGCAGATTTCGTACTGCCTGGGTGTTGCGTAGCAGTCTCATGCATGCCTAGGGGAAGGGTTTAACCTCCTCGGCTACTTCGACATCTCCCGGGCGTGCAAATGGCGGGACCTTAGTCCCAAGGAAGTCCCTCTGCGCTTCCATAAATGTCTCCCTTGCTTTGTCCAGATCCAATCCTTCTTGGTTGCTAACTACCCTGCAGATTAGTGCGTCAGTTTCATCTTTCTCCTTAGCACCCCCAGTCGCCAATCCACTGCGCGTTGCTTGATTGCTTCCACAAGACGCTTACGGTAGGCCACTTGTGTACAGGAAACAATACTATTAACCGGGCTAACCTGCCCCCTTTTAAGCACTTCCCATCGAATGATGGAGAGAGATATTTTACGTGGGGCAGTTTTCCCAAGGAACGGTAAAAACTTCTCGTAACTCGACCTGCTAGCGGCTCGAGAGTCGCTTCTCTCAATAGTAACTTATGCTTTTTACCAGAGGGTACAGTTCCAACGACTAGTTGTCGCGTCCCCAGTGATTTAGGCATACCCGTTATGCTACGGTTACCGAGTTGCGACCACTGCCTGTCTTCCCCCAACACAGGCTTGCTTCCTAAGTAGCTCTTGGCCCAAGACCAAGAGATTTTTATCATTTGTCCTGCTAAGGCTTCAAGGGGGGCTGACATCAGAACCAACTGCCTGACCCCTGGCTTTGTCGTCGTCATAGAGGTGGCTCGATGCATGGGACCGCTACCTGCGGAACCTACAGGTGTCATAGGGAACATGTTGCTCATTCGTGGGTCGACCTGACCCTCTCCCAAGGTGGGTCTGCCGCAGTTGCTCAGGCCTAGCTCGACTCTGTCCTTTCCTCTGGGACCCTAGAGAGGGAGTCTTTTGTGATGCGAAGACAACGCAGCGTAGAGGCTTCCCCTAGCTGAGTCTGCCAAGTTTCTAATTCCTTACCGGGATCCTCAACATCCCCCTCGTACCATGGGACTGCGTCCTGGGTTGGGTTGTCTCTATTTCGCGCTGTCAACTTATAGATATAATTCCCATCTCCCTCCTTAGGTATAGGTTCCGTATAACATTTTCCTTCTACAGGGTCTAATTGCACAACGACCTGTGTGCCCTCCTTTTCAAATACCATGCTGCGATTTTTGAGATTGACGACGCCCCCCATGTCTATAGCCCAGTGTAATCCGAGGACCGAACGGTAGGGATCCGCATCTTCCACAATTTCTATTACTTCAAAATCAGCCAGGACCCTTACTCCTGCGATGTCAACCATGACTTTTGGTAGTTTACCTAGAGGAATGATTTTTTGTTGATTTGCCATTCGAAGCTGGATGGTGGATCTTTCCAGCTTGGGTCCCCCCATGCATTGCCAAGTGTGCCTAGGTAGTACATTGGCGTCTAATCCGAGGTCTAAGATACCCCGATCCATTTCATAGTCAGCAATCTGGACTGTCAGCTACATTTCCCTGCCAGTGCGTTTTTGATATTTGTATAACTTATGCACATCCTTAATGTTGGTTGACAGGGCAGTGCGCGTTGCGCAGCTCTCTAGTAAAGCCTGCAGATTTCGTACTGCCTGAGGGTTGCGTAGCAGTCTCATGCATGCCTGGAGGAAGGGTTTAACCTCCTCGGCTACTTCGACATCTCCCAAGCATGCGGATGGCGGGACCTTAGTCCCAAGGAAGTCCCTCTGTGCTTCCATAAATGTCTCCCTTGCTTTGTCCAGGTCTAGTCCTTCTTGGTTGCTAACTGCCCTGCAGATTAGTGCGTCAGTTTCGTCTTTCTCCTTAGCGCCCCCAGTCGCCAATCCACTACGCGTTACCACATTTACCTTTGTATCCTTACCCCTCAGCTCGATCTGGACCCTTCGCACCTTCTGCGCAGATGGGAACGGCTTTCCCTGTATCTTTGCTTTTAGGGCTGGACAATCTTCCAGCGTATGGCCCAACTGTCTACAGTACCTACAGGACTGTCGTAAGGGGTCCAGGCAATCCTTTGCAAAATGCCCTGTGCCTCCACAGTTATTGCAGATCGACTGTCCTCAACCCCGACCTGCGCTTCCGCTTGGGCTCCCATCTCTTCTTCCAGGGGAGTCAGTCCCGCCCGAGGGGGTTTTTGGTGAGGCAGGGTCTCTTCCCCCATTCACTACTTCATTACAGACTTGCAATCCTGCTCCTCATGGCCAACTGACCGGCAAAATTGGCACCAGCGTCGCTTTGGTTCGGAGACGGGGGTGCCCGGATAGGGCCATCGACTGATCTTATGCAACCCGGCTACGCATCTCTCCTCATGCCAGAGCGTAGGTCCCCTTAGGCCCTGTTGCTTCGGACTACGCGCTCCTGATCCCGAGTGGCCTGCTGCGTGACCTAGTTCCGTGCCAGCCCCTCTTCCTTCGTCCCATTGTAGATTCTAAATTTCCTGGTGCATGGCCTCAAGCTGCACCTAGATCTGTTGTACCTCTAACGCAGCATCTTTTAGAGGCGCAGCTTCTAATTTCATAGCAGCTTCCAAGGCCTCCTCTTGTGAGTCGAAGGCCTGGCAAGCCATAGGTACACGTAGGTGAGGGAGTAGCATGGCGATGAACCATTCCATAAGTTGTATGTCATCGTACCGAAATCCTCCTTCTCTGGTAGCTTTTCTTAAGCGTTGATCGGTTTCCCATACAGACTCAGTTGGCCCCTGCTTGAAATCTTTGAGTTCTACTACTACCTAAGAGTAGGACTTAGGGTTCCGAAACTGCTGGTTCAGGGCGTCCTTGATGTTCTGGATAGTGGCGTCCTTACTTTGCGATACGTATCCCATATACCAGTCCAAAGCTCTTCCTTCAAAAGCTAAGGATAGCTGCGCTTTTTTCATAGTGTCATTTACCACGCCCTGCGCAACCCATACCGACTCCGCCACAAACCAGAACCGTTCCATGTCTTCATCAGCCGTGCCTTTGAAGGTAGGTAATTTCAAGTGTACCGGCATGGTTTCCTAGAGGCCCGCCGTGGGTGCATCCTCCAGTATTCACTTGTCAGTACCCGATCCCTTTTTCAGACTTCTTTCGGTCCCAGCAACAGAACCATTTGTTGGCTTGAGGGGTCTTAACCCAGGTTCGATGTGCAAGGTTTGCCAACAAACCCTTATACTACTGGCCCTTTCAGCAGTGACCTGCGCAAAGTCTCACCCGAAGTAGTATGGGTGGGTGTTGAAACCAGGTTTCCGCACCCTGAGAAAGTAAGGGTAAGGCAAGCAAAGCTACGCTAGATCCTGTGATTCCATATTACCTTGTTTTGCGCAGGGTTAATTAGGTCTCTATTCGCATCCACGTGCACTAGATCTATAGTTATATGCTTGTTATAACACCAACACAACAGTGCATAAACAGAACATAACAAATCTAGATCGAAGAACACAGTACATAGATCTTTCGCAACTTAAAGACAGAAATGCACAATGCAGCAATTATCAGTAATTTACACAAAAGTACTCACAGATTCAGTTCTCTAACAATCTTTCGCATTCATTCATTCATCACTTCTTCCTTACAATTCCCTTCCCAACCTGCGCACACAGCAGCAGGGTCCGCACACAGCTGGACTTGGATCTCCGCGCACACAGCCAACAGGTGTCCGTTACCTAAAACCCAAACAAATAGCTTAAATCACAATTCGCATCAATAGCTCATCATATCCTACCTTGCAATACAAAAATGGTCCTCTATTTATAACAATCTAGCCTAATCTTTCCTATGGTCCGCAAACCGTAGTTTTCAAATTCCTAGTTTGCCCTTTCACCCATTACAATGCTTTCGGGGCTTTGACCCACCCCAAAACCCCTGCACTAGACTAAATATAATCAAAAATATTCAAAATGGACCAGTTTCGGAGCTTGTTAGGAGACCCCGTTCCGACACCTAGTCTAGAGGGATCAAATCTTTCAAAGTGCAAACCTCTTCTCTAAGTTGAAAACATAATTTGATTGAGTCAACATGTTTAGATAACATAATATAACAAGAAAAAACATCTATTCCAGAGTTTTTTGTCAAGCCGAAAATGTATATATATATTGTGAAATAAGAGGAAGCATGTGGTATTAATGAGCCATGGGCAATTTTAGACATGTGGTATTGATGAGCCATGGTATTGGCCCAAAGTATGGTATGGCATGGTTAATAATATTCATGGTAAAGTGGGGTGAGTATCCATGGTTAAGAGATAGCTTTTAGGTAGGGAAAATTTTAAGGATAGGAAATTATTTTGAAGTTTAAGACATTGGCGAATCTCACTAGTCCCTAATATGAAAACTATAAAAAATTTATTGATATAGTTGTAAAATTATTCAAATTTATAATGATTTTCTATATAGTGTTGGCGATTTTTGAGTTAAAATAATTTTAAATTGTAAAATTTGGGCGAATCATTTTTATAAAAAATGGAAATTGGCGAATCTTTTTTTTTTGAAAAAACATGGAAAATTAGCCCACCTGCAAATATTAGCCCCTAAATTTTTCCATGCTTTTACGCATGTGGCAATGATGAGCCATCTTATTGAGGCATGGTATGGTATGGTATGGCATGGTTAATAATATTCATGGTAAAGTGGGGGATAAATATCTATGGTTAAAAGTCTTCTTATGCTGTAAGTATTAAGTTTTTATGTGCTTATTAATGAAATTTAAATATGGTTACAAAATGAATCTTAATTTATAGTTACTATTTATATCTTAAATATTTTAATGTGATAGAAGTGTAGACATATCTCAAAAGCAATTATAATCTTTTTCCTTTTAAATTTAATCAAAAAAAATGTTATAAAATTAAATTAAAATAAAATATTTTGATTGTGAAATGAAAGATGGTTTTTGAGCATTTTGGATTGATGAGCCGTGATATTGGCGGCTCATAGTATTGTATGGTATTGTAACAAATCTTGTTTGCAAGTTACTAATATCTATGGCAAAGTGATTGTGAATATCTATTATTAAATCTATTGTTATATTGTAAGTTTATTGAAGTATTAAAAATTTTATGTGCTTATTAATTAAATTTAAATATAGTTACAGAATTATTATTCTATTTTATAAAATAAAATGGATCTTAACTTATTGTTATTTTGTTACTTATAAGTTATATATTTTAACGTAATATGTATATTATGATTTTTTAATCTAAAAATAAGTTGATAATTTTATTAATAAAAACAAAATGCTTAGTATTCTTTTACATATTATAAATTGGACATATTAATATAAATTCGCCATCTTAAGCCAATATGTAAAAATGTTAACGAACTTTCTTACATTACACCTACAAAAAGTACAAAAAGATGTTGACAATTTTTCTTACATTACACCTACATATCACTCCTATACTGGACACTAGCCCTTCTAGGCATGGACTAGCTACACTGTTGTTGCCATTATTGTTCATCTTGTTCTCTACTCCCACTTTCTTCACGTAGCCCTTAAGAATATAGGTCATCCCATCCATGCCACCGGAGAACATTTGGAACAAGAAATTCAAATAAGAGATTTGCGGTAACAAATGACCCCTCAGAACCATCACTTCCAAAATTTAAGAAGATGATATGAGTCACTTCAGAGTTTCAGAAGGCTGTGGGAGGAAATAAGAAGATGCAGGAACAAGAATGCCTCCTCCCTGAAGAAAAACACTGGGCATCCAGGGAAGCATCTCGTGAAAGTTTGGAACACTACAAATTAATAAAAAGATTGGGATATAGACTTGACAAATTGGGCAATTACAGTGATGAAAGCGATGGCACCGAATTTTTTTTTTTTCTTAATTGTTCCCTAGGCATCAATAGTTTTGTACACTGTCCGGCTTCATCAGTCTCTGCATTCTGAGCACTTTAGTATCTTCTGAATATTCAATAACTTTTGGCTGCTATAACAGTTTCCGACTGTTTGGAAAAAATCCAGCCATCTAAGTCTGAAGTTTTGCATGTCAAAGCAGGATGCGTAGAAATTCTCTGCAAATTCTCTAATATAAAGGGTTCGCCACCTACGACTGGGACACCCTTGTACTTTTTTGTGAATTTATATAACAGAGTTAAAACAATACAATCATGAAGAACAAACCAAATATCAAGCATGTTACGAGATAACAAACCAAAAGGCAACAGCCATAGCTGACTGTCAAATACATGAAATGATTCAAATTGTCGGATATTTTCATCTCCGTATACTATTTTTGTGATTAAGCCCAAATCTTTCTTCAGATAACTAGACTTCCAATGCATTTGACCATATATCTTATTGTCCAAATATTGTGATTAAGCCCAAATCTTTCTTCAGATAACTAGACTTCCAATGCAGTTGACCATATATCTTATTGCCCAAATACGAGGTCCTGACATCTTCGTATTGTTATGGCTTCCTTGCTCTTTATATTTCATCTGGGATGATGAATATCCCTCTGTATTCTTCACTGTCCTACTGTCAGAGTTTTGAGAATGTAATCCCTGCAAAAGAATGCATACGTCTATGAGTCATATTTTCTGAATAGGTTAAAAACCCCCTATATTACAATCTCTGGTACAAGGAGTTTTTCTGAAGTTCAAACTCAAAATAGGCATTACAACAGGGAAGAGTTTTAGCCACACGCGACCCTCTTGAGGAGGCAAAATAGCCGCGAGGGGTTAACCAATAAAAACTAGTCCGTTAAATTATCCAGTCTTGCCCATGTCTCTGGATGGTGCCCTGATATGCCACCATCCTCACCCCTGAACCATGACCCCATTGAGAAATATAGAATTTTATATCATATAATACATTATTTTCATTCCTGTATTGCAATGTTTCTCATCTTAAAACTACACCTTCATTTGAAATACATTCGACTTCTGGAAAAGGATGAAAGCTAAGAGCGTTGATGCATTGCCTGTCAGGTAATGATAGGGATGCATCATGAAATGTGAAAACAGAAATGATTATGAGGGAGCTATTTTTCCATAAACATTTATATATGTAATAAACAAAAGAATTAAATGAGAGTTACACTATGCAGCTGACACTTAGAAGAGCTACAGATTTCTTTTTTTCTTTTAATTTTCGAAGTTATGAATGATCATTGCTTAAGACATGGAAATGCGTTCAGAAATAGTGGTAGTACATACCTGAAAATGTTAAACATACATCCTACAAACCAGAGTCAGCGAATTATATTAAACATCAATGATCCTCTTCTTCAGCCCCCGGGCAGTTGGAAATCAATGCATCTGCAGATTCATACTGCATACCAAATGCTCAATAAGAAACGAAGCGTGGAAAAATTTACAGATTAGGCGCACAATAAAAAATAGGATCTTAGGTTTTGCTTCATCATACAGTTAAGCAAAGAAAGATATTGTAAATGCAAGTAATGAGAAGGATGTCACTTGCCTGACAACCACAGTAGAAGCAATAATTGAACTCAATTCTCAATCTATTTAACAATTCTAGCAACTCCTGTTGATCAAAACCCAACGGGTAGAGTTAAAATGGACTCATAATACGGACAACATATCCCTGAATTATTAAAAAAACAACATTTTTCAGTTTCTTCTTGAATATCTGTTAACCAGTTCATTAACTAGAATGTGTGCTTCCAAAGCTTCTGGCGTCAAACCTTCATTAATTATAACTCAACATGAGATTTTATTAGAAAGGATTACGCAGCTGGATATCTTAAAGAGAATTTCAGGGGCAATGCACTGTAAAGCTGACCTGGACGTTATCACTGTTCAACAAATTCACATTAATATGAGTTCAGTTTCCAAATTCCCCAAACTTTAGCGTTCACTATAATTTCGGAAATATTACTTGTTATGACACTTATAAAGTTCATGTCGTAGATAATCTTTTGACATCATTTTTCCGCATAGTGCTTCTAAACACATGCCCTGAAGACCTGCAGGCTGCAACTTATAAAGTTCATGTCGTAGATAATTTTTTAACTTCATTTTTCCGCATGGTGCTTCCAAACACATGCCCTGAAGGCCTGCAATGCAAATTTCGTTGGCTTAGGTACCAGGTCTGAGTATCTATTCCACCCCGGCCTCCTCCCTTTGATACACAACCCATGAAAGTGAGGCATAATCCTTGCAGATGGCTTAACAACACATCAAGCTCAACCAGTTAAACAACATCACATTAGCAATTTGGACTTTCACATTATAATTTATTCTCAACCATTTGAAATTCGAGGTGGATGAAAAAACATGCCCATTGGTAGAACGTAAGTGAACTGGCTGCCTTTGATCAGATCTGTTCGGCAGATTGGACAATAAAAGACAATTAAGGAAAAAAATCCTTTTCGTTCTTAAATATCTCTGTGAACCAGTTCATTAACTATAGTGTGTGCTTCGAAAGGTTTTTACTGTTCAGGCTTCAACCCTCAAATATTATAACTCAAAATAAGATATTGTCAGAAAGAATTACGCAGATGGATATCTTAGAGAAAATTTCAGGGGCAATGCACTGAAAGGCTGACCTGGAGGTTATCACTGTTGGACAAATTCACATTGATATGAGTTCGGTTTCGAAGTTCCCCAAACTTTAGCGTTCATAATAAATTCAGAAATTTTACGTGTTATGACCCTAGCTATAAAGTTCATGTCATAGATAATTTTTTGACTTGCAGAGTGATTCAAAACACATGCCCTGAGGCCCTGCAATGCAAGCTCCCTTTGGCTTAGGTGACAGGCCTGAGAGTATCTATTCCGCCAAAATCCGTAGGGGCTTGCACCCGGCCTCCTCCCTTGATACTTATACCATGCAGGTGGGGGCATAATTCTTGCAGATAGTTTAACACCCCATCAACCTCAAAGATTTAAACAACATCCCATAGGTGATTTGGATTTCAAATTATGATTTATTCTCAACCATTGCAAATTCTGGGTGGATTAAAAAGCATGCCCATTGGCAGAATGGAAGTGAAGTGGCTGCCTTTAACCATATCCGTTCAGTATATTGGACAATGAATGACATAACAATTCTTTCCATCATCTGCATATTTTATTTAAACAAATATTAAAGCACATATCCTAATGTTAGAATTAATTCAGTAAATGAAATCACCAAAACTTCAAGCCTGTTCAGACTGGAACCCAAGACAATCGAGAAATCAACAAACAGTAAAATATATGATGATTGTGGTCTTCTATGGAAAGAAAAATCCAAACATGATTCCAGGAATGACGTTACCTCTGCAGTCACCTCATCCTCTTCATCTTCCTCAGCTTCATCGACACCCTCCTCCTGTTTCTTTGCTTTATCATCTTTATCGGGTACCAAATCGACCCCTTCTAGCTGAGCTAGTGTAGCACTAACTTTCTTATAAGTGGACATTATTTTTCGACTCTGCCATAATTGTTTCCGCCTATCTCTGAAATCAGACATCATGTTCTGTTCTGTCATTCTGTTCTCCTGGGTATTTCTTTCCATTTCCTTGGCCATCGCAATCTTCTTTTGTTTCTCAACATCGTCCTTGCCAAGACCAGTTCGTGATCTCTTAATATCTATGCCAATTGGCTCAAGCCTCCCCTGCCCATCTTTCCCTAGAGCAAGACCAGGGTTGTAACCCATTTGCTGCAGCATTTTGAAACCGATGTTTGTTGAAGGAATGGCTGAGCTGGAGCCCTTTATGATCTGCTCTTCTTCCTCCTTCTGTAGTTTCGCTTGTTTGATCTTTCTCTCTTGCTTCCAATTTAGTTTTTCTTCCTTCTGTCGTTTCCCTCCATTAATCTTTCCTTTACCCTTCCAATTTAGCTTTTCCTCCTGTTGTTTCCCTCCATTAATCTTTCCTTGACCATTCCAATTTAGCTTTTCTTCCTTCTGTTGTTTCCCTTCTTTAATCTTTCCTTGATCCTCAATACGTTGTTTCTCTCTCCTAATGCTATTCTTTTCCTCCCGTTTTAACTTCCTTTCTAATTCCTCCTTCTCCTTTTCTTCCTTGTCCCTTTTTGCCTTCTCCCTTTTTTCCTTATCTAATTTTTCTTTCTGCACTCTTGCCACAGCAAGCTGATCAGAATAAGGCAAACACGCCCCAAAGAGAGCTATCTTTTAAAATAAATTCCAGACTAGTAAACAAATACATATAATTACATATCTAGTATATACATACTAGACAAAGAACTCCAAATCAAAGACATCAATAACATCAAACTACTATAGAATACTCAATTAAATAAAAAACCTGATATTCAAGGAGAGGAACTGAGTCCAGCACAGGTAGCACATAAAATTAAGAGTGCCCTGTGATGGTTGTTTTAATTCATCAAAAGAAAGGACGACTAAAATGCTAAGGGAACCTGTTATTAACTATGATCAGGCTTAGGGTTTCTTTGATGGAGCTTGCCAGGGTTCTCCATGACTCTCTGGAGCTGGTGTTTTGTTTCTTCATAGTCAACCTAACCATCTCAATCTGAAACTGGTTGTAGGGCAAGGTACTAACGATAGCTCTGAGCTCCGTGCATTATGCCTACTTCTGAAAACTGCAGCAGAAAAAGGTTTAAGGAAATTACAAATCGTTTGGAGACTCTAAGTTAATGGTGGACTGGGCAAACAGTAAGTGCAGAATTGATAATTTGGTTTTAGATCCTGCTACGATCCAAGTCTTGAAGGTGAAAAGGGAATTTGAAGAAATTTATTTTGCTCATGTATATCAAGAATTTAACTCTCTTGCTGATCAGTTCACAAGAAAAGCTCTTCAATTAAAGGAGGGATCCTTTATGTGCAGGAGTTCAGAGGAGGCTCACAAGTGGAAGCTGCTATTAGAGTCCTGTTCTGAAGCAGGCTCTCGTTTTAAGTCTTCAGTTAAAGTTTTGATACCATGTATTTATGTCTTGTGGTTTTTTTGCTATATGTACGGAGACAATGGGCACACCGAAGGATAGAATAGTCCTTTTGGAGGTTTCCTATAGGACTCTAAGATGAATGTAACAAATAGTGGCCAGATAATAGCAGAACTCTCTGAATGATAGCAATAGGACTGTTATTTTTGTTTACCCTGGATAGGCAGTCTAAAGTATACTCTGATTTAAGGAGGAGTGCGAATTGGATAACGTTTCAGATTAACATGTAATCTATGGATATAGGCAATCAGTACTCAACTTGGATTTGACTTACCAGTCTCTGAGAACGAAAAAAAATAGCTGAGAAACACAAATATAAAATCAAAAGCAGCCATGAATTGTATTGAAATGCATTGGATAACAGTATAAAAAACAAACCCATCTGAGAGCTCTATAGAACAGAAAACCCACACCGAGTAAGGGGAGTAAGCATCGGATAAATTGAGAGCATTTCAGATTAAAATGTATTTTATAAATATGGACAGTCGGTACGCAATTTGCATTTGACTTACCAATCTCTGAGAACGAAAAATAAAACTGAAAGATACAAACAGAAAAATCAAAAGCAGCCATGAATTGTATTGCATAGCAATAAAAAGAAGAAACCCATTTAAGAGATCTACAGAACAAAAAGTCCACATATACAGAAGGGTTTTAGATAGTACAGCTTGCAGAGTGGCATTTTGACGTTGCAGGAATTGGGATAGATTGCCCATGTAACCATCTTTCTCTTCTGTCTGCATCGTGAAATACGCCAAATTCGCTAAATTTAGTGCCGAGACCATAAACAATCAACCAACTAGGGTTTGTTCCACGCTCTAAGCTCCGTAAACATCGAATTCCTTACGCCCGATGGCAATTTTTGTTGGGGCGATTAGCTCGAAAGGATCAGAATGTCAACTTAGACTTTCCATATGTTTAACATTTTATATCGGGGTGTGGTTTTCTTAAATCCCCGAAAAATACATCAAAAAAACAACATTTCTATACATCTTAACTATGGGTTTAAATGTTACCAAATCTGGGTGAGAAAGTGGGTATCCATGGTTAACGAACCTGAAATCAAAAATCAAATTTTAATTAGAAATTTCAATTGTAGATCATTATAACGAGAGAGGCTTTTAAGCTAGCGTATATGTACGTATTCGATGAAGACAAATATTTGAAACTGGTTTTTCTTTCTTTCTTCTCTTTTTTTGGTTGGGAAAGGGTGATGTTTAAGGTTTTTCTTTCTTTCTTCTCTTTTTTGGGGATGGGAAAGGGTGATGTTTTATGGATAGTAGTTTTTTTTTTCTTTTTTTTGGAAAGGGTGATGTTTTATAGATATATAGGAAAGTGATTTGTTAATTTGGGTTATTTTGGGTAGTTGAGTGAAATTATTGTTATTTTCCTCACCTAGGTTTAAATTTGCGCTAGTGACATGATAAGCTATAATGTTTTGATAAGTATTGTTGTCTTGTGAACTCTTATGTGAGTATATCTGTGGACTAGCTTTGAACCAGCAATCTCACTCTAGCCCTCGAGCTAAGAGGGAGGTTGATGTCTTTCCTCAAAAAAGTATATATATATATGATAAGGATATCTAGAGTTTTTGAAACCTTAAACAAGTACGAAATTGGAGGTGAACTAGTCGATTTCGGAGAAGATTATTTGGATTTAGTAGTTATTGGTATAAAAATTAGTTATGTGCATTCATATCGTGGGGGTTTAGTCATAGGAGATAAATTCCTAAGAAACCACTTAAACTCGATAAGGGGCTTTCAAGAGGCACAAAGTGGATCAACAATTGATGTAGATTCATTATCAATCGTGGACAACAAATGGTACCATCCTTGACAAACTCTCTCCTTCAAGATTGGTGGTAGATGCAATCCCTCCGGTCGAGTTGCAACATACTATAATTTATAATTTAAATAAGAATGTGGCTCCCAGTTCAAGATATGCATATTTATGGTGGGAGGATTCACGATCCTTCTTGAATCCAAAGGTCACATTCTCTGGCGATTGGTGTATGTTTTCGAATTTAGGAGTTGGTTCAAACAGTATTATTTTAGATGGAGAAGGATTCGAGGGAGGGTTTTCTCACTTCTTCTAGTATTTTGGCCTTTGCAAGGTTAACTTTGAAGCGAGAGGATGTAGAATCTTCACTAGGGATTTCAACAGTTGAGGCCTCAACTGAGAAGAAGAGGAGGAGGGTTGTTAAGAAAAAGTCAGAGAGGTTAGGTTGACAATGGGAGAGGACTTGTAGGTTGCAAATATTATAGATTGTGACAGGATGGTTTTATTTGGATGTTTTTTGGGGGTGAGGATTGATGTGACTTCATTAAAAATATGGATTCAAGAGACAATAGAGCATTTGTTAGGTTATATCCTTGTACATTATGTACTTACTCATGGGTGGCTAGGCTTTAGGTTTAATTTAGAGGAAGATGCAGTCAAAATCTTGGGAGAACATTGGTTTTTGGGTTCTAGTATACTTACACTCAAGCTATGGTACCCATGTTTTAATCTATGGAGAGAAACCTCTAGTTGGCTTCTGGTGTGGGTGAAGTTTACTACTTGAGTTTTGGAAAGAGTCATTTATCACATATTTATGCAACTACATGGGGAAAACCTTATTCGTGGATCCCTCCTTTAAATATAATGTCAAGCATATGGTTGTAAGGACAGTAGTGGCATTGGATTTGTCATAACGTTCAAAAGAGGATATCGAACTCATGGTTGGTGATTCAATTTTTGTGCAACTTCTAGACTATCACGGAATTTCAATTTGTGTTTTTGATGCCACATAGTGGAAGACGGTCCAAAAAAAATTATGAAACAAGTGTGAAGGAGGGAAAATGAGAGCTCTAGGCCTTTGTCACTTGGAAAAAAAATCCATTTCCCCCTCAGTAGTAACCTACAAGTTGTGGAGGAAATTCTCTTAACCTACAATTTAAAACTAGGAAAAAGAACACCTTGAATTTTGTAAGGTTTAAAAAATAATAATCTATAGAATGTCGTGGATATTCCACTCAACAATTTGTCACAACAAATATAATAAAATAAACTAAAATCTACACTATAAGGTTAAATTCCTTTAGATTCTAGATTTGTTAACATTGCTTTTTTATTTATGCACGAAATAGATAAAATGTGATAAATAGAGAACAACAAATACAATCACACACCAACCATAATGAACACAAATATTTGTGTTGGGAAATCTTACAAGATAAAACTCAGTTGGAAGGTGAGTGTAGAAATTATACAAACAATATGTATATCATGGACTCAATGTGATCTAACGATGTACTAAAGCTAGATACTTGTTAGTATGAATCTTAATCGCAATTGTATGAAAAAGGCTCACTGTAGCCGTGCATAACAAACAGCCCTAACAGTAAAGATGGCTGCCAATATCTTTAGATCTGCAATTAGTTGACCAAGATAAATGCTGCAAAAATCTAGATCTATGCATTAAAAGACATTAAGCAGTAAATAAAAGCAAGAGTTGCTCCATGCATCCAATAGACAAGACAAGAATATTTTTAACGAATTTTTGTATTTTTCAACACCTGGGAAGGGAACATAGAAAGATGTTACTAGTCCCCCTCAAGGGAATGGGTTCTTGTAAGTCCTCAACACTTCAGATCAAAATCCCTCTCTTGATGGTATAAAAAACCCAGACAAAAATGGAACTCAAAGGGAGCTCACAAGAAAAATGGTAGCAAAATATGACAATGATGGTAGATCAAAGTCAGACCAAAAGTATAAATCCAGAGTGATCTTTAGGCAACAAAAGGTAGTGAATGAATGGAAAAACTCTCCTATTTATAACAAAACATTGAGTTAGTCTATATATTGGTGCATAATTAAAATATTATTAACCAAATCAAGATCCAACTTTTATGAAATATTTTATTATATTTGTTAGAGGGAAAAAGAATTTAACTTGGTTCAATTCCCTTTATTTGTAAATAATAAATAGATAAATGATTTATTTATAATTTTAAGGATGTGGTTGAGTAATAATTAAATAAATAATGATTTATTTAATTATTTATGAATGATTTAGTCAAATTTAACAAGGAATATTATTTAAATAACGTTTAAATAATTATTCCTAGAAAATAATAAGATAAATAGTGATTTTATCTAATTAATTTTCCTGTTTTGGGTTAAATATGACCAAGAATATTAATTAAACTGTTGTTTAACTAATTATTCCTTAAGTAAAATCAAACAAATGTAGATTTATTTAATATTTCCTCATGGGGCTTCCTATTTAGACCATAAACAACTTAATAAAGGTGGTTTACTAAGTTATTTTTCATAGTGAAAGAAATTTTACTTAGGGTAAAATTGGTCTTACATGATGTACTTAGGTCCATCTAATAGTAACAGGTTAGATGACCAAAAAATGGTGTAACAGATTTCCCCCCAGCGTGCAAGCGTTAAGAGCCAATCGTATGACCGAAGTACGTTGTAAGAACTCAATCACTAGACACCGAAGGGGAAGTCAGAGAGAGAGAAATATAAGGTAGACCAAAGCACTAAAGGACTAGACCCTAAGGAGGCGAGACTTACAGGTGCGGCGAGTCTCTTTTATGAGTGAGTATATGTGTTATAGGCAGCGGGGGAGGCATACCTATGCCCGCCGAGACAAAGTACAAATAATAATGCGTCTAGTAAACAAGGAACTGAACTATATAGTACATGATGGCATAAACATGAGCAAGATAAAAATATGATAATGAATCCCACATACATAATGTACCTGGGATAACAGCCAGGACTTATACAATAATATCTTAGTACATGAGATACAAATACAACCCAAACGCCCCTGTAAACAGGAAAGGGTTCTGAAAATCTGACTGATACATGCAAACAAAAAGGCACTACAAGCGGCTGAGGCCGTCATTATCAAATCTATGGAGCTGCATCAAAGGCTGTAATGAAGAGGTCATTCAGGCATGTGGGGGGCTACCTGCAGGGCCACCCCCTCATGAGGGCTGAAACATCTCACACACACCCGGGAATCATTGGTCCAATCTGCTGCATCACTGAACCATCAAGTATACGGATCTCGATCATGTTTTAAGGAGCTAGAGCTGAGAAACAATCAAGTAAAAGGGCTGTAAGGAGTCCCTTTGCTTGATCTGAGGCACTGAACAAGAGTGGAAGTTGGAACCAAGATACACCGCCCTCTAGACCTGTCTTCCAGAATGAATGATCTGATGTTGACAGAAGGAGGTCTGCCATAGGTGAGGCAATAAGAGAAACTCAACTAAGGCACGAGAGAAAATAGTAGAGTGAATGATAGACTGACACCAGGGATGATGATGAAATGGGGGGTACTGAGTAGTAGACGGACGACTTCCCTTGTTAGAGCATAAAGGACATGGATGACCTGGCAGTGACTGACACAATATTAAGGGGGATAGGGGACAGTAGGACTGGAGGCCATAATGTGCGACGCAAGAGAGGGAACAAGCAATGAATGATGGAGGACTATAGCAGGATACAAAGGGACTCGGGATAGACTCCATGAATGCGATGATGACTCAACTCGGATGCTCTAAACAAGGGTGACTCGATGATGCTGCCACATAGTAAAGGTCCAATGGGGACCATAAAGACATAAGTACAAGATGGTAACTCACGATGAAAATCGACACTAGCATGGACAAATATGGAGGCAAACTGGTGCCCCAAGTACAAGTGTTGCAAGTGAAGAAATTTGATTTTGAAGAGTGGTGAAGTGACGCTTCTTGGACAAAATGTGTCCTGGTGAAGTATCAAATCATGAAAAACTAATAGATACACATTTGAGGGCTTGGTGAGCTTTCCAACGGTACAGACCGTTTGTCCAACTGAGCTATAGTTTGGCTGGAGCAGGTGAAAGAAAATTAAGGGATTTGTCTTTTAATAAGGCATTTTCCCTCCAAATTCACTCATTTGCAAGTGGAGTTGTGGTGAATGTAGAGAGGAGAGAAGGTCCTAAATCTTGCGGCGATCGTAGCGGAAAAACTAACCGTTGGAATTGAGATCCGTCAATTGCAGGTAAGAGACCTAACCCTACTCTTTCAATTAAGGGGATCAAAATTTCAATTTAGGTACCCAGAGCTCATGAACAGGCCAGGTCACAATTTTTGGGGTCTGTTCTATGACCACTCTGTGACCTGGGTAGCAGGTACTGGGCAAAAAAATGCGACATGTCCTAGGAAATGACCTAAAAAGTGCAACCTATTAGAGAAAGGGGGTTTCAGTGCTGTTTTTGGCTGAGATCTGAGATTTTTTATGGTTGAGGGGCATAAGTGCCCCCAGGCATGTTATGGTCATGCCAAAATGTATTTAGAAAAAGGGAATATAAACACATTTTTATGATGTGGTGCGCCATTTGTTTTCGTTATGGTTATGCAGTTTGAGAAAGGGAACAGAGGATTACCAATCTCTTTTGGTACTGCATATATGAAGCAAATGGACTAAGTTGCTGGGTTGGCATACATGGTGTCACTATCCCAAAGAGTGGATTTGGAGATAGTGAACTGGTGCTCTCCTAGAAATCCCACAGGTTGGTCAACAACAATTTCGAAGGGACTGGGTTGTTGATGTAAGATGAAGGAATGATGAGGGGTATCATCCATAGAGTGATCTGAAGTGATATGGGACTCTAGAGGTTCTTCTAAAGGGGGAAGAATAAGGGTACTAGAGTCGACACAACCAGATACACTAGGAGAGTTATGGATAATTTCTTCTCTTGCTCTCTTAAATATGGTTGGCCCCTTACCCAAACATTGGGTGTTAATGTAATGGCCACAAGGTGTATGTGGTTCAAATGCATGGGTTCAAAGTAAGGGGGGATAGATAAATTCAGGGGTGGTGACTACTTCCATAATGTCATCATCGTGATAGAATATGGGGTGACTGATAGAAGAAAGACCACCTAACACGGTGAAGCTACCTGACTCATCATCATGACAAGAGAGGTTCACATGTGCATCATCACAAAGGGTGACAAAAAAACAAGTAGATGAAGGAACTACCGATGTTGAGCCCAAGGTGATTGCTGAAGGGAGGTCGAGCGAAACAAAAGGGGAAGATTTAGAGGGAGCTTCCACCGAGGGTCTCATGGATGATGATAGGTAGAGGATGGTGGCCGCAGGCTCTGTCATCTCAACACCAGGAGGGGGAATGTCAATGGGAGCAGGTAAATCCTCAAGCTAGCCCGCAACATACTGCGCAAGGATGGGGGAGGCGGATTGGTTCTGTTCAACCTCGTGCTCCTGAACTACCTCTAAAGAGGTGCGATAATGCGTAAGGCGGGGAAAATGGTGGGAATAATGGCCATGGAGATCACACAAAGCACAAGGTTGGTTGGTGTGAATAGTCTTAGGGTTTTTGGCTGCAATCGAGGAAGAAACAGAGGCTTCAGGGACCGTAGACTCAGGGAATGCAACATTAACCATGGGCTTGATACGGGGCAACTCAAGAAAGGTATGGGTGGCATGACCGACGACATCACACAAAGCACAAGGCTTTGGAGGCAGAGGAGGAGTAGGGTTAGTCGGGGCAGGCTTGTCTTTTGATGCCCTCTTGTGAGCTTTGCCCTTTTTACCCGAAGTTGTCGCAACAGGAGAAGGTTCCTGTTGAGGTGGTTGAGGCACTGTAGCAACGAGAGAAGTCATGGGGACCAGTTGAACCGGGGTCAAAGCAAGATAAGGTTTGGGCTGATCAGGTGGGGTAGCGGCTGGGGGATAAAGGTACCTAATGGGAATCCCTAGGGTCAAGTTAGGAAGAGATAGGGTATCCATGATAGGTACCGAGTACACTCCAAGAGGGGGAGCTAGGAACAGTATCTGACCAGAGGGGTAATGGCCAGGCGGGATAGCTCCAAGATGGTTAAGGCCTGGAGGAATTGTTCCAGGAGGGTAAAGAGGTTCATGGATACCAGTTGTAGGTGAAGGGCCAGGAGGAGGGGGTCCAGAAGGCTGAATCGAAGGGCTAGGAGTAGGCTACGGAGGGCGAGGCTGCTAACTAGCTGAAGCAAGTCGCTTGAGGGAAGCTCGATATGATTGCATCATGCAAACATTCGATGAGCTGGGATCAAAGACAAGAGGAGGAAGACTAGGGAATGTACCAAGAAAAGAGGAGTCTTTATAGACTCCAGGTGAGACACTGGTCAATGGATCGATGATTTTCTTATTGGCCACCGAAGAGATGATGGACTTAGGGGAGGTCTGAGACTTCGGTTCGTAATATGTCAACTAGTCAATGGTGACTATCTTTCCATTATGGGGAAAGGACATCTTGCGGTGGACCGCAGATGGGGCAATAGACACCACATAGGTGTAGCTATGACCGAATAGAATGTTGTAATCTAAGGGGGCATCAATGGCTTCTACGTCAACACAAACAGTCTGTATGTACGTAGGTCCATCTAATAGTAACAGATTAGATGACCAAAAAATGGTGTAACAATACTGAATCGCTTCTTCAAATCAATTGCGGAAATTAAAACAAAATCATCAATCACATGAAGCAAAGAAAGAATCAAATCAAACAACAACACAGATAATCTCCTGGGGAAAGCTTTCTGCTCAAAACCCCTCTATCATATATTGTATATTCTACAAGGAATCATGAAACAATTACAATGAACTCTTCTCACAAGAGTCTCTTGCAATCTGCCTATTGTTTCACACTGATCCAGACAAAACCGGGCCAACACTTAGCCAATTCTCAGTCTATCTTCAACCTGCCTTGCTCATGCAATTCGTGATGACCGCAATCCATATTCTTTAGGAATTTCATCCTTCCTAAACTGTGCTGAGTATCATGGGCATCCTGTGGTGTTTTAACTACATCTGGGCAACCTGCTAATATCACAACTGATAGTTAACTTCCATTTAACCTTTGTCTCAACTGGGTCTCCACTGGAACTGACATGCATGCAGCTATTAACAGTAAATCATCAGTTGCATGGCAGGTCACTTATTGTTAATTAAATAATATTTAATTCACTTGATCTCTCACTAGTGCAACAAACAGTTACAACTAGTTCAACTGACTTTAACTCACCTAACTGAGTTAACTGATTACTCATGCACCAACTGCAATTCGAACTCCATAACTAATAGGATTACTCTGCATGCCTCACCAACCACCCTCAACTCGAAATACATAAGCTAACTGATTTTATCACACTCAGTTAACTATTACAAGTAATTATGAGATAATATTACATTTTATTGTCCAACTTATTTAAGGGATAATTAAATTTGACACATATCTAATTTATTAAATCAATCGAATTTCACACTAATGTATCGCTAGGACCCACCACTACATGACCTGTGGTCCCACACTAGTGTAGGTGTTGTCATGTTGTTTATGGATGCTAATTTCACTGTTTCTGGTTGCAAACTTCAACACTCCCTCTCAACAAGAAAGGAATGTCCTTGCATGCGACATGCAACTCTTGCATGCAACACTTCTCTAGTGTTGTTCCCACATGCAACTATTGCATGCAACACTTCTTTAGTGTTTCTCGCACATGCAACACTTCTCTAGTGTTTCTCGCACATGTAACTTTTGCATGCAACACTTTTGAAACTAAATAGCCTCCAAACAACTGAATTAGTATAATGCATCTATCATCAGAGTATTTTTTGACTAATGGTACCTATTGCACATGTCTATTGGACTCTCTGTGTTGTGGACATCTGCATCCATGCACTCTGCACTGTTGCCAACTATAATCTGCACTCCAATATCTGACACTTGTCACTCTGATTTATGTCCTCTTGACATCTAACTGCATCAATCTAACTGATCCTACGAGTGTTGTACTGTACTATGGGCTCCTCGTAGCCAGGTTCGATCCATGAGACACACCATCTCAATGAACCCTGCCCAATTTATTCTTGGGATTAATTCTGCACATCACCCCACCTCACACCTGGAGGTATAGCTACATGTACTCCCTCTACCCATCTGGCTCGAAATTTCCCCCTCCTGGAGGTCTCTGTTGTGCGCCTCCTACCATGTCTGGTGGATGGCTCTGCATGAGTGGTTTCTGCCACTCCATGATCCTCCTCTTGTGGTTGCTCCACATCTTGAGGTTCATCCTTTAGAACCATGAGTTCCTCATCTGCATGCAAATCAAGATCCCTCTCAAGGGGCAATCGCATGAATTTCTCCTTTTTTATTTTCTTGAGCTTGTCCTTCAGCGCCAACTTCTTTTGGTTGTTGTTATTCTGAAACATATTTGTCAAGGCCTTCCATATTGCAGATGGAATTTCCTCTAATAAGATCCTCCTCACCCTTGCTACCTTCTTTTTCCAAGCATCAAGAAGAGTGGCGTCTGCTACTGCGGGCTTGGGAATATCATTATCAATGAATTCTTTCAACCCGTTGTCCTCCAACACTGCCTCCATTATGTCTTTCCATGCAATATAATTAGAACTACCATCGAGTGCATATTCCAATCTTAAGCCACAAAAAGCCATTTTGATCCACTTGTCGCGCCAACGAAAGTATTTGCAAGTTTGAATATTGTTCAACCCAAACTCAATTTCTTCTCTGGCTCGCACACATTGTAATTTTCCTGCCGTCGCAAAATTTTCTAAAAAAATAATTGATTTTAAATCAACGATATCTCCCTCATCCAAGCTTCGATTCGACCAATTTTTTTTCTTCAATTTGGGTATTTTTTCGCAAGGAATCCAAATATGTTATTTGTTTTTGAAAATTTTGCATCAAAATTTTCAGATATTATCTGCAAAATCGCACGCCCAAATAATTCATGCTCTGATACCATGTATAAATTATACAAACAATATGTATATCATGGATTTAATCCGATCTAAAAATGTACTAAAGCTAGATACTGAATCGCTTCTACAAATAAATTTCTAAAATTAAAACACAATTGCCAATCACATGAAGCAAAGAAAGAATCAAATAAAACAACAACACAGATAATTTCGTGGGGAAAGTTTTCTGCTCAAAACCCCTCTATCATATATTGTATATTCCACAAGGAATCATGAAACAATTACAATGCACTCTTCTCATAAGAGTCTCCTGCAATCTGCCTATTGTCTCACACTGATCCAGACAAAATCAAGCCAACACTTAGCCAATTCTCAACCTGTCTTCAGCCTGCCTTGCTCACACAATTCCTGATGAATGCAATCCCTATTATTTAGGAATTTCATCCTTCCTCAATTGCGTTGAATATCATGGGCATCTTGTGGTGTTTTAACTGCATCTGGGCAGCGTGCTAATATCAAAACTAATATTTAACTTCCCTTTAACCTTTGTCTCAGTTGGGTCTCCACTGGAGCTGACATGCATGCAGCTATTAATAGTAAATTATCAGTTGCATGGCAGATCACTGATTGTGAATTAAATAATATTTAATTCACGTGATCTCTCACTAGTGCAACAAACAGTGACAACTAGTTCAACTGACTTTAACTCACCTAACTGCGTTAACTGATTACTCATGCACCAACTGCAATTTGAACTCCATAACTAATAGAATTACTTTGCATGCCTCACCAACTACCCTCAACTCGAAATACATGATCTAACTGAGTTTATAACACTCAGTTAACTATTACAAGTGATTATGAGATAAGATTACATTTTATTTTCCAATTTAATTAAGGGATAATTAAATTTGACACATATCCAATTTATTAAATAAATTGAATTTCACACTAATGTATTGTTAGGACCCATCACTACACGACCTGTGGTCCCACACTAGTGTAGGTGTCGTCATGTTGTTTTTGGATGCTAATTTCACTCTTTCTTGTTGCAAACTTCAACAGTGAGGTTGCTTTGTTCTCTTTTGTCTTATATGAAAATAATGCGAGTACAAAGGAGAAGGCACTCCCTATGGAGTTACTTGAGAGTTGTGGCTTGTTAGGTTACTACAAAACACTAACCCTATCTATTATGCTCTTTAAGTCCCACTTCTAGTTTATCTACTATACTATCGAACAAGATCCAATCAAATATAATGGAACCCCTTCTCCTCCTAGTGGCCTTATTTTAACATAGTTTGATATCCAACTCTAGGTCAAGTTTGACTCCTTCAAATCTCAACTAGAGTTGCAATTTTGATCCTTCTAGAGTTTTCTTCAAAGCCCTCATATGTCTAGCCCCACACACATAAGTAATAGGGGTTGACATAACATCCACTTATACCACAGTGATCAAACACGGTAGGTCAAGTTGGGAGAGGCATAACTTTTCAATATGAACTTCAACTGATGTGATCCTTTCTTAGTTGGAAAGGTCCTTGAGTGTAGAATAATGTCCAAAATACTAGCACTTAAGGGGGAGAGTTTTACCCTAAAAAACATCATGTAATGCCTTAAAATGGTATTTAAATATTTTAGACCCCAATTCTACAAACTAGGACCCAACAATAAAAGTGACCTTGCAAGTTGATTCCTCTCATTTTTCCACTCTGAAAGCATTGAGATAATTTAAAACGATATAGTGATCCAATCCATATCAAAAACTTGAGATCCATGTACAAGGGGTGGAAAATAAGCTACCCACTTTGGCTCAAGATAACCCAACAACTACTCCATCTTCAGAAATTGAAGTGGTTATGAAGTCTTATTCTGGTCTAGTGAATGGTGGTACATCTATTCTAGATGTTGGGCTTGGAGTCATAAATGAGAGCAACACCATTGTCGATTTGGTGGGAGTGATCTTCACAAAGCTTGAGAGGGAGTCTTGTATGTTATAAATGAATGTAGAAACACCATGAAGTCTTGGACTTATCATCATATGGATCATACTGCATTATAACTCCTAGTTTTAGGAGACAACATCCAAAGGATTTTGGTACATGAGGGTAAAATTTTTCAAGTGTCAAGACTTTTTTTGGTAAGTTTCACATTCTAACTTCTCATGCTCATACATTAAAATATTACACCTTAATATCAGGGGAGTATTCAGTTTCCATTGGTAAGGAAGGGGTGGTAAATTAAGTTATCGATTGAAACCTTTCGAGGCCTTATCTGCCTATCGATCATCATTTATGTCATCTTCCCTTGAGGAGGGATTTATCTCCCTATCGAGCATCATTTATGGCATCTTCCCTTGAGGCAGGCCTTATCTCCCTATCGATCATCATTTATGCCATCTTCCCTTGAGGCACATACCTCCCATTCACATTCCTTGCCCACATCTAAGGAGGTTTTTGAGGGGGGTATCTCATCGTTAGGTTCATAAGGTAGGAAATATGGGTATTCCCTTACATCATTTAATTGAGAAGGACTCTCCAACATCAAAATTATTCAAGAATTCATGGGCCAAGTATCATGATCTTGAATAGTATAAATTATTTGTTTAAGAACTTGGACTTTAGCTAAGTGGATGCCAATGCTCTATCAAGTGGATTGTTGACAAGTTGGCAACCAAATATTACAATAATCAATATGTTCACTATTTTCTGAAGACTCGACATGATATTCAAAAGAAAGGACTTAAACCTTCAAGTTCTACTTTTGAATGTGTATAGTTCGCACTACAACAAGTAGATCTTTTGGAATGGATTGTTTTATTAACAAGTGTTCTTGGACCATTTCATGGTGGTTAGGGAGGATCTTAATTACATCATTGGAAAAAGGGAAGTGTGGGGGTCCAATGCTAGAGTTGATCCTATTGCTAGTTTTTTTCAATATAAGATAGAAAAACTACGATTGGTGGTTACGAGGCCCATGTATTTAAAACCTATTAACGAGACTTTTAATTACCTTTCTAATTTCTCTTAAATACAACCAAGACATTGTGCATTTAATTGTCAACCTAGGGTGCATACAGAACTTGTGAGTTACCATGCATGGTATATGTAAATCAAACTTTCTACTTTCATTGGTTCAAATTACAATTGTATTATCAATTATTAACTTTGTGGAGGGAATAAAAACAACTCACAAGATTTAGCAAGGTTCTATAGACTCTAGATTATAAACCACACTTGCAATCAAATCCACACTTTGCAAGAAAGTAAAGAGCACATTTTTAGGTAATTAAATTCATGCTTGCAAGAAATTAAGTTCACACTTGCAGAAAGTAAATCAGACAAGAAGAAAGAAGTGACTAATACTTTCCAAGATGATCCATGTCTCTACTTTGACTAACAAATGTAATCGTATTGTTGAGCATAATTATTCAACAACATAAATGAATGCTAACTAATATGAAGTGCAAGCATGTCAAATGAATAATATATTTTATTTAATCAGACCATTCATACATACAGGCTAGTGAAATGTCTTCTTACAAAAGCTATGCAAAGTTTTTAGCCTGCCCAGGCCAAAGCAGGCCAGCCAAAGATCGAACCTCATCTCAAAGATCTGTTGGAGGATATTCAAAGCCAGTTGCAGCATATTAAAATTACACAATATCAAGCAACCGACCGCATTCAGAGAATGGATGACAGGGTAGGCCGCATGGAGAAGCTGCTCTAGCAGATGCAGCAAGTAGACATGCCTGGGTCTAATGTGAAGGACCCAACTCCCATTTCCTCATCAGATGGCTATATTTTATAGTATTTTGTTGCTATGCATTTTTTGATAGTATATGAACTTATTCTATGTCATAAACTTGAACATATTGCAGTAGTAGGACAGATAGTTAATGCGGCATATAGAAGGATGAGACAATTTCAATTTTGGCATGCTTTCCATGCACTCAGATGGCCACCGTAATCGGTTTCCAGCGGCAAAGTTGGAGGCCACGTAAAGGATTTTATATATTGTAGCCTGTCCTATAATTATAAGTAGAAAATAGAAAGGTCCCACCTAATTTACAAAAAAATAAATAAATAAATAAATAAAATAAAATAAAATAAAATTTTATAGGTAAATTGATGCACAAATAATTAATTACATGAGTAGATAAAATCGCACAAACATAAATTAATTACACAAGTAAATATCATAAATTCTATGCAAATAAATAATTGAGTTAAATTACACAACTCAAAAAAAGAAAAAAAAACTACCTAAATTACACAACACTATGTTCAATTGGAATGGGTCATGCCTCCATAGAACAAAATGATGATATTTACCAACATTTGTTACATTGACAACATGAAATCGTTTAATTAATATTTCATAAATATGCAAAGGAAAAAAAAATTACAAAAATAAATAATTCAAATTAATTAATCAAATAAATACAAAAAAGATATAAATTAAATTAATTAATCAAACCATATAATATATAAATTATAAAGTTAATATATATATATATATATATATATATATATATATATATATATATATATATCCAAGGAAAAAATCCAATATAAAGTTAATATATATAAATATATTAATATATAAAGTTAATATATTAATATAAAGTTAATATATTTATATAAAAATAAATAATTCAAATTAATTAATCAAATAAATACAAAAAAGATATAAATTAAATTAATTAATCAAACCATATAATATATAAATTATAAAGTTAATATATATATATATATATATATATATATATATATATATATATATATATATCCAAGGAAAAAATCCAATATAAAGTTAATATATATAAATATATTAATATATAAAGTTAATATATTAATATAAAGTTAATATATTTATATATATAATATATAAATTATAAAGTTAATATATATATATATATATATATATATCCAAGGAAAAAATCGTAATTTCATTCATTTTCAAACAAAATTGCATTTAGTATATGCACCAAAAGGAAGTGCATTAAGTCAGGAAATCACCCCCCTGCCTATATAGAACTAGAGACAAGTAAGACCTAGTAAATAGATGCATAAACATAAGTTAGAAAGACAAAAAAAAAGGTCCCCCAGAAAATAACAAAACATTAGTTGTTCCAAGGTAGAAGATAAAACAAGATCATAGAGTAGCTGACAACATATTACCCTCTAAGTACAGAGAGTGTCGAAATATTACAGTTAACCACTATGCACAATAAGCAGAAACATGTAGCCAAAAAACATTGCGTTCAGTCTCTCAAAAATAAAATAAAAAATCGGCATGTGAAAATCCATGCCTCATGCTGCCTGTAACTTATCCATGTAAGGTTTGTGGTAATACTCTGACCGATCATGACTTCACAGCTCAACTACCTACCATAGCCCACGATCCAGGAGTAATCCACCCTTAGAAATAGATATGCCTGCAAGAGAAATGTGTAAAAGAAAGACTCAGATTATGAATATCCTTCACAACACTAACCAAATGAATGTTCTTGCAATGTTGAACAACATTGACCCAATTAAACAACAACATAGGATCACCATAGATTTGGATCCTATCACAACCCTTCTCAATGGCAAAAGAAATCAAGATCTACACGTAAGTGCTCAACCCAATTATTTTTACCGAAAACCAAGCCAATTTTTACATGATAAGCATGTTGCTCAAACATATTAGGAATGAAGCCCCCACCAGCTTGGGATCCTTCTCCCTGAGAAGCCCCATCAAAGTATCCCCACGACATTGATTTTTCCATATTTTCCACTGAAACAGATCTGATTGATGACTGGTATTTAACTTGCGGAAAGAGTTTTAGTATAGTGGTGAGCCCTGGTATTGCACTAAGAGTGCTGCAACTCCTAGGGGCTGCCCTACTTTACTTTATCAACCCGAGGTTTGTACAAACTTGGAGGTGACAGTGTTATATGCATAGCAGATGCATTCTGCTCATGTCATCCTCTTCTGCTTTATGAGAGGGTGCTATTTCTTAAACTATGATAAGAACTGGGAAGTAAATCATTAGAAGGAAATGACAGAAAGGAAATTAAACTAAAGTACTGAAAAGAACTGACAAGAATGAAACTAATTTAATTGGAAGAAAGGGAAATGACTGAAAAGAAACTAAGCTAACTTGCTGAAAATAAATGGCAAAAAGGAAACTAATTCTAAACCACACTTAACTTGGAAAATGAGCTAAATGCACTCTATTTATCCTATAGTCTATCTAACATGCTTCTATCCATGCAACTAAACTATCCATGAATTAATTCTAACTAAAAAAGATTTAATTTGCAGCTTGGAGGGAAGAAAAGGGCTAAAGTGGCAAATTGAGGGCTTGACGCATGAAAGGCTTAGAAATGGAAAGCGGGGGTTAAAAACTTATAAAACCTTATAATATGGCAGAAAATGGATTTGGAGCGGAAATGAATTCAAAAGTACGATGGAGGAACAAAGTTGCGATGTGCGATGTCGCAATCGCAACTTCGCAAGTTTAAATGGATAACGGTAAGGACTTAACGGAACGAACTAAACTGCGTGAAGTGCGATTTGCGATGCATGACTTGGCAATGGGACCGATGGTGGGCCGCGATTTTGCAATATCGCAATTGCACAGACAAGCGGTACGTGATTAAAGGTAAAAGATAAAAGTTGCAGGCTACGATTTGTGATGTGGTAAGTTCAACGGGATGCGCTTTGCGATAGGATAAGATCTGTGGGTTGCGATTTGTGATGGGGATGATGTGGTGGTGAAAAGAAAAAGGGAAAGGTTATGATTTGTGATATGTGATGTCGCAACATCACAATCGCAAGAACGAGCAGTAAGCATTAAGGTGAAAGGTAAACGGTGCGCAGTGTGATTTGCCAATATCACAATCACAAGGAATGAGTGGTAAGCGTTAAAGGTAAAAGATAAATGTTGCGAAGTTCGATTTGTGATTTCGTAATATCGCAATCGCAAGGAATGAGTGGTAAGCGTTAAAGGTAAAAGGTAAATGTTGCGATTTGCGAAGTGCGACGTACAGTGGCAAGAGTCTCGAGGAGCAAAGCTAGAGGTGGATGGTTTTTCATGTGTTTTTCATAAAAAGGGTAGGCAATCCTGAACGCAGAAAAAATAAGAAGAAAGAAGGCTGAAGGGCTTAAGTGCGTTCGAAAAAAAGGTAACTGCAGTGTTAAGGTGAGAAGGAAAGGAGGAGAATGGAGACGTAAGAGCAGTGCTCAGAAGTGAAGCACACCTGCAGATTCATGCATGGGAAATAGGCAGAAATGCGTAATGAAACAATGAAAGAGAGGCTTGGACACGATAATACTTTTTCTTCCCAAAACTTCGAATAGAAAGCAAGTTTGGCCTATGGGAAGGTCTACCCTGCTCTAACTCTATTGACAGAGATGAGAGGGGGAGACTTGACCACAATTTTTAGAGTTTTCCCTCTATTTTACTATGCATAAGAAATTAAAACTACAGCAGCACAAAAACTAAACAGTAATGAAAATTATTAGAAGTAGATCTAACTTAAATGGCAGAAGAAAAACTAGCTAAATGGCAGAAAGGAAATAATGGAAACAACAGAGAAGCTGAGGCACATGGATTGGGCCCTAATCCACGAGCCTAGCCCTCTGAAACTTAAATCAGTCTTCTCATTTCATAAAATAATAACTGCATACATCTCTAAAAGTTTGATCCTTGAATAAAACAAAAAAGCTCAATAGCTCACGACAATAGTTCTGAATGGAATCGAGACTAGAACATACTAAAACTTCCTAGCTCTAGCTTTGCTCTATTTATTCTATAGGGAAGCTTCCAACAGCTCCCTAAAAAATGGTGATTGAGTCCACTTGACTCTCAGTGAACAAGGATTGAGTACACTCCTCTTTGAGTTGCTTGGCTTCCTCTGGAATTCGAATTGCTAGAGGGAATCCTTGGGATCCTTTGGCTACCTTTGGAGTTCAAATTGCTGGAGAGAACCTAGGGTGGACAATCCTCCTATAATTCCTCCTTGTTGTCTCCTCCAAGTCTTTATGATAAAATCTTTATAAAAATGGTTAATAAACCATGATTTTCTGCACTCAACCTCATATTAGGTACTCAAAGCATTTTAGCCTAAATCACCACCTATACTAGCATCATAACACCAAATAATAATAAAACTGCAAGAAAAGGAGATCTATGAAGGCAAAAATGTGAGTATTATCCCCTCCAAATATGTCTGATGATGGAGCTCATCATCACCCCCCTACTGAATGGTTGCTCATCCTCTGAGAAACTAATCCTCTTCCTACATTTCCTTTAATGCTCTGACAACCCCCCTAATTTCCTGAGGAAGAAGTGTGAGAGTTTCCCCAAGGGGGTAAAAACCATTATTATTTATGCATTCTCCCATTCTATATCTTGTGCATCTGTGTCCTCTTCATCAGTCAGCCCCGGTAGTAAAGGTGGGATGAGCTTTAGTCCCAACCATCAGATCTTTTTGGCCTGCATGGCCCTATTGTATAATGGTACCCTTTCCAATGCACCCCTTAGTATTTTTGGATTATGGTACTCCCTGTTCTTGAGGCTATGAGGGAGGTTGTTCCATCTCCTTTGGCTAGCCATAATGTACTCCTCTTTTATCTGCCTAGAGACATCATCAAAGTGGCCTATCACTTGGTTTTGATTCTGAAGGTAAATTTCCACTAGTGCAGGGTCCCTTTCAATCTCTCGATAGTTAAGGATGACTCCCCTTGGGCTGAACACTTATGTTCTGAGATATAATGGTTCTCTATTTCTTCTTCCCATGACCTTCCATATCTCTTTTGCTCTAGTGTCCTCATTTACCATCCAAGATGCTAGAGCCATTAACTGCATATCCCCCATTGTAGGATTGGGGTCCCAAATCTCTAGATTTGTCAGCACAAAGTTATGCACATAAAACTCTGCCATCTTTGCCTGATCAACCATGTTAGCTTGTTTGTAGAACTTCATGAATTGCCTACAATCTTGGAAAGGGAGTGATCCATGGGAGGCTAGAGTTTTGATTTGAAATAGAAGCCATTGTTCTTTGAGGTACATAGAATATGAGTCAGAGGGGATTCTGTGCTGAAGGGCTTCTATGCATAAGTTCACCATGGTGGCTACTTGCTCCTCTTTTTGCTACAATTGCTCCTTCAGTGCTACATTCTCTGCCTGTGCCTTCTGCAGCTGCTCCTTCAGAATTATCTCTTCGATTCTTTCCTCCACCCTTGGTGATTCTTCAATGATAATCGGGCTTGTGGAGAAGGTTCTAGCTCTTTCTGATTCTTGTCAGCTCTGGAATACCTAGAGGTTTGTCGTTTTCCCTTTGCGCTCAGAGGAGCTATGGTGGCAACTATATTTTTGTATCGAGGGGATGTGGTGCTGTGTTGTGAGTCTGTTTCTTGCCCACTTTCTGCTATCTCTATAACTTCTATGGCCATATCTTCTGTTTTTCTTTGGCCCTTTGTCTCTTCCTCTTCTTCTTCTAGTTATTCTTGTTTCTGCTGGTTCTTCCTCTTTCTTCTTCTGGTTCTTCTTGTTTTTCCGGTTCTTCCTCTTATTTTTTAAGCGTTGCATGCTTCCGTCGGTCTTTATCCATTTAAAAATTTTCAATTTAATGGTTTGGATGAGACGACATATCCTTTTATTAGATAGCACAAATAATTTTGGAGTGCTTGTGTAACTCAACTTAGCTCCAGTTCTATTGTAGACAATTGTTTCCTTCTCTTGTTAGTTCATGATGGACTGCGTGTTTCCTCCCCTCATTCTCCTCTACTCCATTTGATTTAAGTTCTTTTATTTTACATGCCCAGGTGGCATGTAATTCCAGTTTTATTCCCATCATACCTCACGGTGGTGGTCAAGCTAAATGGCCACCTTTCTACCCCTTAAACTCCAAATCTGGAAATTAATTATTTCTAGCTATTATGGATGCGTAGCAAGGGGTGAGAAGCTATACCCGAGTTTACCTATTTTTTCCAAGGTGGTTGTAGGAGTTGGAGGTTGGAGACAATCCTTTTAGATGTTGTGTTCCTCACCATATTCATGTACTTTGAATGAGTAGCTTCCTAAGTGAGTTGTTAATCTTTGCTTGTCGTTTCTCTCTATTGTGGATGTCTCATGGGGTGCTTAAGATGCCATGTGTGGCATTCTCGTTCTCCCAGAGTTCGTTGTGCAGCTTTCCTTCTTGTTCTTCTTGGAAGTCCATGAACAACTTTGTTTTTTGAAGAAACTTCATGATGTAAGTAGCAGTTTGTTTGTGTGTTGCTGCCCTTGCTACATTGTGCTCAGGAATGGAGGAGTGTGGTGTATGGAGGTGATGGAGGAAGTTATGAAGATGAATGGAGTGAATGATGGGATGGATGGTAATATAGAAGAGGGGAAAAGAAGATGAATGCTTCCCTGTGTTCCCAGAAACCATAAAAACCTACAAAATAACAAACACAGAAAACACAGAGATGCAGATGTATTTTTTTGTTTTTGTTCTTTTCTCTCTCTTTTTTTTTTTTTTTGAAAGAAAGTGGGCTGCCTCCATGGAGGTTTTCAACCCACAAAATTTCCTTGGGCGCCTTAGAGAGGTTTTCACCCATGGATATTTATTCTCTTATTCTCTTTTTTTTTTGAGCAAGTGAGCTACCTCCATTGAGGTTTTCAACCCACAAGCTTTTTTTTTCTTTTTTATTTTTCTTTTATTTTTTATTTTCAGGAGGTGTGGGAAACTAGGGATTTTCTCATCAAATACACCTCTCTGCTTATTAAATTTATGAACTCTACCTTTGACAAAGGCTTCTTGTATATTTTAAGTCTGTGACCATTGATAAGCAAGGGGATTCCTTCCTCATCTATGGTTCTAATCTGAACTCTGCCATTATCAAAACATTTTTCCAATGTGTAAGGTCCTAAAAATCTTGTCATTAGCTTGCCTTTAAAATATTTAAACCTTGAATCATACAACAACGCCCAATATCCTTCTTGGAAGGTATTTTCTTTGATGTTCTTGTCATGCCATACCTTCCTTTGCAGCTGAACTACCTCCGTGTGAAGAAGTGCTTGCATTCTGAACTCATCCAATCCATTTAGTTGCAACAACCTCTCTTTTTGGGAATTTGATAGATCTATATTTAATTCAGCTTCCATTCTTAAAGTATTGAATTCAAACTCAACTGAAAGTAGATCTTTCTTACCATAGACTAGTCCATAAGGAGTGAATCCTGTTGTTGTCTTCCAAGTAGTGTTGTAGGCCCAAGTAGCTTCTACCAATCTGTCTGCCCAATCTTTTCTGTTGCTGCTCACAACCTTGGTGAGGATGCTCTCTAAAGCTCTGTTAGTTACTTCTACTTGGCCATTCGCCTGAGGGTGATAGGCAGTAAAATTTCTATGCTTAATCTTGTGCTTTTTCAAAATATTCTCAATGAGGGGAGAGGTGAACTGTGATCCCTTATCAATGACTATTTCTCTGGGATATCCAAATTTTTAAAACACATTCTCCCTCAGAAATTTTTCTACTTTCTCCTCGGTTGATACCTTCATTATTTTTGCTTCAACCCAATTTTTCAGGTAATCAGTGCAGACTACGATATACTTCTTTTGTTCGGATGGTGGATCGATAGGTCCAACAAAGTCCATGCCCCACTTATCAAATGGCTCAAGAACCACCTAAGGTTGTAAAGGCATTTCATCCCTTTGTGTGGGTTTCCCCATCCTTTGGCACTGGTCACACCTGCTAGTGTATCTTCTAGAATCTTGAAGAAGGGTGGGCCAATAATATCCTGCCTACAAAACTTTGTAAGCAGTTCTATTTGTAGCAAAGTGGCCTCCACATGGGTTGTCATGACATTCAGAGAGGATATCAAAAACTTCCTCCTCCCTCACACATCTCCTTATGATTTGATCAGGGCCTAGCTTGAAAATATTTCCCCCAATCCATGTGAAAGGGGCGCTTTTTTTTATGATTTTGCTCCTCTCCCTCAATGAAAGATTAGGAGGGAGTTTTCCAACAACCAAGTAGTTGGATATATCAACAAACCATGGTGAGAGTGCTGATATGGAAAATAGGTGTTCATTTGGCAGATGGTCATCATTTCCTTCTTCACCTGTAGGGAGAACTAACCTGGACAAAAAATCTGCAACAACATTTTCCTTTCTAGGTTTATCAACAATAGTCAAATCAAATTGTTGCAAAAGTAACAACCATCTAATTATCCTAGCATTTACATCTGGTTTGTTCATTAAATACTTGATGGCTGCATGGTCAGCGTGGACAAAGGTCTGATATCTAGTGACATAGTGCCTGAATTTGTTCAATGCATGGAAAATGGTTAACATCTCCTTCTTAGTAACAGTATAATTCAACTCGGCCTTTGACAAATTATTACTGATGAAATAAATGGTATGAGGGATTTTTTCCTCTAATTGTCCTAATGTTGCCCCTATAGATTTTTTGGATGCATCAATGTGGATGTGGAAAGGCAGAGTCCAATCTGGACCTCGGAGGATGAGGACAGTAGTCAATTGTTTCTTAATGAGCTTGAAAGCCTCTTGACAAGGGCCGGACCAAATAAACTCAGAATCCTTGGCCAATAACCCAAATAATGGTGAAGCCATCTTGCTGCAATCTTTGATGAAGCTTCTATAGTAACCAACTAAGCTTAAGAAACTCCTGACATCTTTCTGCTTTTGAGGAGCAGGTACCCTTTTGATGATAGTGATTTTGTTTGGGTCTACTTGTATTCCTGCTTGAGATATGGAGTGTCCTAATACAACCCCTGCTTTCTTCAGGAATTCACACTTTTCTGGGCTCAAGGAGAGATATGTCTCAATGCACCTCCTTATTAATTTACCCAAATTGGAGAGAGCTTCCTGGAAGTCATCCCCATATGGTGTGATGTCATCCATGCAAATTTCGACAGAGTCATGGAATAACTCAGAAAAGATGCTCAGGATAGCTCTTTGGAAGGTAGCTGGGGCATTGCATAACCCAAAGAGTAGGACTCTATAAGTAAAGGTACCCCAAGGGCAGGTGAAAGTGGTCTTATCCTGGTCTTCAAGGCTGATTTGAATCTAATTGTACCCACTAAACCCATCTAAGAAGGAAAATAACTTCTTCCCTGCAAGGCCATCCAAGACTTGGTATATAAAGGGCAAAGGGAAATGGTATTTCTTGGTGGCTTTGTTAAGTTCTCGATAATCAACACAAACTCGCCACTTCCCATTCTTTATTGGGACTAGGACAAGAGGGGATACCCACTCACCGTCGGATATAGGATCTATGAACCCCGCATCCAATAGTTTCTGCAACTCTTCTTTGACTATGTCCGTCAGAGTCGGGTTCATCCTTATTTTGGGTTGTATCACATGCTTGCATCCTTCTTTGATGTAAATGTGATTCCTTAATATTGAAGGATGCACCCCTTTCATGTCATTGTAATCCCAAGAAAATGCTTCAATATTTTCTTTCAAAAGCTGGCATAGTTGCTTCTCTTCTTCATTCGAGAGGTTTGGGTTGATTTTCAGAGATCTGGATGGGCCAAAATCAATAACCTTGGTGGTTTTAGAGGTTGTCTCAACTGAGTGCACTTCCATCCAAGGTTGGCTTTCATACTCTTTGACTAAGGTTTCGAGAGGAGTGTTAGTGGAGGACTAGTTTTGAATGGCATGATAGATGAGTTCATCTTCATCAAGCTGCCCCCCTCTAAGAATAACATCTATGGTACACATAGGGGCAGTGTTATATAACTCATCTTATTCATCCTCCAGCCATATATGGAGATCATGATCAATGGAAGGCTAGGTTGGAGGATACAACACTAGTTGTTTAGACAAAGGCCCATTTTTTATATTCATGTTTCTGGTCCGACAACTAATATAAGCATATGCAGTGGCTAACCAAGGTCTCCCTAAGATGCGAGGATAACCATTAAACTTGGTTTTTGGTTGCAGGACCAGGAAATCTATAGGATACTCCCAAGAGTCAATGATAACCATAACATCCTCAACAATTCCTTCCGGAGTTACTATGGACCGATCTGCAAGTTGCAGAACTGTTGTGGTTTTCCTTAAAGTCCCTTGGAGATTAAGTTTCAACATAGTTTCCTTGATCAAGATACTGATGGAAACCCCTAAATAAATCTGAGTGTTGGGGACTATGACACCATCTATATGTACATCAACAACTGGACTACTAGGGTCCAGGTAGTTTGGAAATATCACCTTCCCTAGCATCAGGTCGAACAGTTGTCCTACCACATTGATGGTGGGGGCATCTCTCTTCCTTCTCCCAGGATTCTTGAAGCACTTTTTTTTTATGAGCCTATTGTAGATAGGGAAATCCTTAATGGCCTGGAGAAGTGGTGTCTTTACACACAAATTTTCCAATTATCCTAGGATTTCAATCTCCTCTGGGGTGTGTTGACTAGGGTGGATCAAGCGCTCGGGAAAAGGAGGTTGTTGTGTCTGAGTGTTATCTTATTCCTTTTCCTCCTCAACCTCTATAGGTGGAGATGGGGGATGGTTTTTTGGGAGTACTCTTGATCCCGACCTGAGATTAACCCCCTGTATCTCCACAACATAAGCTGGATGGGATGTTTCTCCTCTAGGAGCCTGTTGTGCTTGTCTGTTGTTCGGGTTCGGATTGGGCTATGTAGGTATAGGTAGCCTAGGTGGAGCAGCATGAGTAAGTTGAGGTTGAGGTTGGGTGGAGGCATTAGAGCAGGTAGTTTATTTTGTTGAGTCCTCCACCCTTGAGATGGATTGTTCCACTAAGGTTGTTGTGGAACGTACTGCTGAAATGGCTGGTTTACTGGTTGACGATGGTATGAGGGGTTGGAAGGCCAAGTAGGAGGTGTATACCAGAATGGAGGAGTGGGGGTGTACCAAGGTTGCATGGGTGCACTCTGATTATTGTAATAGTAAGAGTAAGGTGCACCTTGCATACCTTGTTGATATGTTCGAGGGCCTTGAGGCCTTCTCTGGTTGATGAAATAAAGTTTCTATGGAATTGTTTCCCCAACTTGATATACAACTTTAAGTCCATGTAATAAGGGACACTTGTCTGTGGCATGATTCTCTTCACAAACTAAGCAAACCTCTATGACATTTAGTGGACATTCATTTCTTGGGTGCTTCCTGGTACATCTAGGACAGAATATGGCCAGGGCTCTCTCTGCTTCCTCTTGCTTCCTTTTGACCTGCATTGGGTCCATTTGCAAAGAAAAGGTGTGCAACATGTCACTCTTGAAGTCCTCTAGCATGTTTCCAATCTCATGTTTTATGAAGGTGGAAGAGGAAGGGGTATTGAATGTACTTTGGCTAGCTCTGCCCTTCTTCCTAAATTCCCTAGAATGGTTTTGAAAGACAATTTTGATTGTTTCATAGGGTTGTTGGTAGATATCTCCTCCTGATAACATATTCAAGGTTTCTATCATCTCTTCATTGATCCCTCGAAGAAGTACAAGTTTAAGTGAGTCAAGATCAAGAGTACAGTTGGCTCTCTTATAGTTCAGTTGAAACCTCTCTTAATAATCCTCTAGGGATTCATCAGGCCCTAAAGTCATCCTAAATATCTCATCCTTAATTTCCTTGGACCTACAATAGTCTTTGTACTTACTGCTGAAGGTCTCTTCCATATGTTCCCAAGTATTGATGTTATCCCTAAGCAAACCGAAGAACTAGTGCAAGGCTGCATCCTTAAGGGTGGATGGGAACAACTTCAACTTCTGATCATCAGAGGTGTAGTCATAAGTCTTACAAACAACAACAAATTAAAACATGAATGTGTCAGGGTCCTCAGAGGTAAGTCGATGAAAGTGTGGAAGAGTTGAGGGGCTGATGTTTTTCATCTTGGTTTCCCCATCTGCCTCTCTTATGGGAAAGGCTCTTTGGGTCCCAACCGTGGTTAAGATAGGTGAAGTAGGTCCGTCAGTTGAAACAAGGTCTTCTTCTTCTTCCCCAATAGGATCCTCAAAATATTCAGAAGGTTATCCTAGAGGGGGTTCAATCTCACTACCATTAAAGAAGAGTGAAAGGTGGTCAGGAGGTGATGTGGGGGTTTTAGGTAAGGTTTGTCTTTGAGTATTCCTAGTCCTATGAGGCATTAAAATAAAATATTTCTGTATTTTTTAAATATTTCGGAAATGACATGAAAATAAAGGAAAATATAAAATAATGCTAAAAACAAAATCAAAACATCTACTAGACAACCTCCCCACAATAGTGCCAAAAGTTGGTGAGCCCCGGTATTGCACCAAGAGTACTGCAACTCCTTAGGGCTGCCCTACTTTACTTTATCAAACCCGAGGTTTGTACAAATTTCTGAGGTGATGTTATATGTACAATGTGCATGTATTTCCCGTCTATGTCATCCTCTTTCCTCGCTTTATGAGTTTGAGATAAAATATGACTATCCCCTCTCCCCGACCACGAGTCATAATCGAGTTTCACTTTGTGCTCATTCCCAATCCTCCAAGAAAGCCCTATGGTAATTATATCAAGGGAGTTTAACACTGCCCTCCAAACAGTTGATATATTTCCTCTTTCTCTATTAGGAGGCCTATTATAGTCCTCTAGGGAATCTAACCTATTGTATTTCTCTGTGACAACTTTCGTCTAGAGGTTGGAGGTGGTAAGTATCATCCACCCAAATTTTTCTACAAGTGCTTTTGAGAAAAGGAAAAAAAAAATTAACCCTTATCCCCCAGGAGCTTGGGAATTGCAATCTGTGTTCATTCAACCCATGGAAATACAAATGATTCATGCATCCATTCCCAAATAAATTTAAAACAAATTCTTCTTCCCTTTTCCAGAATCCCCTTTGGGATCCATGCCAAGGACATCCATTATACAAGGATCACTTCAAGTACTGATTTTACCAACACGCGACGCTCGACTCTCTAAATCCATCTATGTCTCCAATATGAGAGCCTATTTTCTAGATTCCAAGAGCCAAGACAAATATTCATTTCTATAACAGTTGGGCTTCAAGTAAAACCCCAAACTTTTGAGCCCTAGATCAAATTTCAAAATCTCAAAAGGAAAAAACATTCCGAGATTATTGATTTGTTGAATATCTAGATTGTCTATGGTAATGGTGGATTTTTATGCATTTATAACCAGACCGGTTGCCATGCTAAAAATATTCATAATATCATGAAGAAATTTCACATCCCTAAACTCACCATTGTAGAAAATCAATATGTCATCCATGAACAACAAATGGGAAATAACCAAAGCATGAGTAACACTTAGTCCTTCGGAAACATATCTTTGTTTGGCATCCTTTAGCATCCTGTTAAGACCTTCTTCTACCAAAAGGAATAGGAGGGGTTACAAGGGACAACCTTGTATGAGGCCCCTATTTGCTCTAAAAAAAGGGGATGTCACACCATTTATAAGAACTGCAAAGGTAATTGTCATCATACAAATCATTATCTAGTTTATGAAGTGAACCTCAAAGCCCACATGGCTAAGTAGGAAACAAATATAGAGCCAGCTAACTTGATTATATGCCTTTGAAGGATCTATTTTTTAAGATTGCTCCTTTGAGTTTCAGAGTTTTCATACTACGAAGACCGTCTTGTGCCACTCTAATCACCTCATGAATTTGTCTCCCTTCTACAAAACCAAAATGTTCACTAGAGATCATCTTTGAGAGGATGGGATTGATTCTTTAAGCGATCACCTCAAAGATAATTTTGAAAATGAAATTACAAAGAGAAATGGGAAAAAAATCCTCAAAAGAAGAAGGATATTCACCTTTTGGAATTAGTGCAATAAAAGTTGAATTAAAGGTTGGAAGAAATCTTCCTTCTACTTTTGATTCATTGATCACTTTTAGGACATTCCCCCCCCTCACCAAATCAAAGTGTAAACACCTCCTCCTACATCTACCCACTTTCACCAGCTTGCTCGAGGTAAACATGAGCTGAGGGTCACTATGATAAGACTCAACCTCCTAGGTGACCTTAATGAAATGGGGTCGGCAGCTTAAGACCTTACTGACTTCTCTCTAGTGTCACATGACCTCCTAAAGTAATCCAACCTCCCTAGGTGTCCAACCCTTGATACAACTCACTTTTTCCCTTACTTAGAGCCCCATTCGCCCCCTTGACAAGGCCTTCATGCGACTATGGGTTCCCATTCGCATGCATAAGCCTGCCTCCATTCAACTAAGAATTTTTTGCTCAGTTCTATGCCAACGACTCTGAATTTTGTGCCACTTTTTTAGGGCCATGACTCAAGTCTATGCCCAGAACTAAGTGGAACTTCTAGAGTTCATAAATTACATAGGGAAAATTCTTGTAAACCAAAAACTGAAACCAGGACTTGACCTGACCATCTCCAACCGGGACTAACATTATGTCAAACACTTGATGGATATGCAACCTACAAGTTATGAATGCAATTCTGAACATGAGGGACTGAAACTTATCTAAATTTTAACAAGAAGGGTCACTGCCTTCTCACATTAGCTATCATAACACCAATTAGTTCTCAGATTCATACTCCTTCAATTATGAGTGAAAACACAAAAAGAGCCATGATTAATATCTGTCATAAAACCATGCTTATAACCAGATAAAAAACAATAAGAGAACAATAATTAAAGTGACATAATAACCAATATATTTCCTCATCAAAGGAAAGATAAACTTACCTTTTATTAAACATAGGCAAATACCATCTGGGTTCAGGACTTCCATGTTCCACCCGACCATAGATTAGCTGAACCAATTCTTTCTTTCAGGCAATCACCCCCGTTCCATATTCCAAGCATGAATATGGGATCTCATGGGGTAAACCAATCCAAACACAACCAAGGGAATCGAAAGGTTAAACCACCTCCACCCTCTCCATATCGTGATCAAACCTAAACCCATGTCGAGATCATAGAACCAAAACGAGCTTAGATGCCTCAGAATTTCTTCACCAATACCTTGAGGAATTTTCCCGTCTCCACCCTCAGGATTTACTGTGTATCCCACTATTACCGATCAAGGGATTCCTAGGCCTTAGGGAATTTTCCTGAGACCACCTCACCCGGATCCAAAATATTTCGGCAATCCAAAGCTCAAAACCGAGAACAACACCATCACACCATGGCTATCCAAAAATGGCATGGCTAGGATAAAATCCACTGTCGAAACCCATCAAAATCCATGCCAATGACAACAAAAGAACCAAATACCAACATTCACATACCATGCAAGTCAAAATCAGTTAGGAAATCATGCATGCAACATGTTCCCTGCAAATATTCTTGCTGAAGCTGCTTGATCCTTCGATTCCTTTGCTTTCCTTGTCCTTCCTTTCTTTTCCTTTCCTTTCCTTACTTTTCCTTTCCTCACTTGCTTTATTTATCCTCTTGGTTCTTTTTCCTCTCCAAGACTAATTCTATAATTGAACTAACAAAAGGCTATCAATTGATGCTCTGAGGTCTTTTTATTAATGAGGCCTCTAATTTCTTCAATTTTCCATTATTTTCCTTCATTTTCCTCCTCACGTGCAACCTTTGACCTTTCACCTTCATTTTCTCCTAATTTCCATTATTTTCATAAATAATGTGCCAAAAATACCTTTTTTCCTTTCCAAAGACTTAGCCATTGTCTTTGCCAATGTCCCTTAGCCATAAACACAACAAGTGATGTCCACTAAGATATTCTACCCAATGTTCACCTTGGAATAGTTGTCCCTTGCCCATGGTCTTATTTTTCCTTTATTAACTTTTATTACATGAAATTTTAACCCAGGGTTGTTACAGACCCCTCCCCTTTGAGGGAACACTGTCCTCGATGTTAAACCACACCTATACCCAGAAAAATAGTTGAAAAGAAAAAACATACTGCCTATGGAGATTTATAACCTATCTCATTGTAGTATTTACAATTACAACCCACTCAAAAGCAAAACCATTATGACAAACTTGAAAATATGACAACCATACCGCTTATTGGAGCTTTATAACATAGCTCATTGTGGTATTTACAATAAAAATCATACATAAATATGTACAAATACCAAATCTCATTTTCCTTCATCGGCAAACAATGAAGGATACATAGCCCACATCTGATCAACCATCTCCCATGTAGCTTCATTGAGCCCAAAGTGCTTACATTTCACTTTAACCTACTCAAGTGCTTTGTTTCGGAGAACGAGATGTTTCGGCTGCAATATGCATTGGGGTTTCAACTGTAATTCTCTTTAATGCTCCACCTGCAATACAAACCAATAAATAACGTGATCAACATCCTTTACATATATTTTAAGCAATGAAACATGTAAAACATCATGGAATTTCACTGACATAGGTAGTGCAAGTCTATAAGCCACTGGTCCAATCCTCTCAAGGATCTCAAAAGGCTTGTGATACCATGGTAACAACTTGGCACATGATATGATCCTCAAGGATATCTTCTTGGGCTTGATATGCAAATACACATGCTCCCCAACCTAAAAATCCTTAAATGCCCTATGTTGGTATTCATACCTTTTATATCTGTCTTGTGATGCCTTTAGATTCTTCTTTATAACCTGCATTTCATGTTCCATGGCTCCCAACATGTCCAGTCCAATAAGTACCATGTTTACTGGATCACTCCAGCTGATGGGAGTGTTACAACCCTACCCATACAGTGCCTCAAATGGACTCATCCTTAGTGACTCCAGATAACCGTTGTTGTATGAAAAATCAACCAATGGAAGGTAAGCCTCCCATTTTCTCTGCTGATGCATGAAATATATCCTCAATATATCCTCCAGTGTATTTTTGACCCTCTATGTTTGTCTATTTGTTTGTGGATGATAATTTGTGTTGAAGACCAACAAACAACTCCTTCCAAAACTTAGAAGTGAACTTGGCATCCATGTCCGACACAATCTTCTTCGAAACACCTTGCAATCTCATGATCTTCCTGACAAAGACCTATGCTGCCTCACTGGCTTATAAATAGTCTTCACTGGAATGAAGTGAGCTACCTTGCTCAAACTGTCTACCACAACCATGATAGAATCGTGTTTCGTTGATTTCCTTGAAAGACCTGTAATGAAATCCATGTAAATGACCTCCCATTTCCACTTTGGAATCAGAATATATTGAAGCAACCCACCTGGATGCTTACACTTTGCTTTGACCTTATGAAATCCAAACATCTCACCATAAACCCTTCCACTTCCTTCTTTAGATTCATCTAGTAGTAGAATTACTTCTTCACTGTTGTCAACGTCTTCTGATATCCTGGGTAACTTGAATATGGTTTTACATGAAATTCCCTCAAGCTAAGCTTCTTGAGTTTACTGTCATCCGACACATAGATCCTATCCCTAAATCTCACCAAGCCATATATTGTAAGATGATAATCCACATCTTGATCACTTGTACCCTATTGTAGCATGTGCATAAGCTCCATGTACCTGTCATCCTGTTGTCCTGCCTGTAAGATTTGATCCTGTAAATATGTCCCATATGAGCTCATTGTTGTAACATGGTTCAATTGTACTTTCTTGTTGAGAGCATATGCAACCCTGTTCTCCTTTCCCTTAATGTACCTGATCTCAAAGTAAAACTCACTAAGGGTAGCCAACCATCTAGCTTGCCTAACATTCAAATTTGGCTGGGAAAACCGATATCTTAATCCATTTTGATCGCTCATCAACACAAACCTTGTGCTAAGAAGATCATGTCTCCACATCTTTGAGGCATGAATAATATTTTCCAACTCAAGATCATGAGTCACATAGTTTTGCTCGTGCTCATTCAGTTTCCTGGACTCATGTCATATCACTTGTCCCTCCTGCATAAGGACTCCCCCAAGCCCTCTCTTGTAAGCATATCTACACACTACAAACTCTTTATCCGGATTTGCAATATTTAACACTAGAGCATTTTTCAACAACTTCTTCAACTACTCAAAACTGGCTGCACACTCCTCTGTCCAATCAAACTTCTTACCTTTCCTCTGCAATGATGTAATAGGATATGCAATGCGTGAGAAGTTCCCGATGAACCTCATGTAGTAACTTGCTAAGCCCGTGAATGATCTGAGTTCCTCCACATTTATAGGAGGTTCCCACTCCATGATACTCTTTGTATTCTCTGGATCTATTGTTATGCCATTCTTGGAAACAACATGTCCCAAGTAGTGTACTTCTATCTGAAAAAAAACTGTACTTGCTAAGCTTAGCATACAATTTATGCTTTCTTATAAATCTCAACACTGCTTCTAAATGCTCGACATGCTCTTCCTCATTCTTAGAATATACCAAGATGTCATCAATGAATACAATAACAAACTTGTCTGGATAAGGACAGAACACAATATTCATCAAACACATAAAATTAGCTGGAACATTAGTCAAACTAAATGGAACTACAACAAAATCATAATTCCCATACTTGGTCTTGAAGGAAGTCTTGTAGATGTCCTTTTCTTTGATGCGTACCTGATGGTATCCTGATCACAGATCTATCTTTGAGAACATTGTTGCTCCCTTCAACTGGTCAAACAAGTTGTCAATCATCGACAATGGGTACCTATTCTTTATCATCACCTTGTTCAACTAGTTGTAATCAATGCATAATCTAAGTGTACCATCCTTCTTCTTCACAAACAATACTAGTGCACCCCAAGGTGATACACTTGGCCTAATGTATCCCTTATCAAGCATTTCCTTCAACTGCAACCTCAACTTTACCAACTTTGGAATGCTCATCCTATAAGGTGCCTTTGATGCTGGTGCAACTCTGGAATCTCTAATGGAAACACCTCCTGAAACTTCTGCAATACAGGGTACCTCTTGAATATTTCTGCATCCTCAACATCCTTACCCTTGTCATTGGCAATATGAACTACAAACATCACACACCCTTTCCGAAGATCGCGCTTAGCCCTCGTAGAAATTTGCTGAATAATGATTAATTATCCACCGAGACTATCCTGATCACATATCAATTCGAATTCATATGCAACACATAATCTCTTCCACTCAGATCATCACACATGCGGAAATAAAACAAGCGATAGCACATCAAATCATCATACACATTAACACAGTATGTATGGGGAAATCTTATAGCTGAAAACCCCGCAGCTATTGTGTATATTATAATGGAGAAAAAATGTAACAAACTCAGTACAATACTCCTCACAAGTACTCAGTACTGTCTCATGAAGTTACACACAAACTAGCTTGGTTTTGAACAAGTCACAGTTCAAAACACATCCACTAATTGCCTGCCTCTATTGCGAAATCAAGGCTGGTCTAATGAGAGATCCAAGGTTCGAATCTCCTTGGCTTGATAGCGCAATCATCATGGGAAATTCCTCCAAGTGTGGTGCAAATCTCATGCACAACTGATGTCACAACTGATAGCTATCTCAACCCTTTCATCTACCTCTTTCAATGGTCTCCACTGAACTGTCCATGCACTGTAGTGAACTGATGTGTTCTTGAGTTGAATAATGAGTTAATAATTAGTGAATTAAATAATATTTAATTCACTCCACTCATTACTAGTTGATTAGCTAGTTAAACTAATCACAACTAGTTCAACTAAGCTAAACCGAACACAACTCCACCAACTGTCTCATCAACTCCACCAAACTTCTGCCACTGAAGTCCTAACTGAAGTCAACCATGCATGAGCTCACCAAACCCCTAGGAATAGCGTAATTCCTCTGTCAGATGCATGAGCCACTTCTGTAGCTCCAACTAAAGTGCTCCAAGAGAGTAAACTGAAGCTTAGAGTCCAAATATTATTAAGGGTAAATAATATTTGACTTTTCTATTTTTAGGATAGGCAGTCTAAAAATAGACTTCGACCTAAATGTCTAAAAATAGAGGTCCATCTATTTTTACGAACATGACCAATACTCCAAGAATAACATACTGCAATCCCCGGACCATGCTCCATATGTCTAAAAATAGACATAGTCTAAAAATAGATTTTGCGCCAGAATTTGCCTGCGGGCCCACTTAGTGAAGGCGACTTCATTTCACTAAGCTCCATCATCTTGCCGCATTTTCAACACTCCCTCTCAGCAAGATATGGATTATCTGCAACCCCTATCCTGCCTCTGTGGAATTCGAACTTGCTCCTGGTGAGCGCCTTCGTCAGGATGTCGGCATCCCGATCCTCCGTGGGAACATATGAAAGCATCATGATTCTCCACTGAACACAATCTCTGATATGATGGTACCTGATGTCGATGTGTTTGGACCTATCATGAAATACTAGATTGGCCGAGAGTTTAATGCAACTCTGGTTATCACAGTAGATCACTGTAGGCTCCAAATGCAACCTGAACAATCCTGCGAGGATCTTCCTCATCCAAATAGCCTCGCATGTAGCCAAGCTAGCTGCCATGTACTCGGCCTCTGCTGAACTGAGTGCCACGGATCTCTGCTTCCTGCTGTACCAGGAAACTGCTGTCGACCCAATGCTGAAAAATCCTCCAGAAGTGCTCTTCCGGTCCGTTGGGCTCCCTGCCCAATCTGCATCAGTGAAGCCAGAAAGCTTCGCTCCATCCTCCTGTCTGTACCATAGACCATATCCCGATGTGCCACTAATATAACGCAATACATGCTTGCCTGCCTTCCAGAAGAGCTTGGTAGGCTTAACCATAGCTTGCGAAAGCTGGTTAACAGCATAGCATATATCGGGTCGTGTATTGACCAGATACATAAGCAACCCCACCAACTGTCGATAGATAGTGGCATCCACTACCTCCGCTGAAGTAGCATCCTCCTTCCTCTAACCACCAGGAAGAGGAGTGTCAACAGGCTTGCAGCCTTGCATGTTGAACCTCTCCAGAATCTCCCGAGCATACTTGCCCTGAGAAACAAACAGTCCTCCGCTGCGCTGCCAAATCTCCAATCCCAGGAAATAATGAAGGATGCTCAAGTCCTTCATCTCAAACTCTCGTGCAAGATCCTCCTTGCATGAAAGTATCAACTGCTCATCGCCAGTCAAAATCAGATCATCTACATACAGTGCGATGATCAACAGCTTCCCCTCCACCACAATCTGGTACAGGTTTGGATCCGCCTCACTCTTGGAGAATCCAAGCCCGGTGAAGTAGCTGTCTATCCGAGTGTACCAAGCACGAGGTGCTTGCTTCAGCCCGTACAGTGCTCTCTTGAGTCGGCACACATGCGACTCACTGCTGAATATCTCGAAACCTTCAGGCTGCTCTATGTACACCTCCTCCTCAATAACTCCATTGAGGAACGCAGTCTTCACATCCATCTGATGAATGTGCCACCCCATCTGCGCTGAGAGAGCAAGGATCGTCCGTATGGAAGAGTACCTTGCGACAGGTGCAAAAGTCTCCCCATAATCGATCCCCTCGATCTGTGAAAAGCCACGGGCGACAAATCTCGCCTTGTACTTCTCCACACTCCCGTCAGCCGCCTGCTTCACTTTGTAGATCCATTGCGAACCCACCACTGATTTTCCTACCGGTCTTGGGACAATCTCCCATGCACTGTTCCTGACGATCGAATCATATTCTTCGATCATGGCATCAACCCATGCGAGTTCCTCCACAGCTTCCTCAAAAGAGGATGGCTTCGTCACAACACATTGACTCACAAGAGCCATGTATCCAGTGTACCGATCCGGTGACTGTCTCTGTCTGCGCTGTGCTGTAGGTGGTCCTACAACCTTCTCTGCATCCCGAGCCAGTCGCTCAGCTTCTGTAGTGCGCATGTGCCCTCTGATGGTTGGCGCTGCCTGGGTGGTTTCTTCCACCTCCTGAACCTCCTCTTGTGGCTGATCCACATCCGGAAGCTCCTCCTTAAGAACTAACAGCTCCTCATCTGCATGCAAGTGTAGCTCCCTCTCAAGCGAACACTGCATGGCTTTCTCCTCCTGAAATTTTATATCCCGTCGCACAACAGTCTTGCGACTGTCTGACAAATACACCCGATAGTTGTGAGGTGTATCAGTGTACCCCACAAATATTCCAACCTCAGCGGTTGGATCCAGCTTCCTTCTTGCATCCTTCGTCACATGCATGTATACAGGAGAGCCAAAGATCCTCAGATGAGAAATATCAGGCCTCTTGCCAGAATAAGCCTCCTCCGGTGTACTCATGTCAATAACCTTGTGAGGACAACGGTTCTGCACATACACTGCTGTATTGCATGCCTCAGCCCACAAGTGAAGGGGTAGGCCTTGATCATGCAACATCGCCCGTGCAGCACCCACGATCGTTCTGTTCTTCCGCTCAGCCACCCCATTCTACTGTGGGTTATGGGGTGCGATGAGCTCTCTCCGAATCCCTTCTGCGCTGCAGAACTCCTTGAATTAAGCCGAGATGAATTCACCACCGTTATCACTCCTTAGAGAAATCACCTTCTTCCCCGACTCCTTCTCGACCAGTGCTTTAAACTCACAGAACTTCGCGAATGTATTGCTCTTCTTCTACATGAAGAAGATCCAGCACTTTCGAGAGAAATCATCAACAAAGATCACATAATACTTGTGCTTTGCTGTCGAAGCAACTGAGAAAGGACCACACACGTCTGTGTGAACTCTCTCAAGGATCGTCGTGGCGCGACTATCCTTCTCGTGAAAGGTGGCTTTCACATACTTCCACAAGGTACACCCCTTGCACTGATCTGACTGCGCAAGAGTGCCCTTAGGAAGCCCAGTAGAAATCTGCTGCAGGATCTTCAAAGCTCCATGGTGAAGGTGGCCCAATCTCGTGTGCCACAGTTCGCCCTCATCATCCCGACTCACCACTTCTCCCGCCTTACATGCCATTGCTGCGCAGCCATCTAACTACAACTGATAAAGGTTCTTGGTTCGAACCCCTATCTTCCAGGTCTCTCCAGTAGTCTTACTGCGCAGGAAGGCTTTTCCTTCGCTGAAGACCACATCATACCCCTTATCCTCCAACATCGCCACAGAGATCAAGTTTTTCTTCAATCCAGGTACATGCATGACATCCTTCAACACGAAGGGTTTACCAGACTCCCTCTGAAAGGATATGGTACCGATACCAGTCGCACTGTATCTACCATCATCGCCCATCTCGATGTGCACACCCAGATCTTTGTCCTCCAGATCTGAGAACAAATCCCGATCTCCCGTCATATGAAATGACGCACCGCTATCCAAGAACCATACCGATCCCATCACACTTGAAACCAAGCATGCGATTAGTGAAAAGTCAAGCTCGAACTGTGAAGCCAAAGCTTCTCCATCTGCAGATCTTCCCGCTTGCTTGTTTTTCTTCTTCTTCGGACAATTGGTAGCATAATGTCCGTGATCATGGCAGTGAAAACACTTCACTTTTGCCATATCCTGCTTCTTTCCCTTTGCACCGGAATGAGAAGTTTTCTTACCCTTCCCCTTCTTTTCTTTGGCAGCCAAAGCGCAATTTTCTTCATCAGCTCCCTTTGATGAAGATCCGTCCCTGGTAGTCCTCCTTATCTCCTCCTGCATGAGATCCGCCCAAAGGCGCTCCCATCCCGGCAACTTCTCCCGACCATTGACACTATCTTGATATGAATGCCAAGCCTTTGGAAGACCAAGGAGAGCCAGGTCGACCATGTCCTCATCTTCGACAGTCACCCCCACACTTCCCAGCTCATCTCTGCATTGAGTGAACTTCATGAGGTATTTGGCGATACTGTCGCCTTTCTCCATCTTGATGTTCCTGAGCTTATCTTTGAGCGCCAGCTTCCTTTGGTCGCTCTTACTCTGGAATAGATCCGTCAAAGCTTTCAACATTAAATATGGAGAAGCCTTTCCATGCAGGCTGGATACAATATGATCCTTGACGCCCTCCAACAGGATCCTTCGACATTTCGCCATCTTCTTTTGCCATGCTTCGACTTCAGCAGGATCAGTGGGCCTTTGGACATCCGTATCCACGAACTCCTTCAATCCATTATCTTCTAATACTGCCTCCATGCGATCCTTCCATGCAACATAATTCGAACTGCCTTCAAGAGCATATTCGAGTCGCAAACCGTTGAAAGACATTTTCAACTCCGACACCAAGAAAACAAACTGCTGCAAAATTCGAATTCCAACTCAAAGCTCAACCGCTCTTGATCTGTGAGAACAAATTATTTCTAGCACAGAGATCGACTGCAGGGGCATTTACTGGATATATCACCTTTTAAAGGAAAGGATGGATCCAGAGGCTACCTGGCCCGCATGCAGACTCTGTCTACCGAAATAAGTTTGTAATCACTGTGATGATCAATCTCTGCTTCAAAAGCTCCGATACCATGTAGAAATTTGCTGAATAATGATTAATTATCCACCAAGACTATCCTGATCACATATTAATTCGAATTCATATGCAACACATAATCTCTTCCACTCAGATCATCACACATGCGGAAATAAAACAAGCGATAACACATCAATTCATCATACACATTAACACAGTATGTATGGGGAAAGCTTATAGATGAAAACCCCGCAGCTATTGTGTATATTATAATGGAGAAATCATGTAACAAACTCAGTACAATACTCCTCACAAGTACTCAGTACTATCTCATGAAGTTACACACAAACTAGCTTGGTTTTGAACAAGTCACAGGTTCAAAACACATCCACTAATTTCCTTCCTCTATTGCGCAATCATGGCCTATCTAAATAGAGATCCAAGGTTTGAATATCCTTGGCTTGACAATGCAATCATCATGGGAAATTGCCTCCAAGTGTGGTGCAAATCTCATGCACAACTGATGTCACAACTGATAGCTGTACTCACCCTTTCATCTACCTCTTTCACTGGTCTCCACTGAACTGTCCATGCACTGTAGTGAATTTATGTGTTCTTGAGTTGAATAATGAGTTACTAATTAGTGAATTAAATAATATTTAATTCACTCCACTCATTACTAGTTGATTAGCTAGTTAAACTAATCTCAACTAGTTCAACTAAGTTAAACCGAACACAACTCCACCAACTGTCTCATCAACTCCACCAAACTTCTGCCACTGAAGTCCTAACGGAAGTCAACCATGCATGAGCTCACCAAACCCTTAGGAATAGCATAATTCCTCTGTCAGATGCATGAGCCACTTCTGTAGCTCGAACTGAAGTGCTCCAAGAGAGTAACCTGAAGTTTAGAGTCCAAATATTATTAAGGGTAAATAATATTTGACTTCCCTATTTTTAGGATAGGCAGTCTAAAAATAGACTTCGACCTATAGGTCCAAAAAATAGAGGTCCATCTATTTTTACCAACATGACCAATACTCCAAGAATAACATACCGCAACCCCTGGACCATGCTCCATATGTCTAAAAATAGACTTTGCGCCAGAATTTGCCTGCGGGCCCACTTAGTGAAGGCGACTTCATTTCACTAAGCTCCATCATCTTGCCGCATTTTCAACATAGCTCCGGATAGGTGTGACCATCCTCACTGATGTAGGCTTCTTCTTTCCTTGCAATACTTTTTTCCATTATCATCTAGGCACTCAATAGCCTTTCCATAGAAATATACTTTGGTCCTCTGAAGATACAACCAATACATACCCAAAAGCATACTATATGATCCCAATGGCAGTACATTCAAATTTGTTTTTGTAGGCATACCATTCAACTCAAATGCACAAGCTATTACCCAATGATGAATTCTCTTCTTCTAACTACACCAACCAAGACTCTAAATGCATTTCTTTTCTTAAGCCACACTTATCCCCCAAGTCAGGATTAACATAACTATAATTAGATCCATGATCAATCAAAATAGAAATAACTTGATCAAAAAGCTTATTGTCCACCTCAATGAAAGATGCCTGATGATCCACCTGCCTGTTGTCCACAACCGCATAAATAAGAGGAACAATATGATCAACATTCCCAATTGTCTGCACCTCCCGAGCGCACTATAGATCTGAGGCCTACCTCCATGGTACAATGGACAATCCTTCTTACAATGATCTTTGCCACATATCCAACACTGCAATGGTGCTATACCATCACCTCTAGTTTGTTACTCTCCAGGCCGTGACACATGTCCCTTATCAACTGTATTGAACTCATTATACGGAGTAACATTTTCTTTCTCACCTACATCTTGAGGTATTCCCTGCTTCATCGAACATTTCCCTTCTACTTTCTCATTTCCTTTCAAGTCACATTTAGGCTCAACTTCACGCTTTGAATGATCATAACGCTGCTTCAATTTTTGGATGACTTCCTTTAACAATCTAGGCTCATCAAACTCAATCTTGTCTCTATATGCTGCTAGAAATCCAGTGATGAATGCTTGAATCTTAGTCTTCTCCTCATTGAGATATGACACATACCTAAACAAGTCCAAAAATTTTCTAGTGTACTCACCATCTGTTGTAGAACCCATCTGTAGCTCATAAAAATCCTTATTTATGTCATCGTAGTACCTCTCCGATAAATAATTCTTCTTGAAGATACTCTCAAAATCATCCCAAATCAAGTCTTCTTCCTGAATGCCCTTTACATTCTTCACATATTCCCACCAGATATCTTCTTTCCCTTTAATACTAAAGGTGGTTATCTTGGCTTTCATATTCTATGAATAGTCATGCAATATAAATAATTTCTTCATTCCAAGCAACCATGCCTCTGCATCTTATGACTTCTTCATTTCTCCATCAAATTTAGGAGGCTTCACTTTATTGAAATCCTCAATAAAATACTCCCTCCTCCTATAAGGATGATGACGACGATGATTGTGATGATGTCTCCTATATGAGGAACTAGAATGATTCCCATGCATAACAGTCTTCCCGTTAGGTGTATTCAGTGATCTTCCACCTTTGACTATGCCCCCTCTATCCAATCTGTATCTGGACCAAGATCTGCTACCATAGGCTCCATTTTTATTCTCTTCCTTCTCTTGACTGATCCTCATTTGTCTATATTTCTGCAACTCTGACAAGCTCTGAAGAATCGTTGCATTAACACATACCTTCTTCTCCTAATCCATTGCAAGTCTTTCCTAAGCCTCAACCAACCTATAATTTTCTGCTTTACAACTTATAATCTCTACCCTCAAGCTCCTTAATGTATCTACTATACTAGGAGAGTACGATTCTCCTTGTTGCCTAGTTGATCTATAGGGAGAGTCACGGGAACTGTATTCTACCATTTTGCTTGTAATCTTGGGTTCTCTTCTTCCTTCAAGTATAGCATATTAGATAAGCAAAATAGATACCAAAATAAAATCCATACCTCAGTGATGTTCAGGGGAGGCTAATCTCATCTTCAAGATTAGTCCACATTAGCATGTACATGTATAATCATAAACATATCCATGTAATAGTATAACTTCACAACAAAATCATGCATGACCATACTAACTGTATACCATGATCCCATGCATGATAACCATAACCTTGACAACATCATACTTTACCTAAAGAGAGTGAAACCACGCTTTGATACCACCCTGTAAACACCTCCTCCCACAACTACCAATTTTCATCGGCTTTCCCAGGGTAAACATGAGCTGAGGATCACTATGATAAGACTCAACCTCCTAGGTGATCTTAAGGAAATGGAGCCGACAACTTAAGACCTTACTGACTTCACTCATGTGCCATAATAGCTCTAGAAGTAACCCCACCCCTCCAAGTGTCCAACCCCTGAGACAACTCACTTTTTCCCTGACCTAGAGCCCCAGTCGCTCCCTTGCCAAGTCTTCCATGTGACTATGGGTTCTTAGTCGCACGCATAAGCCTGCCTCCATGCGACTAAGGAATTTTCTGCCCAGTTCTAAGCCAACGACTCTGAATTATGTGCCACTTTTTGAGGCACATGACTCAGGTCTCTATCCACAACTCAGTGAAACTTCCATAATTAATTAATGACATAGGGACAATGCTTGTCAACCAAAAACTAAAACCAAGACTTGACCTGGCCATCCCCAACTGGGATTGGAATTTTGTCAAACACTTGGTAGATATGCAACCTACAGGTCATGAATGTAAGTCTGAACATGAGGGAATAAAAAATTATTTGAGGTTTAACAAAAAGGGTCATTGCCTTCTCACATTAGCTGTCATAACACCAATTAAGTATTGCATTCATTATTCCTTCAGTTATGAGTGAAAACATGAAAAGAGCCATGACTAAGATATGTAATAAAACCATTCTTATAACCAACATATAACCAGATAAATAACAATAAGAGAACAACCATTAAAGCCACATAATAACTAGTATATTTCCTCATCAAAAGAAAGAGAAACTTAGCTTTTATTAAACACAGGAAAATACCGATCGGGTTCAGGACTTTCACGTTCCACCCGACTATATATTGGCTGAACTAATTATTTCTTTCATCTAATCACCCTCATGCCATATTCCAAGCACGAATGTGGGATCTCATGGGATAAACCAATCAAACACAACCAAAGGCTTCTAGAGGTTAAACCACCTCCACCATCTCCATACTGTGATCACACCTAAACCGTTGTCGAGATCACAAAACCAAACCAAGATTGGATACCTCAGAATTTCTTCACCAATACCTAGAGGAATTTTCTTGTTGGAAATACTTTTGGGGGTGGGGGGGGTGAATCAGTATTTCTTATAAATTATCACTTTTATTTCATAACGATTAAAGACAATGTCAGTGTGTGATGGTTATCCCGATGTAGTAAGTAAACAATAGAACATAAAGGCCACACAAATTTGGGGCAAATCCACGTCAAAAACCACCGAACACTTTTCTAATAAGATGCTAGTCTTCAGCCCAGCTGAAATTAAGGCATAACTGCAAAATTCCTAGAAAAGCATTCCTATCTAGCTCCAACTAGAGACGCCCCAATGCCCTGGTTTCTTTAGTAGTCAACTGAATGGATGCCCCGACATCCTAGACCAACCTACCACCCTGAAGTGTTCACAGGCTCCAACTTGTAGGTGACTTCATACACCAACCTAGCACCTCCCTGCCACCCTATAATGATTAGAAATAAGACAAGAGTGTGGACTCCCGTACCAGGGACAATGATCCACGATACAGTATGATTCATAATGATTTTCTTGATCTATACCAATCACCCTATGACTTGCAACCCAACCATAACATTATCCATAAATGACACTTATAACTCCCAACAATGCCTCTCCAACTCTAGGCAGATTGAATCTTTCACAATAATGACTCTTTAACAATTTTACAATGATGATTTTTACAATACTCACTTTTGATACGACCTGATACTTGACTTGACACTACTTCTTTGAACTTTAGCAGCTGTTGAGGTATTGTTGTGCTTGCTTCAAGTAATGGTACTTTGGCATTGCATTGTCCTTCTAGTATGTGTTTGAGTTGTCCTATTGTGTCCTCCTTCCTACATATGTAAGACCCAAACTAATATACAAACAAAATACATACACTGTCCTGCAAACCATATGTTAGAGAAGTATTCAAAATTAAAATGTAAATACGTTCAACATTTATGAACAAAACCCAATCAAACATACATAAAAAATACTTACAATTTATTGCAAAAACACATGTCAGAGATGATATTCAAATTAAAATTCAAACACTAATCATACATACCTTTTTGTAGGATACTTACCCTTGACTGTTGATGTGTTGTCCTTACTGCAGTGATCCTTGAATGCATATTTTTTCTTGCCTTCTAGAAGCTCAATATTGAATCTACTGTATCTGTGTAATTTCATATCTCCAAGGTCTGAAATTTCATCTTGTGGTAGCTCTCTGAGTCCTCTTTCCAACCCCGTAGGTCCGATCAACATTGGATGCTTAAAGAAATAGTTATGCCCAATCTCCTACGATGACCTGATTATAGACTAGTTTAGTAGAGCGAACTTGTACGAAGTGCCATGTGTCACTGTTTCAACCTTTGGTCCTGAAAATGATATAAAACAAATTACATCCCATTATGTTTCTGTCACTTTTTATGAAATTTGAATCCAATTCTCAGAGAGAAATTTATGACGATTTTCCCAAGGGCACCTTTTTGACATGAAATTCGAGGGCTTGCAAAAACTATAGCTTCCTCAGATCATATCTCCGAAAATATCGCAAACCAATATCTGAAATTTGGACATGAGCTTCATCAATATTTCAACCAAATGGGTTTTTAGTTTTAGAATCTTAAGCTTAGCAGAAAAAAAGTTATAGTGAAAGTTCCACGATGACCTGTTATAAGTAGCGAAATCCTTACATGAGGAGGATATGAGGGTCACAATTTATATAAATGCTTAGGTTGAGAGGGTATTTAGAAAGTAAACATTGGAGGGATTTTAGGAGCTTAAAAATTATTAATTATTGACAATTCAATGACCACAACCAATTATTAATGTCACGCCACAACCCCATGGGGTTTTAGCCCATTAACTGGGGTTACTAACTTCAAACACGAATATCACTCAAACCATGAAGAATTATGTGGCATGCCATATATAAAGAGAAACATCTCAAAAATTAGAAACCATTCAAAATATCCTTGACTCAGAATAGAGTAAGTTTTCAAGTCAAAATTCCTATGCAAGATCGGGGTAACCCCTGGTGTTGCTTGGGTTGACATCAATGACAACCATTGATAAAAAAATCCCCCCCTTTGGCATTGATGGAAAGACAAGTACTCCCCCTTCGATCATGACACCTCTTCCTACAACATTCTGTCCCTATTTATTGTCAATGGCAAAGGGTAACTCACCCTTACAAACGTCATCCTGGAGACCTATACACACCTCAACTCCCCCCTTTTTTTTTACTTAGTTAGATAAGAGAAAGAGTCTAATGAGAACTTGGGAGAATCCCAAGCTTTAGGCAAAGATACTCAAATGATTCGCGAGGTAATGGTTTGGAAAATATGTCAATAATATGTTCCTTTGTGCCAACGTATTCAAGCTTGATATTCTTTTCGGTGACTTGCTCTCTAACGAAATGATATTTGATCGGAATGTGCTTTGTTTTGGAATGCATCACATGATTCTTGGAGATATTTATGGCGCTGGTGTTATCACAAAATATGGGAATAGGGTCATCAAACATGACTTGAATATCTTGCAAAGTTTGCTTCATCCAAAGAACTTTAGTACAACAGGCTGCTGCCGCGATATGTTCTTCTTATGCTGTGGATAACGAGATTGAAGACTGCTTTTTACTTAACCATGAAACAATGCAACCACCTAGATAGAATGTTGCTCCACTGATACTCTTTCGATCATCAACACTTCCTACCCAATTTGCATCTATATAAGATTGGATAACTAGATTCATTTCGGATACCATAAACCATATTATGTTGTACCCTTAAGATATCAGAGAATTATTTTGACAACAATAATATTAAATTATTTTGGTGCTGCTTGGAATCTCTCTACTTGTCCAATTTCTTGCATTATGTCTAGCCGAGAAGTTGTCACATATAAAAGACTGCCAATCATAGATCTATACAGCCTCTGGTCCACATCCTTTGACGAATCATCTAAACTTAACTTGCAACCTATTACCATTGGGGTAAGGACAGGATTGCAATCTTCCATCTTGAATTTCTTGAGAATTTCTTTGATGTACTTGGTTTGATATATAAATATTCCTTTATCTTGCTGAGATATCTGAAGCCCTAAAAAGTATGTCAGCTCGCCAAGTAGAGACATTTCAAACTCACTTTGCATCTTTGTGGCAAAGTTTTTACTTCATCTGTCATCATTGCTTCCAAAAATTATATTGTCTACATATACCTCAATAATTGTTAGGTTATCTTGATCCACTTTCACATAGAGATAGTTGTCGGCGCTTCCTTTCTTGAATCCTTGTTGACGTAGATATCCATCAAGACGAGCATACCAAGGTCTAGGAGCTTGCTTGAGACCATATAGTGCCTTCTTTAATCTACAGACATAGTCTTCCTTTTCAAAGAGCAGAAAACCTTCAGGTTGTTCAATGTAAACTTCTAAGGGCCAATTCACCATTTAGAAAGACTAACTTAACATCCATTTGGTAGACCTTGATTTTTCTCAAGCATGCATAAGCGAGAAACATTCTGATAGCTTCCATTCTAGCAATGGGAGCAAATGTTTCTTCAAAATCAATTCCTTCAACTTGTGCATATCCTTTGTAGACTAATCTTGCCTTATTCTTGGTAACCTACCCATCCTCATTCAATTTGTTTCTGGAAACCCATTTAGTTCCAATAACATTTTTAACCTTTGGCCATGGAACCAATTACCAAGTATTGTTCTTCTCAATTTGATCTAGTTCTTCATTCATAGCTGCTACCCAGTGTTCATCTTGACTAGCTTCCTCAAAATTTCTAGGCTCAATAGTTGCTAAAAAGGCAAGGTGGGCTTGTTGTGATGAACAAAGCTGTCGACTTCTTCTGGTTCCAATTCCTTCATTTATGTTGTTGATGATTTGATTTGACAGATGATTCTTTTGACACCATTATTTTAAAGCTTCTGGAGAATTTTCTTGTACATCCTGTTGATCATTTCTTATTCCCTCTTGGTTGACTATTTATTCCTTATTTGATTGGTCTTGTTCTGGAGCTTCTTATTCATCCTTCATAGATTCTCCGTCAGATCCCTCAGATTTTCTCGAAGGGCCAATCTCATCGTCATCCTTTGTAACAAAATCTTCATCAAAAGTAACATTTATGCTTTCCACTATTTGTTTTTGCCTTAGATTGTAGCATCTATAAGCCTTCCTTTTGCATGAATAACCAATGAAAATACCTTCATCGACACGGGAATCGAACTTGCCCAATTTTTTATCTTCTCTTTTGATGTAGCATTTTCTTCCAAATATTTTGAAGTATTTGACGTTAGTCGATCTTCCTTTCCATAATTCATATGGAGTCATGTTACAATTGTTCCTTAGAAAAACTCCGTTTATAATGAATACAACTGTATTTATTGCTTGAACCCATAATTTATCATCTAATTTTGAGTCATTTAACATTGTTCTGGCCATTTCCTGTATGGTTCTATTTTTTCTTTCAACAAATCCATTTTTCTGTAGTGTTCTCGTTGTTGAGAATTGCCTTTTTATTCCATTTTCATCACAGTACTGCTAAAATACCTTGGAAGTGAATTCGCTGCCATTATCTGATCTCAGACATTTGATCTTCAAATCAATTTCATTTTCAACCAATTCCTTGTAGATTCTAAAATATTCGAATGCCTCAGTATTTTTCTTTAAGAAGTTGATGGCTGTCATTCTGGTGTAATCATCTATCATTAGCATAAAATATAACTCTCCATCTAAAACTTTTGTTCTCATAGGACCACATAGACCATTATGTACTAATTCCAATAGACATGATGCAAAGTGTTCTTTTGTATTGAACTCAAATTTTGTCTTCTTGTCGTGCTGACAAGATTCACATATCGTATTGGTGGGTTTTGAAATTTTAGGCATTTCTCTCACTGCTCCCTTCTTTCTGATCCTGACCAAATTGTCAAAATCTATATATCCCATTCATTTGTGCCATAACCAAATTTCATCTTCATTCGCCAAAAAACACCCTTTAGGTGTCTCATCCAAAATATATATGTCACTTGGAGCTCTTCTTGCTGTAGCCACAATTTTACCGAACTTTCCTTTCGTAATTTCACATTTCTTAGAGTTAAATAACATCACGCGTCCTTGATCGCATATTTGTCCAACACTGAGTAGATTGTGATTCCTATTTTCAACCAACAACACATATTTTGCTAATGCATTCTTGCTTCCAAGTGTGACTGTGCCTACTCCTATGACGTTTGAAGACCCATCATTTCAATAGATACTGTTCCATCCTTGTTTTCCTTCAAGGATATTAACTTATTCCTATCTCTAGTCATATGAGTTGAGCAACCATTATCAACATACCAAATGTTTCTGTTGCTTTGAGCCTTGAGAGCGATAACACATTTTTTAGTCTTCTTTTTCCATATTTGTTCATTCTGATTTTGTGAGAATTCCTTTGAGGAAATTCCAAGTCTGCAATCTTTAGCCAGGTATCCAAATTTTTTACATTTGTAACATTCGACATCATATCTCAAATGATCAAACCTGTTAATAATATGTTGAACTCTGGAATATCCATTTCTAAAGGATCTCTCGAAACTGTATTTATTCCAAACATACGTGTGCCATTATATATCTCTATGTCAAAACCTTCCACATGAATAACAATGACCATAGAAGATAGGTTGATACCTGAGAGGAAATATTCTTCAAGGAATTGTCTTCCATGGTTCTTCCCACGAGTCCTGATCTCTTGAGTTGGCTAGAAGGTCTACCTGCTTGTTAGATTTTGCATATCTATCTTATTTTGTTTCCATAGAAGGACTTGGCTCCTTTTCAGATTTTTCTTTGTAACCAAGACTAGTCTTGTCACTGTTTGATCATTGATTGTAGATGATTTCTTCCAATGCCTTGGAGTTGTTGGTGTAATTTTGAAGAGTTTTTCCATTTTTTACTTGCTTTCGAAGAGAAACTACTTCAGCTTCCAATTTTTCTCTTTCCTTGTTTCCTTCCTTTAATTCTTCCCTGAGCAATTCTTCAACTCGTTTGTATTCTTCAACCTTGATTTTAAGATTTAGGACATGTTCCCTTTCTATCTTTAATTCGTCTTCAAGAGTGTTGACATGCTTCTTCTCGATCTTGAGTTCTTTGATAACCCTGATCACTTCGTTTTGAAATTCAACCTCAGTCATCTCTTCTTCTTCATTTCCTTCTTCGTCAGATGCTTCTTGGTTATTATGCTTGGCCATAAACAATACTCTTTTGTTTATTTCTTCTTCATTATCACTATCTTCCTAATATTAGGAGCTATATTCTTTGGAGAAGAAACTATTCTTAAACCATTTATTCTTGCCTTGCTTTTTGAACTTCCTCCAACCTTTCTTTCCTTTCGTAACAACCTCATTTTTGTGAGGACACTTGGCTACAAAATTCCCAACCTCACCACAATCAAAGCATATCAATGGAATTTTACCTTTGAATTTACCCATACATGATCTCATTTTTCGCGTGAAGCAGGAAAATTCTTTATCTGAAAATTCTTCTTCATCTTATTCCTTTTCTTCTTCCTTACAACTACAAGTTTCCGCTGTCGGAGTATGCTTGTCCTTACTAGTTTTTTTGGATGCAGCGAATATTGTTTCTAGGTGAGATATGTCATCCTCTTGTTCAATACTCATTCCATATGCCGTAAGTACTCCATGCAATTCATCTGTGATAAGATTGGCTAGTTCGAACTATATTCCAAGATAGATACCTTTGGGTTGAATCTTGCCGGCAAGGTTCTAAGTATCTTTCGGACAACAATTTTCATGTCGACAAGTTCTCCCAAACCTTCCAATGCATTTTTTATGTCATCAACATGTTGTAAGTATGCATCAATATTTTCATCTTCCTTCATTTTGAGTTACTCAAATTTTGCCCTGTAAATTTGAAGCTTTGCTTCTTTCACGTTTGAGTCACCTGCATATACATTCTCAAGCTTGCCCCATACTTCTTTAGCAGTTTTGCAACTCAGTACCTTAAGATAGACAGATTCAATAAGGCCATTGATAATGATATATGTAGCCCTTGCATCACATACCACATTTTTATTTCCTTGTTCATCCTGGGTGGTTGTAAAGCTTTTTTCAATGATTTCCCATACTTTGTATCCTTGTGCCAGCAAATGAACCTGCATTCTTCCACTCCAAAGTGTGTAGTTATTTCCATTGAAAAAAGGAACTCTATTCTTAGTATACTCCATGACCTCCTGCTAGTTATTAGAATGATATTGAAGGAACCAAGCTCTGATACCAATATTTGGAAATATTGAGAGGGGAGGTGAATCAATATTTCTTATCAATTATTACTTTTTAAATCTTTTCATAGCATTAGTTAATATTCAATTATTCTTGATGGTTATCTAGTAACAACATTAAACAATAGAACACAATAGGTACACGAATTTTAGGTGGAAAACCCCTCCGGGTCAAAAACCACCGAAATGAAAGTTACACACTTCCTAGAATTCTAGAAAATCATTCTTCTCCAACTCCCACTGGAAGGACGCCCCAATGCCCTGGTTTCTTCAGTAGTTAACTGAACGGATGCCCCCACATCCTAGACCAACCTACCACCCTGAAGTGTTTATAGGCTCCAACCTATAGGCGACTTCATGCAACAACCTAGCACCTCCCTTCCACCCTATAATGATCAGAATAAGACAAGAGTGTGGACTCCCGTATCAGGGACATTGATACACGATACAATATGATTCATAATGATTTTCTTGAACTAGACCAATCACCCAATCACACTATGACCTGCAACCCAACCATAACATTATCCAACAATGACACTTATACCTCCCAACAATGCCTCTCCAACTCTAGGCAGATTGACTCTTTTCCAATAATGACTCTTTCATAATTTTACAATGGTGTTTTTTACAATACTGACTTTTGACATGACCCGATACTTGACTTGACGCTGCTTCTTTGAACACTAGTAGTTGCAGAGGCATTATTGTGCTTGCTTCAAGTAATGTTACTTTGGCGTTGCATTTTCCTTCTAGTATGTGTTTGAGTTGTCTTATTGTGTCCTCCTTCCTACACATGCAAGACCCAAACCAATATACAAAAAAAAATACTTAAACTATTCTGCAAACCATATGTTAGAGAAATATTCAACATTCGAATTTAAATACATTTAACATTTATGAACAAAACCCAATCAAACATACATACAAAATACTTAGAATGTCCTATGAAATCAAATGTTAGAGATGATATTAAAATTAAAATTCAAACACTAATCATACATATCTTGTTTTAGGAGACTTACCCTTGACTGTTGATGTGTTTTCCTTATTGCAATGATCCTTAAATGCATATTTTTTCTTGCCTTCTAGAAGATCGATATTGAATCTGATGTATCTGTTTAATTTTAGATCTCCAAGGTCTAAAATTTGGTCTTATGGTAGCCCTCTGAGTCCTCTTTCCAACCTCATAGGTCTGATCAACATTGGATTCTTCAAGAAATAGTTATGCCCAATCTCCTACGATGACCTGATTATAGACTTTTCAGTAGAGCGAACTTGTACGAAGTACCACGTGTCACTGTTTCAACCTTTGGTCCTGAAACGATATACAACATACTAAAGCCCATCCTATTTCTGTCAATTTTTACGAAATTTGAATCCAATGCTCAGAGACAAAGTTATGACGATTTTCCCAAGCTCACTTGTTTGACATGAAATTCGGGAGCTTGCAAAAACTCTAATTTCATCAGATCATATCTCCAAAATATAGCGAACTAATATCTAAAATGTAGAAACGAGATTCATTAGGATTTATCCCAAATGGGTTTTTAGTTTCATAATTTGAATCTTCGCAGAAAAAAATTTATAGCGAAAATTTCATGATGACCTGTTATAAGTAGCGAAATCCTTACATGAGGAGGATATGAGGGTCACAATTTATATAAATGCTGAGGTTGAGAGGATATTCAATAAGTGAAAGTTGGTGAAATTTTCGGAGCTTAAAAAATTATTAATTATTGAAAATTCAATGACCACAACCAATTATTAGTGTCATGCCACAACCCCATGGGGTTTTAGCCCACTAGTTGGGGTTACTAACTTCAAACATGAATATCTCTCAAACCGTGAAGAATTACGTGGCCTGCAATATATCAACGGAAACATCTCGACAAGTAGAAACCATTCAAAATATACTTGACTTAGAATAGAGTAAGTTTTCAAGTCAAATTCCTATGCAAGATCGGGGTAGCCCCTAGTGCTGCTTGGGTTGACATCAATGACAACCGCTGGGACTTCCACATTCCACCCAACTATATATTGGCTGAACTAATTATTTATTTCATTCAATCATCCTCGTGCCATATTCTAAGCATGAATGTGGGATCTCATGGGATAAACCAATCCAAACACAACCAAGAGAATCTATAGGTTAAACCACCTCCACCATCTCCATATTGTGATCACACTTAAACCATTGCCGAGATCATTAAACCAAAACGAGATTGCATACCTCAAAATTTCTTCCCTAATATACCTTGAGGAATTTTCTCTTCTCCACCCTTAGGCTTTACCGTGTATCTCGCCTTTACCGGTCAAGGGATTCCTAAGCCTTTGGGAATTTTCTTGACACCTGCTCACCAAGATCTAAAATATTTCGGCAATCTAAAGCTCAAAACCGAGAACAACCCCATCACACCATGGGTATCTGGAAAATGCAAGGCTAGGCCAAAAGTTGCATGAGACTTCAAATTGTCAACAGGTCTAAGAAGAGAACTTAGGAGAGAGATTTGAATACCTTTGAAAGTGGGACTGGGACAAAAATCTTCTAGGCAAATGGATGGAGATTGAGAAGGTGAGGGAGCACATGCCCTCACTTGTGAAAATTGAAAATGTGCGAAGTAAAGTTCTAAAGGCTTCTAGTGGTGAGGAATGATCAGGTGCTCAGTATTAAGCTCAGAAATGGAAGTGCTCAGAATCATTCAGAAGTTGAACAACAGTGAAGTTCTCGTCACCCTGAATCCGGCGCATTTTGTATCATCAAAAATCGACTCCGTATGTGAAAGTTAGAGCATATTGTCCATTTTCTCAAACAGGTAAATTTAAAAAAAAAATGACAGACAACTGCCCAGTTAATGGTACTTACCGCTGACGTGGAAGGTGACTGTGTAGGGGTCAAAGGTTGGTCAAATATCCTTCGGGAAAATTATATGGTGACAAGTGTCATTCTAGGATTTGATGTTAAGGTTGGTGATTTGTTGAATTTCTATTGGTTTATTTCTAGGCTAATCGGGTGTCGACACGTGGCAAGCCCGAAGGCCACCATGTGCCCCCCCCCTCAAGTTATATGGTGGTGTAAAATTTTATATGGGAGAACTCGCGGAGGTTGGGGTCGAACCCGCGACCTCCCCCACAACACGCACAATGCATACCGCCACGCCACATAAGAAGTCCTTACATAACTATGCTCCCGACTTTTATTTGAATTAGCCAAAGTTGTATGGCGAGGGTAAGGTGGGGGCTAGCCCCCAGCCCATGTGACCTCGAGGCGGAGACCACCGATGGAGCGCATTAATGCGGAGAATAAGATTTGTTTATTAACGTTAACCTTTATTATTTAACGTTAATCTCATTTCTAAATGTGGATTTGTTAAACACACATTTAGCGCCTAACCCATAATTAAAATTCAACCAATTTTGGCTCAGAAAGAGTCTATCCTAGCAGATTTGGACATTTTGAGCAGTTTGGAGTAGGTTTCAGGAGCAGTAGAGGATTTTAAATAGAAAATTTTTCCATTTTGAGCTAATACAGAGGCCCAAGCCATGGAATTTGGATCAAGGAGATGTAGCCCAGGAGGGGTGAACTCCTTCATCAAGACACTCCGTTAATGGATCATTTGATGGTTTGATGTACATTTTATTGTTTTTATTCAACATTTTGTTTTTATGTTAAAATTTTTATGAATTTAACATAAAAATTGATGAAATTACCTATTTAACACTCACAAACACCTCAAGGAAACCTATGCACATGAAGAAAATGATAAAGATGTGTTTATAATTCTAAAGATGAAATTAGAAAAACAAAACTAACATTTGCATTCAGATCGAATACCTTGAGGAATTTTCTCTTCTCCACCCTTAGGCTTTACCGTGTATCTCGCCTTTACCGGTCAAGGGATTCCTAAGCCTTTGGGAATTTTCTTGACACCTGCTCACCAAGATCTAAAATATTTCGGCAATCTAAAGCTCAAAACCGAGAACAACCCCATCACACCATGGGTATCTGGAAAATGCAAGGCTGAGCTGAAATCCATCGTCAAAACCTGGAAAAATCCATGGCAATGACAACAAAAGAACCAAATACCAACATGCACATACCATGCATGTGAAACCAGCTAAGAAATCATACATGCAACCTGTTACCTGCAATTATTCCCATTGAATTTGCTTTATCCTTGCCTTCCTTTTCTTTCCTTGTCATTCGTTGTTTTTCCTTTCCTTTCCTTGCTTTTCCTATCCTTGCTTGTTTTCTTTCTCCTCTTGGTGCTTTCTCCTCTCCGAGACTAATTCTAAAATTGAACTAACAAAATGCTACTAACTGATGCTCTAAGGTATTTTTATTGATGAGGTCTCTAATTTTTTCAATTTTCCATTATTTTCCTTCATTTTCCTCCTCACCAGCAACCTATGACTTTTCACCTTACTTTTCTCCTAATTTCCATTATTTTCATAAATAATGTGCCAAAAATACCTTTTTGTTTTTCCAAATCCTTAGCCATTTCCCTTATCCATAAACAAATAAATTGATGCCCACTAGGATATTCTGCCCACTTGGAATAAGTGTCCCTTGCCCGTGGTCTTATTTTACCTTTATTAACTTTTATTACATGAACTTTTAATTTGAGGCTGTTACACAAATAGTTCAATAAAGAATTCCACAGTCCACCCATCTGGACTCGAACTTTTGTCCCTTTGGAAGCTAGAGAGGACAAATTTTAGCTCATCTTAAATGGCCTCCTTCATGAGGGGTTGGTTATCTTTCTCCTCCACAAACCCAGGGAAATTTTTTGCCACCCGAATAATCTTAGCTATTGATATATTTGCAGGAGTTGTGAAGAGATTTGAAATGTAGGTTTTATCCAAATCAGTTAAACCTTCAAAATTTGAGACAATTATGCCCAAATGGTCTTCCATTTTCCAAATTGTGTCTTCCATTTTTCGACTCTTCGCATAAGCTTGGGTTTTTTTTGTATTTTCATCTACTTTCTCCAGCCAAATGGCACGACTTTTCAATCTCCATTCAACTTCCCTAGTAGTGAGAATCTCTTTTCTTTTGGATCACAACCTTCCTAACTCCTCCCTATAAACTTTATCCCTAAATCCTTCCTCCAAAGAATTTAAAACTGAGTTAATTAGTTGTTTAATATTTTGAAGTTCTTCAGTTTCCTTAATTTTATTCATAGTTTTCCATTCCTTTGACAACCCCTTGTTTCTCTTTAGATTGTCTTCAAACTATTTGGTTGTTTATAGCACATGTCCTTGGAAAACGTGCCTCTAATTTATACTTACCAGTGTCCTAAAACTGACATCTATTAACCACTCAATACACATTTTGAAAGATCTCGCAGGCTTCTGAGATTTTCCTTTATGTTCTAATAGTATTGGAGAGTGGCCAGATTCTATAAATTCTTTTTGCCACTCTTTTAATAGGTCCCTATAATACTAGTGTAGTCCCTTATTATTATTGTTAGTGTAGCCCCATTATTGTTATTGTTGTGCCCATCTATTCCCCATATTTTTAATATTGTGCCCCATAGGTGTATCTCCATTATTGTTATTGTTGTGCCCATGTGGTCCCCTTATTGTTATATTGTGACCCCTTAGACTCCTATATTTAGAAGGTAGGTTTTGTCATTTGTATCATCCAAGAATCTTTCATTTATGTAATGTAAAGGAGGATTCCCCCTTGAAGAGCCTAAATTATAAATCGTTGATCTATACTTTCTTCTATTTTTTGAGTTGGTTTCATAACATTTGGTATCAGAGCTTTGGATTCTAGGGTTTCATTGCTACAAAGATGTCATTTCGGAATTTTCGCTATAAAGTTTTTTCTACAAAGGTTCAAAAGCTGAAATTTTTACTATGAGAATCAAAAATCCCGAGGAGCTTCTTATAAAATTTTTAGATCTTGGTTGTCTATATTTTCGGAGATATGATATGAGGAAGTTAGGGTTTTTACAAGATCCATAATTTTATCTCAAATAGGTGACCTGGGGAAAATCGTCATAACTTTCGTTTCAGACATCAGATTTGAATTCTGTAAAAAGTGCCCAAAGGTACATAGACTGTAGTTTATTTTTTTTATCAATTTCAGGGCTGAAGGTTTAAAAATTGACACGTGGCACATTGTACAAGTTCGATCTACTAAATTGGTCCATAATTAGGTCACTGTGGGAGATTGGGCATAACTTTAACTTGAAGAATCCAAATTAGGTATGACCTATGGCATTAGAAAGAAGACTTAGAGAGCTACCACAGAACCAAATTTCATGTCTTTTAGATCCTAAATTACAGAGTTACAAGCGTTTCAAGGTCGAGCTCCTAAAAGCAAGAAAAATGTGCGTATTTTTTTTTAACAATTGCATAACGTTTGTTTGAAAAATCAGTTTAAAGTGATTCACAGGGCATATTGAAGCATAAATATCTATATTGGGTTCTAAAATGCCTCCAAAAAATAATTCTACACCCATTAATCCCTCAGAAAACTATACTATGAACCATGAAGAGGAAGAATTGCAACATGATATATCAAAATTACGAGACCAAGAGCAACAAATTTCGATCTCAAAAAGAGTAGCCAAAGATGACATAGATGATTTAAAAAGTAGAAATAAAAGCTAATATGGATGGTATAGAAGAAAAAATGGAATATTTTAAGAATGGTTTAAAAGAATTTTGACAAAGTTGCTACAAGAAATGCTTCCTAATGTCGAATATCTATTAGATGAAGCTCATGATGAGAACAAAAACATGTTAATCATGATTCCATAGCCTCTAGCATTGGATTGAAGACCCGAAATATTCCAAAGATCGACATGAGGAATTTTAATGGAAAGGATCCGATAACATGGATACTAGAAATGGAGCAATACTTTGATCTCCGTAATGTGCAACATACACAAAAGGTATGCATTGCAACTTTATATTTAGAACAAAATCAATTTGTATGGTATCGATGGATTTATTCTCGTAAACCTGTTGTCACTTGGTCAATTTTTACGGAGGAAATGATAGAATATTATGAGGATACAAAGATTAACACTTTCTTTAGCCAATTGATAAATCTCAAACAAAATGGTTCAATGATGGAGCACATTTAGGATTTCCAAAAATTGAATATAAGGGTAAATAATATTCCATAGGAACATAAGATTGATGTCTTCATAGATACTTTAAAGGATAACATCGAACATGAGGTTTTCCTTTGGGAAACTAATACATTGGAGAAGGCATTCAGGTTGGCAAGAAAAATTGAAAGAAAAATGATGGCGACAAGGAAGCCTACCACTCACAACTATAAAGATGGATGTGTTGCTACTCCTAGCCTTCCACAAACTACAAGGTTGACACCACAATAGTTGGAAGAAAAAAGAGAAAAAGGGATTTGTTACAGTTGTGATAGAAAATACACTAAAGGTCATAAGTGTGTTGAGAAGAAATTATTTTACATAGATTGTGAAGAAAAGGAACAAAAAACTTCAAAAGAAGAGGATATACACTAGGAACCGACCTTAGAGAAAGAATAAATGAATCCGACTATATATTGTAATGCATTAGTAGGAATTACCACTCTTCAAACTCTCAAGATATAAGGACATATCAAGATGAAAAATGTAATAGTGTTGATTGATTCAGGTAGTACCCATAAGTTTATTCATTGTAATATAGCCAAGGAATTACATTGCTTCCTATATCCAACACCAGAGTGTCAAGTGATGGTTGTAAATGGAGGAACTATAAATTTCTTTGAAAAGTGCCATAATATCAAGATAACCATGGGGGCATATGTATTGAATAACCCAATTCTTTCCATTCCAATGGGTGGTGTAGATGTTGTATTAGGAGTTCAATGGTTACAATCTTTGGGTACGATAACTTTTAATTTTAAAGAACTTTTCTTGAAATTTTTTGGGAAGGAAAGGAAGTTGAATTAAGGGGTATCGCAGGAAACCAAGAAACATAATCAATTCTAATGGCATGAAAAATCTTCTAAAGAAATAACAACAAGGTGTAATTGCACAATTATTCTCACTAGAGTTTCAAACATTGAAATCATATTTAAGAGAAAATTCTAAGGTTTAAGTAGTGGAAGATCACATCGAACATCAACAAAAAGTTCTCCAACTCTTAAAGGATAACCTAACTTTGGTGCGTAATAGAATGAAACAATGGGAAGATCAACATCACAACAAAATAAGTTTTGATGCAGGCGACTGGGTATTTTTATGGCTACAATCATACAGACAAATGTCCCTCAAGAAAGCTAAGAAGGATAATAAATTATCACCAAAGTACTATGGTCCTTAGAAGGTGTTGCAAAATATTGGTACTATGGAATACAAATTGGAGCTTCCTGCATCTTCCCAAGTGCACCTAGTTTTCCATGTTTCATGCTTAAAGAAGGTTATAGGTGACAAAATCCCAGGTTCAAACAATATTTCCAGAACTTGACGAGGAAGGAAAAATCATATTGGAACTTGAAGTACTCACAGAAACAAGAACATGAAAACTATGAAATTGATCAATTTCATAGTATCTCATCAAGTGGAAGAACTTATCCACTAAATATTCTACATGGGAGGATGAGAATTTTATAAAGAAACATCCAAAACTACTAAAGCATTGAGGAAAACACTTGTTTGAAGGAGAGGGGCATTTTAGGTCCCTATAATACTAGTGTAGCCCCATTATTTTTATTGTTGTGCTGGCCATGTAGTCCCCATATTTTTATTATTGTGCCCCATAGGTGTAGCCCCATTATTTTTATTTTTGTGCCCAAGTGGTCCCCATATTGTTATATTGTGACCCCTTAGACTCATATATAGAAGGTAAGTTTTGTCATCTTTATCATCCAAAAATTGTTCATTTACTTAATGTAAAGGAGGTTGCCCCCTCGAAGAGGCTGAATTCTAAGTCGTCGATCTATATTTTCTTATATTTTGTGAGTTGGTTTTATAACATATTTCCTCACCAACTCTCTTATTCCTCTAGGTTGGATTGAGCCTAATGGGCTCAAGATCAATGAGTTTGCAAGAGTATAAGTGATTAGAAAATAAGTTTAAAATCACATAAGGTCTTGCCCTCTCTCCTCAAGATTCAACCACCCACTAGAGAAATTGATATCCCCTCCCAAAATTAAATTATCTCGCTACATCATAGAATTTTGAAACAAATCATTCCAGAAACCAATTATCTCTTCATGCATGCCATATATATTGAGAAATGTAAAGGTTGAATCCAAATTTATAGAGAAACCTTCCATACCAAAGCTAGAGAAGACACTTTAAGGGTTACGAGCCTAAATTTGTGGGAGTCCCAACCCAAAGCCATGCCCCCCAAGTAGTTACAACTTTATGACCCACTGAGAAAGGACTGCAAGAGTTCACCAAGTGGTTTAGGTGCTACACTAACCCAATTCAATCTCCCACTCACACCAAGACTTGGAATCCCACAATCCTGTAGTGATAATTGAGACTCCGTGACAAGGAATATGATGTGAAGGATGAATGGTGTGTGCAAGAGCCAAAGATGGCTTAAAATCTCATTACTCTAACTATTGTTAATCACTGAAATAAGCATGCAATGAGCAATTAATAGATTAGTCACACTACTTCTAGGGCTTGATAGAAGGCTCAAGATCTATAAGATTGCTCGAGGGGTCATAAATCCTATGGATTTTCTAGTTTTCCTAAGACTCCTTCAACTGTACACCTTTATCATCAGTTTCATACTGCATGGGTAGATTACCCAACACACATCCAACCTTGATAGAAAAGAGGCCATGGAGCACTTCACGAAGCATCCCATTGCATTGAGGTTAACAAGATGATTGGTATGGGATGGCTATGGTTTTTGGAGGCATTGTCTCCCAAGGAGAATATGATTTCAAAGGCATTATAGGGGCGGAAGTTCACCTTGTCATGCTTATCCCACCTTTGCAAATGTGTTTACGGATCTCCATAGTTTGAATCTAACTTTTTTTTAGTTCACACCCCTTCGAAATGTGACACCAAGAGCAGATATATTTACCATGTATAGTGTATTCGACTATAAAGTGACAACGACCTTAAGGAATGATCCTTCGATCGAATGACCTCAAGGATTGACTAGAATATAGAGGAAATCATAATTTATTCCCTACATGCTTCACAATGATCCCCCGTAGGTGCTCATCTCCTAGAGGGGCTATTGTGTTCTTGATTTAGAAGTTAAGTCTAATTTGAATTAGGTGTGGTTGATTTTAGATCCAAGTAGCAATCAGTAGTGGTTTATCAAATCTGTAGTAATTATAATGTAGCTACACACTCAGAATGCTTCCTTTTCACCAATTTTCCAAATGATCTAAATAAGATGCAGGTTCTATTTTGAGCACCAAATCGAAGTGTTCCAAATTATCATGAAGATGAAAAACATTAAGTCAAATTTTTCTTCATTAATTAATCCGAATTTCAGTGTGAGTTGTTCGTCCAACTTTGAAAAACAACCGGGGGAGTATTTATGTTATTATACTAAGCATTCTGTTGATAGCTGGTTTCGATCAAATTGACACTGACGCTTACTCTGATGCCTTTGCTTGGTAAAATCATTCAGTAAATACATGTGCAAAACACAAAATCCTCTCCATGTTGGGAGACCCGACTGGAATTTATTGTTCATACGAGGGGTGGAAACTAGTGGGATTCTGACGTTCCCAATGGACACAATAAATGTAGGGAATTTTATTCATATATTATTGCCAACTGCATAGAGATATTCCTTTGATATATTATAACAAGGGACTGGAAATACCATTAAATATTATTATTAGATCATAGCTCGGATGGAGATAGAGACAAGCGAAGAACCAAATTTATATCTCTTTGATATTGGGTTATACTAGAGATATCTCTTTGCTAGAGACCACCGGATACAACATGAGAAACCAGATTAGATATTTCTTACCTGATGTATAGGAGCATTGATATATTTGTTAGAGACTTAGAGACTGAATAAACCATACGAAGAGACGAAGAACCATATATGATATTTCTTTTATAGACTACACAGACCATTACTCCTGATAATGTCATAGATTTCCCAACACAACAACTCCTCAACAGAGATTAGTTTTCATTGATAACACCAACTAGAACTATCTATAGGGAGTTTATTGTTGCTTGTTTGGTAGATTTGGATTATTAAGATTGACAACGAGTTCAGTTAACCAGAAACCCGTTACGTGTTTAATGTATAGTGATTTACCTGGCTTGCTTTACCCCTCATCATTAAGCCTTGGGTCGAGTTTTTCATATCAAAAACTCCAAACAGAGAATATATATACATTATGTGGTGCTAAGAAAATCACAACACATAGAATTACTATCATCAACATGTTGTATAATCAACATCAAGAAGCATAAATCTCAAGTTGGGGAAGTTCGCATCCTTGTCTCAAGCTTGTGTATAGTTTCAAGGGGAAATATAGCAGATGATACGTTAACAATTTACCCATGGAATCACTAGCACGTTGAACCATTAATTATGCTTGTTTAAAGGTGGAAAGATTAGTATCGCTTGTTGAGATGTTGAGAGATGGAGAGTATTACTGGTTGTTGCGTTGAAAGATTGTGACTCGGGTTTTGTAGAGAGAGTTGGCCTTCATTCTAGGGTGGGCTCAAGATTCTATTGTAACAGTCTGTCTAAAGTGTATTGGTTTTGAAAGCTTTCAGGAACGTCATGATCATAAGTTATTGAAATTTTACTTCTTATTTTTGCCTCTCACCTTAGCAAAGAACAGACTCTATGGCTTAATCAACCTTGATATCCGAGCATAGCTCACTAATTGAAGGTTCTTATAAGGTACTGACAGGAAATCAATAACTCCGCAACCAAGTCCTGAAGAGTTGGACTTTATGCGAAGATCAATATTTGAAATCTAGGTTTTCTTTTTTTCCTATTATGTCCATTTCCATCAATAACCTATTTTATTGAAATATCCATTCATTAATTCCTCAGGTAATTTTCCAAAAAAGGGATTATTTGGATGAATAAAGGCATCATCTAGACAAATATTGAACATAATTGTCATTTTTTTTCTCCAACAAAAATTAGGGGTAAAAAAAATCAACAACAAAAACCAGAACCCCCGATCGGGGTGACATGTGGGAAGGGCCTTGGTGAGACGTGCAAACTATATGCAACAACCAAACCACAGTAGGATATCACGTGTGATGATAGAGGAGGGCGGCTCCGCCCCCGACGATTAATGATCACATTTAAGGAACCCACCAAACAACAAGGCATGTCTAGAGTCATGTCAGGAGGGTCTATGGGAAAGCACTGACACGGGAGGATGCGGGAGCCCATTAAAAACATTTTATCTATCGTTTCTTGGAGTATGAAAAAAAGGGGATTGTATAACACTGGGAAGAAGACAGGGGATCAGGTGCGAGCTCTGGAAACCTCGGCGTGTCGTCTGTGCGAGTATGTATTCAGTTTTATCCCTGGTAATTTTTACCTTTGTGATGAAGATAACTGTGGTGTGTATGTTATGGGTCCTCGATCCTTGTTTCAAAAAAATGTTTATCAGTATCCCAAAAAATAGGAGTTGATTAAGAGGAATGGGACAGGGTCCGACACGACTGATAAGAATTGCATGTCTGAGTTTTGGGTCTTTATTGAGTTATGTAAACTGGTCCTGGTCAAATTGTATGACTCTCTCTCTACTCTGCAATTAGAGGGCGAGTTTTTGTTTTATGTTCTGGGCATGGAAACTACAGAGGAGGTGGTGGTGCAATGCCGTGACCTTTGTCAGTTTAATTCCATTGTTTACTCTGCATGTCCGCATCATTTCGAATTACATCTGTCTGTAACCACTGCATGTTATATTGAAGACTTAGCATGCCCATTTCCCGAATTTTCTTGTTATATTAAAGATTTTTCAAGTCCATTTCCCACCCCTGGATGTTTTCTTCCAGACTATGAAAGCCTGTTTCATATCCCTTCTACATATTTTTGTCCTCTGCATGGCCCTATTGTAATCACTACCATCATTTCGCATACTTAGTTCTGCAATGGTTTTGACGATATTTGACAATAATGGGAAATTAGGCATATGTCCTGCAATGGTAATTTTGCAATTAAAAGTTTGGTAACGAATACTGGTTCTGGAAGTAAGGTTGTTAGTGGTTCGGTCAAAATCATTTGCGACACCAATAAGAATAAAATCATAAACATAAGTATTAGGCTGGTAGGGGAAGTTCTCTTTTCTTTGGTCTAGGTTTGTAAAGGAGTTATAGTTAAGAGTATTGGGGTTCTTTTGAGTTTGGCCAGAAACATAAGTCTCAGGCTGCTAGGGAAAGTTCTCTTTTCTTTGGTCCGGGTTTGCAAGGAAGTTACAGTAAACAATGTTGGAGTTTTTTTGAGTATGGTCTTAAAGTTTATGGTCTGGGTTAATATTGGGAAGGGTAGGCATATTAAAATTTGGAAGGCTGTGACCTGTCTGGATGTAAGGGAGGCTCCAATTATGAAATCAGAAATAACTTATGGCCAGGTTGACATACATCTACTAGCTCCCAGTTAGCAATACATCGTCGTAAATAACCTTTTTGACCTTCATATTGTTATGCTGTTTTCTTTTGTAGGTCTTCCTAGAAATTTTCACTTGCAGGCCAATGCACATCAGGTTAGTATCCCGGTGTGGAGCTAGGTGAAAACACATTTGCTGGGAGACCGGGTTCAAGGAAAAATGGTTAGAGCTCAGTCAGGTAGAAAGGAAGGTAAAGACAAAGGGAAGGCTAAAGCGGGTACAAACAAAAGAGGACGAAAGTCCGTGAAAGAAATTATGGAGAACCTATTTTAGGATTATTTAGAAGGAATGCCCAACCAAGTTAAAACTTTGATTTCTGGGTGGGAACAGGATGTCAGAACTAAAGTTTAAGATGAACTTGTTGAGGAAGATATGGATCCAATTATAATGGATCCTGGCAATACCCACAGTAGACTGTCTCTTTTTCAACAGTCTATCCATATTTACTGGACCTTGAAATGGTTATTAGCTAAGGCGATTGTCACTGTTCAAGAGACTAGGGGGGATCCGTAGGCAACCTCAATTTTGGCAGAAATCCGCAGATACATTCAAGAGATTCATCTACAGCAGCACCACCAGAACGTCCATCTCAGACGTATTGATAGACAACTCCAAAATTTGCACCAGGTTGACATGCTCGGGTCGAGTGTCAAAGACTCGACACCTATTGAGTCTTCAAAAGACTGAATATTCTGAATTCCTACTTTTTGTTGATATGCATACTACATATAACATTTACTTTTTTTATATGTTTATATATGTTAAGAGAGACAATAGACCTCTAAAGGTAGCAAGAGACCATTTTAAACTCTTTAAGTTTTGGATGGCCTATAACTCTTTAAGATGACCAACAAAACTGGTTTCCTACGGGAAGAATAGTATTATATTTTGATGTAACCTGCATTTTGTTAATATTGAATGAATAGCGAGGTACTACTAAGTTTACAAAAAAAAAGAGAGGTAAAGCTAGAAAAATCTTTGATTGATCGAATCGATCGAAGCTCTTCGACAAATTTGACCAGACTTGAAATTGGAAGAGATGATTCTTTAATACATACAATATTTTACCCAATCTAATAGAAAATGATCAATAAATGGATATTCTTGTCCCTTTTTCAGTTTTTCCTATTATGTCCCATTCCATTAAGATTTAATTCCATTAAAATTAATTAAAAATAAATGAAAAAATGGTTTAGAAACTTTGTTGTGCTTTAAAAAAAATCAAAGATTAAAAATTATAAATGTAAACACATAATACATCGCCTTTGGATTCTTTGGTTCTAACCTACATAAGGTTGATAAAATTTTTTTAAAAAAAATTGTTTTGGGTTTAAAAATATATAAGATTGATAATTATTAATGTTTCTATTCTAGGGATAGCCTCGATTAAAAGATCATCATTAGGGTTTGAAGATTGAAAAATAGATTTTGAAGCAATTACAAGGCTCTAAGGACATCGTATGAAAAAAAAATCCCCTGGTAATCAATTATCTCTAAGGATTTTAAGGATTTTGTGTAGGATTAAGATGGATGCATTCTATTTATATTGTTTTTTTATCATTTTATCTTTTAAATATTATTAAAATTAAAATTATGATTTGTTTCCTAGTGTGGAGTGGTTTAGTAATATTTTTATTATTTTAAAAAGAAGTTATGGATTTTAATTTTTAGTAAGTTGAAGTTTTGAATTTATTTGAATTTTTTTTAATGAAAAATAATAGTTTATTGAAGTAATCTCAATTAATATAAATAATTATTATTGTAAAATTTTAAATATAAATAAAAATTATCAATCAAGACATATATTTTGTATTTTGTATTTTGTATTTTTTCAAGGCATATATTTTTATTATTTATTCTTTTTATTATATATTTCATAATATTTACAAAGTAGTCAAGCAATTTACACATTATAAAGAACATCAATTTTAGTTGGTTTATTTACTTAACGTGCATTTTCTTATGATAATTAAAAGGTAATTATGTAATTTATGCATTATAAAGGATATTATTTCAAATTTGATCATTTTAGTAAAATATATATTTTTAATGTTTGCTATTGGTTAATGATATTTTTAGTAAAATGTTAAATTTCAACTAAAGTGGTATTTCGTTTTGTTGAATTTACAAAGATCTTCTAAAATGATAATTACTTCTTATGATTTCCTAAGTTAATATTTTTTTTGCATTTATATTCATAATAAATAAATTACATATAAGATCTCAACAATAGAGACAAAATGTCAGTATGATCATAAAGAGATAGCTAAACCAGAAACACAACATTTACCCTTGGAAAACCCACTTACGGGAAAAACCCAACAACATTCTTCTTAGAAAAATACTTTAGTTCAACAAGAGATACAACTAATTATTCTAGTCATATTTAAAGTCAAGCTAACCAGTAATATAACCCTCATCAAACTTCCCTCTTGTCAAGTCATAAGGTTTCCCAACAAACTATGTCTAATCTGATATGCTAGGGCCTAATTTTGGCCTGATTCTGCACAAAAAAAAACTCGTACCTGCTGCCAGAAGTTCCCATAAACATCACATATGCGAAACTGCAAAAAGATGCCACAAGTGTGAGGTCAAACAAGAGAGAGAAACTAGGTCAACTGCTGGAGGACTTCAACCTTCTTCCTTTTCCTCTTCTTTGCTTGATGAATAGAAAGATACTTTAGATACTTTCTTATGTGTGTTCCGAAATTGTGCTAAGATGAGGAGGTTGAATGCTTTATATATATAGAAGTATGGCTGGACGAATGGGTGCCTCTCTGATCTGAATGGGAAAATTAGTGTTTGCTGTGATAAATTCCAATTCAGAATATAAACAAAGTTCTTGATGATTCAGGTGGATATTGGTGGCCACCCACCTATTCCATTTGGAACCGCACCATAAGTTCTTTCAGTTTTTCACTTTCAGCACATCTTACTATTTTTAGCAGGTTGTCGGTTCCTGAACTTTCAGAGCCATTTGGAGTCCCTAATGAGCCATGTGGATATTGGTGGCCACCCATCTATTCTATTTGAACCCCACCATCAGTTCTTTCAGTTTTCCAGTTTCGGCACAACTTACTATTTTTAGCAGTTTTTCGGGTCCTGAACTTCCGTAGTTGTTTTGAGGCCCCAAACGACATTTTTTAGGCATCACACCTTTGCCAAATATGATTCCCTTCTGTAATTGATATTAGTGGTCAGAACTTGTAGTCCTCGGATAAATATTTCTAATGATGTATTATGTGCGTCAAATGAAGATAGTATGCCAAAGTTACGACCCCAGGAAGTTGAAACACTAATTTACCCACACGAGGCCCATAGTTTTGGCGCTTCATCTCCTACGGTTAGGTTTTTGGATGTTTAGGGTTTTGCATTGTTTATCAACAATAAATAGGCCTTCGAGCCTCATTGTAAAATAGTTTAGAGGCATGTAGCTACCTCATCTCTTCTTAGAGATAAGCTACTATCGCCCTAGCTAGTTTATTTCCATTCTATCTGTAAACATATTTCAGTTATTTGATATTAATGAAATGAAATATTATTTCCACTAAATCTCTATGTTTATGGTTATATGTGTATTCTATTGCGTTCCTACATAAATCTGAATCAATGGTATCAGAGCAGTTTTCTCTTTCTCTGTTTTTCTTTGCATGTCCCCAACGAGGTCAGGGTATAAGGATTTAGGGCTCGATCTGGTTGAACCCTTGCAAGATCAGCCTCGCAAACCCCAACGACCTCCCATGGTGGAAGAAAATAAAGGCGAGGGAGCAGGAGATCCTATCAAAATATTGTTCGAGGAGGCCCTCGAGAAACAAAGGAACGTGATGATGGATAAATTTGCTCAGATCCTTCAATGACTGCCCACCTACGACGCATCTACATCCAACAACCACTATGGAGGCGCCACTCCCTTCAAGGTATATGTAAACTTTGGCATTCCTATATTTGAAGGCCAGATAGATGCCGATGCCGTAGATAGATGGTTGAATTTGCTGGAAGGGTATTTCTCGGTCCATGATTTCTTTAACCAAGAAAAGATTATTTTTGCACTCTTTAAATTTGCCCCCCATGTCAAAGACTGGTGGGAAACCTACTATGAGCAAAAGAACGGGACGAAACCCTCCCTGTTCTCGGCCGCACTCACTTGGAATTCATTCTGAGACAACATCAAGGAAAAATATTACATCGTGGGGAGCTATGAGGACAAGTACATCCAATGGACCATGCTGCGACAAGAAAGGGATCAAGATGTGCATGAACAGACGAATTTGTTCCATACCCTGCTCACAAAGTTGGGTATTAAATATTTGGAGAGAAATTTGGTGCTCAAGTACCGCAGTTGTCTGCACAGACACATTTAGGAGGAAATTGAGTTCCTCGACATTACCTCTCTTGGCACAGCTTATCGCTATGCCACCAAGATTGAGCAGAAATTTAAGCAGAAGAAGTGAGACTTTGGATCCGCGAAACCGAAGCCAGGGAAAGGCGCCCCCGAACCACAAAACAAGGGGTAGAGCCAAAGTGGGGTGACTCAGAACACCACCACAAATCCAAAGAAGGACAGGGGAAGTGGTGTGAATTTCATAACAACCCCACTCACAACACAAACGAGTGTCGAGCCAAACAGTCGCCGGTGGCCGAACTAAAGGCACTCGAATCAGATGCATGTTCTGATCCTGAGCCAGAACCAAACAAGGTAGATGACAAAGGGAAGCATATCATTGATGTGGACCCCACTACGATTGTTGCCACCATCAAGCTCCAGAGGGAGGATCCCGAGGATCCGGAGGAGGGGGAGTGCCTCCTCCATTCACAAATGTGGGTGAAGGGTTCTCCACTACAATTTCTTGTCAATAACGAAAGCCAAAAGAACCTCATTTCAGCAGAGGTTGTGAAGCGTCTTGGCCTATTGACCATAGCACACTTGCAGCCGTATACCATCAGGTGGCTTCACCAGGGAGAGATCTCTGCATCCGCCAATAGTGCCGCCTTCCATATAGTATCAAGCCATTCACATATGAGGTATTGTGTGATGTTTCTCCTCTTGATGTAGCTGATGTATTATTGGGCCAACCATACTTGTGGAGGTGACATGATGTGTATGAGTCTAGGCCCTGTGATGTTATTATTACTTTGGGAAATAACTTGTACAGGATACCACAGGTAGTACTGCCTCCTGTCACCTCTTTGATTACTGCAAAACAATGCAGTAAGATTGTTTCCAAAACTAGGGAATTTGTTTTCCTTACAACTCGCTCATAGGGAAAGAATAATTTTATGGCCATAACCTCAAAATAAGGCTCCCTTGCATGGCTACAACAGATGGACAAATTCATGAAGGAATATGAGGAAATTTTCTCCTCACTCACAAAGATTCCTCTACACTATCAGGACAAGCACTCCATCGATCTGACCCCCGACGCACCGTCGCTTGATGTTTCCATACCTCATATGACTACATAGACATAATCCACACATGTACTGTCTAAGGCTGATAAAGAAACCAAATTTACTAAATGCATCCAACATGCCTGCCCATAAGCCCATGGCATCTTCGACAAATCTAATACCCAGTTCAACATAATTGGCCTCATCTCATGGAGGATCTCAACGCAATGGGGACCATTAATTCCTAAGGAGGCAGGAATGATCCAGGTGGATATTGGTGGCTACCCACCTATTCCATTTGGACCCCCACCATTAGTTCTTTCAATTTTTCACTTTCAGCACAACTTACTATTTTTAGCAGGTTGTCGGTTCCTGAACTTTCAGAGCTGTTTGGAGGCCCTAATGATCCACGTGGATATTGGTGGCCACCCACCTATTCCATTTGAACCCCCACCATTAGTTCTTTTAGTTTTCCAGTTTCGACACAACTTACTATTTTTAGCAGTTTTTTGGGTCCTGAACTTCTGGAGCCATTTTGAGGCCCTAAACAACGTTTTTTGGGCATCACGCCTTCGAAATATATGGTTCCATTTTGTAATCTATATTTGCGATCGAGAGTTGTAGTCCTTATATATAGCTTTCTAACGATGTATCATGTGCGTCAAACGAAGATAGTATGCCAAAGTTACGACCCCGGGAAGTTGAAACACCAATTTACCGAAACGGGGTCCATAGTTTTGTTGCGTCATCTCCTACGGTTAGGTTTTTGGATGTTTAGGGTTTTGCATTGTTTCTCAACAATAAATAGGCCTTCCAGCCTCATTGTAACACAGTTCAGAGGCATGTAGTTGCCACATCTCTTCTTAGAGATAAGCTACCACCACCCTAGCTAGTTTATTTCCATTCTGTATGTAAACATATTTAAGTTATTTGATATTAATGAAATGAGGTATTATTTCCGCTGCATATATGTGTTTATGATTATATGTGTATTCTGTTGCATTCCTGCATAAATCTGGATCACTTGAATATTATGAGGTAAATTTCAAGTTAACCATGAGTTATTATGTGATTTTATGTGAATTTCTTGAGCAAATTAACATAAAAAAAAAACACTGAACGACAACATCTAACAGACATGAACATCACCATAAATAGTAACACAATAGCACATGATGAAGGAGTTCACCCGTCCTAGGCTATGTCTCCTTGTTTCAGCTTCCAATGGCTTGGACCTCTTTTATTATGCTCAAAATTGTGATTACGTATGTTTACAATGCTCAAACAACTCTGAAACCTATTCCAATGGCTCCAAAATTCCCAAAAATGCATGTGAACCCTATTTTTGCCTTGAATTTGGTCAAAAATTGAGTAAGTTATGGTTTCCCCAAGTTTTTGCACTATTCGCTCTACATTTTCAACCAAAGTCGGCACCGAACCTACAAATCCCTCCGAAATTCCGCTAACTAGGCGCCAATTCCATCAAATCCTGGCACAAATTGTGGGTTCCTTAATTTTTCCATTAAGGCCTTAAGTCCAAATATTCTGGCCATGTGGAAGGCCATATTAAGGCCATATGTCCTTGGGCCAGGACCTTAACTCCCGCCCCCAAAATTCTCGCTCAATATTTTAATCCCATGCGGTATATTTTCTGCCTCCTCTGTGGCTTCGGTGGACACATGGCCCGACATGTATTTTTATAGTTTATGGACAATCGGGGGGGGTAGCCTCCCACCCATGGTCCTGACCCGAGGCGGTGACCAAGGCTAGGGCTAGACCCCAGCCTCCTTCCCCACGACAAAAATTATGTCATAAAAACCAACCCGACACCATCATATGTTACGTAGCAAATGTGATAGCACAGTGGTTAAGGCTTGTACTGTGGATTGTGAGGTCATGGGTTCAACCCTCACTACTGCTACTCAGACCTTGACCCAATTTTGGTGGCCCTCAGGCTGCCACGTGGCGGCCCCTGGCTGGGCCACGTGGCACCCTCCAGTTGGTTGCTTAAAAACCAATTAAAACATGCCACAAACAACCATTAACATTGTTATCACTGGAAAATCGGACAAGTAAAATGACATTATGAAATGTCAAGAAGAAGGATTTACAGGGCTGAGAAACATTAGAGAATCTAAAAATTTTAATATTATCTAAGGTCAAGAGGCAAAATGTCAAATTGCGCACGAAAGACACTGGAAAAATATGCTTTGCACACATTTTTCTTCGATAAGCGCACTGGTTTGTGCGACTTACCCTCAAAAAGCCGCGCAGTCCTGGGAGTGGCGGAAGTCACCATCCGGGACCACTTGATACACTTTAGGAGAAGATCCTCCACTTCAGGCCGCCTAGAGCCACCTTGGGACCTCAAGTGAGCACACAAAGGAATCAACCCCCTCTCTTGGGTCACTATCCACAAGTGTACCAAGAGAGGGAATAAGGATTTGAATTTGCCTATAAATTTCCACCATGAGAAGAACAAAATGAGAACACATTGTTATGCTTGCCAAATTGCCCATGAGCAAACCAACAGTATGTAATCTGGAGCAACAATAGAGTTATAGGATTCAGTTGTTGGCCACCCAACAACGTCAGTCCCTTAGGAGAAGAGAGAGGCCTTGCAACATCAGCTCACGGGTAAAAACCTCCTTGCACTGGGTCTTAGAACTCCATAGTTCTAAGGATCCTTTGGCAAGTGTGTAACGTTCTACCTTTATTTTACCAATAGCGGTAAATAAGAGGGGATTTTATTCCACCATTTGTATTATTGTCTCATTTGAATCATGTGAGCTTGTGTTTTTATTTTATTTTAGTTGTGTTTCTTCTTCTTATATGCAGCATACTACATTCCATAATTTAGTGTGTTTTATATATATTAGCATGTGTTCACTAACCTGCTAACCATTTTTTATGCCTGTGACCATAGCTTGTACATTGCAACCATTCCTACCAAGCACTGGTGGTTTAATACACTCGTGCACCAAAACCACCACTACAGGATTAGTGACTCCACTTACTTTACCCTTTAGTTAAGTGGTTGTGCTTGTTGCAGGGGCCTTTTCTTTGCTTAGGATTGCTGCTAGACTAGCTCTCCTTCTCCTCTTCTCTCCTCATTCACCCAATGTGAAGATTTGCAGTTCAGGAGTTCCAGAAATTTTTATGTAGGAAAACCGTATGCAGTTTACTCAGACAGACACGGCGATTGACGCACGTTCAACTTAGACTTGCACGCCTGTGTAAGAAGTTTCCGGGCGAAAATCTTAGAACATATTTTTTAGTGGTTTTATTCAGTTTGCACAATTGTAAAGTGACTGGAAACCCAAAGAAAAACTGCCAGCACTGTGTTTGGTGTTCCGGGATTGTTTAGAACATGCTTTTGGTTGTGCTTCAGTATTTCTATTTGCATAGTTTTAAATTTTATCTTCACAAAACTCACATAGTTTAAGTAGGGGGAAATTAAGTGGCCAAAATCCACCCTTGAAATTTGAATTAACTCATTTTGTGAAAGTAGACACCAAAAGACATAGGTAATTAGCAAGAGCAAGTGGCCCATATCCACATATGCTTAGCTAGTTTCCATTTATTTTTTTCCTAGTTTGATCATTAATTTTAGTTTAAATTTTTGCACTAGGAATTGGGACCAAGACTAAATTATCTTAGAGAGAAAGTAATATCTACTGCCCTTGCACCTTTTGGTGACCTTGGGCATGCATATGAATGCTCTCTTTTGATAATTTTCCATCTCCCTTTAGTCAAAATTTTATTTTAACAGGAAAAATTGTAAGCGGCCCACTATCCGCATATCATTTGTTTATCGCAAGGAAAAATCAAAACATAGTTTAATAGGGGGACGTGTAAAGGATCACTGCATATCCACATCTTACAAAATTTGTGATTGTTCATGTTAGCACACACACTACCACACCATAAGCAAAGTAAAACAACTTAAAACTAACCATAAGTGAACTCATTAAATCTCCCCACAGGGGCCACAATATAATTAATAGTTCAGGTTAGGACCATGGGGGTGGGCATCCAATAAGCCGCCATAGTCAGTTTACATCTTGAAACATAGAAGAGTACTTTATAGGGAGATTTAAACCATCTATCTGCCCACAGAAAAGAAAACTCGAGCGCCACAGAGACCCGATTTAGAGGGGGTTAAGCTTAGGCCCAGTGCATGCGGTATTATTTGGGGCTACCTGAACCATCTAATGCTCGATACTGGTAGCTGATTACCAAGAAGCTCAAGACTCGAATGCTCATGTGAGACGACAGTAATTAGTGGCCAAATCTAGGGCATCCTTCCCTATAGGTGACAATGCAGGCAACACTAGATCCTCTACCCATTACCTTGGTCGATTCTTTGGCTGCTGGAAGGCGTCGCTAGTTAGCCCCAATACCCACTAGAAGATATCTTCGCAAGACCCAGTTACAATTGAAAGTGTCAGGACTTTAAGGTCTTTAGGATTTTGAGAATCATGCACAAAAACAACCAAAACCATTTTTTGATTGATTGATCACATATAACTGATATAAAGGGAAATTAACTTCTTCTTCTTCTTTTTCGCTTTGTTCTATGTATGTGGTCACCTTTTTTTCTTTGATGTATTATCTCTTTCCTCTCATATATTTCCAAAACCATACCTAGTCGACACCATAACGGACCTAATGGGACCTCTTCGATCTAGAAGTATTTTGGAACTCCCCCATTAGCGGGATGAGTTACAGGTCTTTCACCATTTATGTGTCAAAGACAGAACACTACCACCCTCATTGGTTCATCCTTTATTGGGGTGTCTTTAGTTGGGAACCTCCAAGGGTCACCCAATGCCACAACAATGGAAACCCCCACAGGGTGACCACACACCACTCCTCCCACAACCCCTAGGGTGCAGAGGAGTGCTACGCATTCAGGGAGCCAACAGAACACAGATCTGGGTACGTCACAGACAAACCCCATACCTAACAAGAACCCTGTGTTTTCATAGTCTACAATGGTGCTCAACACATAGTTACCTTTCTTAGCATCATTGAACTTACCCGATTTATCAAAGTTAATGAATGACCCCATTGCACACAACCCCACTTATCCCCCCATGCCCACAAAGCTCCCTATGAACATTCCAAAATTCAAAGGGAAGCAAGTGGAAGACCCCAGAAATCATGTAGTGACTTTCCACTTGTAGCGTTCGTCGAACAACATCATTGATGATACTATTCGGCTAAGACTATTTCAGTGCACCTTAACTGGGCCAGCCACAGAATGGTATGTGGAGCAACCTTCTGCTACACATGGAACCTTTAGCACCCTCGCTACTGCGTTCCTCACATATTTTTAGTTACCCATCCACCATGATTCAGTGATATACTTCTTATTAAAATATTCCAGTTGAGTAGCGTCAGTAGGCACATTTACAGGGTGCTATTGGGTATGAACCATGATACCCCAGACTTCTGCCTCCTCAAAGATACTTTGGATTCTCTCCTTCCATGAACTATAGTTACTTTTCCCATACAATATATCCTCCACCCTTAAGCCCAAAGACATGCTTGCTATCCTAATAAACTGAAAATTTCACTGATGTGGTAAAGGTTCAGTTTTCTGTGTCTAAAATCAGCTTGCTGTAATTTTTCTCTTTGTTGTCCCAAACTTTGAGTTACTGACACATTTTACACAGACACCAACCGTCCATATCTCATACCATCTCCATGAATGGCGGAGATGTCAAAGTTTGTGTAAAGCCAAACTCAATGATCAAGTTCTACTGGACTTATTCCTGAAAACTCTCATTGTAGAGATTTTGAAGGATGTGGAAACTCAAGGGCCTATGTCCGAAGAGGATTCCATCAGTAAATCCCAACAACTGGAGCTGATATACACATAGTCAGGATAGGTTTATAACATCATTCCCAATGCCCCACGCCTGCAAAGTTATAAAGAATTTCCAGGCGTGTTGAACACTGCAGACAGATTGATAGGGTCAATGATCCAAAATCACCTAGGCAACAGTAATCCGTACCCCGGTTACACATATGATCCTAACCAGAACATCCCACAACCAGGCTACCATCAGAGTCATCATTCACCTTTGCAGAACATGACCAATAGGGCGCAGTCATACCATCATCAACAAGGAGGATCATACCCTCCTGCGTAGGGGACCCAATACGCAACTAGAAATGCTAACGGAAGAGCTCCCCCCCAACATTCATTCATAAACCAGGGACAGGGACCACAATATTCCCAATCCCCAGCACAAAACCCACCAATACAGAATAATGCACCGAGGAACTTTGTGCAACCTTCCCAGGCACAACCACGCTAGTCATATGACCAGGAGAATCCTAGTTATCCTCAATGCGGCAAGGAAAAAATCAAAAAACAAACAAAAGGGAAATATTGGACAGTGGGGCAACAACCAACAATGCCCTTCGCGATATCAGGCTGGGGGCAAATCTAACTAAAATCAAAACCAGGAGCCAAATAACTCCCAAGGGAGAAAGAGGAGGGAAAATCTTCAGACCAACCACTCTTGCGCAATTTGTGGTGAGTATGGCCATTACACTCATCACTGTCCCGAACTCCCCGAGCTGAAGAATCTTCAGGGTAACCGAGGACAAGGTGGGCCCACACAACAAACAACTGTAATGTAGGAACCCTTCCCTCACCAAGGGGTGGTTAGTACCCAACAATACCAAACACCCCCCAATGATTCCAGAAAAACAACCACGTAATCTATATGACTGGCGAAGAAATGTTTTTTCAAACACGAAATCGAATTTACGATACCCCACTAGACACCAGTTCTTCAGGGGCTAGCACAAGTGCACCAAAAACACCATTAACTATATCGAAAATGCTTATTGAACCTTTGCCAAATATGGCTAAGGGACCAAGTAGGCGAGCAAGAAACCACTCCAAAGTGGCCATAATTATAGCATTGTGAACGATCTATCTCAATCTCCCACTGCCATGTCAGCTTTGGAAGTCCTACAATCTTTCCCAAAGCAAATGAAAGCCTTAATTTCCGCATTAGGAGTAATCGACCCCGCTGATTCACGCCTAATGGCTTTTGATTTAGATAAATCCACCCCTAGGCTTCCATCGTTGGTCGCCTTCTTGATATCGGTGTCAGTCTAAAACATCAATATCCACCACTATATCATTGATGAGGGTGCATACACATGCATCACGTCAAAGAACGTCTGGTAGAAGTTAGGGTCTCCCGAGTTAAGACATCAGACATCACACTCAGGGCATACAATGGGAGCCATTCTACTCTCGTCGGTCTCTATCAAAATGTCCTAGTCTGCTTGGTCGGAAAGATGGCCCTTATATACATTGAGGTCTTGGATTCTTAACTAGATTATAATATATTACTTTCGCGGAGTTATATGTACACCATGTCTACCATAACATCCTCTGTCTTCCAAACCATGATGTTCCCCCATGAGGACCGCATCATTACTATCTACCATTTGACATATTACGATAAGCAATCCATGAAAAACACTAATGTCATTCTACCCTATGTAGAGAAATATTCTAAGACACTTATATGGTACCAATAATATGGCCTTGGCCAATTCAAACTGCCGTCCATCCTTGGATCATTCTTAGGATATCCCCCTGTCATACCAGAGTCATCCATTGATTTCACAGGGGCTCTCGTGTGCATGATGTCTACATCAAGCACTGAAGCCAGCCAGGAGACAAAAATGAGCAATAACAACACTGAGGCCTCTGTCACGATGACCTCTCTATCCTACACTGTCTCCTAAACTCCTTTTCTATACCCTCCATCTAGTTTTGTATCACAATAGGTCTTGGAAACAGTAGTGTTACCAAACATATCTTTTGCAATACCAGTTTGGTACTTAGTCCCACCTACCACGATGGGAGTCACATGCATCACCTCTATAGGGTTAATCCCCCTCACTCCTGAGGAGGCCCCACCTGTTAAGGAGACTGTCGCCACCACACCATCTAAAGAAACTCCCATTGCAAAACCGATTGTCACGACCAAGAAAACCCATAAAAAGAGGAAGAAGGTAGAAACTCCCATCATGCAATGGGAATTAAAACCTTGCACCATATGCGACATAGTAGGCCACCCTACCCATATCTTCCCAAGGTTGGACAAACTAAAACCACTCCTAAGCTCCGAAATAAATATCGCAGCAACAAGTTCCTGTAAAAAGGAACCAATCACCAAAAATCAAGGCAAGGCATTGCGTACCAAACACACATGCGCTATCTGTAGAAATTATGCGCATTACACCCATCATTTCCTAAAAGTACCACAATACAAGGATACCTTACATGCCCTCGAACAATCATATCAAGAGGATCCCTCCATACAGTCAAATGGAGAAGAACCTTGCATCATATTATATCTTCAGGAGGCACGTCAGTCACCTGAACGTCTCCCGTTCATCGTCCCTCCTCCTATCCTACGTTGTGCACTCTATGATGAACGTGACCATTTCATCGAAGACTGTGAAACCATAGAGCTCATCCAAAGATGGTATCCGGTGGAACGTGTGTACTACGTTGGCCTGCGAGCATTAAATTTTCATGTCCGATATTTTCTAGTAATCACCCATTAAATTAGTTCCATTACATCCCTCGATTTCTCTTAGCACTAACTAGTTTACGCATGGCCATAGTTCGCCTCTCCCTAGAAGAAGACTCTGATATAGAATCCATGGATAGCTAGACAACGCAGGAGGATGTGACGAGTAGGTCCATTCTCTTCCTGTCAGCAGAAAAGCGGCTGGTCGAGGAGCCCTTAGTCTCCCCCACCTGCCCTCCATGGAGAAGATCAACCTGTGCATTGTGTAACACACGCAATTGTGTGGTCACCACATGCCCAAACCTAGAAGCGCTACGCTACTGGTACCCGATCACGTCACCAAACGAATAGGACAGGAACACCGAAGAACGACGTTCTTGTCTAGCATGTCAGGGAAACCATCATGATTAGTGCTGCACTTATATCCCTCGAGTGTGCCCACTAATTGACATCATTCATTCATTAGAGATGCACCACTGGGATATCATCAATCTAGAGCTTAGAAAACCTAATTGAAGGCAGATTTCCCCTAGGAAGCCTACCCCATTTCCATACCAACACGTTGGGTGAGTTAAAAAGGCACATCGACCTAGCATGACCCATTTCACGAAAAAATTTCACATGGTATCCTCCCTTCCTCAGAGACATCTCTCTAACCAAGAGAAAGCACACACTGTTATTACCAGATATGCTCACATTTTCACCATACTATGAAATGTGAACACCTCCCCAAGTTTCGAGTGGCAAGAGCAGCATTAAGTCTACACTTCCCAAAAGCGTTAGACCTACCCAAACCAAAAACATGGAAATGGCAGCAGAGGGCTCTCTCCCATATGCTTGATCCTTTCTGAGCGTCCACTTCAGGGACGAAGAGTAGTGTTGGTTCTCACACAATCTACTTACTAGGCACAGTGGTACTCTGCACCATTTTCACTAGCCATAACCACGAAACAGAGGCATGCCCATTAATGGAAACATTCAAGCACCTCTGAACCAAGCACAACTTCCAAATCCCAGAAAGTGCTCAGCCTTATGAGGAACCTAGGATTTCCCCCACGCAAGCAACCACGATGGAAATTCCGACCCCCACCAAACGTTGATGACACGATACATCATATACAATTCATATCATCATGTATCATAACCATGACTCAGGCTATCTGCTCATCAGTCATAGGTGTCAAGTTAGCTGCAACTACAAGAGTAACTGTACCAACGACGGTGCAAACCCAATTCATCTGCACCCTATCAACCGCGTACGGTTCCACCACATCGATGATGGAATCTTATTGATGTCCGTTGATCAAATCCGTTAGGGACAAACCTCTTCCTCATGGCCTTGCACAAACTAAATCCACCTTAGGATCCTTATTCCACTCAGATGAGGATATCCTTGAGGCCATGGCAGAGCCAGATTACCCATGGGATGCGATGCATCACTGCTTGTTTTTTCTTCTTGAAAAAACATTCAGGCCTAACAAGACAGGAAACCAAGAGATTCATGCAATCAAATCAAAATATATCCTTCCATCAGGGAAAGTCGATGGGTTCAAAAATCCCATTTCGGTGCCCGATATGTTCGAAGAAGGGAACATGTCAAACATTTCACCTACCATCAAGGTGAATAGGTAGGTGAATAACTCTCAAAATCCTGGAAAATTCGAAGAAATTTCACTGGGGGCAACATATTCACCAGAAGAGATAACCTCTTACACCCAATTATGGCAAGAGTATCAAGATATCTTCGCATGGGACTAGAAAATTCCTAGGCTTAGAACCATATTTGTAGAGCACCATATTGACACCTGGTATGACGTACCACCAGTACGACAGAAACAACTTCAACTGCACCCATCCAAGGTAGAAGAAATTAAACGAGAAATCGATAAGCTTCACAAAGCTGGGTTCAACTACCCCATCTCTTACACATATTTGGTTTGAAACCTCGTTCCCGTCATGAAAAAATAGGGCACTATACGCGTTTGTACTAATTTTCGTGATTTGAACAAATTCTGTCCAAAGGAAAATTACCTTACCCCATTCATCGACCAAGTCATTGATGCTTGTACAGGACATGAGGCCCTCTCCTTCATGGATGGTTTCTCTGGGTATAATCAAATCCAAATACGTCACACCGACTGGTACAATACCAAGTTCACCACCCCATGGGGCACATTCGCATACCAGGTGATTCCATTTGGCCTAAATAATATTGGAGCCAATTTCCATAGGGCCATGAATTATATATTTCATGACTTAGCACACCTCATCCTTGCCTACTTGGACGACCTCACAGTTCGATCCAAGAAGCGATCAGATCATCTCGAGGATCTGCGACTGGTATTCCAATGATGCTGACAATACAAACTACGCCTGAACCCCCTCAATTGTGTTTTCTGCATCACAACAGGATGACTTCTAGGTTTTATTGTCTCCCAGCAAGGAATTAGAGTGGACCCCTTAAAGGTCCAAGCTATCAAAGAGGTACCTCCACCTCAAACCCTCAAGCAACTACAAATATTACAGGGAAAGGCCAAATTTCTGAGACGTTTTGTCCCAGTCTATGCCACTTGCGCTCAAGGATTCCTGCGTCTCCTTTGTCAAGACATCCCGTTCAAATGGGACGATCAAGCCCAACAATCATTTGACGTGCTAAAAGAAACATTATCTTCAACACCATTGATTAGTACCCCAGACTACAACAAGGACTACATCCTGTATCTATCAGCATCCGAGACCGCTTTGGCCAAAGTATTGATCTAGGAAGGCCTGGATGGGATGAGGTAATCTATTACGTTAGAAAAACCTTATGAGGCCCTGCATTAAGATATGAGCTTGAAGAAAATACTGCCCTAGCATTAATGCACACATTCCAAAAAATTTGCCACTACATTATCTTAAGGACTACAACAGTCATCATAGATATTAACCCCATTAAGTACCTGCTCACTCGCCGTTTAATGAACCGTAGTTACGCTCGCTGGATAGTCATTCTGTAAGAATATGACTTACAATTTCACTCCCACAAGAGAAAGAAGGCTTTAATTTTAGGCGAGTTCATCATAGACCTCCCAAGTCAGACCAAAGGATCACCAATCAACGATCGCTACTAGACGAACATCTCTTCCTGGTAACGACCGACGACCCTTGGTACAAAGATATTCTCCTATTTTTACGAACCCAAAAGTTCAGATCCTAGCTCACCAGTGACAACCGTCGGCGCATCTGCCACCAGGCCCTCCGATACCTCCTAATGGGAGATGTCTTATACCGATGGCACATTGACACCATCTTACCTCGATGCCTCACCCACGACCAAAATGAGCAAGCCCTTAATGACTACCACAACAGAGCTTGCAGTGGCCGCCTCTCCGGAATGGCCACCGCCCAAAAAGTCCTACGGGCATGATATTTTTGGCCCACGTTATTTAACGATTGCATTTCAACAGTCAAGAGGTGCGAGTGATGTCAACGCTTCGCTCACAAGGCAAGAGTCCCTCTCACTCCCCTGCACCCCGCCATGATCATTGGTACCTTCTGCAAATGGGGGATCGACTTCATGAATTGCAAACCCACATCGTCAGGCAATCACCAGTACATTATTGTGGCCATCGACTACTTCACCAAGTGGGAAAAAGCCATGCCCACATCTGACAACACAGTAGAAACCGTTGCTGACAAGAATTGAAAACTGAAAACAAGTGGAGAAAAGGATTTCTCTTCTGAGTATTACGAATTAGTTAAATATGATCACATGGGAAACATAAGTAATAAATAACTGGAGTGTAACTCAACTAAACTAGACTAACTCAAACTGAACTGGACACTTGGAATGATGGTTTTGACACCTAGCAAGTAGTTGGAATTAGATTATCCAACACTCCCCCTTAATTACAACCACATAAAAATTTAATTAAGAGTCCTGCTAGTCTATGTCTCAACGAGGCTTACAATTAAAAAAAATTGACTTGAACTAGATTTAGTTTTCTTCATCTTTTCTTCCAGATTTGGTAGCCTCTAAATTGTTTCATCATTTTCTTCTTGTTGTATTCTTCAAACCTATTATCACAAAATTGCACCTGATAGGCCGCTAATCAAACAATCTCATGTAACTGTTTCAAACCAATCTTTTGACTGAAGCTTAGCCTCTTCAGTCTGAGAGGGCTCTCTCAAAGGGTTAATGCTATTGAATAAATATGTATTTAGATGGCTAACTCTATTTGGGATACAACTTTCTTATGATGAGTGTAGGTTGAAAATAGTATCAGTATGCAAACATTGGGCTTATGGAGTCAACACTTTCAACGATTCAGTAGTGAGCTCACTTGACATGGAAGCTAAGGCAGGTAAGAGTTTTTAATAGTAGTACACACACATGAAACAAGAAATCACAAAGTAAACTCATCTATAAAGGAAGTTAGAGCATTACTTGAATGAATTCTGAGTATTAAAGATGAAAAACAATGAAAATGGGACACATAAATATATAGATAAGATAAACACTAAAAACTCAGTCAGAATCTCAGGTTCGTCAAGAACCAGGTCTCTATATTACTGAAACAGTCAATTTATAATACGCTGCAGTTTTGCCAAAAATCTCCAAACCTTCACAAATTCGACTCTATGCCCTTTAATAGACTTGTTATTACATCATGAGATGATCTGCCTCCTAGCTAGATTCATCTTTTTTTTTTCCTAATGACACCTTGCATAACCATAAAACATCTATTTAATGACAAAATGACAGCTATCCTACTTGACAGTCCTTTTCCTAATAGGACTCAAACTACTCATTATTACATTTAACAACCTTATCTTCTTAAGAAATTACATCTTTGACAAATATGCTTTCACATGTTTTAATTGGGGTGATGGGACTGATCACTACATGACCACTTAATTGACCTCCTCTAAAACTGGAAACAAAACCCTGTTTTTTAGGCAAACTGGTCTTCTTCTTCCATGAATGCTTTGGCTGCTAATTTATCTTCATTTGATGGTATTTAAGTGTTGAATAATTTCTTTTCATGGTCCTTTAACACTTAGATAATATATAGCTATCCAAAGATGCCCCAAAACCTGCTAAAAAAGCTCCAACACAGTGCACTACGAAAGTAAGACAGTTTCGTAGCGTACTTTCGCAGCGCTGCAAAAATTCCATTTACCATCCATGTTTTTTTATTCTTTCCTTTGGTATGGTATTCATCATCCGTAGAAACATCTCCCATACAAATTTCACCTCTTGAAAGTTCCCAAAACTAGTTCAAAAAGCAAAAAAGAGAGCTACAGTAGTTTCATAACGTTTTGCTGTTCTTCAAGCCTAGGCACGCTACGAAACTGCTGAAAAGTGCTAAAATTCCATATTTTTGTGTAACTTGAAAAGTAAAACTCAAAAGTGAAAAAACCTTGTTTCTAACATGCCATTAACCTTAAAAACCATAAACCAACCCACGTTATGATCCTTGAAGCATTTCTTTCTCATTTATGATGGGTTGAGCTATTGGCTCTTCAAGCACTGTCATTTTAAAGAATTTTTTCTATAACTCTTTAGGAATTAGTTCAAGCTATTCCTGGAGGTCCTTAACTTGATATTTCAACCTTCTATTGGTGGCTTTCAAATGTGTGTTCATCCTCCTGACATGTTTGGCTTCTTTCCTCACTGGAATGGTCCATTTGATAAGCTGCTGTGTATTATCCAAAGTCTTGGAAACAGTGTCAACCTGTTCTTCCCAAATTTCCTTCATCTTTTCAAACTGAATCTTCTCTACACTGTGTTTCCTTTCTTCTCTTTTCATAACATCAATTTCATGATTGGAAAATTTCAATTTTTCTTCAAGGAGTTGTAACTCTGTTTTTTCCATCACCTTCTCTTTTCCTTTCTTTGATTTGCTAATTGTATCTTTCTCTGCAGGTGATGAAAGGTCAATGATATCTTGTGGTGGCTGGACTATGTCAGTAGGTGGATGAACCTCTTTACTACTCTCTAATAGCTTCCAGCTAGCATGCATTTTCATAAGATTTCTTGCTTGGAACATAAAACCTGCATCTTCTCCCTCAAATTCTAATTTCTTTGAAGATTTAGCCTTTTTTAACTTCTGTCCACCTTCCTCTATGTCCTCAGCCTAGACTATAGGAGTTTCTTCTATGTCAATGGCATGTAAGATATCTTCAAGGTTTCCTTCACCTACTGCTCTATCTTCTACAACCTTTGTTTTCTCTTCTAAGGCCATTGTTTGGATCCTTGTCATCCTTTATGTTCCTTGTTTACTCATAGCTTGTTTTTGTTTTGTAGGTTTGACCACTTTTGACTTCTGTTTTGCAGGTGGGAAATTTGGTGTATCAAAACTCTGCAATTTCTTTGTCTCCATCATAATTAGCTCACTTGGTTCTACTCTTGCGAGTTCACTTGGTTCTACTACCAATGGTTCACTCTGTTCTACTGCTAATGGTGATGGAATTCTCCTAGGTTTAGGAGTTCTTGAAGGAGTAAGAGCATCCAACTCAAAACCACTAACAAAAAAAAATGATGACCAGTCTCTCCCTAACCTTTGGAGTTCATCTAAAACCATTAGTTTCATTAAACCATGATGAAACAATGAAGTCTCACTCCCTTCAGACTTTTCTTGGACCTTATCTGCCATTTTTGACAAACTTCTATGTAAATAAAAGGGCAGATCAAGAGAAATTTATCAGTAAAGTGCAGAAGTAACTTGAAATGATATGAGTAGACTTTTTGGTATCTCCATTCACAAGTAAAGTACTTTTGGATGATGAGCAACAATTTTGAGTAGTTTTCATTCATGTGGCTCCTTGGAATGGCATTGGTGAGATCCATTTCAGTATGTTTAGGCTTCATAAACTTTTTGCACTGCTCCATGTTAAACTTGAAACCTTTGAACCACTTCTCCTATCCTCTTGGAATATCTGTAGCAGCTGCAATAACCTCTGGTGTGATGGAAAGATTGAGCATTCCCACTTTGGTGGATGTTCCACTAAAATTCAGAGAAAGCTCTTTGGAAACCTGTGCATGGTAGCCTTGTAATTTCTCACAAAACTGTAAGCAACCTATCCTTATGAAGATTTCCACTGTTGTTGGGTTTTCATTAATCAAATTCATATCTGCAAGTTCATATCTAAGACATTGGCCACCCTTGTTTGTCCTTCTTTTTCTACCATGATTTCTTTGATGTCTTCACAGCCTTGCTTGATGATTTTTAGCCTCGCTTGATAGTTTGCAACTTCGCTTGATAGTGCTCAATGTAAACCTTTGAAAACACCATCCACAACTTTGGCTTAATGCAATAGCTCTCCAGAGCTCAATATCACGCAAGAAGGAATGGGAAATGAGAAATTACTGAATTAGGAAATATTTTGAAGTTTTGATGTCTTCTCATGACCCAATGATGACCCATACATACCTAAACTGATGATGATGACTTCAGACCTGACCATGTACCTTGGCTTTATCCCTCCATGACTCGAATGGAATGTAAATTACCCTTTCCCAACGATTTTATGACACCTAACAACTAATCTGATAATAAAGATAGGAAACCGCGCTTTCGTATTGTATCTAGTGTAAATTTGGTTGTTTTCGCTATGAAACTATCAGCAGTTTAATAGCGAAAAGTGACTTTTCTCAGTGTATTTTGTTACAAAACTGTGGTTTCTGGGCTAAAATGACATTTTCGGTACAAAAACCTTGGAAATTGAAATCATTCAGAAAATAATGAGTGTTGTGACATGAGGGAATTTGAAAATGAGTGGGTTTAGACGTTAGGGTAAACTTAAACAAGAAAAAATTAATATTTCCCTTGACCAAGCATATAAAAAATGAATCCTACAACCCTATTTTTGACACATGAACCTTAACCTTGTCAAATGATGCTTCATTTTTTTTGGGTGATAATAGTGGCTCCACTTGGGATGGTGTGCTCCAGTGGTACACCAAAGAACTAGTAGTTCCAGTGCTACTATCCATCTTCTTGAAAAAAAACAAAAAACTTTGGAACTGCTAAGCTTTCTCTTAAAAATCTAATGGCCTTCACCTCGGGCTCAAAATTGATGATTCAACTTGTAATTATTAGCAGAAAAACACATAAAATGGAATGAATGATAAACAGATTTTAAGAAGAGTAGTGCTTCAAAAACCTGCCATTAACAGGCCCTCCAACACATGGTTGTCCATCCATCTCATGCAGAATGTAAGTATTGTTCCCATGGAATGCAGCTACTTTGAATGGACCCTTCCAAATGTTCTCAAACTTACCATGTTTCCCCTTCTCTTCAATCCCGGCCTCCCATTTCAAAACCACATCTTGGATTTGAAAATTTTCTTATTTGAACTTCTTGTCAAATGTCTTCTTGATTCTGTCTTGAAATTGCTAATTACTATTATAAACTTCCTCCCTCTTCTCTTGCAAAGATATCAACTGATTGATCCTTCTCTGAATTTCATTTTTCTCCTCCTCCAATCCTTTTAGCAGCTTCATGACAGGTACTCCTAAGGATGTAGGAAAGGTAGCTTCATCTCCATATACCAGCTCATAAGGTGAAGTCCCAATTGACCTCTTTGTGCACACTCTATCAGCCCATAGAGCATTCTTCAGCTTCAAATGCCACGACCTCTTATTTTCCTGCAACACCTTATTAATAATCCTCACAATTCTCTTGTTAGAAGATTTAGCAAGACCATTCCCTTGTGGATAATATGCAGTAGAATGCCCAAGAGTAATATGATATTGATGACAAAAACTAAATCAACTTCGTAGACTTAAATTCCTGTGCATTATCAGTGATGATATTCATAGGACAACCAAATATAAACAATCTATTATTTTCCAAAAAAGAAATTATAATATAATCATTTGCTTGCCTAGTTGGGATTGCTTCAATCCATTTGGTGAAATAGTCAGTTGCTGTCAGAATCCAGCGATGTTGACCTGATGATGATGGATGAATCTCACCAATAAAATCTAGCCCCCACTGCTGAAATGGCGCCTAAACATAGATATGCATCAAAGGTAAAGGTGCAAGCTTCTTCTTACCATAAAAAATTTGGCATTCATGGCAGGCATCAATCTTTTTGCATCTTTAAACATTGTAGTCCAATAATACCCCGCTCTGAGAATCTTTTTTGTTGTAGCCTTCCAATAATGATGACCTCCACAATCTCCTTTGTGGAACTCCTCAATCACTTTATCAGCCTCCTCTTCCAGGAAACAATTCAAAAAAATACCACCGGTGTCCTTCCAATACAGGTTTTTGTCAATGATGCAATACCTCAAAGATTTTAACTTCACAAATCTTGCCTTGGACTTTGTCAACTCAGTAGGTGCTCTATGATGATGTAAGACAAAAAATGTCTTTGTACGAATCTAAAATGATGTACTTTTCTTCAATGGGGATCAAATCTTCCTCTTCATCTGAAATGTTTGAAATTTTTGCAATTAAATTCATGTCAAGACAGTCAAAGTTTGACTGTGCCATTAGATTTTCTAGACCTTGTCCTTTGACCAATTTTGTTGGCTTGATCTCTATGTCATATTCCAACAAGTTAGCAATCCATTCACCCCCCTTACCATCATGATAAACTTGAGTTAGGATGTCTTTCACAACAACATTAGGAAAAAAAGCTATAATATGAGAATGCATAATGTAAATTCTGAAATATTTGATGGCCTTAACCAAGGCATAAGCTTGCTTCTCTAAGATGTTGTACTTAATATCTGAGTTAGCTAATGTCCTACTAAAAATTGAAATTGGCTGCTCAGTACCTTGCTATCCTTTCTGCAACAAAACTCCAACAATTGTATTTTTTGATGCAAAGGTAAAAACCAGAAATTCTTTTGAGAAATACGGGCTGATCAATACTGGTGCTTGGGTGAGTGCCTTTTTTATCTCCTCAGATGAATGCTTTGCTTCTGTTGTCCACTTGATTTCAGCTCCTTTCTTTAGCATCCTTTTTATGTCCTTTACAATCTCAGCAAAATTAGGAATAAATCTCCTCACAAAATTTACCTTTCAGAGAAAATACTGAATCTCCTTTCTACTCCTAGGAAAATCCACTTTTTGAATTGCATTGACCCTGTTTGGATCAATCTTAATCCCATATTTAGAAATAATGTGTCCAAGTAATTTACCTAAAGTTAAGGAAAAAATTCTTTTAGTGGGATTGAGAGAAATGCCAAACCTTCTACACTTCAACAGAATTCTTTCTAGGTGCGTTAAGTGATCTTCTTCCCTCCTTGAGAAAACTGTTATGTCATCTAAATAGACAATCACCATTTTCTCCTTCTCCTCAGAAAAAACAATGTTCATTGCTCTCTGAAAGGTAGCTCCTACATTCATTATACCAAAGGGAATCTTGGCATACATAAATGTGCCCCATGGTGTGGTAAAGGTTGTTTTTTCCTGATCTTCCAGATGCACAAGTATCTGATTGTGGCCTGAAAAACCATCAAGCATAGACATCCTTTGGGAACCAACAATGTTCTGCAAAATTTGGTCCATCTTTGGGAGAGGGTAGTTGTCCTTCATAGAGGCTTTGTTCAAGTTTTTCAAGTCAATGCATATTCTAATTTCTCCACTCTTTTTTATAACTGGAACCAAGTTTGCAAGCCACTTTGAGAATCTGATTGGAACAATGATTTTGGCATCAAAGAGCTTCTTGATTTCCTTCTCAATTAGAGGCATGAGAAGTGGATTAATCCTCCTCAACTTCTGCTTGAAAGGCTTTTCATTTTCTTTAATGGGAATAGTATGCTGAATGATAGTAGGGTCATACTTCTTCGAATCAGCATAACTCCAAGCAAAAACATCTATGAATCTTTTCATCATCTCAATATATTTGTGCTTCATATCAACTGAAAGAAACTTTGAAAGCTTAATCATTGTTGGCATAACTATTGTACCAAGGTTACAACTCTCTACCTCTTCATCATTATATTGTATCCTAGGAGATTTGAACACATCATTCCGATTAAAAAGCTTCTCAAGGGGTATGAGGCCTTTGGGTATAGAGTTATTCTTCAGCTGTAACACTTCATAATTTCCCTTAGATTCAACAAGCATGTTTTGTTGATCTACTTGTATATTTTCAAACTCTTCTTTCAGCTCAATAAAGTTCTTTACTTGTTGGTCATCCTCAAAGACTTGCCAATGGATAATGTTATTAGGGATAGCTGGCCTATGGAAAACCTCAACCTAATATTTTTTAGTGGAATGTATGGGAATGATGAAAAGAATTGCAGAGACAGCTAGGGAGTCAAAAATGGAGTTTTGATCCCTAGTCTTAACAATAAATGAATGTTCTTGGAAATATTCCAACATGTCCATGAATAAATTTTTGTATGCCCTCATTCTCACATCCTTTGTTTGATACACACCTTCAACTTGTTTAATGACTAATTCAAAATCTCCACAAACAGAAATATTTTGAGCACCCATTCTTTTCAAAATTTCTAAGCCCAAAATCAAAGGTTCATACTCAGCCATGTTATTTGTGCAATCAAAATTCAGTTTGTAAGAAAAGAACTTACTTTCATCATTTGAACTTGTGATCCAAATTCTTGCTCCTGCTCCCTCTCTTCCTGCCGATCCATCATAGTGTAACAACCACCAACCTTCTGCCTTCTCCTCACTGATTTGCTGATCTTCTGCTTGTTGATTTTCTGTTCGCTGAATTACAGATTGCTGATTTTTTGCCTTCTTTTCATCTTCTGCTTCATCAGTCAACTCATTGAAAAGAATAACAGATCCAAGTTTAGTATCAAGAGCATAAATTGGAAAGTTTTGAGGTTTATATTTACTGCTCACCATGTAAGCCATTCTTGTTTCTCTACAAAGTCTTCTTTGCTCACCAAAGATAGGAATGGTGGCATAAGTAAGGTCCATCTGCATTGTACCTTTGATTTTGCTGCCCATGACCTTGATAATAGCATGCCAAACTTTGGTGGAATGTCTGCTACCACAATATCAATGACCACTGTCTTGGCAAGGACTTGTGTAAGACCAACAACAACATGTTTAATTAAACCAATGCACTAAACTCTTTTTGAATAAAAGGAAAACAAATCCTTATATGGTCTAGTAATTTCCAACCCCATCCTCTCCATGATTACTTTGGGCATAATATTGTGAGAGACTCCTAAATCTAACATGGCATTATGTAATGTCATGTCATGAATGCTAAGGCTAACATAAAAAGGAGGCACCTGCTCATTTTTCTCATCTTCTAATCTTGGACCCAAGTATATGGTTGGATGATCTTCTTGAATATTTAAGATATCAGTAGCTCTTGGTTGTGAATTCAACATTTTCACAATCTTAATTCTGTATTCATTTACCCTAAGAATTTCTCCAAAAGGTACCGGTATTTTGATCTTAGAAATTTCACTCTGCAAACTAAAAATAGAAGTATATTTTTAAATTTTTTGATAGGAGGAGGAGGTGGTGTATCTTTCTTACCCTCAGCAGCTTTAAGGGCATCTTTCTTAGGCTGTGTTTTGTTTGCAGTGATTGGCACATTTCTGTTTTCGAGGTTGTATTGTTTCTGCATCTCAAAGATTGCATGTTGATACCCTTTAAAATAATCAGATGGTTCCTCACCCTTATTCACTTCAAGGTCTGACTCATCATGTTCCTCCTTATTCAAGAATATTCTAGACATGTCTTCATCTAGATAATGAATGGACTCTTCTGGAATTTCAGGTTCATTATCTTCATCAACTAAGTTCTGCTGAAAAGGAGGTCTCACTGGAGGGTCGGGCTGCTGATTTCTGTTTTCCCTTGGCCTTTGCTGGTTTTAAGGTCTTCTAAATTGAGGATTTCTAAACTGAGGCTCATGTTGTGCAGGAGGAGAAGAGGTATTCCCAAGGGAAAGCCTATCCATCAATTTTTCCATTGTTTTCATCATTGAATCAAATTTTTCATCAGAGGTGGAAGGCTTATCTTCTTCTTTCAACTTAGTCTTACCCATCTTGGAATTTTTTGCTGCTATCATATTGGCCTCCACCTTCACTGCATCATTCTACATTTCAGAAAGTGAAGGGGAATCTCTCTCTCTAAGCAGTATAGAAAAGTCATAATCAAAAGCTTCAACATATCTCATTTGAGCTAAGGTTTGTGGAGGTTTTAAATGGGCAAGGATAGAATCATAAACTTTATTAAATCTTTTTGAAAAATTTTGGACAGTTTCATCAACAACTCTTCTCAAACTATTGTACTCATTGAGGGCTTGTGCAGGATTTGTTCTATTTCCCCATTTCCTCAAAAAGTTATCTTCAAGTTCATTCCAATTATGAATGCTTCTAGGAGTAAGGGCTTTGAACCATTTCCTAACTTCACCAGTAAAGTTCTGAGAAAACAATCTCATCTTGACATCCTCATGGTCAACCTCCTCCCTATCTATAAAGTCATTAAACTGGTCTACATGTTCTTCAGCTGTAATCTCTTCATCACTTCCCCAAGTTTTGATTCTAGCAGAGTATTTTCTAGGAAGGGTATGTAGGACAGCTAGAAGAACAAGAGGGGCATATCTAGCAGGTGTAGCAGGGGGAGGAGGTACATTTATTGCCATGATGATTTGGACTGTGGTAGTTTTAGGGACAACAATAGTGGAGGAAGAGGAACTGTTAGGAGGAGGGCTGTTTGGTCTTTGCTGTCCACTGACAATTGAACTCCAATCAGGAAGAGGAAAACCAAATTTTCTTCTCAACAAAATTTCAAAAGGGTGAAGCTCCTTCAACCTATCTAAAGACTCGCTTTCTAACAACAACTCAAAAGTGACTGCTTCCCAAAACTCTTCTTTATCTTTTTGTGTCACTAAGGTTGAGGTATCAATACCTCTCCTATGTAGGTCTAAGACAATTACAATTAATTCTTTTTCATTTTTAGACCTAAACAAGACTTCTTGAATTTTATCATCAAATATTTTATCTTTAGGACTTCTTAAAACTTTAGAGGACAAGGATTTTGTATGTAATGGAGTAACTGATATTTCAGAAATGCCTTGACTGCCTCTGGAGATGGTGTTTGGATTGTCCACAATGGTAGGTGGATCTGGGTCAAGATTACTCCTCATGTATCTCCTTCTCAAAGCCACCTTTGATCATATGAATTTTTATGGAGTCACTAAGGTAGATGCAGCCTCGAACAACTTCCTGAGCTCCTACTACCTTCAGAAGTTTAGCTTCAAAATTTTGGGAAAGTATAATCTTCAGGCTCCTGGCAGATGCACCAAAATGTTATCATAAAATTGCACCCGATAGGCTGCTAATCAGACAATCTCATGTAACTGTTTCAAACCAATCTTTTGACTGAAGCTTAGCCTCTTTAGTCTGAGAGGGCTCTCTCAAAGGGTTAATGGTATTAAATAAATATGTATTTAGATGGCTAACTCTATTTGGGAAACAACTTGATTATGATGAGTGTAGGTTGAAAATAGTATCAATATGCAAACATTGGGCTTATGGAGTCAACACTTTCAATGATTCAGTAGTGAGTTCACTTGACATGGAAGTTGAGGCAAGTAAGAGTTTTTAGTAGTAGTACACACACATGAAATAGGAAATCACACAGGCAATTCATCTATGAAGGAATTCAGAGCATTAATTTTGGCAAGAAAAGAGGTCTCAAGGGTGAGACCCAGGTTCAGGAAGGTGGCCAACAAGGGTTTTCGCCGTAGTCTAGCACAACGCCAACATTTTCACCCTGCTCCGAGGAACAGAGAGTCTCACCCGAGGCATGCCGCAACCTTACTAAGGTTGGGATCGGATCAGATATCAATCAAGCATGACAGATGCATAACCCATACATACCTAAGTACCTCGAAGAAGTGTAAATACAAGACAGATAACAATACTCATGAACTTGATCAGAATGATAACCAAAAATTTAAAATAGCCGCATGTTCCACTAAACCATAACACAGGACAGAACTTAGAACAACAACCTTATATTAGAAAGTATTGCATTAACAACAAAAGACAATTACAACACTCTTCAGAGTGTGCCTGGCAGAACTAGTTACAATCGCATCACATGATACAAAAGATAACAATGTCAGAGAGAGAGAGAACATAACAACATGAACAGAGCTCTCCTACGGCTCCTATTCCCTGATCTCTACTGAGCCAACCTCCTTTCTCCACTGACCGACTGCCTATTTGTTCTGTCGCTAGCGCTACTGATAGTCCTTCCTTCCTTTCCACTCGGCTGTTTACTACTTTTCCCTGATTATTGGGAATTCCACTGATTGTCTTCTGCCGCTTCCTTTTGCCATCTGTGCCTGCTTCCGCAACGGCCACGCCACCTGCTCTTCAGTTCTTGACAATCGTGATAGCTCTCTATCTACCGTGGTTGCACTCCACCACCTGTTCTCCACAACAAAAAACTATTTAACTTCAAAACAAGGGGCCCAATAGGCCCCAACCACATCCTATTGACTCGTCCCGAGTCAATTGTTTCCTGCCGCCTCGGTCTCCATTGGTCCGCTTATCTCCGTGGCCCATTCTATTTGCTCCCTTCCTTCTATGTGCACAAACAAGGGCCCCACCTCTGGGACCTTTGTGAGTGCATAAGATTTTAGCTCTCGAAAGTTGTCAATGGCCTACTGCCATTACTGGATGAGCAGGTTCATTTCTGTTGTGACCTGAGCGACCTCTTTCTCTCTTGCGACGATCGGTAGACCGCCGAAGGTGATAGAGATGTGAATGTTGCCCTTAATGGCTATTTTTTGTATTGCTTGTGCAGTGGTCTTTACCCGCTGCCTGAGCTCTTGGAGGGCTTGCTTGGCTGTGGCTGAATGCTCTTCAATTTGTTGTATCTGGACTTCCAGCTCCTCCGCTTGAGTGTACAATTTGTCGAGTCCATCCGGGTCTGTAGCCTCCTGGATCTATTTGTATATTTGCTGTAGTTTTGCTGAAACTGGCTGTGACTTCAAGGTGAGAGAGGTGGAACATTCATGTAGACCCTTCAGTATGTCATACGCTTCCTTTGCTGTAGTACTCAGAATTTCCTGCATCTCGGCTACCTGTGTCTGTCGCTCTGCAATCTTCTCTGTGTAAATGACTACTGGGTCCTGTAGCGTGGGCCTAGTCTCCAATGCTGCTCTCAATTCCTTGTTTTCTCTATTGAGGTTCGAACAAGCCACTAGGATGTGAATGGATTGTTCGACTATGTCATCTTCTGCTATGTCTGATTGTTGTGGGCTGTCACCGTGGGCAGCTAGAAATCCTGAAAGACCTTGGTCACCATGTCCAATTGTCCCTGTAGTTGGCTCTTTTCTCTCTTCAGCTGTTCGTGCTCTTCAGTAAGCGCGATAATTTGTACCTGTTGCTGCTCGAGTCTCTGTTAGAGTTCTGTGTGGAGCCCTTCGACCTGCTGCACCACCCTCTGAATCAAATTGTACAGCTGTGCCATTCCCCAGGTCTGCACACTTTCTGCTCTGGAGATATCTTGATTCGGTTGTCATTCTTGGAGCGGCTAATCACTTGCAATGGATCTTACTGAATGCTCTTGTGGTGACTGCGACTATTGGTTGCGGCACCGGATCACTGGGGTTACCCATGCTTATATTGGGTTGCACTTGCTGAAGTAACAATTTTGTTTGCTGAAATTGATTCAACTCTTCAGTTTGAGCTGTTATGTCTGCAACAAAAGATGCATCTTGACTTAAAAGTTCTTGAAAGGAACCTTGTTCAACCAGGGTTTGGCTAACCTCGGGTACCACTGCTGTATTGGAGTTAACCTCCGTCTCAGCATCTTCGCTTGTTTTAGTTTGGACTTTGACTGGATCAGATATGGTGGCTGATGTGGAGGGTGTGCGAGATAGGTGATCTTTGGAGGTGAATGAGGTGGTGGCCAATGATTGGTGAGACCGAGGAGGTGATATACAGATATTTAGAAAAGAGTAGGGGTTTATTGGGGGTAGCTCCTGAGTCGTCTAGGGCTCTGTCATGGACTCTTCTCTGATTGGGACCCTTATGTCCATAAGTTGCATTTGATCTTCCTCTGTGAGATCAATGACTTGGCTGGACATTTCGATTTTCGCCTTCTTGGCCTTGGGTGTGGCTACGGGTGGCTTCGAGGCTTTACTTTTCCTAAAAAGCACTGTGGTTGCTACTGGTGGTGAATTAAATAGATTCAATGGTATGCTGGTGACTAGGGGGACTGCGATGGAAGAGGATGCAACATTTGCGGCCTAAAATTCTGTAAATGTGGGAAACACAGAAGAATCACTTGTTAAGGTTTGGGCTACCCGGTTAAAGCTCTGTACCTTTGTATTTAGCTGCTCGATGATTGGAGTCAGTTTGAGCCATGACATCCTAGCCAGCGCTTCCTCTGATGTCTCTCCTGGCAATGGATCTGGCACCATGCTATCGAATGAATAGATGTAGACTCCGCTTCTGATCTCCATTGCTACTCCGGGCCATGAGCATACTTCTACGTGAAACGCCTGCTCATCGATTTGAAATTTCAATGGCCTCATCTTAAAGGTTGACTCCGACACACATGCTGGCCAGATGTAAGTTTGCTTATGGTTAACCCCAAACCATGCTTGCGCAGCATAGCTGTCCAACAAGGTCCTTAGAATTCTCTGTTGGCTCATCCCGACATCCACCATCTGGTTGTACCAGAATTTGAACGCCTCTTCATTTACCTCCTTCAAGCTGGGGTCCCGTGATGTTTTCCAGGGTGTGAACTTCATTGCTAGTGGTTGGCCTGGTGCCACTTCCAGTGGTTGCCTGATCCCTGGAAATGTCCATTTACACATGGCCAACGCCATTATAAGGTAACCGTAGAAGAATCTTGTGGCCCTCCTATAGTTGTCCTAACATGCTTCGAACAACTCATTAAGCAGAAACAATCACTAGTTTAGCTGTGCTCCCTCAAGACAATGCTCCGCAACTGAGATAGTGTCTAGTGTACATTCCCCCTTGGTGTAGTGTCTCATCGTTTTGCTTGCAATCAAGTAGCAGGAAAACTTGATCGCTAGGTTGTTTATTAAGTCTATCTTGGCTCCTTTTTCCCCTCTCTCGGTGTTGTACTTCCGGTAGTAGTCACCATCCCCTGCTTTCTTTGCTCTCTTGGACACAGTCTGGAAAGCCGTGGTGACATCTCTCCCTTCCTGTGACAACCCAGTCAATATATGAATATCTTCCATGTGAATTGGGATTTCTCTTCCTAGCCATAGCGACCCATTGTGAATTATGCTCAGTAGAAACTTGGTGCACTACATTGTAGCCCTTGTAGTGCCGAATATTGGCAGGTTCCTTAGGTTCAGGATGGTGGATTGCTGAACACCTATGAACTCTAGAAGTAATCTTGCTGCTTGTTGCCTCGCCTCTGTTGCATAATTCTCCATGTAGACCTGTTTCTTCATCACTGGAAATTGGGAGGAGTCTGTTAGGTCGGTATCAATCTACGAGGCACTATCATATTTTCCTACCAGGGATTCCATCTTCTGAATCCTTTCATCGAGCTCGTGCTCAACCACTTCTGGCGCTACCCTGGTCATTTTAGATCTTCTCTGGTACGCCTGCAGCACTATTCCTCCTCTTTCCTTATGAATCCCTGCTTCTGGACTCCTTCCTTTCTCTTTCTCTGGTGATGTTTCCCTTTCTACGTTTGTAGTTTCTGATTCTAACTCAGAATTCTCCAGAATCCTCACGCTTTCTTTCATGCAGGTTATGTAAGTAACCGACACGCATGAGGTTGATAAGACCCCATAACTAATTAATTTTCCCTTCCTCCCCCCATGGCTATAATCGTGTGATTAGTTACCGGGCTTAGGTGGGTTCTGACAAAGTTGACTGTGGCTTCGGGGTTTGGGTAGATGTGATGGGTGATGGTTATGGCTTATTATGGAAAATTTATTGCAGTATGGATGATGCTAATTATGGCAATTATTTTTCAAATCTCGGTAATCCTACGGACTAACATGGGTACTTTGAGTAATGATGATGGAATGATGGTCGACACGCTTTTCCTTCTGACGTGGATGACACGCTGGACACTACTCCCCCCCGACCACAATCGGTTGCGTTGCGGTCTCCGCAACTCAACATTGAATTTTCCTTGTGCTACAAAATTTCTTTATTGGGAATCCTATCTAAGCTCTTCTCGGGTGTGAGAGAGTTATTGACTCTATCTAATCTAGCCTAATCTACCCTATTGACTCCTCTCGGTTGCGAGAGTTATTTGAAATGAAATGCAGAACTTACTAGTGGTAGGGTTTCAGGCGTGCGCCATTCACCCATCCTGGCAGTATCTGGCTGTCCAGTTGTGCTAACCAAACTGCTTCGAACTCTTTGATTTCAACTACGTGGTACGGTCCTAGCCAATGCATTTGCAGTTTCCCTGCGAACAACTTCTCCAATGGGGCCATTGTCTTCGCGTAGTTGCGGATGAATCACCTGTAATAACCTGTATGTCCTAACAGTGACCTCAATTGTTTCATGGTTTCTGGATCTTCCATGTTGATTATCACTGCTACCTTTGCTAGATCCACGCAAACTATTTGTTTGCATACAACGTGTCCTAAAAATGTTCCAAACGGCACCGCAAAAATGCACTTCTTTAGGTTCAATGAGATGTGTAGTTGTATACACCTATCCAAGATAATTCTCAATAGTGTAACATGGTCTTTTAACATGTTGTAGATAGTCCAGTCGTCCATATAAACCTCCAGGAATTTGTGGATGTAGTCGCGGAATTCTGTTATGACAATGCACGAAAATACTGCTGGCGCATTCTTCAAACCAAATGGCATTACATGATATGCGAAGGAGCCCCATTCGGTGGTGAAAGTTGTCTTTTTCTTATCTTCCTCAGCTATCCTTACCTGATGGTACCCTGAGAATCCATCTGTAAAAGAATACGCCTTGTTCCCCGCAACATTGTCTAGGACTTCATCACTGAACGGGGTGGGGAATGGCTTACGTATATAGGCATTGTTCAAGCTCCTATAGTCAACACAGACTCGGGTTTTCGCCTTATCCTTTTTTCTTTGTATGACTATGGGACTTACCCATTTTGCTTCCTCCACCGAGAATATAAACCCTGCCTTTAGCATTTTTTCGATTTCCGCTTTAACCTTTTCCTTTACCCTTGGATTCAAATGATAAGGTCTGTGTTTGATTGGTCTTGCATCAGGCCTCAGGATTATAAACATTTCTCCCAGGTCTGCTTTGATTCCTTTCAAGTCTGCTATGGACAATGGGAAGAAGTCCTCATATTCTTGTAGTAGACTAAATATTTCCTTGGTTGTCTCAGCATCCCAGTAATCCCCGATTGATGCCAGTTTGGGCTTTTCTTCGGTCCCAATGTTCATTTTCTTGGTTTTGAGTGGTAGAAAATGAATTCCTTCGGTTTTCAGGTCTTCCTGAATATCCTGCTCCCCCTCTGTTTCTTCAAAGTACAAATGTCTAAGTCCCTCTAAATCATCATCGTCCATTTCACTATTTATCTTTGTACATGATACCGACTGCCGGATGCTTTGGTTCGGGAGTGGTTGCTCGTCCTCCTCTTGATTCTCTGGGAATAACAATACCCTTTTAATGGCCTGTAATGCTTGGGTGACTGGTTCTGTCCTTCAAATAAGAAGCATTGTGTAAATTTCCCCTAACTTCTTGCCAAGTGCTAGTTCCCCTTTTCCTCTCTTCTATTAGATACTAGGCTTGTGGAATCCTATCCAGTGAGTGTATAAACTTGTGGACCCACATCTCCTACGGGTATCCTGTAGTGTTTCGTTGATATTCACATTCCTTCAAATGCTTTCTAGGATCTTAGTCCCCTTAGAATTTTTGAGCGCATTGTGGTCCTTCTTCTTCCTTAAACCTGGCTTTCAATGCTGCTGCAACTCTGTCTTATCGCGACAGTGAGTTATGGTGGTTACTCCACCATCTTGCAAATGTGGATTGCAAGGCCACGTCCATGAGTGGGACCCTATGATCCGCTGGTACGTTATCTTGTATTTTGGTAATGAAAGTATTTACGACGTTCATATCGGATAAAGTTGGGTAATCTCTTACCTCAGTCCTGATCCAATTGATTCTTCTAATGGTGGTGCATCTCCTTGTGTTGGTATCATATCCCCCTTGCTGCCAATCATCCCAGGCTACCTCTGAGCCCAAGTCTGAGCTTTGAATGCTCCTCCAACTTACAGATCCTCTCGCCATCGGGTTGATGTAATCTTCCCTTTTTCCTGCAATCATTTGATAAAGATGGTCAAGAAGCTGAGCATCTTCTCTGTTATCAACAGACTCTGTGTATCGGGGACCTTGATACGAGTCGAGCGAGTGGGTGACTTTGACCTCGCCATCCTCAAAGATAATCAGTTCCTTCTTTAAATATATTACTGCATAGTTTTCAAAAGCCCAGTCGATCCCCAGTAATGCTGGATAGGGATCTTTGTCTCTCATAATGTCGATGACCTCAAAGTCCATGTATGTCTTTACTCCCGCCACGTCGACTTCGACCTCCTCCAGTCTATCTATGGGCACAATGCAGTACTGGTTTGCCATAAAGATTTGAATTGGTGAGTATGTTAGCCTTGGCTTCCCCAATGCTTCCCATGTTTTTCTCGGCAAGATATTTACATCAGACCCCAGATCAAGCATTGTGTCTTTAATTTGGAATCCCGCAACTTGAGTATTCACCCAGAACTCTTTGCCAGTCCTTCTCTTATTCCTGTTCACTCTTCGTATATACTTATGTGTTGTGTCAGTTGATTCTCCTGGCTCTGTGGCCTTCTGCACTACTCTTTCCAGGTTTTGATTTAATTGTTCTAACATTGGTGTATTGTTAACAATTTTTAGAAATAGATGGAACCATTCTTCAATTGTAGTACCTGAACTGGCTTGGTTCTCATAATCTTCTTTCGTTTTTGGTATTTCAATTCCTTTGCTTCCCCCAAGCTAGGCAAACGTTTCCACTGCTTCTTGAAAGAATTGCTTCTATTTTTCTGGCCTGAACATTGGCTTTGGAGATGCTGGCCTTACCAGTTTTATGGGGTCCATTATTTGTGCGTTGTCCCTAGTTCTTTTGCCTCCCCTCATCACTATGGCCACGTTCTGCATGGCTTGAGCCTTTATTATTCTTGGCTCTGCATTTACAAGATTTGTTTCTCTTTGTCTGACTCTTTCTTCCCATCTTTTAATGAGCTCTGGGTAGTCCTCTGTTGCGTGCGTGTTAACCCTGCACTGGGAGCACGAGGGTCTTCTAGGAAGTGGACATTCCCTAGCTACATGGCCCTCTTGGTCACAATTGTAGCATTTTATTGGTCCCCTTCGTCCCGCTCGGCCTCCTCTCATGCCTCCTCCTCATCCCCTGGGATCCTCGTTCACCCTATATGAAGGCTTGTCCAATCGTTTTGCCAAAGCGTCCAGAGCTCTACACTGCTCCGTTCTATGGGTGGTAGACGTACAGAACTCACAGTATACTTTGTTCGAGATGTTGGAGTATTTTTGCGGTATGGGACATAGGCGGGGTGAGTGACCCATGTTTTTACATATCTCGCAATACTCAGTCGTCGCTAAATTCTGTTATGCGGGGAACCCTGTGTACGAGTGTTGCGGCCGATATAATCCCTGGGTGTTTATCTGCGGAACCCCTCATACTAGCGGAGCTCCCGGTGCCCCTGTTGCCGGTGTTCCCACGTTTTGGCCCCACAGTTGAGGACATTCAGTTACCACGTGTCCTTCCATTAGACAGTGCGTACACCATACATTTGGCCTTGCTGGATGCATGGGTTGAATTTCTTTCAATTTTTCTGTCAGGCTAGCTATTTGATGCTATAGTCCCAGTATGAAAGGGTCCTGAGCTGATGCCCCTCCTTTAAATTCTTGTGAATATCCCTCCATGGCCTCTATCTTCATAGCCCGCTCTAATGCATCTTGCAACGTCTCGATCTTCTGTTGTTTTAGTCGGGTTCTTGTTAGTGGGAGAAGGGCCTTGATAAACCAATCTCTTTGATGGTTCGGATCGATCGGATAGCTGATTTTTCCAACCACATCCTTGAATCTCCTCATTAGATCCCATGCAGTTTCCCCTTCTCGCTGCTTGATCTTTCACATCTCTGATAAACCCTGCTGATCTATTTGGGTTAATTTGAATTCCTTCACGAAATCCCTCTTTACATCATCTAATGCTAGGTTCTAATGAGTCTTAGACCACTTTATAAACCAGCGTAGAGCTCTCTCCCGGAGAGTAGTTTGAAATTTTACCAACTTAACTATGTCTGGTGTCTGTTGAACCCTCCAAATGGCTTCACAGAGGTACCAGTGTTGTTCCACATCGTCGTTACCCCTCCCAGAAAACTCTGGGTACCGGTTAAATAAACCTGCCATGCTTCCTTGTGTGGGGTTTACTAGAACAAATTCCCTAACCCCTGGTTGTGAAATGGTAGTACTAGCACTATTTCTAGTGTGTATTACTGCTATGGACTGGACATTATTCAACTTACTCGATTCCTGTAACTTAACAAAAAATTCACCTAGTGGCTGAAAGAGTACCAGGGGAAGGTCGGGACTAGAGCTACTTGAACTTTGGGGAATAGAGTTACCTAGGATTATGGGTGCCGACCCTTCTCGGAATAGCTGCTCCATTGCAACATGCAACTCCACATCGGACACCTCCTCGGGGCGCGTGTCATTTATGTCATACTCCTTTCCCTTTTCTGCTTTGGCTAGGCTCCTATACACCTACCGCACTTCCTTGGTGGTCCCCCCTATATCCTAGGAACTCGTATGTCCTTCCATCTGCTTCATCGTCTGAGGCGCCTCTCCCTTGTCTTTTCTCTTCCTTTCTTGTCTTTCAAATTCTTTCATCACCCTTTCTCGCCACTTCTCAGCGAGTTGCGCCCTCCGATGTGCTCGTTGTTCCCTTAACCTACTGGAGGTCTCAGCATCCATATCCCTATTCCCATTTTCAACGTACTCGTAGCATCTCTCCCTCAGGTCCTTCCCCCAGTACTGGAGGTTTAGGTCTCCATCTCAGACTTTTGGAACTCCATCAATCCTTCATCCACCATCAATGATCAGGTGATCATGTCCAAGTTGAAAAAATGCTCAAAAATGGAATTTCTCAGAATTGGTTGCAATCTAAACGACCGGAAAGGCCTCATTGCTGCGATTCTGGCACCGTGAACAGGACTCAAATCCGATGTCGTATGCATTAGGAGAATTTTGAGGTCTAAAATGGGCCTCCTAAGGAAAATGTACAATCAAAATTCACTTTATAAGAACCAATCACATTTTATGGGATGACATCATCCCTAATGGTTGAGGTGGCATTGCTTGAGTTAAAGGTACTTACTTGTCACATTCTCAATGGTTGATAAAAACTCATGGTTAACCATGGTAGTGCTCTAAGTACTTTTAAATTCATAAAGTAAAATACTCATAATAAATTCCATTTCACACTTTTTGAATAAAATAATATTATTGTCATTTCATATTTCTTGAAGAAAAAATGCATATCCTTATACTTTTAATATATTATATTATTTTCATATAGTATATTAATTACATGTTATCATACAATTTAAATAAAATAAATTTTAATTAATAGCATGTAATATAATTAAGAATTTATAAATTTATATTTATATTTTATTTTAAGTTATTTAAGTACAAATTACAAATGCATTAGTTGTTCAATGATAATGACTTTTTCTTGAAAATCTCATTCTTATTTATAGTCACATCAATACAATTTTTTTATTAATTTTATTTTGGTACAACTTTTGAATTGATGGTTACATGGATTGTGGTGCAAAAAGTGAATTGAAAATTCATTAATATTATTTTATTGGTTTAGCTATTATTTTATTATTTCCTTAGGAGGCCCATTTTAGACCTCAAAAATCTCCTAATGTGATAGATATTGAATTTTGAAGTTGCTCAATAACCTTAAAAACAGGACTTTTGAACCAAAAAATTTGTCTAATTTTGCAAAAGAAAAAATATTATGGAAGAATTTTATTTTTTATATGGTTTATGTGGGCTTATCAGAGGGTGCCACGTGGCCTCCTCGGAGGCTGCCACATAGCCCCAGTCCTATGGTTCAAAGTCATGTCAAAAACTTGTGGGTAGGGTAGATCGAACCTTTGACCCGACACCTCGGGCAGGGTCGACCCGACCACTACACCACGGGCGGGTCGGCTCGTTCAACACCAAAGCAAATGTCCGTTGGGCGAGTCGGGTCTTCAAAGTTAATGGGCGAGTCATGCAGTCGTGCACGACAATTCGGGTCGTCATTTGTTGAACTGGCGGAACATTTGTGTTAAGCCCGCAGGTGCTAGCCCCTTAGCCACGTGATCTGCGGGCTACGACCAAGGGCGCGGGTTAACAACTTAACCGCCAACGCTAACCATTTCCGGCTTTCTCGCATGTGACCGCGCCAGCACTGACAGTTAAATTTAATGCCTCCACCAACTTAGTGGCACGGTTCCGCCGTTCTGACCTGTCCGACTATTTTGGTGGGATTAACTAGAGTTCCTCCAGTTTTGGAGGAGGTTTTCTAGTGTCACTGGGCAAAATTTGTTTCGGTCATAACTTTCTCCATTTTCGACCAAACAAGATGAAATTTTAGTCAATTTTGGGTTTCTGGAGAATTCTGGAGTGTTTGGGACAGGTTGTAGAGCAAACTAAGGTGTTCTTCAGCCATTTTTGCTTCAGAGAAGAGGAAAGAGCCACTAGGGCCATTAGGAAGATGGAGTTGTATTGGGTTGTACTTCACTATTTGAGGTGAAGCAAAAGCCATTTTTAGCTTATTTCTGTATTCTGAAGTCAATTTCACAGCTGTTTTTGACTGTTTATGCATATTTATCCCTGTATAACCATTTTGAGCAACTTAATAGAGCAAGGACATGCCCATTGGGAGCCTTGGACCCGACAAATGTAGCCCAGGAGGGGTGAACTGCCTCATCAGTTTGCTGTGTTATGCTATAGTGAATTTCTCTTTCTATGTATTTATGATAAAATATGTTAAACAATAAACTTAATTAACATTTCCTCACAGAAAAACTCAGAAACAATTACCAAAAACATTTTGTTTAACCTGCAAGACATGGAGAATAGGTTGCACATTAATTTTAATGGAAATGGATACTTTGCATAGCATTACAAATAGTTCCATTTTCATATCAATCATAGCCTTGATCCACAGGGGGATCTCCTTTAACAGTTCTTCGTGCAACCCTAATCTAAATACGTCCTCCACTTTCGAGAAAGACTGGTAGCATTCAACTACGAACTCTACTATGTATCCTTCCAAGGTAGATTGCACCCAGAAATCTACAACTCTGGTCAAATTGGTATCTAATCGATGGAGTGATACCAGAGCTATGTGCACCCACTTACGACAGACCTTCCGCAAGGCTCTTGGAACTGTCTTGGTCTGTAGTCTCCGCATGATCTGAAAACGTGAGAACTTATTATTTCAAATACAGAGATAGACTGTTGGGGCATTCACTGGTTATTTCACCTTTCAAAGAAAGGATGAAACCAGAGGTTACCTGGCCCACAAACAGACTCTGCATAAAGAAATAATCAGTAAACACTAATGATCTGGTTATGAAAGTATTTGCTACTAGTTCAAAGTATGCATCAACCATAAAAAAATGTGTGAAAGCTTTAAAATGTGTTTTACAATTGGAACAAAGTGACTTTGAGAAGTTTATGTGTCTTTTTACATGTAAGATGCTTTTTTCATTTTACTGTTTAACATATGTAATTCTGAAAATAAGCAGCAATAAACACACAACACATAACTCAGCACATGATGAGGCAGTTCACCCCTCCTAGGCTACATCTGCCGGGTCCAAGGCTCCCAAAAGGGCATGTCCTTGCTCTTAAATTGGTTATAAAAAGTATAGAAAGCCTAAACATGAAAAATTAGTTGCATATATGGATTCAGAGAGCTGAAAACAATAATAATTGACTATAGTTTCACCTTAAACAGATAACCATAGCCTAACACAGCTCTCCAATCCCCAAGCCCTGGTGGCTCTTCAAGCTTCCACGCTGATCAAACACCTGAAGAAATGCCCTGATGGCTCTGAAACCTACTCCAGTGGCTCTGCAATGCTCCAAAACCACCAAAACAAAAAAAAAATCGTTCCAAATGGACTCTCCTAGCCCAAGTTATGTCCAACTGAAGTTTTTGCCCAATGTTAGGCAAAAATCCCACAAATTGTGGACTAACTGTAGATAGCTCCACTAATTTTGGCACTGGCGCCATTTTTGGGTGGACTCCTCCAAATTAGGCGGAACCGTTTCAATGGGTAATGAATGTTAGGCTCCAGCGGTCACATGCTAACCGCAACCGTCGGAGCATTAATCGTTAACTATTTACTTTTTTGCCAGTTCTGACGTATCCTTGGGTTCTGGCGTTTGGGTCTTACGGTAAAGGAATGGGGTCGGGCCCTCTACTTTTCCGCCCACCTTCACGTATTACCACGTGCCTTTAAACCTTCCACGTAACCTTTTAAAACATTACATATGCCACATTAAATCTTTGGACGTATGCATTTCCATTTTCAAATTTTAATAACATATGTGTGGTTTTAATAATTGATTTTTAATAAGGTTTAAAATTTTCTTAAAATAAATTAATTAAAACATATATTAAATAATATAATATATGATTTTAGGAATTTGGCTTCTGTGATCCATAAAATGGTGTAAAATTTTTTCGGTGAAAATCACATAAAACAAATTTTTGTCGACGCGTTTCGAACCAGCCAGTGTGGTTCATCATCGGGACAAGATGAGAAATCTGATCAGGAAACCAATTTAAATAGAACAAGACCGCTCCAACTAGCCGTTGGAAAAACGGCTAGTTTGACTAGAATAGGAAAATTATTTTTTATTTTTTATTTATTTTTTATTTTTTAAATTTGATTATATTTTTATTATAAATTCTATATAAATAAAAATAAAATATAAAATCAAGTCAAATTAAATAAATAAATCAAATATAACATAAAATAAAATAAAATAAAATAAATAAACAAGTAATAATAATAATACTAATTGATCAGTACACAACAATAATTAGACAAAAAATTTTCGCTCTGCGCTGCTCTGCTGGCCTGCGCAGCCATTGCATGAGCGCTGCCACGGCCCTCGTGCTGCAGCTTCGGCCCTCACGGCCTTTGGAGAGCCCGATCCAGCCATCTCCAGATTGGATCCGCCCCTCAGACTCCCGATCCCGCCTCCGGCCTCCCCAGAGCTGCGCCCTTTGATCTGTGGCTCGATCTGCTGCCCAGATCTGTAGTTGTGCTTCGGATCTGTCTCTGCTTGGTTTCAGAAATGCCTCTGTCTGGCGAAGGAAAAGTGAGCTTCTGATCTCGACTATGGAGACCCAAGGCTCGCCTCTCGGGCCCTCACAGTCTTCTCCTCCGGATGACTCTGCCGCGTTCTCCTCCTTGATTGCTTCGTTGCCTAAGAAGAAGAAGCCTGACGCATCAAAGTTCGTTAAGAAGCTCGATGATGTACCAGAGGTAAACCTACCTCCTGAGGGACCGATCCAGGTCGCCTTGTCTCTTGCAGATCGTGCCCTGGTGGGTCAATTTACGGGTCTCTGGCCCTCTCCTAAATCAACCGAAAACTGGGTCGTCAGGAACTGGATTCCGCTGATCAAGAATAAAGTCACCTCGTACTTTCTTGGAAGAGGCTACTTCCTGTTCGAATTCAACACCAAGGAGGATAAAGACCTGATCTTCAGGAATGGACCCTATTTCATGGGACCTCAGGGCCTCTACCTCAACAAATGGACCCCAGATTTTGATCCGGCTGTAGACGTACCGTCGGCTGTCCCCGTTTGGGTTAGGCTCCCCAACCTACCGGTACACTGTTGGAACTAGGACTCTCTCAAACACATTGGCAACTCACTGGGAAAATTCATAGATAGAGCCAACAAAAATGATCAATATGACTGCGCCCGGATCTGTGTCGAGGTAGACCTCGAGGTGGGTCTTCCAGAGGCCATCAAACTAAAGGTTGGAAGCTGGATGCATGTTCAAGTCCTGGACTACGAACAGCTCCCCTTCAAATGTCGTAAATGTCACATCTACGGACATTTTTCTAGAGGTTGCCCAAATAAAAGCGATCCAGAAAAAGGAAAGGAGGAAGGTTGGAACCAAGTCAAAAGGCCAAAGACAAACCACAAGAAATCCGGGGCACAAGGATCTCAACCTGCCGCTGCCCAAAACGTATCCTCATCAAGAAGTCAAGAAAATAGGTACGAGATCCTAAGCTCTGCGGAAGAAGCCCCCAGGGAAGAGGAGAGAATCGACAAACCAGCAGAAAAATCGACCTCAGCAGGAACAAGACCCGAAGAGAGTATCATGGCAAGGGACAAAGAAAAGCAAACAGAAGCCTCTGAGGAGGAACATGACTCAGAAGAGTCCGAGGAAGATGGAGAAATCAGAGATATGCAGACTTCGGTCAGAAGATATGCAAGGGGACGCAAATCTGCAAGAGAAAAGAGAGATCAGGAAACCTACAAAGACAAACTCCAGGGTAGTCAACCCACGCTGGAGAAACTTCTCAGCAAGAATACGAAAACAGTCAAAAATCAAGCACATGGCTCCAGGGGAGCCTCCCATCAAAGAAATAAATGATGAAGACCATCTCCTGGAACTGCAGAGGAATGGGGAGTAAAGTTAAAGAAGAAGCAATAAGAAGCCTAATAAGAAGAGAAACCCCGGATATTCTTCTGATCCAGGAGACTAAAATGGAGGACAAAGAGTTTCTCCAAATCAACAAAAAGTTTTGGAAGGGAAGCAGCGGACTAGCAGTTTCATCAAGGGGAGCCTCTGGGGGTTTGGGCTCTCTCTGGAACCCCCTCAAGTTCACACTGGTCTCTGAGGTACACAACAGCCATTGGCTATTCCTGAAGCTACACTCGGAAGAAACAAGGGAGGATATCTGCCTGTTCAATGTCTATGTTCCTAATAATACAGGCGAGAAAAGGGAGTGCTGGGACTCCATCAGACAACTGGCGGAGACTGAGAACCTGGGAAATCTCATTATTGCAGGTGACCTAAACATTACCCTACGCTCGGAGGAAAAGCGAGGAGGCATAATTGTTATGGATCCAGCAAGGGAGTGGGTGGAAGACCTCATGCAGGACTGGGACCTACTCGACATCCCTCCAGATAACGGTAAGTACACCTGGACCAATAAAAGAATAGGCCCTGGTTATATTGCTGCTAGACTTGATAGATGTTTGGTGCAGAGTTCTTTTCTTCTGCTTGGATTAGAATCCAGGTTACACATCCTCCCTTGCAGTGTCTCAGATCATAAACCCATCATGTTAGAGATGTCAGGACCCAAGGATCTGGGTCCCATCCCTTTCAGATTCAACGCTCTTTGGGTTAAGGAGCCCGAGTTTAATAACTTGGTTCAAGACAGTTGGAAAATGCCAGTGAAGGGCTCTCCCTTCTTCATCTGGGAAGAAAAGCTTAGAAGGTTAAAAGCTGCCCTCAAAACATGGGCCAAAGCTCTTCCCACCCCTGCTCAAAAGAGAAAGCAGGCCCAAGACAATCTTATTCAGCACCAAGCCCAAAGTGAGGATGTAGAAATCACCGCAGAAATTTTAGACAAGGAGGAGGTGCTGCAACAAATTTACCACAAAGCCTGCCTCTCAGAAGAAGAGCACTGGAGACAAAAATCCAGGAGTTTATGGCTCAAAGCGGGTGATAGAAATACTGCCTTCTTCCATAAACAAGCTCAAGCAAGGAAAAGTATCAATTCTATAGCAGAAATTAAAGATGGCAATATGATTCACAAAGACAATGAGAGTATAAAGAAGGCAGCCTTCAATCACTTCCAAAATCTCTACAAAGAAGAGGGAGAGACTGATCCAAATTCCAAATTTTTGGAGGCAATTCCTACAAAGATCTCCCCCTTTATTAATCAGCAGCTCGAAGCAAAAATCTCCATTCAAGAAATAAAAGATGCCCTGAACAGTATGGAGCCTGACAAAGCCCCAGGCCCGGATGGCTTCACGGCCAGATTCCTACAAACTTGCTGGCAGATTGTGGAGAAAGATTTCTTCAAGATGATCCTGAAATCACAAAATTGCCAAAAAATTGGGGGCAGTACGAATTCTGCCTTTCTGGCCCTTATCCCCAAGGAAAAGGGTGCAAAAGAATTCAGTCGGTTTCGCCCAATCTCTCTTTGCAACATTGGATACAAATTAATCACAAAGGTAATAGCAAACAGGCTAGCAGGCATCCTTCCAACGATCATTCCTGAGAATCAAGGAGGATTTGTTCAGGGGAGACAGATTGTTGATAACTACATCCTGGTGCAAGAGGCGATCCATTCGAGTCAACTTCGAAAAGAAAAGGGTATGGTAATCAAACTAGACCTGGCAAATGCCTTCGACCGTGTCAGACATAGCTTCCTATGGGAAGTTTTGAAAAGGTTCGGCTTTGGATTAGGTTTTGTAAACTGGATTCGAGCTAGCATTGCCGACCCATGGATTTCCCCCTTGGTGAATGGGAGAGCAGCTGGCTTCTTCAAAGCATCAAGAGGGCTCAGGCAAGGCTGCCCCCTCTCACCGCTGCTTTTCGTTCTTCAAGTCTCTGCCCTAAGCTTCTTCCTAGATCAGAAATTGGAAGATCAGGAGATTTTGGGGCTTAACATAGCCAGAGGTGTGAAAAATGTAAACCATACTCTCTTTGCAGATGATACCCTCCTGTTGGGGGCTGCCACATCTCGATCTGCCATTAGGTTTAAGGAAGTTCTAGATGATTTTAGCGATGCTACAGGAAGCAGCCTAAACAAAGGCAAATGTAAAGCCTACTGCTGGAACATTTCTGCTCACTCTCTCTCTGCCATATCCAGAATTCTCGACTTTGCTGCCACCCTCAACTAGTCCTCCTTTATATACTTGGGACTCCCCATCTTTCGCAACCTGGTATATTGCAGAGATTGGGCACCTCTTTTGGACAAATTCAAGACAAAATTTCAAGCCTGGGGCTTCTCATGGCTAAATATTGCAGTCAAACTTGTTCTAATCAAATCAGTTTTAAGCAGTCTCCCTATATTCCAATTTTCTGTGCTCTTAGCACCCTCAGGCATCATAAAGAAAATGGAAGCCTACATCCGTAAATTTTTCTGGAAAGGTGGAAAATTAAATGATAGAAAAATTCCGCTGATCAGATGGAAGAAAATCTGTATGCCTTTGATGGAAGGAGGACTAAACATCAAAGATCTCTGCTCCCAAAATATCGCCATGGGGGCCAAGCTCTACTGGCGAATCATCGCTCCACACCCAGGCTGGGCGCAAAGAGCCCTCTGGAAAAAATATCTCACGGGGAGCAGGAAAAGATCTTTGGAAAATACTCTGCCCACTACAGGAACGCACTTGGTTAAGCGTTGTCACAAAACTGTGGCTCTCATCAAAGAAAATTCGTTTTGGATACCGGGCAATGGTAAAAACGTAAAGATCTGGGAGGACAGAATAATGATGCATCCACCCTTAGCATCGATCACCTCTTTGCAAGCGCTGAGACAATGGATGGAGTGCGCTGGGTATATGACACTGTGGGACATCTCACAATTCTCTGACAGAGTATGGCAGTGCTGGCGCTTACCTCCCGTGCCTCCAGAGTATGCGCAGGCCAGCCACCACCTGTTGACAATGCTTCACGGTAAATCGCCCCTTCATTCAGGTAAACGCGATGTTAGGGGCTGGGGAACAGGTCCAGGTTTCTACACAGTAGCGCAGGGGTATAGGTGCATACAAGACCGTCCATACGTCGCCCCAAATCCCACTGTGTGGAAGGCGCTGTGGCAGTATAAATCCTTGCCAAAGGTCGATTTTTATTGCTGGCTGCTTTGCCATAAAGCGATTTTAACAGAAGATAAACTTAAAAAAAAAGGCTTCCAAGGCCCATCCAGATGCCACATGTGCTGTGAAATGGAAGAGAGTGCCCAGCACATTATTCTGGAATGCAAATTCTCTAGAGCAATTTGGCAGATCATTATGATTTATTGGAAAACAGAGTTTAACCTCCCTGTATCTATCTCAGACTTATTTGCTAATTGGCACAGCTTGTATCCAGGAACTCTCCCAAAAAACGAAAGATTCAAAGCAACATGGTTTTCCTTGCCAAAATTCACATGCTGGCAAATTTGGCTCGAGAGAAACAGAAGAATCTTTAGAGATGAAAAACTAAATCCTCAGCTCATCAGCATCAAAATAAAAAATCTTTGGAAAGAAAACTTGGGTGAACAGTTATCGGAAGCCAACTTAAATCAAAATGACCTAGATTGGGGAGCCTCAATGGGTCTTCACTTCTCTGATGAAACAAGGCAGCAAAAGAACTTAAAAGAGTGGCAATTCAGAGGAAACAAACAAGAACTATCAGATTTTCTCATCAGACAAGATAGACATTGCTTATTCTTCGATGGGGCTGCGAAAGGCAATCCCGGTCTCGCTGGGGCAGGAGGAATTATAAAGAACAAGGAGGGCAGAACAGAGATTAAGTATGCTTGGGGCCTCGGACACTCAACAAGCATCCAAGCTGAATCCTTGGCACTTCTGCAGGGGATCAAGCAAGCAAAGGCTACCGGCATTTCAGACTTAAGTGTCATAGGAGATTCCCAGTCTATCATCAAAGTTCTAGTGGAGAACTCCTCTCCTTCAGATCTTCGACTAGCTAGAACAATCTTAAGAATTCGAAGCATGCTGAAAGCCTTTCGAACTGCAAGCTTTCTCCATGTTTTGAGAGAAAACAATAAAGAGGCAGATTCGGAAGCCAACAAGGCAGTGCTACTTTCAGAAGGCTCCCTTTTGATAGACGAAACTGAGGAGTGGGACTCCATCCCATAAAGTTGCAATGTTTTTTCGCCTTATTTTACAACAATTTGTGTGTTTATATAAGTTAGGAAAAATAACAAATATGGAATATCTAGTCATGTGTAAAACTGAAGGATTTCCAACACTTGGGACCTATGCTCAGACAAAGGCAGAAAAAGTAAGGGCTAGGCCTGACACATTGTAATCTTGGATGGCATTTGGCCAAGTTCTAATATAAATACATAACCGCTCTTGTAAAAAAAAATAATACTAATTGATCAATTAATTTAATATTACTATAAAAAGAAATGATAATAAAAATAAATAAATAAATAAATAATAAAAAATAAATAAATAATTAAAAAATAAAATAAAATAAAATAAAAATAAAAAATAAAAAATAAAAATAAAAATAAATAAAATAAATAAATAAATAAATAAATAAAATAAAATAAAAATAAAAGTAAAAATAAAAATAAATAAATAAATACATAAATATTAATTAATTAATTAAAAATATAATAAATTAATTAATTAATTAATGAATTAAAAAATAAAAAATAAACAATAAAAATAAAAATAATAAAAGTAAAAATAAAAATAATATATATATATATATATATATATATATATATATATATATATATATATATAAAATAAAAACAAAACAAAACTACTAATCAAAACCAAATTAGAAAAATAAAAGGAGCACATCAGGAAAGAGTAAACAAGATCGACTAAGAGTGAAGAGCAGGAATCCAGCATCTGCTAACATTCCACCCATCATCCCTATTAAGGTTAACCGGCCTCTTCTCTATTTCCAAGGCTTCCCTTAACTTTCGGTGGTGGAAGTGGTCAATAGTTGCAATAACCTTAGTATCTTCAACACAAATATGGTGATTTGTTTTTTCAACATGCTCTGCCAAGGCAGAGGAATGAGATCTACCATGTCTAAGGTCAGCGACATGTTCATGAATTCTTTGGTTAATAGATTGACTAGTTTCACCAATGTAAGGGGTCCCACATGAACATGGAATTAAATAAACACCCTTACCATCCATCGGGCAAACCGGGTCTTTAACCGATCTAAGAGAACCACGGATAGTGCGGAGAGGCTTGAAAGTTGAAGAGACATTTTGTTTCTTCAATATCCTTGCGGTTTTATCAGTAGTACCTTGGATAAAAGGAAGGTGAACTCCAGATAACCGATCGCAAGGATCTTTCTTAACCTTAGGACCTTTCTCAGCTTTTTGAAAAGCTCTAAGACACTGAGCCCTGCTATAACCGTTCTTACAGAAGACATTAAGGAGATGCGATTTTTCCTATTCTAGTCAAACTAGCCGTTTTTCCAACGGCTAGTTGGAGCGGTCCTGTTCTATTTAAACTGGTTTCCTGATCAGATTTCTCATCTTGTCCTGATGATGAACCACACTGGCTGGTTCGAAACGCGTCGACAAAAATTTGTTTTATGTGATTTTCACCGAAATTTTTTTACACCAATATATGATTTATAAAAATCATATAAAATATTAATATACATATAATTCAATTAATTAATTAAACCTTAATAAAAATAAAATTATCCCAACACATAGTATAAAAAAATTTCCTTTCAAAATTGAAGGTTATTGGGCGATTTCAAAATGTAATATCTTCTCCATACGGTAACGGATTTGAGTGCCATTTGCGGCTACAGGATCATTTTGACGAGCTCTTTCTTTTCGTTCTAGTTTGAACCAATTCTAAGCAAATAAATTTTTGATCATTTTTCCAATAAGGACATGATCACCTAATCACCGCAACCAGTTATAGAGCTCCTTGGGAAATTTTCCCCAGAAGATATCATAGATATCACTGGCGGATTCAGAGAATAGAATCTGGTTCTTAACAGTCTTCTCTTTTTGCTATCTCACTTCCGCTTGTTGAGCCATGAACTAGTCTAGGTGGTTATCCCACCACTTCCATATTTCTTTCTCAAAGATCCATGATACCATGATCTAACTCTAGAATGAGATTTCAGGCCTCGAAAATGGAACCATTTGTTGGCAAGAAAAGAGGTCTCAGGGGTGAGACCCAGGTTCAGGAAGGTGGCCAACAAGGGTTTCTGCCGTAGTCTAGCACAACGCCGACATTTTCACCCTGCTCCGAGGAACAGAGAGTCTCACCAAGGCATGCCGTGACCTTAATAAGGCTAGGATCAGATCAGATATCAATTAAGCATGACAGATGCATAACCCATATAGACCTAAGTACCTTGAAGAAGTGTAAATACAAGACAGATAACAATACTCATGAACTTGATCAGAATGATAACCAAAAATTTAAAATAGCCGCATGTTCCACTAAACCATAACACAAGACAGAACTTAGAACAACAGCCTTATATTAGAAAGTATTGCATTAACAACAAAAGACAATTACAACACTCTTCAGAGCGTTCTTGACATAACTGGTTACAATTGCATCACATGATACAGAACATAACAATGTCAAAGAGAGAGAGAATAGAACAACATGAACATATCTCTCCTACGACTCCTGTTCCCTAATATCTACTGAGCCAACCTCCTTTCTCCACTGACCGACTGCCTATTTGTTTCATCGCCAGCACGAATGACAGTCCTTCCTTCCTTTCGGCTAGGCTGTTTACTGCTTTTCCCTGATTATTGGGAATTCCACTGATTGTCTTCTGCCGCTTCCTTGTGCCACCTGCTCTTCATTTATTCGCAGCCGTGACAAATCTCTGTCTACCGTGGTTGCGCTCTGCCACCTGTTCTCTGCAACACAAAACTGTTTAACTTCAAAACAAGGGCCCCAAAAATTACTTGAATGAATTCTGAGTATTAAATATGAAAACCACTGCAAATGGGACACACAAAGATATAGATAAGATAAACACTAAAAACTCAGTCAGAATCTCAGGTTGGTCAAGAAACAAGTCTACGTATTACTGAAACAATCAATTTACAATAAGCTGAAATTTTTCCAAAAATCTCCAACCCTTCACATTCAACTCTATGCCATTTAACAGACTTGTTACATCATGAGATGATCTTAATCCTAGCTAGATTCATCAAAATTTTGCCTAATGACACCTTGCATAACAATAAAACATCTATTTAATGACAAAATGATAGTTATCATACTTGACAGTCCTTTTCCTAATAGGACTCAAACTGCTCATTATGACATTTAACAACCTTATCTTCTAAAGCAATTACATATTTGACAAATATGCTTTCACATGTTCGAATTGGGGTGATGGGACTCATCACTACATGACCACTTAATTGATCTCCTCTGAAACTGGAAACAAAACCCTATTTTTTAGGCAAACTGGTCTTCTTCTTCCACGGATGCTTTGCCTACTAATTTATCTTCATTTCGTGGTCTTTAAGTGCTGAATAATTTCTTGTCATGGTCCTTTAACACTTAGTTAATATCTAGATATCCAAAGATGCTCCAAAACCTACTAAAAAAGCTCCAACATAGTACGCTACGAAAGTAAGACAGTTTCGTAGCGTACTTTCATAGTGCTGCAAAAATGTCATTTACCATCCATGTTTTTTGATTCTTTCCTTTGGTATGGTCTTCATAATCCTTAGAAACATCTCCCATACAAATTTCACCTCATGAAAGCTCCCAAAACTGGTTCAAAAAGAAAAAAAGAGAGCTACAGTAGTTTCGTAGCGTTTTGCTGTTCTTCAAGCCTAGGCACGCTACGAAACTGTTGAAAAGTGCTAAAATTCCAGATTTTTGTGTAACTTGAAAAGTAAACCTCAAAAGTGCAAAAACCTTGTTTCTAACATGCCATTAGCCTTAAAAACCATAAACCAACTCACATTATGATCCTTGAAGCATTTCTTTCTCATTTATGATGGGTTGAGCTATTGGCTCTTCAAGCACTGTCATTTTAAGGCCTTTTTTCTCTAACTCTTCATGAATTATTTCAAGATATTCCTGGAGGTCCTTAACCTGATCTTTCAACCTTCTATTGGCGGCTTTCAAATGTGTGTTCATCCTCCTGACATGTTTGGTCTCTTTCCTCACTGGAATGGTCCATTTGATAAGCTCCTGTGTATTATCCAAAGTCTTGGAAACAATGTCAACCTGTTCTTCCCAAATTGCCTTCATCTTTTCAAACTGAATCTTCTCTACACTATGTTTCCTTGCTTCTCTTTTCATAACATCAATTTCATGATTGGCCAATTTCAATTGTTCTTCAAGGAGTTGTAACTCTGTTTTTTCCATCACCTTCTCTTTTCCTTTCTTTGATTTGCTAATTGTATCTTTCTCTGTAGGTGATGAAAGGTAAATGATATCTTGTGGTGGCTGGACTGTGTCAGTAGGTGGATGAACCTTTTTTCTCCTCTCTAATAGCTTCCTAGCATGCCTTGTCATAATATTTCTTGATTGGAACATAAAACCTACATCTTCTCCCTCAAATTCTAATTTCTTTGAAGATTTATCCTTTTTTAACTTTTGTCCACCTTCCTCTATGTCCTCAGCCTGGACTATAGGAGTTTCTTCTATGTCAGTGGCATGTAAGATATCTTCAAGGTTTCCTTCAGCTACTACTCTGTCTTCTACAACCATTGTTTTCTCTTCTAAGGCCATTGTTTGGATCCTTGTCATCCTTTTTGTTCCTTGTTTACTCATATCTCGTTTTTGTTTTGTGGGTTTGACCACTTTTGACTTCTGTTTTGCAGGTGGGAAATTTGGTGTATCAAAACTCTGCAATTTATCTGTCTCCATCATAATTAGCTCACTTGGTTCTACTCTTGCAATTTCACTTGGTTCTGATACCAATGGTTCACTCTGTTATGCTGCTAATGGTGATGGAATTCTCCTAGGTTTAGGATTTCTTGAAGGAGTAAGAGCATCCAACTCAAAACCACTAACAAACAAAAATGATGACAAGTCTCTCCCTAACATTTGGAGTTCATCTAAAACCATCAGTTTCATTAAACCGTGATGAAACAATGAAGTCTCACTCCCTTCAAACTTTTCTTGGACCTTATCTGCCATTTTTGACAAAATTCTATGTAAATAGAAAGGAAGATCAAGGGAAATCTTACCAGTAAAGTGCAGAAGTAACTTGAAATGATATGAGTAGACTTTGTGGTATCTCCCTTCACAAGTAAAGTACTTTTGGATTATGAGCAACAATTTTGAGTAGTTTTCCTTTATGTAGCTTTTTGGAATGGCATTGTTGAGATCCATTTCAGTATCTTCAGGCTTCATAAACTCTTTGCACTGCTCCATGTTAAACTTGAAACCTTTGAACCACTTCTCCTGTCCTCTTGGAATCTCTGTAGCAGCTGTAATAACCTCTGGTGTGATGGAAAGATTGAGCATTCCCACTTTGGTGGATGTTCCACTAAAATTCAAAGCAAACTCTTTGGAAACTTGTGCATGGCAGCCTTGTAATTTCTCACAAAATAGTAAGCAACCTGTCCTTCTAAAAATTTCCACTGCTGTTGGGTCTTCATTAATCAAATTCATATATGCAGGTTCATATCTGAGACATTGGCCACCCTTATTTGCCCTTATTTTTTCTGGCAAGGTTTATTTGATGTATTCACAGCCTCGCTTGATGATTTGTAGCCTCGCTTGATAGTTTGCAGCCTCGCTTGATAGTGCTCAATGTAAACCTTTGAAAACACCATCCACAACTTTGGCTTAATGCAATAGCTCTCCAGAGCTCAATATCACGCAAGAAGGAATGAGAAATGAGAAATTACTGAATTAGGAAAGATTTTGAAGTTTTGATGTCTTCTCATGACCCAATGATGACTCATACATACCTAAAATAATGATGATGACTTCAGACCTGACCATGTATCTTGGTTTTATCCCTCCATGACTTGAATGGCATCTAACTTACCCTTTCCCAACGATTTTCTAACACGTAACAGCTAATCTGATAAGACAGAAAGGAAACCGCGCTTTCATAGTGTATCTAGTGTAAATTTGGTTGTTTTTGCTACGAAAATATCATGAGTTTCGTAGCGAAAAGTGACTTTTCTCAGTGTATTTCGCTACGAAATTGTGGTTTCTTGGCTAAAATGACATTTTCGGTACAAAAACCTTGGAAAGTGAAATGAGTCAGAAAATAATGAGTGATGTGACATGAGGGGATTTGAAAATGAGTGGGTTTAGACTTTAGGGTAAAAATAAACAAGAAAAATTTAATATTTCCCATGACCAAGCATGTAAAAAATGAATCCTACAACACTATTTTTGACACATGAACCTATTTAACCTTGTCAAATGATGCTTCATTTTTTTTGGGTGATAACAAAACCTCAGATTATTCATTTTTTGGTGCAAGTCTTCTATTGTTCCAGGTTGTGTAAGCATGTGCTGGGCTTCTTCAAGAAATGACTTGTATGTGGGATTCTGCCACATATTGTCTTATGTAGTGTGCTTTTCAGCATCGATTTGCTGCAACATAAGATCAAAATAATATTTTATCCCTTCAAAACTCCAATACGTGAAAATTATATTGACATGTTCGTCATGCATGTTGTCTTCCACATTCATATCTATAGATTCTGTGTATACCTCAACTAGACATGGTGTTGCAAGCCATGTTTCAATGAACTTTAACTCCTATTCATAATCAATATGTGTACCTGCACATTGGAAATCAATGTTAAAATTAAAAAGTTTTGCAGAGAGTGCTTTCTCCTGTTGCACTTCCTTCTTTGATCCTTCACAGACTTCTTTCTTTGCATCTGTCTTTATCTCTGTTTGGTTTTTTTCCTTCTGCTTTGCAATGGAAACTTTCTCCCGTTGCGCTTCCTTCTCTGCTTCTTTGCAAATTTCTTTATTTTTCTCTTTGTGGGCTTCCTTCTCTGCATCTACCTCTATCATTATCTCTGTCTCTATCCCTGTCTTTGTCTCTTCTTCACTAACCTGTGCCACTCCAAACAGGTTGTCTTCCACTGATTGAAGTGGGAATATCTCACCAAATAGCATCATGTTGATATCATGTTTTTGTTGCATCATCTGTAACTAGTCATCATTAGCCAACAAATCTTGATCAAATTTTGCATCAACTATATTTACCATAGTATTTTTACTCTCATCAACAAGCTCAGTTGTTGGATTCACCAAATCTTCATCATCAAGCTCTATTGTTGGATTCATGAAGTCGTCATCAGCAAGCTATGTTGCTGGATTAACCAAATCTCCATCAGCAAGCTCTGTTGCTGGATTCATCGAATCTTCGTTAGCAAGCTCCGTTGATGGAATCATCAAATTTTCGTCAGCAATCCATGTTTCTGGTATCATCAAATCTTCGTCCACTTGCGACTATGAATAGTGGGTTTCATGAGCATCTTCGTGCTGCTTCTGCACTTTCTTCGCAGACATCATCCACTTATGGCTGAGCACAGTAGGATTTAATAAACTTTTCATCTCGTTGTAGACCTATTGCTTTAGATCCACCTTCATCTTCAACTTCTGTGCTCCCCCTTGCACCAAACACCTCTCAAGGGTATCCCAAGCCTCCTTGGTTGTCTTAGCATCTGAAATCAAGAGAAGAATGCTTTCATCAACATATTATTTTATGCATTTTAATGCATATGCATCTTTTTGTCTCTTCACTTCCAGATCTAAAAAGATCTCAAACATCTTTTGTTTTTGCTTCAACCTCTTGGTTTTTCCCATGACCTCGTTGCTTGGCTTCCACAAACAGAAGAGTCTACATATGGTGATCAAATACCTTGCTTCTAAAAAATATCCTTTTCTCAAAAAATATCTTTTCACACATTCACTTTTGCAATGCTCTCACAATTTTAACAATGCCCCTTTTTAAATCTCCTTTTCCAAAACAATCTCCTTTTTATAAAAACTTCACACATGCTTTTTTCAACTCCTCTTAAAAAAATCTCCCTTTTAAAAGAAACCTTAAAAACAATTCCATGGGTTTTTTCAACATAAACTTCAAAAAAATCCTTTTAAAAAAGATTACATAAGCCTTTTTTTTTAAACATTTATACATGCACCATAACCAATTTAAAATTAAATTAACTTCAAATAAAACAAGTGAATCATTTTTCAATACGAAAGCCCCTTTTAAAAATACGTTCTTCATGCATTTAACTTTTCCTTTTAAAAATCCGTTGAATGCCTTATACCTTCATGAATTTAACTTTCCCTTTTCTTAATTAATGCATGAACCCTTTTAAAAACCCTTTGAATACATTGACCTTCATGCATTTTACATTGGTGCTTCAACAAATAACTTTAACCCAAAAAATCACCTTAACACAGGCGCTTCAGGCTAGACCAGCGTGCTTGAGGAATCGATACAAGTTTTTGAAACTAACGCGGATGTTAAGACTCCTTTGCTGCATTAGTAACGCTTAATGCATTTTATAATAAACTTGGCTGCGTTAATAACATAGTACTCTTATTTCCTGGAGTGCGTTATCCCGAAATAGTATTTTTTTTTAAAATAAAAATCGATTTTGAGCTGACCTTTTTTCAATTCCTTTCGTCGGTTTTCGATGGCTTTGCCTGGATTTTCTATTTTGGTGTTGCTTCTTTGCAGGAGGCATCTTCAACTTTCTTCAAACTTTTGTTGCTCTCTCAAAGAGTCTTATGCAAGCTCGCCTCTTCTCTCTGCTTCTCCAACTTCACTCTTGTTGCTGCTCTCTCCAGTAGTCTTATGAAAAATAGCTCTGATACCATGACAAGAATTGAACACTGAAAAGAAGTGGAGCAGAGGTTTGATCTTCTGAGTATTACGAATTAGTTAAATAGGATTACATGGAAAACATCAGTAATAAATAGCTCGAGTGTAACTCAACTAAACTAGACTAACTCAAACTGAATTGGACACTTGGACTGACAGTTTTGACACCTAGCAAGTAGTTGGAATTAGATTTTCCAACAGCTACACAATTTATGTTTAACCATGTCATTACCTAGTTCGGTGTACCAAAAGAGTTAGTCTCCGACCATGGAAAACACTTCGAAAACAAAAATTTCCAGGAGCTATCTCACCACCTCCGATTCACACATGAATTCACATCACCATACTACCACCAATCCAACAGATAGGTAGAAGCTATGAACAAAGTACTCAAAACAATGTCACAACACATGGTGAATAACCACAAAAAAAACTGGCACCGCATGCTTTTCTCTGCCCTATGGGCATACCGCATGACTGCGAAAACATCAACGGGGTTCACACCCTTCCACTTGGTATACGAGGTCTAAGCCGTGATTCCCATCGAACGCGAGATCCCAAACTTACATGCCACTATCGAACTCCTCGACGACACCTAGCCTTTAAAGCAACGCTTAGTGCAACTAGAGTTCGTCAACGAAAATCGACGACAGTCGCTTCAACACAATGAAGCCCATAAAAAGCGGGTGAAAGCATCGTTAGATCGCAACATCACCCCTCGATTATTTACCGAGGGGAAGTTATTCCTCCACTACGATGTCGCGAAAGAAGCCCTGGGTCCAGGAAAATTAGAAACCTTTCGGAAGGGACCCTATATCATAAAACATTGTCTCTTAAAGGGGGAATACATATTGACACAACCCGACAGAACATGCCTGAGCAACCCCGTCAACGATATTTACCTCAAGAAATTTTACCGATAACGGCCACGAGGGCTCAACCCTAGAGATAACATGCACATGCCAAAAATTTATTTTGATCACAGACTTGTCACAAAAGCGCTCTGGTGTCACAAATGGATCTTCAATCCAACCATTACTTTGGGTTCGATGATGGATCATCACGATGGTCTCAAAATTTAGCAACTGCTGCCTCGGTCATCTACCACCCTGACCGATCACCATTCTTCACCAATGGAGTATGCATCAGATCAACGACAAAAAATCAAGCAGAATATGACACCGTCATTGGGCTCATGTGCAACGTCTTCAATCAAGGCATTCACCACTTGCATATCTACCTTGATTCCCAGTTATTGGTTTCACAGTTAATCCAAGATTTTGAGGCACGAGATTCATATCTCTTTAGAAAATATTTGTGTGCAAAAAATTATGTTGTCAATTTGATTACATTAAATTCACATATGTGCAAAGAAATCAAAACCTGAAAGCAGATCACATAGCTAACCACATCCTAAACTGGAATGCATCTCAGATAAACCATCATACATAAAAACAAAAAACATAAAAAACATAGATATCCATCAGCAATACACATCATCCTAGATCCATGAAAAAATATAAACAATGGACACACCATATAGAGCCGCAAAAAATACATCTCTCATATATATATATACCAAAAAATGTATGTCTGAGTAGAAAATAGTGAGTCATGTATCTGACCCACAGGTCAACCAAAAATAAATATACACATGTCATCAAAAATAAGGGAAGCATCCTCATAATGGGTGCTTTACCTGTGTACAAAAATCTCTAGGGCTACGCCCCTCAAGGTTGGGAATTTGGACCCATAGCTGCTGCAGGTGCTAGTACTGGGGCATCTATCAAAACTGAAGTCACCACATGGCACAGAGTCAATCGATAGCCCCTCGCTCAGGCCATCAGTGTCTCTAACCAGACGTCGTCCAAATAATCAACAAACCCATGGGTAGGCATAACTTGGGTCAGCTAGTCCACTCAGCCCCATGTGTCCACACCTCCTCCCGGACCTCCTCCCTACCCCCCGGCCGGGGGCGGAGCTCCTCGAACCCTCCGGTTCAATTGGTGTCCTACCAACCAAGCTGTAGGGCGCCCAACCTCGCTAAGATCTGCAAGAGTAACAAAAATATGTCAGTGTCATCATAATAAGCATATAAATCATAAATAATAAAAAAATGCAGAATAAAACACAAAGATCATACCTGCTGGTCCCCAAGCATATCCAACAGGAAGACCCATATATGGTTCTCCTCGGAAATCTATCCCAGTGTATGGATAAGGAAGGAACATTTGAGGGTTGGCCTCAAACCAAGCCTTGATGGTTGCGTTCCAATAACGCCCCACTGCACCTCCCCCACTGTGAGGCATCACTGGAGCCCATCTCCTCATGCGAGGGCCCCGATGACCCCCGTAGGCACAACCACCACGGGCCGCAGAAACACCACTGTCTCGTACATAATGCTATAGAGGATGCTAGCATAGGTGAATAAATTAGATCCATCATGGATCTTTGCTAACTAAGCCACCATCGTGTCATAGCAGTGATGGGAAAAATCAAAGAAGTGCCCAACCCTCAGTTGGTGCAAGACACCTATCTACGGCCTTGATGCCCTGTGCAGCGACGACGAAATTTTCAGGCCCATAATCACCACCAGAGCACATCGCTAGGCCAAATCGATCACTGATGTTATCAAAATGCACCCCTCCGTGAGAGGCGCCTTGCCACAATGGATATCTGTGAATCGCCGAAGATCGACCCTCCCAGAGGGGAGCAGATATGGAAGCACCTCACCTTGAGGTATTAGCCCTGTCACAAAATATATATTCATTTCCAGACGGATAGTCAAGTCACATCCTTGTAGCACCATCACTCTGCGCTTCCTATTCCAGCAGCGGACCAGGTAATACAGTAACCGATCCTACGATTGCATGAGGTCATTCTCAAGAAACTTGAGAAAACCCCATCGCGCCAACTGTTGGAAAGCATTGGAATCTTGTGCCACAACCATACGGAGGTCAGGCCAGTCTCTCTCCCTCCACAACATCCTGTCACCAAACAGATACACATCAGTGACATCAAAACACCAAAAAACTGAAAATTTTCCCAAAATTTTTCCAAAAATAACCTTGGCCTTTCAACGTGCCTGTATCTCAGATAGGCGCGGAGGCCGTGCGTTGAAAGCATTGGCAGGCACGGAATTTGCGCACAAATCCTCAGCTTCGCGTGGTCAAGGAGAAAAATTGCTAGGGTTCTGTACAAACCCAGTTTGTACAGACATCTGCCCAGTCACACTGAAAAAATTAAATACAGGATGTTCTGGGGCCTACTTGACTCTAGTAGCGCGAATCTCGAGTGCACAGGCAGACCAAAATGGCAATGAAAGCTCAACAACGACATCTGACCTTTCAAACTCTCAAACATTCAAATGTCGTAAATCAGACGAAATGAGCCATATTGGCCTATATGTCACCCTTTTTAAATTATTTGAAGGACTTCAACCATAACGAGAGCTCAGAGGACCCAATTGGAAAACCGAAAGCAACACAGTGATCAACACTTCATAACGCTCAAAGGAGGCTCCACACATTCACATCTATGAATATATATATATATATATATATATATATATATATATATATACACACACACACATAGACATATACATTTTTTTTTTTTCCTCGAGAAAAAAGCGTAATTTTATTACTGCAGGTGAGTACAAAATTACAATGAGAAACACATAGTTGTGTGTTCAAAAGAGACAAACCCAAGAATTTGTTTACAAAAACAGTAACATAGTGAAGACAAGCCTATGCAGGACCAGTAGCTGACTAAAACAAACTGTTCATAAAAAACAAGTTGTTCATATAGTCCCTTTGGAGAAAACTGCTGATCAACAAAACGAAACACTGCTCTACTATAAGCAGTCCAGCAAGAATTCACAGCCAAGAAAAAGAGATTTTTACTACTCATCATGATTCCAGACATAGTTCAAAAATTCAAAAAACGGGCCAGTTGGAAGCACCCAACTGATAATACGCAATAATCTTTAAAGAAAACCACCCAGGAGAACCGATGACACTGTTTATCATTTATTAACTATATCCAGCCCTCTGTTGTAGCCCTGCAAGTGAGAATTACCGAAAAAAAACCCAGTGGTTTCAAAATCTCCAACAGCATAAGAAAACGGGAAAGCGCTCACCAAGTGTAAGCAGCCAAAACAAAACAAAACTGTTAGACAGTTTTGGCCCACTGCAAACTGTCCACCAAGAAAGAAGCCCTTATAAAAACAGTTAAATTTCAATTCCATCTTCAACATAAATTGTTGTGAAAAAGCGCACACCATGAGTATGATTCCTATTGGCTTAATGTTGTCCAGCCAACCAAAGAAACGCAGAAACCTCTCGGTCAAAAAAGAAGGATGTAAATATTCATAGATATTGCTATTCAGGTTTTCTCTAATCCTTCAGAAAACCACTGCCTGCAGGATCCCTCTCTTAGAAGTTCGATCAAAGTAAGCAGCCCTCAGAATCAATCCCGTTGAGACAGCACACGTTGTGAAAGAAGTCAATTGGCATTTTGTTTTCAGTCCAAAAAAACGAGTGATAATTTCCATCCACCCTCACCAATCTGTTGAGACAACACATTATGAGTATGAAAACTGTTGTCAAATTGTTGACAGGCCAACACATAAACCTGTATCCACTTAATCGAATAAATATGGGTGGAAGTATTCAGAAATAACACCATCCATATGTTCTCTGATCCTCCAGATACCATCATCCTGCAAAATTACCCTCTTTGAAGCTCGATCAGTCTCGTCATTGTTTTCTCAGTAGATATGCTGACAGGAGAAAGAAACAAATGAACGGAGGATCTCCCCAATTGAGCAGAACAGATTTTGTAAATGATGAACTCTGCAAATCTGAATTCCTTTAATCCAATTTATTACATTCAAGGAATCCCCAAAAACATTTAGCTGCTTGCAACCTTTCTCCACAGTGAACAACAGAAGAATCTTGAGGCTCAGCAATTCAACAAAATTATTTGTCCCTACCCCAAGCCCAACAGAGATCTCATACCAATGAGATTCCGAGAGAAACAGTAGAGCTCCACCACCACAAACATTTTGCTGCATGGCTCCATCAAAAAAACCCCAAGGGTTCCTCCTATCAATATCCAAGAGGATGACCTCCCTTTGATTGGCAGCACAGATATGAATAGGAAAAGCAGAGTGCAAACCAACAGTCATGGCACCCACGATCTCAGGAGTACTGACAGAACCATCAAAAAGTAGACAATTTCGAGCCAACCAACAACCCTAAATAACAAGGAGCGGCAGAGCTTTTAGATTCTTCTCAGCATTAGACACCCACCACGCATCCCAAGCATGAGATACAGAAATGCCCTCCCATCTACACTGGATACCCAATAACCTGGAACACTCCAACCAAATACCTTTAATGAAAGGACAACTGAGGAAAACTTGGTTAACTGATTCAACATCATATTTGCACAAACAACACTAGCCAGGACCCTGAAAACATCTGTTTTGCAGCACATCCCAGGTAGGGACCTTATTTTCAAGGACGCACCACATAAAAAGTCGAGTCTTAGGAGGACAATGCAATTTCCATAGATTCTTCCACCACCACCACTCCTCACCCAAGACAACCTCAGCACTAAGTTTTGTGTAGCCAACCCGGGGAGAATAGATCCCCGAAGGATCAAAATCCCAAGCAATCTTATCATCCCTATCCAAAAGCACAAGATGAGCCTGCTTTAAAGCCCGAATATATACAGCCAGTGCCCTCTCATCATAGTCCTCTAGCCCCAAAGAGGAGGTCAATAACCAAGACTGAATGCCCAACCTTCTCCGAACCGGATCAGCAAGTTGGGAGAGAAAAGTAATCCCCTGCTGCCTTAGGGCCTCAACCGTACACCTGGGAAGGAGGTGTTGTAGAACACTTCCCATCCAAGGATCCTCACCCACCCGAAGCTTCCTTCCATTACCCACATCCCAAGCCAGACTTGTTTCCAGAATGTGAAAAGATTTAACAAGGGCCTTCCAAATCACCGATCCCCCAGCAAAGGATTTTCTTGGAATCCTTATCCAATCAACAATGGAAAAAGGAGCAATATATTTTTGAGAGATCACTTGAGTCCAAAGGCTATCAACATTGATGAGCCTCCACCCTCCCTTAGCAGCAAGAGCCTGAGCAAAGATATTTTTCAGACCCCATCCTCCCAACCCTTTTGGGACAGCAATTTTCTCCCACCGAATCCAAGGGGTCACCAAAGAATCCTGTTTCCCACTCCACAGGAATCTAAAGCAAATCCTCCTGGCAGCCTCCAAAATACCCTTTTGAATCCAAGACAGGGACAACCAATAAACCGGGACAACCTCCAAAACCGACTTAACTAAAATCAGCCGCCCAGCTCTAGACAGCCATTAATGAGACCAAACTTTTAAACGTTTGTCCAGCTTTTCCAGCAGCCAGTTCCAATCATTTTTCCTATAATCATTGGGTTTTAAATGGAACCCCAAATAATTCAGACCAACATCCAAACCAACAGAGTTATAGGGAAAGATCCTCATGAACTCACGCCTCTCCTCTTCCCTCAAAAAATGTGTAGAAATGGAAAACTTCACAACATTCACTTCCATTCCCGTTGCTTTGCCAAAAAAATCCAGAATCTCACCAATAGAGTTAGCATCACGCACCGACCCAGAACAGAAAATTAAAACATCATCCACAAAAAGTAGATGAGTGATGAAAAAGTTGGGAGCAACTTGAACGCCCTTCAAGGAACCCTGTTTCTTTGCCTCATGAAGAGCTCTGCTCAAACCCTCAGCAATCAGTAAAAATAATAGGGGAGAAAGGGGGCAGCCCTGGCGCAGCCCCCTTTCAGCATGAAAAAAGGGAGATGCAGCCCCATTAAGCAGAACAGAAAAGGAGACAATTGTAATACAACTCATAATCCACCTAATGAAACCAATGCCAAAACCTAGGTGAGTCAGGGGCATACGAATATATAACCAGCTTACCCGATCATATGCTTTGGAGAGATCTATTTTCAGCACTGTCCCTTTGAGGTTCTTAGTCTTCATGCTATGGAGAGCCTCTTATGCAGTTCTGATTGCTTCATGAATTTGACAACCTTCCAGGAAGCCAAATTGTTCACCAAAGATATGAGTAGACAAAATGCCTTTGAGTCTTCTCGCAACCACCTTGGAAATCACTTTATAGATACAGTTGCACAACGATATGGGATGGAAATCAGCCAGAGAAAGAGGGTTATCCACCTTCGGAATAAGAGCTATGAAGGTGGAATTGAAGCAAACAGGAATCTGCCCAGAGTTCCTGGTATCCTCCACAACTTTCAACAGATCCGTCCCTAAAACGTCATAAAGAGCCAAGAAAAACTCGACCGACCACCCATCTGGGCCAGGACTTTTGTCTTTTTGGAAGCTATGAAGAACCTCCTTTAATTCCTTCTCAGAGACCTCAACCATCAAAGATCTATTATCAGCCTCCTCTACAAACCTCGGAAAATATTGAGCTACTCTTATCACTTCCGCAAGTGATGCTTGAGCTGGGGCCTTAAATAGATCCTTGAAATGATCAACCCCCAACTTAGATTTAGCCTCAAAAGAAGAATGCTCAATGCCCTGACCATCTCTTAAGCTCCATATAGTATTAGCCGCCTTCCGACCGTGAGCATATGCATAAAAAAAAATTGTATTCTCATCCCCACTAGCCAGCCATGTGGCCCTACTCTTCAGCCTCCAAGATTCCTCCTTATCCATAAGAAGGGAGTTCCTTCTTTTTTCAAGTAATACAAGAGTGTCTTTATCAACTTGGGATTGATAGCCTCCACCAATCCCCTCGTAAATCAAGCAAAGATCCTCTTCCACCTGTTTCAACTCCACATCCTCCCTCTGTCTTTTAGAAGCCGACCAAAACTTCACAGCATCCTTGATGCGTTTTAAATTTTCAGAAAATTGAAAGGCAGCAGAAAGAGGACTATCCACCCTAAAAGGAATCCATCTATCAAGAACCAGAGCTTTGAAAGAATCGTCCTCGAGCCAGATTTTGTTGAACTTCAAAGGGCTAGGAGGCTGCTTAGGCCCGATCTTGAACTCAAGAAAGATGGGGAAATGATCAGATGCACCCCCACTGCCTATCCACTGCCTAATCTGAAAAGGCCTGTCCACAATCTGCTCAGCCACCAGGAAGCGATCAAGTCTCTTCGCTATTCTGCCTTCAGCACATCTATTATTCCTCCATGTGGGTTTCATCTTTATGGGCTCAATGTCGAGCAAATTATTCTCCTCCAATTTTTGTGTGAAATATCCTGTCAAAGAATCGGTTTGAGCATGGGGACCCCAGACCTCAGACTGGCCCAAAGTAAAATTCATATCCCCTCCCAAAATCACCGAGTCTCTCTTGAGTAAAGAATTACCCAGGAGGGAATCTCAGAAATGGATCCTGTCATGATATGCGCCATAAATATTTAAAGTGTTAAAAGCTTCACCAAGCTCCAACGACAAGAAATTTAATCCCAGGACCGACTCCATACCCCAGAAATTCTGAGATTTGATTGTTCTATCATTCCATCCGACAACCAATCCACCCGACCTTCCTCTAGCATCCAGCGACTCAAAAGTCCATCCTGGCAACCAAACTTCCAATCTAGCTTTGACCACAGTCCCTTCACCTAAATTCTCTTGTAGCAGAATAATATCAGGACAATCAAAAAAAATAATTCTCCGGAAAGCAACTTTCTTATGGGGACCTGCCAAGCCCCTGCAATTAAAAGACATTATCTTCATTACACACCCGGCTTCAGGGATTGGCTTGCTCTAAGCGCCCTGTCAATCGAAATCTGCCTCCCATCATGAACATCCAACATAGCTCGATCCTGAGCTTTTGCCAAAAATTAGATCCTGCCCCTGCCCCAAGCAGATGGGGATTTTCCCCTCCCAAAACCACCTGCACCTTTTTTAGCACTAGATCTCAGATTATATCCAGTGCCCAAAGGGGCTGAGGTTACCACGGGGGCCAACAACTCTTCACCTGGATCGAAAACAGAGACAGAAGCCTTCTCTTGGAGTGCAGGCAGAGAAAAAGCAAGCTGAGAAGAAGTATTAGGAACAGAAAAAGAAACCTTACCACAATCATCCTTCCAAGCCGAGACTGTAGTCGATATCAGGTTTAAAAATATCTTGATGACAAGGGAGAAAGGAAAAGAGCCCATAAGTGAAGAGTTCAACACAGATAACACTTCTTTCAACATACCATCGACCTTCAATTGGTAGTCCACTCCATAATGGTGACTATGAACCTTCACAACAGTTAACGTTCCACACCCATATTTCTGAGAGAGTGACTCCTGCCCAGGAGATGGACCAGACTCCTCATTCAACGCCTGGTGATCTACAGCAAGCGGCATGCTAGAAACAGAGGCATCAGAATGTGAAGCGCATGAGAAGGTTGATATAGGCAATGCTTGCGAAACGTGAGGACCAATGCCAACCCCCTTCACCAAAGGTTCCTCCACATATGGACTAGACCCCTGGATTTTAACATAGCGAGAGGGAGAACCACATTCATAGGCAGGATGGCCATAAACATGGCACCGACGACAATGAAAAGGAACCTTCTCATAGTCGAGGATCTGCTTAATGACATACTGCCCCCATCGGAGATTCAGAGATTCTGCAAGGCCTTCTCTGATGTTAATCATCACAAGAATTCTAGCAAACCGCCTGAGATTAGTCTTAAGGAAAGATAGGTCTGCCTCTAAGAAGACCCCAATCGTATTGCCTATACCACAGAGGTGTTCCTCTGTCCAATAATGAAGAGGCAGACTAGGTAAACGAACCCACACAGGGACCGAATCCACCCTTTCCCTACTAGCATCAAAGAGAGGATGCCAAGGTTTTAGGAGCATAGGAGAGTGATCTACAGTCCAACACCGTTGCATCACCCACTGAAGATTATCAGAAAGCAAGAAATTGAAAGCAAACCACCCCTTTGTGAGGGACACCACCTCAGGCACATAACCAAGAACAGCTTTCCAATGCACTTCAGCCCAAACAACAACATTTTTCAGGGCAAAAAACCTCCCCACAGCCCTGCCGACCAATGTTCTGCTAGCCATTATTGTAACCTGCTCCCAACCGATATCTTCACCCAAAACATAGTTTTATTCTGCTTTTTTGGCCTTGATCCATTTCTTTTTTCTGCCCCCCTTCTTGGACGCTCCAGCCTCCTTTTCAATGTTTGGGCCTGACTCTTTAGTGTCTGCAGAATCAAGAACCCCGCTCTGTTCTTCCCAGCTGATGTGTCTAGGAGTAGCTCGCAATCTCTCAATTTCACAGAGACCATCCACCCTTCTGGTCATGAGCATAGAAGGATCCTGTTCGATTTCAAAATCTGCAGAAAAAACTCTCTGTAAGGCACCCAGATTCGAATCCTTCCCTTCCGCATTCATGCACTGAAAGAGTCCTTTCCCCTTCAGAACTTGAACATTTTGTAGTTCCGTGCTTCTACTCTCAGGAAAACTGCCTCCCGCCCTCCCATCAAAACCTCCTTTGAAAACCAAGGGCGACAACCTTCTGTCCGAGAGAATCGGGGGCTCCTCCTCTCCTTGAGAAACTAACCCTGTCTGCACACCGGTCCTGGTCCAAATAGAGTGTGTCGAAGCGCGCCTTCCCTGCACAAACTCAGTCAAATCTTTGGTCTGTTCTTCGAAATCTGTAGCGCGCCCATTGCCATTCAAAAGCACCTGTCTCCCGCCCAGTTCCATCGCTCGGACAAACATAGTTATCTACCATACACATATATATATTTATTTTATTTTTATTTTATTATATATATATATATATATATATATTATTTATTTATTTATTTATTTATTTTCAGTTTCGCAAGTATGCCCTCTCTTATCCTCTGTTCGTTCAGCACATGTTTTCAATAATATTTGAATGAGAAAGATGCTTTCACTTAGGGTATTTTGTTTCAGGTGTTGTACAACACAACAAACCATCTACTACCCCATGCACCGAAGGTTCCAGAGCAGGTATCATTCTACCCTCAGCATGATAGAGTCCTAGGGAAAATTTGCATATCCTAACATCATTTCTCCAAAATAAATCAACCATAGGTTCCAAACACCCGACCATGTTTATCATCTCCCCACCTTGCACATGATAAACATCCTTGTTGGTCGGTAGAGCCTCCCCTCCATGGCGTCCGTCACTCAAAGGAAACCATGCATCAGAAAAAAAAAAAAAAAAAAACGACACCATGGCCATACCACCTCAATCGGGGAAGCACTTCATGCCCATTCATCCACCATGCATCAAGTCAAGTTTTACCATATCAAAATAAAACCCCTTTCCCAGACTACCATTTCCATAAGAAAATTGAATACGCACCACCGCGTTTCGTATTTTTCCTACCATCCATCCATCAACATAGCCCATATGCAATATTTTCCATTTGCTTTATCATCCCCACATAAAGACTAAGAAATGGCCCCCCCACCCTCTGCAAAAAAACCTTCCTTACGTCATCAGTGAGTGAGAATTTTCATGTTTTTGGGGCACCCATCTCTATGTTTTGTACAAACCAATCCCATTCTTTATTATTTTGGAAAATGTACAAAGATTCCAAATGGAGAATAGTCCCCCACTCATCCATCCATTTTTCTCCCATGGTAGCAGTCCCTATTCACCCTTGGTCGGAGCATCACACCCTTCATGCAAATCCACCATGACATTCATAACCAACTTATACCCACCCTAGATGTCCTACAGACTCTAGGGATTTCCTCATCAGAAATAGTTGTGACTGCCACCAAAATTCTTTTTTCATGCTCCGACCTTAGGCTCTTGAACTCCCATCATCAATTTTCAGTCATCCCTCGCCATCATGCTTATGTTAAAACTATCAAATTAGAGACCCTGGTCCCTTGCATCAGTAATTCTCTCATTCGGTTGAGGCTTCCATTTTGTCGACTTCAACACCCATTCTCCAAAAAGGAAGCAATACCTTGGATGGCTCCCCACCACAATAGGGGCATCCTCGGGTGGCACTATGGGAATCATCATTTCCCATAGATGTCATTGATCCTCCTGACATTCGACTACAAACACAAGCTTTCATGTCAAGATGGTAATGTAATTTACAACCATTGCACTTTGTCCAGATTCGTCGAAGACCCGTGCCATTATAAGCATCTCTTTCATTAATGCTTACACAGGAAGGTCCCAGTAATACACCCATGCGTACAATGAGAATTTATATGCCATACCAAGATTATGCATGTGGGCACCACATTCAACCTATTGTCAAAGAAAAAATGCCCTTGAGGGTGTAAGCAATCGTCGTCATCAACCAAATCAGCAGAACACTACCATATCAGTGACACAGACAAAATCTTTATATGTCAGATATATTTAGCTAGCCAAAGCACTACGAGCATGGGACATGTCCTCCTCGTAGAAAAATTGAATTTATTGTATCATGCTATTTCTTGCAGGTTTCCAATAGAACATGGTCACTAGTTTACCCACTGTAAGGGGTTTCCAACCTTGGATTGTATGCAGGTCTCTCTCTCTCTCTCGACACAAGTTACAAAAAACAAAAACTATAATTTATTTCGGCTACACAATTCTTCCTAGACCTCACACATTAGGGGGAAACTGTTATCACTGGAAAATCGAACAAGAAAAATGACATTATGAAATGTCAAGCAGAAGGATTTCTAGGGCTGAGAAACATTAGAAAATATGAAAAATTTAAAAATATCTAAGGGAAAGAGGAAAAATGTCAAATCGCACACCAAAGACACATGAAATATGCACTTTTAGTACATTTTTCTTCGATAGGCGCGTTGGTATGCGTGGCTTTCCCTCAAAAATCCGCGCAGTCCTGGGAGTGACGGAAGTCACCATCCGAGACCACTTGACACACTTCAGGAGAAGAAACTCCACTTCAGGTCACCTAAGGACAGTCGCCTAGAGCCACCTTGGGACCTCAAGTGAGCACACAAAGGAATCAACCCCCTCTCTTGGGTCACTATCCACAAGTGTACCAAGAGAGGGAAGAAGGATTTGAATTTGCCTATAAATTGCCACCATGAGAAGAACAAAATGAGAACACATTGTTATGCTGGCCAAATTTCCCATGAGCAAACCAGCAGTGTGTAATATAGAGCAGAAATAGAGTTAGAGGATTCAGTTGTTGGCCACCCAACAACTTCAATCCCTTAGGAGAAGAGAGAGGCATTGTAAAATCAACTCAAGGGTAAAAACCTCCTTGCACTGGGTCTTATAAATCCATAGTTCTAAGGATCCTTTGGCAAGTGTGTAACGTTCTACCTTTCTTTTACTAATAGTGGTCAATAAGAGGGGATTTTATTCCACCGTTTGTATTATTGTCTCATTTGACTCATGTAAGCTTGTGCTTTTGTTTTAGTTTAGTTGTGTTTCTTCTTCTTATATGCAACATACCACATTGCATAATTTAGTGTGTTTTATAGATATTAGCATGTGTTCACTAACTTGCTAACCATTTTTTCTGCCGGTGACCATAGCTTGTAGGTTGCAACCATTCCTACCAAGCACTGGTGGTTTAGTACACTTGTGCACCAAAACCACCACTTGGCACCACCTGATTTGAGGAGGAATATTCCATTTGACCAGTGAACTGTACAGAATATTGACTGGGCTATCTTGCATTTAAAAAAAAAAAATTACGTGTTTGACAAAGTGGACATAACGCATTTCTGGGAGCATACGGTGTCGGTTTTCCGCGAAATGAGTTGCACCGGATTTAGAACAACGAGATCTACGCGGTTGTTCGGGTTCCACACCATTCCTAAAACTTTCCCTTTTTAGCACAATTTTGATCACCTGATCACTCCTCCCCATTGGAAGTTTTGGACCCCAAAATATCACTTTCAGTTGTTCAAAATATGAGGGTACAATTCCATCACCTTTCCAATCTCGATCCATTTGGCCTTGCTTGGATTGGTGCCTTTGAGCCCCACACAAAGGTAGTCTACACTCCCTCGTTTTGATTTCCTTGTTCTTCTGTCAAGAATGGTGTCTTGCTGAAGCTCATCAAGGTATTCTGGAGAAAAATCCTCAATGGAAGGAATCTGAACATGTTCCCTTGATCTTCAATCAATGGAGGCTCATACAACCTTAAGTTCTCAATATTAACAACAGAGTAAATTTGCATGTACGAAGGAAAATCTAACTTGAAGGCATTGTCACCAATATTTTCCAAAATTCTGAAAGGACCATGACGGATTGGTTTCAGTTTTTTACCTTCCCCTTGAAGCCTCTCTTTTCTAATGTAAAGCCAAACTTCGTCACCAACTTGGAACTTGTGATCTACACGATGCTTGTCATGCCTTGCTTTGTACTTGCCTTGGCTCCTTTCAAGATGATCTTGAACTGATTGATGTATCAATTGGATTTGTTTTATGAACTTCTTGGCTTTGTCTATGTCTCTATGGCCATCAATAGAAACATCCTTGCCAAAAATGAAATCCAATGGTGATCTAGGCAAGTATCCAAGACATGCCTCAAATAGCAATGTTTGTGTAGAGGAGTGTTTTGCATGGTTGTAAGCATGCTGAATGTAGTGCAAGTTTCATCTCACAACTTAGAATGCTTGTTGCGGTATCCTCGAAGAAGATGTATTACTATTTGATTGACCCCTTCGGTTTGACCATCTGTTTGTGGATGAATGGTTGTACTCTTTTTAAACTTGGTATCCATCAAGTCCCACAATCTTGACCAAAAATTCCAACAAATCGAGAATCTCAATGACTAACAATGGATGTTGGCAACCCAAAATGAATCCAAATATGCTAAAAGAATAAGTGAGTTGTTTGTTTAGCTGTGATTTTATTTTAACATGGCATTAATATACACATCTTGCTGAACCTATCCACAAATACATACAAATAATCATGACCTATTTTTGACAATGGAAGACCTCCTACAAAATCCATAGAAACACTCTCCCATGGACGTGAAGGTACGAGAAGTGGTGTGTACAATCTTATCTTCCTATTGCTAGGCTTACTAACTGCACACAATGAACAACCTTTAATTAAACATGACACACTTTCAAGCATACGAGGCCAATAACAATACCTCTGAAAATGTGACATTGTTTTGCTTACACCGACATGTCCAACAATAAGAGAAGTGTGTGCTTCCCTTATGACATTCACTCTCTCCCCTTGTGGAATACAAAGCTTGCGCAAATGATACAAAAGTTATTATGTACATGGTAATCCAATTCCTCTACCTGGTTTCCTTGAATCAAGTTTGCATAAACATCTTGAAAGTCATTATCAAATCCATATTGCTCAACATAAATTTCATGCAAAACAGAATTATGCTTGAGTAAAGTAGTTGCACTAAAAATATGCCTATGAAGCATATCAACAACCTTGTTATATATACCTTTATAATACCTTATGACCAAGTGGAATTGTTGTAGCAAACCCATCCATCGAAAGTACCTTGACTGCTGTAGCTTAGTGTGTGATTGCAAGTATTGCAATGTTTCGTATTCGGTGTGTATGATGGTTTCCTTTACCACCAGGTAGTGTTTCCACTTTTTTCACACTTTGAACCAAGGCATAAAGCTCCTTGTCATAAGTAGGATAGTTAATCACTGCACCATTGAAAGTTTCCGAATGAAATAAAATGGGCTTACCATGTTGTATAAGGACTGCGCCCATGGAATAGTCACTTGCATCGGTTTGAATCTCAAAGGGTTGTCTCAAGTCCGATAGTGCAAGTACTGGGGCTGAACTGATCTTCTCTTTCAAAGCATAAAATGCTTTTTGCTACTTGCCTCCCCATTGGAAGACCTTTTTCACACTAGTCAATGCATGCAATGGAGCTATGATAGAAGAGAAGTTAGCAATAAAATTCCTCCAATATTGGGTTGCTCCCAAAAAAATTCTTACCTTAGTGACTGTCTTGGACGTTGGCCAATTCACAATGACCTCAACCTTAGAGGGGTCTATATTCAACTCAAGTCCTCCAATAATATGCCCCAAGTAAACCAAATAATTTTTACCAGACTCACATTTTGACATATTCAAAAACAACTATTCTTTCCTTAAGACATCAAGTACTTTTATTACACGCATGACATGCTTGACATGCTCATCAAGTGATTTACTGAAAATCAAGATATCATCTAAGTAGACTATGAAAAAATCATTAATAAATGGCCTCAACACATCATTCATCACATGCATGAAGGTAGAAGGAATATTACACAAACCAAAAGTCATAGCAAGACATTCAAACAAACCTTGCTTTGTTTTGAATATTGTCTTACAAATGTCACCTTCAACAATTCTAATTTGATGGTAACCACTCCTTAAGTCCAACTTAGTAAAACAATGTGCATCTTTCAATTGATCAAGTAAATCATTTATTATAGGAAGTGGATAACAGTTATTTACCGTAATTCTGTTCAATGCAAGAAAATCCACACACATGCGACATGTTCCATCCTTCTTTGGAACCAACACAATAGGTGACCCTCATGGCAAAGTACTTTTTCGGATGATCCCTTTGTCCAAAAAATCTTGAATTTGATTTTTGATTTAAACACTGTCCATCACCTACATCCTATGCATGCCAATGTTAGGAAGAGGAAAATCTTGGTGCAACTGTATTTCATGCTGGATTCCCCTCTTGGGAGGTAATCCATTTGGTTCCTGAAACATCTCATTATTTTTATTAACCACTTCAATCAAATCATATTTCAACTTTGGATCACAACCTTGAAATGCTTCATAATCAGCATCATTAAATAAGAAGCACAAAATTATTGCTTGAATTCACTAATATTTTCATTTGTCCTGCATTAACTAATGAAATATTTAGTTTCTTGCGACGATATCTTACAATATACTCCACATCATCTTTGAGCAAGTGGTACTTGTTTTCATGGCGATAGAAGATGGATTTTATATCATAGAGGTAAGGAATACCCAAAACAATTCCTAAAATATCAAGCGATACAACATCCAATTCAACTTCGTCAATGAATTTTGTTGTCATTGTAAATCGAGGATTACACTTTCTTGTAACCTGTAAATTTGTGTTCTTTCATATCCAACCCAATGGATATGGTTTTGGATGTGGAATGGTTTCAAGATTAAGTTTCTTGAATAATTTTTCAGATATGAAATTGGCTTGATACCCACTATCAAATAGTGTGCCATTTTGAAATGACCCTCACATGAAATAATTCAATCCTTGTTTCTTCATTTGGAGTACTAGTGTGACAATTTGATGAACTAGTGCTAGCAATGGATTATTTTCCTTTCATACCCATGGATGTAAGTTTAGTTTCATCACCCGAATTGGATCCCAAATCCTGTTGGGTGGTTGCAACTATTTTTTTTCCCCTTGTTGTTGAATTTCTTGGGCCTGATATCTGGATGAAGCTTCCAACAATGGTCCTCATTGTGACCATCTTTGGAACAATGTTTTCATGTCATTTTCTCTCCTTCCTTTTTAACGGATGCATTTTTCTTTCCTTTTCCTTTGAAACCCTTTCCTTTCTCTCCACCCTTAAATGGCTTCTTTTTACCCTCTTCTGGAATATTTTTCCCTCTTGCCTCAAGGTGAGTGGCTTGCACACAAATCTCATCTAGAATAGTGGGATTGAACATAAGGATATTATGCCTCATGTAGCTATGTAAACCCCCTATATACTTCAGCAACATGTCTTGTGAATGCAAATCAACACCTAACATAAGATCTCTTCTTCTAAATTCTTGGGTGTAATCTTGCACACTTTGACCTTTAATTTGTCTAAAGTTCTGCCAATTCATGATGGATTTCTACATATATGCTAGAGGGTAAAATTGTATTTTAATTGCAACAATGAAATTATACCAAGATATTGAGATATTACCATGTTTTTTTAATCTCATCTTAATGTCTTGGCTTCCGACCATACTAGTGATGCACCCTTCAGTCTCAAGGAAGCTAGCTGAATATTTGTATCATCATCTTGAAGGTTTTGAATCCTGCAGTAGACCTACAAATGACGAACCCAATTTTCAAGATTCACTGCATTCAATTCACCATTATACATAGCTAGCTCAAATTTAATATCAAGTTTTAACAAGGGTTGTTTACCAATTCCTTTTGAGGTATGTTAATGAGTATGAGTAAAGGTTGTAGTAGTGGAAGAGGATGAAGATGAAGGTGAAGATGGCGATGAGGATGATGGTGGAGTAGATGGTGGCTTATCGCCATTCCCATTACCTCCTCCTCTTGGAGAACCCTCTCCTCTTGGAGGCCTGGAGATTTCTCCCCACAACCTTGTATTCCTCTCTTCATAGAGGACCTTCACCATCTTTGTTATGTAAAAGAAAGCCTTCCTAAAATCCTTCTCATCCTCTGTCATGTTATAATTTCCTCCTTTATGAGACATGATTACTGAAGCCTTAAGTAAAATAGGAGTTTAATCTTGTGGTGGATATTGTGGCAACTATGCCCTCCTTCTCCTTGCTCAAAATTCAGAACCTGCACCCACAAGCTTGCCTTCTCCTCTCTTGAGCTTCAACCTTGTTAGCATTTAAATACTTTCAAAAGAATTAAATCCTCCTTCCGCAAGTAAACCTAGTGATATGATACCAACTTATGTTGAATGGGAAAATTAGTGTTTGTTTTGCTAAATACCAATTCATAATATAAACAAAGTGCTTGAAGATTATGAGGTAAATTTCAATTTAACCATGAGTTTCTATGTAAATTTCCTGAGCAAATTAACATAAGAAAAACACTAAACAACAAAATCTAATAGACATGAACATCACCATAAATAGTAACACAATATCACATGATGAAGGATTTCACCCCTTCTGGGCTACGTCTCTTTGGTCCAACTTCTAATGGCTTGACCCTCTTCTATTATACTCAAAATTTTGATTACGTATGTTTACAATGCTCAAACAGATCTGAAATCTGTTCCAATGGCTCCAGAATGCCTAAAAATTCCCGTTTACAATTTTTCTGCCTCAAAATTTGGTCAAAAACTAAGTAAGTTATGGTTTTCCCAAGTTTTTGCACTATTCGCTCTACATTTTCCACCAAAGCCAGCACCGAACCTACAAATCTGCCTGGAATCCACTAAATGGGCACCAATTCTATCAAATCCCGATGAAAATTGTGGGTGCCTTAATTTGTCCATTAAATCCTTAAGTCCGAATATTCTGGCCATGTGGAGGGCCACATTAAGGCCATATGTCTAGGGGCCAGGACCTTAACTCCGACCCCCAAAATTCCCACACAATATTTAAATCCCATGCATTTTATTGACTGCCTCCTCTGCGGCTTGGGTGGACACATGGCCCGACATATATTGTTATGGTTTATGGATAGTTTGAGGGGGTGCGGGGCTAGCCTCCCGCCCATGGTCCCGCCCTTAGGAAGTGACCAGGGTTGGGGCTAGACCCTAGCCCCCTCCCCCACAGCGGAAATGATATCATAACAAAACAAACCCGACACCATCATATGTTAAGTAACAAATGCGATAGCGTAGTGGTTAACACCTATAATGTGGACTGTGAGGTCACTGGTTCAACCCCCGCTGAGTCTCCTCAGACCTTGACACAATTTTGGTGGCCCTCGGGCTGCCACATGGCAGTGCCTGGATGGGCCACGTGGCACCCTGTGGTTGGCCACTCAAAAACCAATTAAAACACACCACAAACAACCATTGACATCATGCCACTTGGAACCACCCGATTTGACGAGGAATATTACATTTGACCAGTAAACCTACCACATGGGCATGCCCAGTCAACTATACAGACTACTGATTGGGTTGTCTTGCATTTTTTTTTAAATTTTCTTGTTTGAAAAATTGGACAGAACGTGTTTCTGGGAGCAGACAATGTCGGTTTTCTGCGAAATGAGTTGCGTCAGATTCAGAATGACGAGATCTACATGGTCGTTCAGGTTCCACACCATTCCGAAAAATTTCATTTTTGAGCATAATTTTGAGCACCTAATCACTCTCTGAATAAGACTGACTTGAGAAGGAGGAAGATCGAATTGACAATTTTTGGAGCCAAAAATTAAATTTGAAAATTAAAAGTTTCTCTTTTGAAAATGACATGAAGAACAAGTCTTACATTTTTCATTATGTACATTTCAAAGGTTGGATTATTAATTATGAAGACCAACCATAGCTACAATTTCAACACTCCCTCTTAGTTGGGGAAGTATTAATAATGACTATCTAGATGTTCTCTTATTGAACAATTTATCTAAGGAAAGGTTATAATAATTAATCATCAACATCAACATCATTTAATTACCTGGTTAACAACTCTGACTCATGGTAAATCAATACCATCAAATACTTACCATAATTCCAATTTGTACTTCTGACCTATGGTGCACCATAATCTTAGTTGGTACTCTTGACACATGGTACATCATTAGCATCAACTAGCCACCATAATTTCGGTCCCTTTGACACATGGTATATAGAGTAGTTTTTGTTCACCATCATCTTGGTCAATATCTTTGATTCATGGTGAATCTCTAAAGGCCTCACTCTTCATGAGTACTTCTAGGCCTGATGCTAAATGTGCTCACTCAACCTATCTGAAGAATCTTAGTAAACCCGATGATGAAAGGCACCCACTCAACTGAGTGATTATGGGCCTCTAGGACCATTCTTCCTAGTTCCAGTCAACATACTTGACATAAGAATAATGGTTTCCCTATACTAGACCATTCTCCCTAATTCAGGTTAACACACTTAACACACAGAGAATATCTATCCCCGATGCTATCACATCAACACTCCATACCATTTTCCTGATCAATCTAACCTAGAGAGAATCATTGTCTTTAATGCTGTAATTCCACCACTCCCTCTTTCTAAGAGATACATGCTCAATCATTCCACGATTGTCCTCTAAGTATACATACTTGATTTTGGGATAGAGGCTTTGTCAACAATTTTCTTAATTGTATAATATTATTGGAACCATACTGCTTCCTTCTTTACCATGTCTTGGTACTAGATCTCATTCTTCTTTGACCTATCATCATGGTCATCACTTACACTTGATCAAACAATCCTGTAAGTATATTTTGAAGTCATACTGCTTCACAAATTTCCAACCAAGCTGCAATATACTTGACTTTTTCAGTACTAATTGCAACAAATGTTTGCTTCCAGCTCATCCAAGAAACTGTAACAGAGCTCACACTAAAGCAATATCTCGATGAACTCTTTTTTTCTTATGCACTTTCTGCTCAATCTGAGTCTTTGAATCCCTGCAACTATACTTCAATGTTTCAGACATATCTCAAACCATAATTGAATGTGCCATGACCAACTGTACCATGCTAGTACTTCAACATATGTTGAGCCACATGCCTTGGCTCAATCATAAATTAATTTTCTTTTTTTACTAGAGCCATCACGGTGACTACTTTCTGGTTACCCTAACTAGACTCTCTTTATGAAATAGATCTTGTTGTGGAAATCCTGGTTTCTCCCTCAGTTGAATCCCTAAAAATGATATCTAATATAATACACTGCGAAAACCCCTCAATACTTAAATTCAAAGAGTGAATGGAGCTCTTCTTGAATGGTTCATGAGGAACAATTCTTACTAAGGTTTTGAAAATGGGGTAGCAAGATAAGTCGGCTTGATTGTGGGGAAAAATCCAGAGTTAAGTGCAGTTGAGCCAGAGGCGATTTGGGATAGGCGACTTCCCGGGAAGTCCTGGTTACTGGGTGTAAGTCCCAGAAGTGATGATTGACGCTATCTGATTTATTTCACTAATTTCAATCCCACTTCTTCATTCCTGTGGGCATCACCCGATGTAATGAGTGCTAAGTGGAATATTAAAAAATCATGAGAAATTAGTGAGTTACTAATACCTCTCATGGAAATGGTCATATATGAAATACTTACTTAACACAATTGAATCCAAAAAAATGATATCTAATATAATGCACCGTGAAACCCCTCAATACTTAAATACAAAGAGTGAAGGGAGCTCTTCTTGAATGGTTCATGAGGCATAATGCTTGCTAAGGTTTTGAAAATGGGGTAGCAAGCTAAGTGAGCTTGATTGTGGGGAAAAATCTAGAGTTAAGTACACTTGAGCCAGAGGCTATCTAGGATGGGTGACCTCCCGGGAAGTCCTAGTTACCAGGTGCAAGTCCTAGAAGTGATCATTCATTCTATGTGATTTATTTCACTAGTTTCAATCCCACTTATTCACCCTTGTGGGCATCACCCAATGCAATGAGTGCTAAGTGGAATATTCAAAAATCATGAGAAATTAGCGAGTTACAACTACCTCTCATGGAAATGGTCATAGATGAATGACTTACTTAACACAGTTGAAACCCAAAAAAAGATATCTAATATAATGCACTGCGAAAACCCATCAATACTTAAATACAAAGAGTGAAGGGAGCTCTTCTTGAATGGTTCATGAGGCACAATACTTGCTAAGTTTTTGCAAATGGGGTAGCAAGATAAGTGGGTTTGATTGTGGGGAAAACTCCATAGTTAAGTGTGCTTGATCTAGAGGTGATCTGGGATGGGTGACCTCCCGGGAAGACTTGGTTACCGCGTTCAAGTCTCGGAAGTGATGATTGACGCTATGTGATTTATTTCACTAGTTTCAATCCCACTTCTTCATCCCTGTGGGCATCACCCAATGCAATGAATGCTAAGTGTAATATTCAAAAATCATGAGAAATTAGTCAGTTGCGACTAACTCTCATGTAAATGGTCATAGATGAATGACTTACTTAACGTAGTTGAATCCCAAAAAATGATATCTAATATAATGCATTGTGAAAACCCCTCAATACTTAAACACAAAGAGTGAAGGGAGCTCTTCTTGAATGGTTCATGAGACACAATACTTGCTAAGGTTTTGCAAAATGGGTTAGCAAGCTAAGTGGGCTTGATTGTGGGTAAAACTCCAGAGTCAAATGCACTTGAGCCAGAGGCGATATGGGATGGGTGACCTCCCGAGAAGTCCTGGTTACTGAGTGCAAGTCCCGGAAGTGATTATTGATGCTATGTGATTTATTTCACTAGTTTCAATCCCACTTCTTCACCCCTGTGGGCATAACCTGATGCAATGAGTGCTAAGTGGACTATTAAAAAATCATGAGAAATTATTCAGTTATGAGTACCTCTCATGGAAATGGTCATAGATGAATGACTTACTTAACACAGTTGAATACCAAAAAATGATATCTAATATAATGCACTGCGAAAACCCCTCAATACTTAAATACAAAGAGTGAAGGGAGCTCTTCTTGAATGGTTCATGAGGCACAATACTTGCTAAGGTTTTGCAAATGGGGTAGAAAGCTAATTGGGCTTGATTGTGGGGAAAAATCCACAGTTAAGTGCGCTTGAGCCATAGGTGATATGGGATGGGTGACCTCTCGGGAAGTCCTAGTTACCGGGTGAAATTCCCAGAAGTGATGATTGATGCTATGTGATTTATTTCACTAGTTTCAATCCCACTTCTCCACCCCTGTGGGCATCACCCGATGCAATGCGTGCTAAGTGGAATATTAAAAAACGATGAGAAATTAGTCAGTTATGAATAACTCTCATGGAAATGTGTCATAGGTGAATGAATTACTTAAGGCAATTGAATCCCAAAAAATGATATATAATATAATGCATTGCTAAAACCCCTAAATACTTAAATAAAAAGATTGAAGGGAGCTCTTCTTGAATGGTTCACGAGGAACAATACTTGCTAAGGTTTTGAAAATGGGGTAGCAAGCTAAGTGGGCTTGATTGTGGGGACAAATCCACAGTTAAGTGCATTTGAGCCAGAGGCGATCTTCGATGGGTGACCTCTTAGGAAGTCCTGGTTACCAGGTGCAAGTCCCGAAAGTGATGATTGACGCTATGTGATTTATTTCACTAGTTTAAATCCCAATTCTTCACCCTTGTGGGCATCACCCAATGCAATGAGTGCTAAGTGGAATATTCAAAAATCATGAGAAATTAGTCAGTTATGACTACCTCTCATGGAAATGGTCATAGATGAATGACTTACTTAACACAGTTGAATCCCAAAAGATGATATCTAATATAATGCACTGTCACAAACTTCTCAATACTTAAATATAAAGAGTGAAGGGAGCTCTTCTTGAATGGTTCATGAGTCACAATACTTGCTAAGGTTTTTCAAATGGGGTAGAAAGATAAGTGGGCTTGATTGTGGGGAAAAATCCACAGTTAAGTGCGCTTGAGACAGAGGCGATCTGGGATGGGTGACTTCCCGAGAAGTTCTGGTTACTGGGTGAAAATCCCAAAAGTGATGATTGACGATATGTGATTTATTTCACTAGTTTCAATCCCACTTATTCACCCCTATGGCATCACCCTATGTAATGAGTTCTTAGTGGACTATTCAAAAATCATGAGAAATTAGTCAGTTATGACTACCTCTCATGGAAATGGTCATAAATGAATGACTTACTTAACGCAGTTGAATCCCAAAAAACGATATATAATATAATGCACTGCGAAAACCCCTCAATACTTAAATACAAAGAGTGAAGGGAGCTCTTATTGAATGGTTCATCAGGCATAATACTTGTTGAGGTTTTGCAAATGGGGTAGCAAGCTAAGTGGGCTTGATTGTGGGGAAAAATCCATAGTTAAGTGCGCTTCAGCTAGAGGCGATCTAGGATGGGTGACCTCTCGGGAAGTCTTGGTTACCGGGTGCAAGTCCCGGAAGTGATGATTGATGCTATGTGATTTATTTCACTAGTTTCAATCCCACTTCTTCACCCCTATGGGCATCACCCGATGTAACGAGTGCTAAGTGGACTATTCAAAAAAAATGAGAAATTAGTCAGTTACGACTACCTCTCATGGAAATGGTCATAGATGAATGACTTACTTAACACAATTGAATCCCAAAAAATGATATCTAAGATAATGCACTACAAAAACCCCTCAATACTTAAACTTTATATTTATTGTTAAGTATAAGATATTTATCTTGACATTCCATCCTCTTAAAAATCTAAGGGATATTTGTATTTTACTTCAAGGAGGTAATGCATCAAATATAATTCCATCTCGTACTTAGAGATCAACTCCCTCTGAAGCTAGAATAAGGTTTCCTGAGGAAGCCTTGACTGCTCCCTTTATTACATAAGTGAATCTTTCTACCAATGTTTCTCCTTATGAGTCATTTTTCTTTTTTCAGAAACAAATCATATAGGATCAACATTGATCCATCAATCCAAGTTTGAGGTATGACCTTTTGTAATCAAGGGACTCCTTAATGTCCCTTAAAGCCTTGAGGTGGTTCATGTACACTTCCTCAATTTCTTCATTGAGAAAAACATCCTTTACATCCATCTAATGTAATTCCATAACAAAAGAAATAACAATTCTATTAGAAGTGTACTTGGAAACTAGAGAAAATGTTTTTCTTGATCCTCTCCCTCTTTCTAGGAGAACCCTCTAATATATCTATGTTTCCATATGTTGCATGCTCGATTTTGTAGATCCATTTGGAATTCACCATTATATTCTCTTTGGCACAATCAAGGTATACTCCAAACATGTTGATCTGCCGGCTCCCTCTAAGCTTGGATCTCATTTAGTACAATATCTCTCAACACAAATCACTGATTTTGGGAGATTTCTCTTGTCACAAGATTTTCTCTATCCTTCCACTACTTCTAGAGCCTTGGAAGCCTTCACTATGTACGTGCAATCCTCACTAGGAGGAAATGGAAGAACAATTATAACGAAGCAAGGATATAAAGACAAGAAGCTAATAGTAAAATAATAACAACAAAATTAAGGAAAAGAGACAGAGATTACTTACCTTTTGAGGATTATAGGGAAATGTCAACAACCCTAAGGGTTAGCTCAGTTGGTCGAGTTACTGTTGCTTAAGTACCTTTCCATTTGGGAGGTCACGGGGTCAAATATCCTCGACGCCCTTGGGGTTAGGCCTTGCTTGTTTGGTCGATAGGTAGATCCCTTCGGGTTGATCTACTTGGATTTTCCCAATGAAAAAAAAACAGGGAAATGTCAGCTCCCTCTTGATCTTAGCATGCTTGCATCCATCTTGCAAATCAATCAAACTCGTCATCATCATCAACATGATTTTATTCCTTCCTTGCATGAGATAGGGTTTCTTCTTTTAGCAGAAACATTAATTTAGGTCTAGATCTAGGGTTTAATCCACAAACTCTGGGAGGTTCACATCCATGACTTCTAGTCTTCTAGGATTTACAAACCCCAAAACTCATTTTACACCTTTTGCAAGTCCAACAGACTTTGTAATGTGCAAATTCTTCTTCCTATATCCAAATTTCCAAAAACCATAGAGTCGCCATGCCTCTGAAAACAAGATGTTTCATCTTGATGTTAGTCTTAAAAAATGTATCATTATTAAGGATCTCCAATAAACACTACTATATAAATTTGAGATGTTGTCATCAAGAGATAATACATAATACTTGGTTGCAACTATGTTTTTTCAGCTAAACATTGATTTCGACCCTTTCAACTTGCTCTGAATCTTGAGGGGACCAAGATCAAAGAGATTTTAATTTCCTCAAAAAGAGAAAGGAAAACACACAATATTCACGGGAAGAAAAATATTTATTAAATCAGAGAGACTGCTACAACTACATTATGTGGACGAATCTATCCTTTTACAAAGTGAGACTAACCTTTATATCCTTTTGAGTTACAATACCATGAGTAATTACCATGGGAGCATACCATGGGTAATACCATGAGTAACTATCATGGGTGGATGTGGCTTTCCATTCGGATCATTCCTCACTCCTTAGGAAGCAATGGTCCCCATTGCATAGAGTTCACTCCTGAGAATATTTTATTGAACATGGGACAATGAAGAGAAGGGTTTTGTGTGGTGGACCCATAACCAAGTTTTGTTGAAGACAAGAGTTTTGCGTGGTTGAACCATAATTGTGGGTTTGTGGATGATCCGTAACCATGATGAATGAAGGTCCGAGGATAGAGATACCCTATAATGCTTGTGATCCAACTGTGATAGTGACAATGTGCGACATAGCAAATGGACTTCAATGGAAAGGGTTTTGTGTGGTTGACCCATAACCACGATGAATGAAGATCCGATGATAGAGATACTCTGTAATGCTTGTGGCCAACTATGATGTTGATAATGTGTGGGCTAGCAAATGGACTTCAAGACAGTTTGGTTGTTGCTCCGCCTTGTAGAAATCTGATGACTTATATGGTGGCTTATCTTTGTAAATCCTCACTATCCAATGAGATGCTGTAAAGGCTTGAAAAATATTCTTGGATGGTGGAACTCTTGTAAAAATGATTTCTTTGAAATTGTGTATTACTCCTTTGGTGTAAGGATATTTTCTTCTATCATGTCGGTATCTGAAATTATCATGTGTAGTTTGATTTGTACTAATTAGATAGAGATGAGCTATTGTAATTCCACCAACAAACCAAACTGAATAAAATATGAGCACAATTGATGATGGTGTTTTTGACATGGCTTTCCAGGCTGTAACATCATTTGCTACCCTAATTTTCTTGATATCCACCCAACAAAAAGAGAATATATAAACACACACAATGTTGTTGAACAAAGCAAACATAGAGCAAGAGTAATACTTGCACAGTCCAATGGAATTTACTACCCATGGGAAACGATGACCCCAAAATTTTGTAACTATCATGCCCCAAACATATACATGATCAAGTTTTCCAACTAACCCAATCTTTCTATTTTCCTAGTTGCAAAATATTGCAATCAAACGAGAATGTAGATCCGATAGTACCCTAGCTAAGGAAGGGTAGCCACCAAAAAAAAAAAAGTGTCCCCTAGCATTTTCTAGCATTTTCAAAATATAGGGAGAAGCTTCTCCACATAAGTGATCAACCTTCACACGATATTCTTCATCTCCATAAAGAAGCGGAAACATAGAGTAACAAGATAGTATTGATAAAATAATGTAGTGGCTTGCACTTTCCGAACTGACTATGGAAACCAAGCTCACTCGGATGACAAAGTGCAGGGAGGCTTTCTCGTGAACATGTCATCAAAACATGAATCCACACGTATATGCACATGCAACCCATTGTGTAATGTGTTGTTATTGTGGACGCCTCCATATTTGGACATTGCATGGAAAGCTTGCTAGCACCACCAAAAAAAGACTCATAGGTGTGATTTGTGGCAACGCAACATAGTGTGCAAAATCACCAAGAAGTCCACTAGTTAAGGAGGTCGTTACAGTGTGGATATTGAAACCAAGCCTCCTAAGAGAAAAGGAAATAGCTTTACCGACTATGCTATAAAGTTCCCACACATTTGGAGCCCAATACGCGTGACATAGGCCTCTTCCAAATGGAAATAAGTGCTTCACTACTTGTGACATCTGTCCATAATAAATAAAAAGCCAAGTGCAAGAAATAGGACCGCAAGCACCGAGAATCCCAATGTGAAAAACTTCACAAAAGTCTGTAAGGATCTCTTCAGTAATGTCTTAATAAATACAAAAAATACACGGGAGCAGCTATTAGAAACAGATGCTCGAAACATAGCAAGATAGAGAAGACCAATCCACCCATGCAATCCCGCCTCTCGCTCAGAAAGGAAAGTGACAACGAAAGAATGCCCAACAAAAATCCATTGTACTGAAAATGAATGTGATGTATGATAAACAAACTGGGCTACCAAACAATTGAAATGTAAACAAGCCTCTGCTTCTCCAAACTCAGTTTCATGCAGCATCTCCAGAGAGAGGGGGAGGGAAGTATTTATGTGGAACGAAATTTACATAAACAAGAATATATTACTATTTTATTGGGGATTGCAGTAATACACTGAAGCATCACAAAGGGAACTGAGGCACGGAGGACAAACACCACAATCACAACACCAACACCAACACCAAATATTAGTAAGAGACCCAAAGCAAACCTCCACCATATAACCCCAAAAGCTGCCTCAGTTGACAGAAATACAAAACTAAGGTCTGCTAAAATGATTGTTACCCTCTGGAATACTACTGCGGTTTCAGCCTTATAGTTGTCGAGTCCATTTATGAGATCTACCATTTTTGGGTCCACATGGACGACGAAGAGGGATAAGAGTTCATAATCCAATGTCCATGGGTAGCTCTCGTCCAAATACCATTGGTTGATGGGAGAGGGAAAGGGTGAGAGATAGTCAATGCCTGTGGTCTTCAAAACATGTGCTATGGTATACCGGGATTAGCAAGACTTTTATCAAAGTGGCCATCACAACCCTCCAGGCTAACTCTTACAAACCAGTAGAAGGAGAAGCCTTTCGTTGCTGCTGGTGGAGCACGTCCTCTCGCTCTGTTGACATTCCCGTGCACTCCATATTTGATTCATTTCCACGTAGGGAGTATAAATCAATAAACTAGTGAACTGATTATTCAAGAAATTGACACTGTGATCTTCTTGAAGCATAGACTTCATTTACATTTCAAAGCAAGAACGTGAGGGACGGTTTAATGGTCTAATTGCGTGTGAGACAGGGATGTTGAATTGAATTCAATAGATGTCAGAGGTTAAATTTGCATGGGTAACTTGTGTATCAAGGAAGAGCAAATAAATTAAAACAAGCTTAGAAATGGATTATGAATGGAAATGGAGACGTGTGATTGTCAGTTTTTTAAAGTGAAAATAAAAGTCAAAAATTATGTTTTAAATAGAAAAATAATATTGGATATTTAAAAAAAAATGAATATGTTGTAAAGTAAGTAGAAGTAAAAAAATGTGTGTATAAATTGATTATTGATAAAATATTTTAACATGAATTAATATTGATATGTACTTTAAAAATATGTTAATAATAAAAAATCATTTCAATTTGTGTCAAAATGTTTTTATATACGTGTTATGTAAAATATTTTAATGTTAGTTCCGTACACATTATATATGATTTTAAAAAAATTAAGTATATATTATGAAAATATAAGTTGTTATGGCTAAAATGTTTATTTGGTCATATATGTACTCTATTTAACATTCAAAAATACAATTTAAACAATGAAAAATAACACATTGTATTTTACACTCTAAAGAAATTTGCACCTGAAAAAATTTGATTTCTCTAGGCTCATTTAGATCCGTATTTAAGATAGATACATGCTACCTAGTGTGAGGGGATGTTTAAGTTTGTAGTCCATGCGCCTCTAAAATAAAATTAAAAATTAATACATATGTTCTAAATAGAAAAATAATGTCAGCTATAATTTTTAAAAAATGAATATGCAGTAAAATAATTATAAGTTAAAAAAATGTGTGAATGAGATGTTTAAATGTTATATTTTTCAAAAATATTTCAATAAGGGTTTTAAATAAATTATTTGAAGATTTATGCTAACTAATTTATGTCTATATCAACTTCACATATATCTATATATAGAAAAAATTAAGTTGTTATGGTTAAAATTTTTATTTCTTATATAAACTAGATTTAGCATTCAAAAATACAATTCAAACAATCAATAATAACACATTGTATTTTAGTCGGGCCTTGTTAGTCATACAAAGGTTTTATATAATCCCTGCAATTATGCTTGGTTGGTTCATCCTTGTTTCAGAGACCCATGTTCAAAATTCGCAGCTACCACCCTTCCAAATGTTATTCCTTTAAAAAACCAGTGGTTAGAGTCGGTCCTTGTTTGTCATACAATGGTTTCATATAATCCCTGCCACCATGCATGGCTGCAAACAATCCACGAGGAGTTGCAATGTCGTGCGGGTATCAATGCCTTTCTTAGCACCTTGAACAAACCCTGCACCCAAGCTTTAAACCTGCAGATTTATAGTGGCTTTGGCTCTTTGCTCACTGTTTATTATATCTTCATTCGGGGAGTTAGGTATGACTGCCGCTGTAGCTCTCATCCCTTGGAAACTGATAGCCTTGGTTTGAAAAGCGAATTGGGGCAGCGACAGTCTTGGGTCATTAAGTTGCGCCCAGGCAGTCCTAATTATCGCACTGTTGACAGATACAAGCTGTCCGTAAACCTGTTTCATTTGAATAGTCCTTCTAACCTCCTGTATGCTCTTTCATACATTATGTATTCGTTGTATAGGCACAGGATAAGGATGGGGAAACGTTGTTTAAGGTCTGAGATTGCGAAAGGCAAACAGAAGGTGCAGCCAGAGCAAGTTTCAAAGAAAAGAGGTAGAAAAACTAACCAGGAACATTTGGAGAATCTGGTTGTCAGTTATATCATGGGCAATTCTTCACCAGTGCGCCAACAAATTCGAGGTTGGGAAAGAGACCTGCAGATTGAACCAGAGGACAATGAGACTGAAGCAGAGATTTTGGATTTCATCAAGGATCCTGGAAACACCCGGGGCAGACTTACTTTATTAAACCAGACCATCCATACTTACTGGCTTCTGAAATGCCTTCTTGCAAAGGCAATGCAAAGTTTTAAGCCCACCCAGGACAAAGTAGGACAGCTAAAGAGTGAACCTCAGGTCAAAGAACTGCTGGAAGATATTCAATGTCAGCTACACCATATTAAAATCACCCAATATCAAGCAACTGATAGAATTCAGAGAACATATGACAAGATTGGACGCATTGAGAAGCTGCTCCAGCAAATGCAGCAAGTAGATATGCCTGGATCCACTGTCAAGGATCCAGCACCAGTTTCTTCCTCTGATGGATAGTTGGCTTAGGAAGTTGTTATATGTAATTTTCGATATTTGCTGTATTTAGTTTCTGTTTTAGTCTTGATTATAATGTCATAGTAGGACAGCTAGTTCAAGCGGCATATAGAAGAAAAAGACAATTTCGGTTTTGGCAAGCTTTTCATGCACTCAGATGGCCAACAGACCTAGTTTCCTCCGGGCAGGTTGAGGCCATAGAAAAACTCTATATTTTGTAGCCTGTCCTTTTTTGATAAATCGAAAATAGAAGGTCCTACCGAATTTACAAAAAAAAAAAACACATTGTATTTTGCACTCTAAAAAAATTTGCAAGTGAAGAAATTTGATCTCTCTCGACTCATGTTAGATCTGTACTTAAGATGGATCTATGATGCGCCAAGTGGGATCAAATCCCTCGAAGTGAAAACCTTTCTTTTGAAGTGTAGAATTTGAATAAAGCTTTACACCTCGAGATATTTGATCCTTCTCTGCGAATGATGGATCCAAAGTTAGATGGATCTAGTGATACTTGTTCCATTCACACGACCTGCACATTCACTTGGCTTGCTAAACCCTCAAACTCGACTACCCCGTGAATCGAATGGACCGAATCAGGTTTGACTGGCTCCATCGAATTACAGTTTGCATGGAGGAGAAGAGAAATGCGTCGCTTCAGTCACCGACTCGTGGTTGAGCTTTTGCATCGTGTTTTATTTTAGTTATCTCGAAGCAAGAACCTTAGAGATGCAAAAACAAGGGTTTCAACCACTGTATCATACAAACCAAAGGCCATCATATTTAGTACTTATGCCATAACGCTAACCCCAACCTGGAACCTTCACGCTTAGTTGTTCACTAATTCAAACTCACTGCACGTTGCAGTAGAGGAGATACAAATAAGTGATTGCGAGAACTACCAGGTGTAGCATACGTAGACCACCACGATGAGGAAGGTGATGGATTTCCAAAACCTTGCAGATCGAAACAATTTAGGGCAAGAAATCGAGAGATTATCCTTGGAAACCTTAATAAAACCCTGATTCCCACGCAATTACAATATCATGGGTAATTACCATGCATGATACTATGGATAAATATTATGGGTAATTATCATGGGTAGATACAACTTTCTATTTGGATCACAACCCAAGTAGCCTATCCTTTGTATTAGGAACACCTTCAGATCTACAAATGACTCATTTCTTTCAAGAGAACTTTGTCCTCCAAACTTGAAGAGGAACTCAACCTATTTTTTATTGTAATCTGGTCATGTCCAATGAACTTGTTCCATCAAGGTATGCTTTCTTCAAGTATATATTAGTGACAATAATATTTTTCCTTATTTCGAATTTTGTCTACCTAAAGAATAAAATTGAGGACTAGGCATTCATATTTCATATTTACAACATAAGTCATGTTACCTCATCATCAACATATGCAATGTGTCTTCCACGACCTTTACTTAACAATGTAAGGTTCATGACAAAAAATGGCGTTAATAATTTAAGAGATTGTAGCTTAAACATCCTTCTTCTAAATGTAATGCATCACACCACACACTTATAACTTTGTTGTTCTCTTTATAGGTCTATATTCCCATGCCTCATACTCATATTTGAACATCTACTCACTGTAATGTGCTTTCATGGAAACAATGTGTAATGTGCTTTGTATGGAAACAAAGGCCTTTAAACAACATGATTTGTATATTTTATCACACTTGGTATCCTGAATAGATCTTCAAGGAGAACACTTCAAAATTTCCATTAAACATCAGTCTAATCCCTTCCACCATTTAAGGATTACAAGTAGACTTCATGCACAAAACATGACTTTGTTGGCTTATTCTCAAACATATATATATTTTCAAAATTCTTATGGCTACTTTGTGAGACTCCTAGACATTAGTCATAGAGGCTTAGATCTTCAGAACACTCATGATAACATTAGTACAAGAGTAGGCATCTTCCATCACAAGTTCATGCTCTTATAACCAAGGTATGATCCAATGATATAAGTCAGGATTGTAACTTGACTTCTTGTTGAAATGGTCTTATGAAACATCAATCAAATATGTGACCCGAATGTACCACAAAAGGATTACAAACAAAAACAAATTGTAGGTTGTCTTTTTCATTAAATGTGACATTTCAGATTCTTTGAGGTCATCTATGAAGCCACTTGTCCCTATACCATTAATCTTGAGGCATTCTCGACCTTATTGAGATTATCCTTGAGGCATTTCGGCCTTTTTCAACAAAACTGAGGCATCGTCAGCCTTTGTACTGTCAATATGAGGCTTTTTGGTCCTTTAACAGATGGACTGAAGCCCAAAACTTGGGGCTTCAACCCTCTTCCTAAAGACATTAAAGCTTCCACTAGTGGATCTAAACTTCATTAAAAATTGATTATTCTTGGCACTATATGAATTCCTTTCATAAAAACTTCATACTTTCTACAACTTGGTTTAGACTTAGTTCTGGAAATTCCCTTAATGGCTACTCTATAACCCACACTTTGATATCATGTTGAATTTTACAAGGATCTTCGAAATGGATAGTTACTTATGATTTATTAAGTTAATATTTTCTTGCATTCATGTTCATCATAAAGCAATTACACAAAATATCTCAACAATAGAAACAAAATGCTAGTAGGATCATAAAGAGACAACTAAACAAGAAACATAGTATTTACCCTGGGAAAACCCACTTGGGGGAAAAACCGAGCAACCTTAAATTCCTTAGAGAAATTGTTTAGTTCAACAAGAGATACATTTTATTATTCTAGTCAAATTTAAATTCAAAATGATCAACAATATAGCCCCGGTCAAACCCGATCAAACTTCCCTTTTATCAATTCATAAGGCTTCCCAACAAATTCTGTCGGATCTGATCTGCTAGGGCCAAATTTCGACCTTTTGTTGCACCCAAGAAAACTCGAGCCTAATACCAGAAGTGCCCTTAAAATTCACATGTGTGAAACTAAATAAGAATGCCACACATATGAGGTCAAACAAGAGAGAGAAAATCAATGAATTGTTGGAGGAATTTGACCTTCTTCTTTTTCCTCTTCTTCCCTTGATGAACATAAAGATACTTACTTGTGTGTGTTTCAAAATTTTTCTTGGAGGAGGAGGTTGAATTCCTTATATATATAGAAGTATGGCTAGATGAATGGGTACCTCTTTGACTAGGTCCGACTTGACTAAGAGGAGGGCCGACTTGACAACTTTTGGATCCAAAAATTAAATTTCAGAATTCAAATGTACTTTTTTTATAATGACATGAAGAACATGTCTTACATTTTTCATTATGTACATTTCAAGGGCTAGAATATTAATTATGAACACTGACCATAGCTACAAAATTCAACAGGTCTCATGCATGGGATTAAGGCTAAATGCTACTAAAAAGCACTTAACCTCATTGGAGGTAGCCTTAGTGATGACTACAAGGAATATTGGATTTCTTCTAAATACTATTTAGGCTGAAACCATTTTCTAGTCCTTGTGTAAGATCAAAAACTACCACTGAACCCAAGACTTAAAGGCATATGGTAGGAGTCAAAGTCCACCTCCTTATGGACCACTAGTGAATCATTTCAAGGGTCATTTCAAATGACATTGTTTTCCTTAAATAATGGTGATGTACCAACCCATATATGTGGATAATAACTAATAATAAATATCCTCATTACCAATGTTTTCAAAAATAACAAATAACTTATATTAAATTCAAAATATGCAGTTGGGATCGTAGCAATACATTTTTTTAACAAAAAATTCATGAAGCCATACTAACTAGTTTTCTTCCACCCTAGGCTTGATACCTAAACATGAAAACTAAGTGACTAGTTATGTCATTACATATTTTGTATGTGAAAATTTTCCAAAATTGATCTGAAATTGGAGGAGAACTTCTCCTTCCTAAAAAGGGATCGTCTTTTGACGCTTTGCAAGTAAAAATGGGTCTTATGAAAACAAAAGTTCAAGGTAATGAGTTAGTTTTACATGTGAAATTTAAACAAGCAACATATCATAATTTACCTCATAAAGCCATTCAAGAAGAGAGACAACACAAAATTTGGTGACAGGGTTCACCCCTCCTGGGCTACATCTTTGTTTCTGCTAACACAGCTAGACCGCTCCATATATTTGAGTGATGAAGGGTACATAAAATTTTCTAACAATATAAGTGGCTATTTTCCCCTTCAAGGAAACGTTCTTTTGCAAAGAACTCTCACTTTAAAAAGCATGGCAACCTACAGTCAGTCATGAAACAATAAAAAATAAAATGGCTCTCACATCAAGACCATTTACTCCATTTGAAAATGAGCATACAAGTACAATAATTCCACATTGAGGTAAAAAAATAGAGCTTTCCTCAGTAAGAAATAATGGGAAAAGATAAACATAAGTTGCACCCTACAAGTCACAATTGCTGCAAACATATGAAGGCTAGAAAACCCGTACAAGGTCTTCTCCATGCTCAAAATACTTCAATAACAACTCCAAAAGACTGATTGATCATGACACCTAAGGACTCAAACCTGCAAAAGTCTCTTCAGATGTGCTCCAATCATTAAACAAAGGTCTTCATTCGATCTAGAATTTCCAAAAACCCCTATATGGACTCTTCTTGAGCTGCAAAAGGCCAAAAACTCATCTTGTTATGGCTCTCTAACCCTTCTATTGTTATCGAGTGACAATTATGCGTTGTTTTCTGCTCGGGAGGTGAATTTTTTTCCCGCCGAAGATGCAAATTGTCAGATAATTTAAATGCCCAATAACCCCCATGAGCAGAAAAATTTGGTCACATGGTGCATCATGGGGTCAGCCCATTTCCACTGACTTAGGCCCCTGTTGTAGCCGCTACAACACCCTTCAAATTTTGGTCCCATTCTGAAAATTTCGGAGCCCCTGGTCTCGGTAAGGAGAAATCTGATGCGGCATAAACCTAGAGTCTCAGGAGAAGTTATTCTCATGCTTTTATCTCTTCAAAATCTAACCCAGAGTTTAAAGCCAGTCGCATTGTCGCGAAGTCACAAATCACATGAAACCAAGAACTTTGCGACTATGCGACCATGCGACCCAGCGACCCAGCAAACCCTAGGTCGCGAAGTCGCAAGGTCACATTATGACCTAAAATCTAAGTTTCACGACCACACGACTATGCGACCTTGCGACCTCTAGGTCGTGAAGTCGCAAGGTGATGCATTCCTTAACCAGCTTTGATCCGCGACCTTGCGACCTGCATTAAATTTCAGCAAGTGCGACCCCTTTATAAATAAAAGGGTCGCGTAGGTCGCATTCGACCTGCGCAACGGATCAAGTAATGCCTCTGACAAGCCAGCTGGAGTATGTTTTTCCTGTGTAAGTTGCCTAATCCTCCTGTTTTTTCCTTTTTGATTGATTGTTGCCAATCCTGCCCTTTCCCCTGACCTATTTATCCCTTCCACGGCCTCGTTCAAGCTCCCTTACAGCCCTGTGCAAAATATACCTTTCTCCCTCATGACATATACCTTTTTTTCTTTTTCTCTGAAGCCTATCTTCTCCAATATCTATCTCAAACACCTTTCCTAACTCACCTAGGGAAAGCCTCAAGGCCCAGATGTGTTCTTTATGATTGATATGTTGCGTTATTTCACCTTTTAGTCCCCCCACGGGCCTTAATCGTTGCGTAACCCATAAGGAGGCCCTAGCGCGACCCCGCGACTCTACAACTAGGCAAACCCATGACCTGGTCGTTGAGTCATGAAGTCGCCAAGTCCCTCACCACCTAACATCATCCCACCCCACGACCCAGCAACTTAGTGACCTTGCGACCTAGTTGCAAGTCGCCAATTCGCGTTTCTTTGAGAGTTCGAACCGACGCGACCTAACGACCCAGTGACCTAGTCGCAAGTCACCAAGTTGTGTAGTCGTTGTTCCTTGAGAGTTTGAACTGACACGACCCAGCGATCTAGCGACCTAGTCGCAAGGTCGCCAAGTCGTAGGACTAGCCTTTTCTTCAAATAATGGTTGGCAGGGGTCGCAATGACCTAGCCTGAGGGGTCATTTGCAAGTTTTATTGGTCTCAACATAGTTATAATTATGTCATCCGCCTTATCATGGGATTGTTTTATGAACATGCCAAGGAACATCGAAGCTGAGCTTGAGTGTGTTTCCATCTTGTCAGCCTCAAGCAATATGGGGGCCCTGGTAGTGCAAAAGAGAAACAAGAGTCCGGAGGTGGAAATTTCAGAAGAAGGCATGCCCCCTTCCCCACCACCCATCTATGGAGATACCGCCTATGTGTTCGAAAAAGGGGACAAGATGAGTTGGTACCAGGTATATCAGGAGTTCACAAAGTCTGAGTTCCCAGAAGATCTTCCAGACCAACAGGTGTACGCCCAAGTCAATAGGTCCAAACTCTACTACGCAGGTGCCCATCCACCCATATTTCCATGTGCAGAGATTATTGAATGGATCCTCCAAAAGGTCGACTCTAGGATTTGGGTCATTCGCGATCACTCGGGGAAAACATTCGCTAACCTAAAGGGGCAGGATGCGGAAGTATACTATGCACTCCCCACGTGAGAACAAACCTTCAATAGTGATTGGGTAGCCACTCATGTAGTACCTGTAGCAGAAACTTTGAAGGGATGGTGGGAGGACCCCAAGAAGTTTAGGTTTAAGAAAGATTAGGAATATAAGACAGAGGACCTAAGGAAAGTTTACAAACTGGTGGCAGCAATGATGTGCAGGATGTACGAACGACCTGATGCCACTATGTTCAATGGTACTTGGGTCCCCCTCATGTACGTCGTCACAACATATGTCACCCGTTTCAACTGGGCCAACCAGATAATAGCGGCCCTCAGGTCGAACATTGATGCAGCACAAGTAGCTGATGAAGGATGCACATCTAAGTTTTATATGGCTTCTTACCTTTTGGATGCAGTATGCACAAGGTGTGATTTTGAAGGATGGGCGCACAACTGGGATGCGGAGCGTGGTGAAACAATCCATAAAGAGTTAAAGGTGGTCTGGGATTCTAAATACAAACGAGATATAGAGTCAATCTCGCATAACTTCATTCCCGCGCTCTTCGGTAAGATGTTTGGCAAGGATGCCCCGTGCATGTCCAAGCGAGCCATGGAGACAATAACCCAAGTGGCCAACTGGTCTCCCATTATAGATAGCACTTTCATCAGGGTCTTCAGATCGTACAAGGCATCCCACGCGCTGCCTCAGTTCATCACTGATAAATTTCTCTTGCAAGAAGTGTGCTACCAGATGACGAGCGGGTTTTCCAAGGTTCTCACCAAGGGCAAGAAAAAACCATGGCCTACTCTATCGCTTACTATTGATGCCTACATGGTTAGAGGTTTCAGAGAAGTAGAAGCAGAGGCTGAGGAAACCAGGGGCTTTCATTTTCCACCCATATCACACAGATCATATGACCCTGAACGAATCATCCCCGCACACTGCAAACGGGCCAAATTAAAATGGAATTACCAACACACAAAATGCCCTGTCGAAGATTGAATCAAGAACTGGTAAAACAAGGACAGGGAGGCTGCGCCAGAAGAATCAACCGATCAAGGGGAACATGATGATCAAACTGCAGAGGAAAGAATCGACACGCTAGGAGGAGCCTCATCTTGCAAAGCCAAGAAACCAAGGATTGATATAGGCAGTAGTCTCTCTAAACATCAACAGGAACAAAGAGACAAAGAGGCTAAGCCACAACAAGAAGCTGAGGAGAAGGAAAAAGAAGAGAAACTCAAAAGGACCCAAGATGCCCTAGCATGACAGCAAGAGGAGGATAAGAGAAAGAAACAACTAAGGGAAGAACAAAAGAAGAAGTAGGTAGAAGAAGCCCGCAGGAAAAGGGAGGAAGAGGAACAAAAGAGGAAATAAGAGGAAGAAAGGATTGAGGCTGAGCATAAGTTAAAGGAAGAGCAGGATAAAGCAGAAGCTGAGAAGAGGAGGAAGGAAGAAGAAATCAAGAAATCACGGGAAGATTCTTCCAAGGAAGCAGAGGGTAGCAAGACACCTCCTCCAGAAATAGGGAAACAAACAGAGCTTCCACACATTGAGCTGCCTCAGACAACCCCTACGAGGAGTGTGCGTTTTATTCTCTCATAACTTGGCACCTCGGAAGAACAAGAAGATGAAGTCCTGGATCTGACAATGCTGACCTACGATCAGTTTACACACAAGATCAGGCAAGAGAAAATAAAATGCCTCGCGCAGAACCCTGCCTCACCTCTCATAGTTACGATGGAGAAGGACATAGTCTTGGACACCAGGACTAATCCTATTATGATCGCATCAGCAGGTACCGCCTTCACAGTAGCCACAGAAGAAAATCTTAGCAGGATGAGCAGAGAGATTCCGTCTCTACAAAATAGGCTATAGGTTTCTGAACAGAAGGAAACTCAGTTAGAAAAAGATAAAAGGGTGCTAGAGGAAGAAATCTAAAGGCTTTGTGGCATGACCACCCAGGCCAATGAATTTCCGCTCACCATTCAAAGGGAGCTGGTCACTTTGGAAACCACCATGAAGCAAGTGTACGATGATATGTTTGTAATAAATTAGACAGTCGCGCCACTGGTAAAAGCGCAAGTAGAAACCAAAAAAAGGACTACACAACTTAAGGAAGCCTCCACCGCTCTGGACCACATGCTAGAATGGTTAAGCGTATACCCGCAGGCTCCTGACGCCATACCTAGGAAGGAGTGGATTTGTGCTCAAAATGACAAAGTCCAGATCTAGATGAAGATACAATCCAAGGATAAACTGGTCAAGGATGTGGAAAAGGTGATGTTCGCATATTAACACCTGATCAGTGGCATCAATCCAATGGCCGAAAAACACCACATTCCTTCTACGAGAGCATTGGACACAAAAAAAACAAGGGAAGAAGTCACCCAAGACATTCAAACTTTCCTGCAACTCATGAGGCAAGCAGTTGCTTCCCAAGACCTCTAAGCCTCATAGGAAAATCTCATTCAGTTCCTCATCATACCAGTTTGGATCTACACCAAAGTGGCCTCCCTATCTAATCAAATATCAATAAAGAAGCTCACTTTGGTCCCGGACGCCCTTGAATGCTTTCATCAGTTAAAGGAAGATACCCCTCAGGTCAATCCAATAGCCAAAGACTATCAAGCATGGAAAAAGTACCTCAAGTATCAGGTGCAGATAAATATATCGGACCTCTCAATCACACAACTGCTTCCCTGACCAAGGACATAGAACAGGTCGCAGGTCACATCCGGAGTTGGGTCGCAAGTCGCAAACATCTCCTAGGTCGCCAAGCATGCCAACGGTCGGGAATGTGAAGGGTCAAGGGCACCCAAGGGTCAATTTGTTTCTATAGGTACTCCCTTCGAGGAATTGTAAAGGACCTTTTTTTTGGACTCCAAAAGGAGTAGAGAGAATTGTACAACATTGAATGCATATTTCCGAGAATGAATACAAGCAAGTGTTTTGGTTCCACTATTGGATCTGATGAGGACTCGTGTGTTAAAATTATGAATATTTTGTCTCAAGTATTGGCTATCTTTTATGATTAACTGATCTACGTTTTTCTACTTATGTCATTTATACATTTAATCTCACTTGATGTGTTAATGGTATGGGGATATTTAATTGAGAGATGTTGGAAACTTCGTTATTTAAATTATCTTATATTTCAAAAAACACTTAAGGAATTGAAGGGTGTTTTGACCATAGAGAACTATTTATTTTGTGGTTCAAACAACTTTTACAAGCATGACCCTAATGATGTGCTGCCAACAACATTTCCTTTGGTTGCATGCTTTAACTCGCTTTGCTATTTCTAGAGTTTTATGTTCATTAAGACTCATCAACCATTTGTCTTGTATTGTTCGAGTAACTGTGTGTTCACAGGTTCGCAGGGCTTGTTCTTCATCCGAGAAAAGGAATATTCAGTGGTAGCCGGACCCACACCCCGGACGGGATCCCTATCACCTATCACAAACGGTTTAGAGTCTAATTGGGACTTTATACTAGGGAGATCCCCTACTATTGGCCATATATTTCTTCCCGTCAACAAATTTGGCACTAGAAGGAGGGCCTGAATGGCAGGCTCCAAGCACACAAGTAACATCCCGTTGCAATTCCCACAAGGGGAGATCATGTAAGAAAATATTGGTCCTCCACCCCTTGAAAATTACCTGGAGGATGAACCCCCTTATTATGAGACCACCTCATTAGAGGCTTGCAAAACGCCCTGGCCACTAGTTCCTTAGCCAACCCTCAAACTCCCGCAGCTAACAAGACTCGCCAGGGATCCCTAGTCAATTACATACCTCAACTGATAGGTCTTATGCTTGAAGATTATGCAGATGCAGTTGAGCGTAATTCAGCAGAACCCCCCCACAGTCCCCGAGGGATTGACAGAGGCGACCCCGAAATTACTGAAACCCAACCTGACATCGGCCTGCAACCTGACCAACCTTTGAATGATAGCACTTAAGCCAATAACCCACCTGGAGGAGCAGCCAGGAGGGGTCGGGGAAACATAGGCTTGGGAGATAGAGGCTGTGGACAAGGTCGAAATACTGGCCACCACCACCACAACCGAAACCAAAACATATTCCCTTTCCTTTATACAGGAAACCTCATAGGAAATCAAGACATGCACTCTCACCATGAGGGCGAAGCCTCTAGATATGGCATGGGAAGTGAATTTGAGAGAGAAATGGGACACGTCTACATACCATGCCACCAGCAGGCCAGGCGTGTGAAACCGCTGGCTTGTATGGCACAATCCCCCCTAGGTCTCCATGGTCCCCTCCATGACATGACCCGACACCTTGAGAAGCACCTCCCCAATTTCGACCCCGAAAAGGGTACGTTGGCCAAAGATCACATAAGCAACTTTTACTTGGCCTTAAAATGATGAGAGTATATTCTGATGATGTAGCATGCTAGCTCTTTCCTCATACCTTAGAAAATAAGGCTGCTACATGGTACCATTCCCTCCTCGATGCTTCCATTTCTTCCTGGGAGAAATTTCGCTGTACCTTCCTCCAAAAAATTTCAGAAGACAAGACCCCTTCCATGCTCCTTACAGAGCTTAGTACTTTGAAATTCCAAAAGAAGGATAAAGTCAAAGACTTTAATCAATGCTTTCCTACTATATTGAACAAATTCCCTCCAAACATGGCCTTGGACGATTCCATCACCATTGATTACTACACAAGGGCTCTCCTTCGGGATATCTCCATGTTCGTAAAATCCAAAGCCAGAGCTACCCTAGCAGCAAATTACACCACCACCCTTGCTATCGAAAATGACATGTTGTCCATAGGATCCATTGACCATGATGGTCGTGATGACCCAAAGCCGACTACCAAAATAACCCAATCCTCAACTCACAAACCCAGAGACAAAGACAAAGACCCCTTCGATTTCAAAAGTATCACAAAGTATCTCAAGTTGTTAACAAACGAATTCTCTGATCTCAAGGGAAAGAACAATGACTCCATATCAGGTACCAAAACGCAGAAACCTTTCTTTAGGAAAAATAACCCTGCTGTCAGCCGACCTCCGTCAAACCCTAATGTTGGCCTCAACATGGAAGAAATTGGCAAATATAATTTCTGCTCCTTCCATCAAGCCTCCCACTCGGAGAAAAATTGTCCCCAATGGATCAACAACATGACCTCTGTGGTAAATCAACTCTTAGAAGATCAGACCACGAGGGATTTAGAAGAGGAGGTTATTTCAGATAACGAGGAAACATTTCCCCCAGATAAGGATATAGGATCCACTGTCCTCGCCTTCGAGGTAGTCTGCAGGGAAATACCCCCTCCTACAACTGAATTAAACTTGGTCGATGACCCTCAATCCAAACCCCCTCAGAATTATAGCGTGAGGAGTAAAGGCTCGGACCTGGAGCAGTCCTTCGAGGAAAAGAGAAAATCTTTCTTAAGGGAAATTCTGCCACCAAACAAAGAAAACCAAACCGCAACTCCCGAAAAATCTAGCCCAACCACTACCTGAGTTAACCCAAAGGCTAGATCGTCGTCAAGTTCCCCGAAGGCCTCTGCTGAAACTATCTCACACCTAGATTCCTGGTATAACATCATCGAAGATATGAAGAAGACATGGGCCAACATTTCCCTCTACGAACTCACTCGCATTGCTAATCAGCGAGATCTTATTCTCGAAACATTTTCCAACCCACCAACGTCCAAACCCGTGAGTACCACGTATGCCCAAGATGCTGCAAGTCCCCATTCTATCGTGAATGACGTTAATGCAAACTCCAGGGGATCCACACCCCCTTTCCTCCTATCTTTCCACATCTTCAACTTCAATGTTCATAACTGCCTTGTCGATTCTGGTGCATCCACAAATGTTATGCCCTTGTCTGTTTGCAAAAATTTAAACATCCGCCGCAAGAAAAATGACGCCAGGATCATTCAGCTTGATAGATCCCAAGTTCCCGCCGTGGGTAAGTTGATAACATCCTCATCTTCCTATCTTCTGACTCTAGGGTGCATCAGTGCATAGACATAGTGATCGTGGATATCCCTGAAGCCTATGGTCTTCTCTCGAGCCGAGATTGGTCGAGTAAGCTGCAAGGATAATTTTCCACTGACTGGTCCCACCCGTGGCTCCCATAAAAGGGTAGGAACAATCAAATCCAGGTCGACAGTGAACCTTACATGAAACACACGACGACCAACCTGGATGCAACCAATGAACCAGTTAGTTTCACACAAGAAGAACTCGACATGTGTTTCTTAGAATCCATTTTTGGGTGCTATCAAACCCCCAAGTCTCTAGTCACCCAAGACGTCCAGTCAGAACTTTTGTTGGCCACTGATGACCACTCTGCCTCAACGAAAGAACTGCTAGAAGCCGCTGCCCCGAGTACGTCTCCTACGTGCTTAGATAACCTTGCGAAATCAGAATATGAGATTTGGACCTTGTACTATGACGGTTCCAAAACCCATGATGGGGTCGGCGCAGGCTGTATTTTGTTAGACCCTCAGAAGAAAAATTTTCTAATCTCTTGTCGGCTAGAGTTCCAGTGCACCCATAATACGACTAAGTATGAAGCATTGATACCCGGGCTTAAGAAAGCCATAGATCTCAAAGTCAGTTGTTTAAAGGTAATTGGAGACTCCGAGATTATCACCCGTTAGGTACGTAACACCATCCATTGCTTATCTCCACATTTAAAAGGTTACCAACAAGAGGTATGGCGTTTGATTTCTGCTTTTGACACTTTCGGTATTAAATCTGTACTTAGAATGCACAATGCAGCGACTGATACACTTGCCAATGCCACTGCTAGGTTTACCCCACTAAGAGATGGATTTTATATTGAAATTGTTTACAAGCCATCCGTTTCAGAAAATGTCACTATTCTGCGTGTTTTTAATGATGATCAGCAGGTACTGGATTTCATGCTCAATACAAACGTATTCAAGGATGCAGTTATCGAAGAAGAAGATCATGATTAGGCCTTGCAAAGAGAACAATAGGATCATAAGGGAAATCCCATACCCAAAGGGATCGTGTATCTTGGGAAGTTGTTTGATTTACAGAACCGTTTTCACGGACCTCCCAACACAAAGGTGCAGAGTTCCACTTTAGCGCACCAATAGCTAAACCTCGGGACGGAGAAGGAACCCAAATTCATCAACCTCAGTACTGAATTCACCCCTCAGGAAAGGGAATCCTTCACTGAGTTATTCAAGAAGCACCGAGATGTTTTCGCCTGGACATATGATGAGCTGTGAAGCTATGACACGCGAATCATCCAGCACGTGATACCCATGAAAGGAGTGAAACCGTTCCAACAGAAGTTGAGAAAAGTACACCCTAATTTGGAGCCGATGATCCAAAAGGAACTAAAGAAACTCTTGGATGCATGTATAATCTTCAAAGTCTGACATTCAACCTAGGTGTCAAATTTGGTTCTGGCTCGAAAAAAATCGGGTGAAATTCATTTATGTGTGGAATTCCGAAATTTGAATTGAGCTTCGGAAAAAGACAACTACCCGGTGCCCCCTATGGAGCAGATCATTCAAGAAGTATCAGGGTCGTAAATGTTCTCGTTATTGGATGGTTTTTCAGGTTACAACCAAGTATTAGTGGTTGAACCCGACTGGCTGAAAACCACATTCAAAACTAAATGGGGGACGTTCACATTCAGACACATTGGCCTGATCAATGCTGGGGAAACCTTCCAGAGAACCATGGATATCGCTTTCCGGGGCCTAATGGGGCAAAACGTGGTTGTATACCTTGACAACGTCACCGTATTTTCAAAATGTAGATGTGACCAGTTACACCACCTCAAGCAGATTTTTGAAAGGTGTAGAAAATATGGGATCTCACTCAATCCAAAGAAAAGCATTTTCGCCGTCTCCGAAGGAAATATGTTGGGACACATAATAATATGAGACGGTATAGTGGTGGATCCAGAATGCGCAAAAGTCATTGCCCAGATTCCTCCCCCAAGCGGCAAGAAGGCCATGCTGTCTTTCCTTGGAAAAATCAACTTCGTGTGAAAATTTATATCAGACTTTGCCCAAATAGTGAAAAGGCTCTGCAAGGTATGATCAAGAAGGACGTAAGCTTCAAATGGAATTCTCCCAAGAAAGAAGCGTTCAATAACATCAAGTGGGCCATTGCAAAAGCACCTGCCCTTCATAGTCGAGATTTCAGCAAAGGCTTTATCTTATTCACCTTCGCCTCAGACTCATCTCTCTTATCCGTCCTCACTCAGAAAGGTGTCAGCAATAATGAGCGGCCCATATCATTCATGAGCGCAAGTTTGCAAGGTGCCGAGCTAAATTATCCAGAGTTTGATAAGTAGGCCTACGTAGTGTACAAGGCAGTCAAACACTTCAGGCCATATATTTTGAAGAATCACGTCATAGTGTTCATACCTCACCCAACAGCTCGCTCGCTTTTTGTGCAGCAGGAGCTAGGCGAGAGACGAGGAAACTAGATGATGTGCCTTCAAGAGTATGACCTAGAATTCAAGCCGGAACACACTATCAAGGGCCAAGGGCTATGCCAGATGGTTGCGGAAGCCGCAGACCCGCGAGGAAGTGAAAAGGAGTGTTGGGACCACAAAATCAACATGTATCAAACTGATAGTACACCTCGGCAGAATACCTCTTCATGGTACGTTGATCTTCAGCAATATCTAAGCTACGGTATCATGGACCCCACTTTAACCGCCTAGCAGAAACGTGCAATAAGACTGAAAGCTGCATCCTATGAGCTGGTGTAGGGAAAATTGTTTCGCAAGTACCACAATAGAGTTCTGCTACGTTATTTGGAGCATGATGAGGCATAGAAAGTCTTGAAAGGACTACATGATGGTCCAGTCGGGGGGCACTATGCAGGGGACACCACTACTCACAATATTATGCGTGCTGGTTTCTATTGGCCCACTCTATTCAAAGATGCACACGCTTTTGTCTGGAAATTTCTGCCATGTCAAAAGTTCGCAAACAAGGAAACACGGCCATCCACCCCATTGCAGCCCATCACGATGGAAGATCCTTTTCAGCAGTGGGGACTCGACGTGATCGGGGAAATTTTGCCACACTTCTCCAAGCAACATAGATACATCCTCACGGCTACGAACTACTTCACAAGGTGGGTTGGAGAAATACCGTTGCATCAAATCAATGATCAACAGGTAATGGCTTTCATCACTCAGCACATCATGACTAAGTTTGGCATTCCAACCTCCCTTGTTTTTGATAACGCAACTTATTTTTCATCACTCAAATTATATTATTTTTCTCTAGAAAATGGTATATTTCTCAAACACTCCACCAACTATTACCCCCAAGGAAATAGGCTAGCTGAGTCAACCAATAATAATCTCATCTGTATCATTAAAAAGACTCTGTTGTCCCAACAACAAAATTAGCATAACACACTCCATAATTCCCTATGGGCTGATCAGATCACACCCAAACCATCCTTAGGAACCTCCCCAATTTTTCTTGTGTACGACAAAGAAGCAATCCTTCCTCCCAACTTGTCTCTCCCAGCCCTTCAATTATCACAAGAATCTCATGGCACCCCTTTCCTTGCCTTACAAGCCCGAATAGACACATTTTTGAAACTGGAGGAGGAAAGGCTAAAATCCCAGGAAAAATTCTCCATCCACTAGAGTCAGATAAAACGATGGTTCGATAAGAAATCCGCCGAAAAACAAGGTTTTTGAAGTGGGTGACCTTGTACTCAAATGGGACAAATCTCACGAAGATAAAGGGAAACACTCCAAATTCCAAGCGCTATGGACAAGTCCCCTCCAAATAAAAGAGAAGGTTGTCTCCCACACTTACAAGCTACAAACCCTTGAAGGGAGGATTGAGGTCCTCCCGGTAAACAGGCACAATCTTAAACATTATTTCACCTGACAGCCCCAAGAGGCCGTCACCATACCCTGTACCATATTTTTGTTTTCTTTTCTCATGTTTTTCATTGTTCTATTTTTTTCAATAAATGGCTTGTTTCGAGCAGGCTCTTAGAAACCCATTCCCTTTGGCACCTCAAGTTGAGGGGTAGACGGAGGAGTTACTCAAATTGGCATGCTGTGCTAGAATCTCTGCTGGTGAAGAATCACCCCTAAAATGAAAAAGTGGCACGATCTTTCCTATGATAGGCACCCCATGGGGAAAACATGACCAGGTCCAAGAAATCAAGTGCGGGTAGCTTACCTAGTATGCTGGCTCAAGGGGCTGTTGTACAATAAAAAGCTTCAGTGAGGTCGGTCGCTAGACGGTAAGGGAACATGGAAAACCTTTGGTGACAAAAGGATATCCGGGAAAACCCAAAGGTCCTTATATAGACCAAGAGAAACCTCTCTTGCAAGCAAAATAAGTCAGGATCCCTCATCCGCCTAGGAAATACTTGACAACTTCAAATAAGTTCCTTGAGCACAGTCAAAATAAGTGCCTTGAGCACATTTAAATAAGTGTTGTTAGCACATGAAATAAAGGGTAAAGTATTGAGAAAGGCTTCCTCCGCAGAGAGGCGATGTGACGACTCCACCAGGGTACTGACCATGCTCGCTGGCAGTGGAGCAACGTCTGTGACTCCTAGGCAGTGAGTCCACCGGGACCACCAGGTTTGCTGGTAGCGGAGCAACACAATAAGGACCAAAGAACTATACTGGATCCTGGAAATACTTGAGGTTACTCCAACCCTTTTCGTCCAGTCTCTAGAAATGAAAACACGGTGAACCAACACTCCTGAGCCATGTGAACTGGAGGAGAAAACATGCAATGTTCAAGGATGAAAGTAGTAGGACCCACCGGGGTGAAAGGAACAGCCTGCTAAGCGCCCCCCCCCCTTGTCCCCCGTAAGATGACGCACCGGCATAGATCTTGGGTTCTACCAATGAATCGCCATTTGTTGTGGCCGCTACAACACCCTCCAAATTTTGGTCCCATTCTGAAAATTTTGGAGCCCCTGGTATCGGTAACGAGAAATCTAATGCGGCCTAAACCTAGAGTCTCAGGAGAAGTTCTTCCCATGCTTTTACCTCTTCAAAATGTAACCCAGGGTTTAAAGACAATAGCATGGTCACGAAGTTGTAAATCACATGAAACCAAGAACTTTGCGACTATGCAACCATGCGGCCCAATGACCCAGCGACCCCTAGGTCGCAAAGTCGCAAGGTTGCATTATGACCTAAAACCTAATTTTCGCAACCACGCGACTATGCGACCTTGCAACCTCCAGGTCGCGAAGTCACAAGGTCGCAAGGTCACACATTCCTTAACCAGCTTTGATCCACGACCTTGCGACCCACATTAAATGTCAGCACGTGCAACCCCTTTATAAATAAAAGGGTCGCGTAGGTCGCATTCGAATTGTGCAACGGATCGAGTAACGCCTCTGACAAGCCAACTAGAGCACATTTTTCCTGGGTAAGTTGCTTAATCCTCCCGTTTTTTCCTTTGTGATTAATTGTTGCCAATCCTGCCCTTTCCCCTGACCTATTTATCCCTACCTCAACCTCGTTCAAGCTCCCCGATAGCCCTGTGCAAAATCTACCTTTCTCCCTATGAATATACCTTTTTTTCTTTTTCTCTAAAGCCTCTCTTCTCAAATATCTGTTTCAAACACCTTTCCTAACTCACCTAGGGAAAGCCTCAAGGCCCAGATGTGTTATTTATGATTGATATGTTGCATTATTTCACCTTTTAGTCCCTCTGCGGGCCTTAATCGTCGCATAACCCATAAGGAGGCCCTAGCACGACCCCGCAACTCTACGACTAGGTGACCCCGCAACCAAGTCGATGAGTCGCAAAGTCGCGAAGTTGCTCGCCACCTAACATCAGCCCACCCTGTGACCCAACGACTTAGAAATCTTGCGACCTAGTCGCAAGTCGCCAAGTCGTCAAGTCACGTTTCTTTGAGAGTTCGAACCGACATGACCCAGTGACCCAGCGACCTTGTCGCAAGTCGCCAAGTCGCATAGTTTTTGTTCCTTGAGAGTTCGAACCAACGCAAACCAGCGATCCAGTGACTTGGTCGCAAGGTCGCCAAGTCACAGGACTAGCATTTTCTTCAGATAATGGTTGGCAGGGGTCGCAGCAACCTAGCCTGAGGGGTCATTTTCAAGTTTTATTGGTCTCAACATAGTTATAATTATTTCATCCACCTTATCGTGGGATTGTTTTATAAACATACCAGGTAACATCGAAGCTGAGCTCGAATGTGTGTCCATCTCTTCAGCCTCAAGTGATGTGTGGCCCCCAGTAGTGCGAAAGAGAAACAAGAGTCCAGAGGTGGAAATATCAGAAGAAGGTGTGCCCCCTTCCCCACCCACCATCTATGGAGACACCGCCTGTGTGTTCGGAAAAGGGGACAAGATGAGTTGGCACTAGGTATATCAAGAGTTCACAAAGTCTGAGTTTCCAGAAGATCTTCCAGACTAACAGGTGTACACCCAAGTCAAGAGGTCAAAAGTCCATTACGCAGCTGCCCATCCACCCATATTTCCATGTGCAGAGACTGTTGAATGGATCCTCCAAAAGGTCAACTCCAGGATTTGGGTCATTCACGATCACTCGAGGAAAACATTCGCTAACCTAAAGGGGCAGGAGGCGGAAGTATACTATGCACTCCCCACGCGAGAACAAACCTTCAACACTGATTGGGCAGCCACTCATGCAGTACCCGTAGCAGAAACTTTGAAGGGATGCTGGGAGGACCCGGAGAATTTCAGGTTTAAGACAGATCAGGAATATAAGATAGAGGGCCTAAGGAAAGTTTACAAATTGGTGGCAGTAATGATGTGTAGGATGTACGGATGACCAGATGCCACTATGTTCAATGGTACTTGGGTCCCCCTCATGTACGTCGTCACAACATATGGTACTCGTTTCAACTGGGCCAACCTGATAATATCGACCCTCAGGTCGAACATTGATGCATCACAAGCACCTGATGAAGGATGCGCATCTGAGTTTTATATGGCTTCTTACCTTTTGGATGCATTATGCGCAAGGTGTTATTTTTAAGGATGGGCGCACAACTGGGATGCGGAGCATGGCAGACGAATCCAAAAATAGTTAAAGGTGTTCTAGGCTTCTAAATACAAAAAATATATAGAGTCAATCTCGCACAACTTCATTCCTACACTCTACGGAAAGCTGTTTGGCAAGGATGCCCAGTGCATGTCCAGGCGAGCCATGGAGACAATAACCCAAGTGGCCAACTGGTTTCCCATTATAGATAGCACTTCCATCAGGGTCTTTGGGTCATACAAGGCACCCCACGTGCTACCTCAGTTCATCACTGAAAAATTTCTCTTGCAAGAAGTGTGCTACCAGATGACGAGCGGGTTTTCCAAGGTTCTCACCAAGGGCAAGAAAAAAGCATGGCCTACTCTTCCGCTTAGTATCAACGCCTACATTGTTAGATATTTTAGAGAAGTAGAAGCAAAGGTTGAGGAAACCAAGGGCTTTAATTTTCCACTTGTATCACACAGATCATATGACCCTGAAAGAATAATTCCTGCGCACCGCAAACGGGCCAAATTCAAATGGAATTACCAACACATGGAATTCCCTGTTGAAGATTGAATCAAGAACTGGTACAACAAGGATAGGGAGGTTGCACCAGAAGAACCAACTGATTAAGGGGAACATGATTATCAAACTGCAGAGGAAATAATAGACACACTAGGAGGAGCCTCATCTTCCAAAGCTAAGAAACTAAGGACTGATACGGGTAGTAGTCTCTCTAAACAAAAACAGGAAAAAAGAGACAAAGAGGCTAAGGCACAACAAGAGGCCGAGGAGAAGGAAAAATAAGAGGAACTCAAAAGGACCCAAGATGCCCTAGCACAACAACAAGAGGAGGATAAGCGAAAGAAACAACTAAGGGAAGAACAAAAGATGAAGCCTGCAGGAAAAGGGAGGAAGAGGAACAAGAGAGGAAATAAGAGAAAGAAATGATTGAGGCTGAGCACAAGTTAAAGGAAGAACAGGATAAAGTAGAAGCTGAGAAGAGGAGGAAGGAAGAAGAAAGCCAGAAATTGTGGGAAGATTCTTCCAAGGAAGCAGAGGGTAGCAAGACACCTCCTCAAGAAACAGGGAAACAGACGGAGTTGCCACACATTGAGGTGCCACAGACAACCCCTACGACGAGTGTGCGTTTTACTCTCTCAGAAATTGGCACCTCGGAAGAACAAGAAGATGAAGTCCTGGATCTGACAAGGCTGACCTACGATCAGTTTACGCACAAGATCAGGCAAGAGAAAATAAAACTCCTCGCGCAGAACCCTGCCGCACCTCTCACAGTTACGACGGAGAAGGACATAGTCTTGGACACAAAGACTAATCCTATTCTGATCGCATCAGCAGGTACCACCTTCGCAACATCCATAGAAGAAAATGTTAGCAGGATGAATAGAGTGTTGAGATTCAACAAGATGATGAGCTTAGTGAAAAGAGTCGTCTTCACTAAGTGGGATCGCAGGCTATTTTTGGCGCAAAGTCTATTTTTAGACATGTCGATCATATTTTATGAGTTGCAGGATGCTATTTGTGGATGTTTCATCAAGTTGGAAAAATAGATGGACTTCTATTTTTAGACATATTGGGCGGAATCTGTTTTTAGATTTCCAGTCTAAAAATAGATATGTCGAATATTATTAGCTCTTACCTACAATATTTGACCTAAAATATTATCTGTTCTCTTTTGGAGCACTTCGCTTAAGTGCACAGATGTGGCACATTGAAGGACATAAGGAATTACGCTATTTCTCGAGGGTTTAATGGGAGTTAATGCATGGGAGATTTCGCTAGAACTCATGTGACAGAGTTTGGTTGAGTTGGAGAAGTAGTTGGTGGAGTTGTATTTAGTTTAACTCAGTTAGACTCAGTTGAGCTAGTTGTATCTAGTCTAACTGATTGATACACTAGTGAGAGTGGTGTGAATTAATTATTTAATTAATTCACTAAATAATAACTCATTAATCAACTGAAAAATACATCAGTTAACTACAGTGCATGGCAGTTTCAGTGGAGACCAATGGAGAGATAGGTGAAAGAGAAAGTGTGACTATCAGTTGCGACTATAATGATGCATTGATTGCATCCAACACTCAGTGGAGATGCCAATGAGGATTGTGTAGTGAAAGCTTGGTGAATTCGAGTTCATTCAGAGCCATTCTTTAGCAGGGATTGCGTAGTAGAGGCAGGCTAGCAGGTGGCAAAGATCGGTGCATAGATTTGCAAGATCAGGCCTGATTAGTGTGTAGCGATTGTATTGTACTGAGAGCTTGATATGATTGGATTTGTATGAGGATTGTTACATGATCTCTATGACATATATTATACACAGATAGTTGGGGTTTTTAGCTTCAATCTTTCCCGTTAAAAAATGTGTTAATGTGTGTGAATTTTTATTGTTTCATGTGTGCATTGCAATCTTGATTTAATTTCCGCAAATGATCAATGGTGGAATAGACTCTGTATTTTGCATGAAGTTAAAATAGTGTGAGATCAGGAGAATCTTGTAAATATAACACATAAGTTATATAATTTCTACATGGTAATTTACAGCTTGATCATTGGAGCAACATTGCAATTATTGAAGCGGTTGAGTTCTAGGATAGGAATCTCGAATTTGCTGTAGTGTTTTCTTGGTGTCGAAGTTGAGCATTCATTGAAATGTCTTTCAAAGAATTATGATTGGAGTATGCCCTTGATGGGAGCTTGAATTATATTTCTTGGAAGGACAGGATGGAGGCGGTGCTGGATGATAATGGGTTGAAGGAGTTCATAGATGTTGATATTCTGAAGCCTGCTTCTAGCGATGCAGCCGCACTTGACGCATGGCAAAAGAAGGTAGCAAAGTGTCGAAGGATTCTGTTGGAAGGTGTGAAGGACCACATTGTGTCCAGCCTTCATGGTAAAGCCACTCCATTCTTAATGTGGAAGGATTTGACAGACTTGTTCCAAAGCAGAAGTGACCAGAGGAAGTTGGCGCTTAAAGACAAGCTCAGAAAAATAAAAATGGAGAAAGGCGACAGTATTCCAAAATACCTCACGAAGTTTGTCCATTGCAAGGATGAACTGGGAAGTGTGGGGGTTATTGTTGATGATGAAGAATTAGTGAGCTTGGCTCTCCTTGGGCTTCTGAAGAGTTGGCATAGCTATGAATACTCTATTAATAGACGGGAGAAACTGCCGGGATGGGAGCGACTTTGGTCGAATCTTATGTAGGAGGAGATAAGGCAGGGTACCAAGGATGGATCTTCATCGAAGAACGAAGATGAAGAAAATTTCACTTTGGATGCCAAATCAAGGAAAGGGAAGGGGAAGAAACATCCTTCAAAATTTGATGCTAAAGGCAAGAAGCAGGATTTGTCCAAAGTGAAGTGTTTTCACTGTCACCACCATGGACATTTCACCACTAATTGTCCACAGAAGAAGAAGAATAATCAGGTTGCTGGATCTACAGCTAGAGAGACCTTAGCCTCATAGTTTGAGCTGGATTTTTCTTTGATTTCATGCTTGGTTTAAAGTGTGATGGGATCAGTGTGGTTTCTTGATAGTGGTGTGTCTTTCCATATGACCGGAGACAAATATTTGTTTAGTGATCTAGATGAAAAGGATCTTGGAGTGCACATCGAGATGGGCGATGATGGTAGACAAGGGTACCGGTATCGGGACCATTTCCTTTGAGAGGGAGTCCGGTAAACCTTCATCTTGAAGGATGTCATGCATGTTCCAAGATTGAAGAAGAATCTGATCTCTGTGGCGATGTTAGAAGACAAGGGCGATGTTGTATTTAGCTTAGGGAAAAGCTTCTCACGCAAAAGAAGACATGAATCGGTCAAACTAGGAGGATAGGGATTCAAGTTAAGAATCTTTATCAATTGTAGGTAGATGGCTGCGCTGTAATGGTAGGAAAAGTAGGAGTGGTGAGACGAGATGAGGGCGAATTGTGGCTCAGGAGATTGGGCCATCTTCACCATGGCACTTTGAAAATTTTGCAGTAGATTTCTACCGGGCTTCCCAAAGGTACACTTGCGCAGTCAGATCAGTGCAAGGGATGTACTTTGGGAAAAATTTGTGAAGGCCACTTTTCATGAGAAGGATAGTTGTGCTTCGACGATTCTTGAGAGAATTCACACAGACGTGTGTGGACCTTTCTCGGTTGCTTCAACAACAAAGCACAAGTATTATGTGATATTTGTCGGGCGGAATTTTCTCGTAAGTGTTGGATCTTCTTCATGCAGAAGAAGAGCGAGACATACTCAAAGTTATATGAGTTCAAGGTGCTGGTTGAGAAAGAGTCGGTGAAGCAAGTGAAAGCTCTAAGGAGCGATAATGGTGGTGAACACATCTCTAGCAAATTCAAATACTTCTGCAGCAAAAAAGGAATTTGAAGAGAACTCATAGCGCCTCATAACCCACAGCAGAATGGGGTCGCAGAGAGAAAGAACAGAACGATCGTGGATGCTGCACGGGCAATGTTGCATGATCAGGGCCTTACCATGCACTTGTGGGCTGAGGCATGCAACACTGCAGTTTATGTGAAAAACTGTTGTCCTCATAGAGTACTTGGCATGAGTACACCCGAAGAGCCGTTTTCCGGTAAGAAGCCTAATATTTCTCATTTGAAGAGTTTTGGCTCACCTGTTTACATTCATGTGACGAAGGATGCCAGGAAGAAGCTGGAGCCGACCGCAGAGGTTGGGATATTTGTGGGGTACACAAAAACACACCACAATTATCGTGTGTATTTTCCAGACAGTCGGATGACTGTTGTGTGACAGGATATCAAATTTCATGAGGAGAAGCCATGAAGTTGTCACTTGAGAGGGAGCTACACTTGCATGCAGATGAGGAGCTATTTGTTCCTAAAGATGAGCCTCGGGATGTGGATCAACCACAAGAGGAGGTTCATGGAATGGAAGAAACCACTCATGCAGCGCCAAACATCAGAGGGCGGAAGCGCACTACAGAAGCTGAGTGATTGAATCTTGATGCAATGCAGAATGTAGGAGCACCTACATCACAGCGTAGACAGAGACAGTCACCTGGCCGATTTACTAGATACATGGCTCTGATGAGAAAGTGTATCATGACGGAACCATCGTCTTTCGAGGAAGCTGTGGAGGATCCCGCATGGGTAAATTCCATGGTGGAAGAGTATGATTCGATTGTCAAAAACAATGCATGGGAGATTGTCCCAAGGCCGGAAGGGAAATCAATGGTAGGTTCGAGATGGATCTACAAAGTGAAGCAAGCTACTGACGGGAGCATCGAGAAGTATAAGGCAAGATTTGTTGCCCAAGGCTTCTCACAGATCGAGGGGATCGACTATGAAGAAACCTTTGCACCTGTCGCAAGGTATTCTTCCATACGGAACATCCTTGCTCTCTCAGCGCAGATGGGTTGGCACATTCATCAGATGGATGTGAAGACTACGTTCCTCAATGGAGTCATTGAGGAGGAGGTGTACATTGAGCAGCCTAAAGGATTTGAAATCTTCAGCAATGAGTCGCATGTGTGCAAGCTCAAAAGAGCGTTGTATGGGCTAAAACAAGCACCTCGTGCTTGGTACACACGGATAGACAGTTATTTCACCAAACTTGGTTTCGCCAAGAGTGAGGTGGATCCTAGCCTATACCAGATTGTGGTGGAGGGTAAGATTTTGATCATTGTGCTTTATGTAGATGATTTAATACTAACGGATGATGAACTGTTGATAAACTCATGCAAGGCAGATCTTGCAAAGGAGTTCGAGATGAAGGACTCAGGCCTCCTTCATTATTTCCTGGGATTGGAAATTTGGCAGCGAAAGGGTGGACTATTTGTGTTTCAAGGCAAGTATGTCCGAGAGATACTGGAGAAGTTTCACATGCAAGGCTACAAGCCTATTGACACTCCTCTTCCTGGTGGCTGGAGGAAAGAGGATGCTACATCGGCAGAGGTAGTGGATGCCACTGTTTATCGGAAGTTGGTTGGTTCGCTCATGTATTTAGTCAATGCACGACCGGACATATGCTATGTTGTGAACCAGCTTTCACAAGCTATGGTTAAGCCTACCAAGCTCTTTTGGAAGGCAGGCAAGCATGTCCTGAGGTATCTCAGGGGCACATCTGGATATGGATTGTGGTACAGACAATCGGATGAGTTGAAGCTGCATGGCTTCACGGATGCAGATTGGGCGGGAAGCCCAATGGACAGAAAGAGCACATCTGGAGGGATTTTCAATATCAGATCTACAAAAATTTCTTGGTACAATAGGAAACAAAGATCCGTGGCACTCAGTTCAGCGGAGGCCGGGTACATGGCAGGAAGTTTGGCTGCATGCGAGGCTATATGGATGAGGAAGATCTTGGTCAGGTTGTTCAGTTCTCACTCAGATCCTACTGTGATATATTGTGATAATCAGAGTTGCATTAAAATCTTGGTTAATCCAGTATTTCATGATAGATCTAAACATATTGACATCCGGTACCATCATATCAGAGATTGTGTGCAGTGGAAGATCATGTTGCTTTCTTACATTCCTACAAAGGATCAGGATGCAGATATTCTGACAAAGGCGCTCACCAGGAGCAAATTCGAATACCATAGAGACAGGATCAGGGTGGCAGATAATCCCTATCTTATTGAGAGAGAGTTTTGAGATTCAACAAGATGATGAGCTTAGTGAAAAGAGTCTCCTTCACTAAGTGGGCCCGCAGGCTATTTTTGGTGCAAAGTCTATTTTTAGACATGTCGATCATATTCTATGAGTTGCAGGATGCTATTTGTGGATGGTTGGTCAAGTTGGAAAAATAGATGGACTTCTATTTTTAGACATATTGGGCGGAATCTATTTTTAGATTTCCAGTCTAAAAATAGATATGTCGAATATTATTAGCTCTTAGTAATATTTGGACTCTAAACATTACCTTATTCTCTTGGAGCACTTCAGTTAAGTGCACAGATGTGGCACAGTAGTTGACAGAAGGAATTACGCTATTCCTGAGGGTTTACTGGAGCTAATGCATGGAGGACTTCAGTTAGAACTCATGTGACAGAGTTTGGTGGAGTTGGAGAAGTAGTTGGTGGATTTGTATTTAGTTTAACTCAGTTAGACTCAGTTGAGCTAGTTGTATCTAGTCTAACCGATTGATACACTAGTGAGAGTGGTGTGAATTAATTATTTAATTAATTCACTAAATAAAAACTCATTAATCAGCTGAAGAATACATCAGTTAACTACAGTGCATGGCAGTTTCAGTGGAGACCAGTGGAGAGATAGGTGAAAGAGCAAGTGTGACTATCAGTTGTGACTATAGTGATGCATTGATTGCATCCAACACTCAATGGAGATGCCAATGAGGATTGCATAGTGCAAGCTTGGTGAATTTGAGTTCATTCAGAGCCATTTCAGCAGGGATTGCGCAGTAGAGACAGGCTAGTAGGTGGTAAAGATCGGTGCATGGATTTGCAAGATCAGGCCTGATTAGTGTGTAGTGATTGTATTGTACCAAGAGCTTGATATGATCAGCTTTGTATGAGGATTGTTACATGATATCTATGACATATATTATATACAAATAGTTGGGGTTTTCAGCTTCAGGCTTTCCCGTTAAACAAATGTGTTAATGTGTGTGAGTTTTTATTGTTTCATGTGTGCATTGCAATCTTGATTTAATTTCCACAAATGATCAATGGTGGAATAGATTATGTATTTTGGATGAAGTTAAAATAGTGTGAGATCAGGAGTATCTTGGACATATAACAGATAGGTTATATAATTTCTACACAGAGAGATTCTGTCTCTACAAAATAGGCTACAGGTTTCCGAGCAGAAGGTAGCTCAGTCAGAACAAGATAAAATGGTGTTGGAGGAAGAAATCCAAAGGCTTCATGGCACGACTGCCCAGGCCAATGAATTGTCGCTCACCATTCAAAGGGAGCTGGTCACTTTGGAAACCACCATGAATCAAGTGTACGAGGAGATGTTTGAAATAAAGCAGACAGTTGCGCCACTGCTAAAAGCATGAGCAGAAACCAAAAGAAGGACTGCACAACTTAAGGAAGCCTCCACCACTCTGGACCACATGCTAGAATGGTCAAACATATACTCACAGGCTCCTGACACCCTACCCAGGAAGGAGTGGATTTGTGCTTAGAATGACAAAGTCCAGATCCAGATGAAGATAAAATCGAAGGACAAACTGGTCAAGGATGTGGAAAAGGTGATGCCCTCATATGAACACCTGATCAGTGGCATCGATTCGATGGCCTAAATACACCACATTCCTTCTCTAAGAGCATTGGATTCAGAAAAAACAAGGGAAGAAGTCACCCAAGACATTCAAACATTCCTGCAACCCATGAGGCAAGCAACTACTTCCCAAGACCTCTCGGCCTCACAGGAAAATCTCATTCAGTTCCTCATCAAACCAGTCCGGATCTACACCAAACTAGCCTCCCTATCTAATCAAATATTAGTAAAGAGGCTCACTTTTGTCCCAGAAAACCTTAAATTCTTTCATTGGTTAAAGGAAGATACCCCTTAGGTCACTCCAATAGCCACAGACTATCAAGCATGGCAAAATTACCTCAAGGATCAGTGCAGATAAATGTACCGGACCTCTCAGTCACACAACTGCTTCCTTGACCAAGAACATAGAACAAGTCGCAGGTCGCATCAGGAAATAGGTCGCAGGTCGCATCCGGAGCTGGGTCTCAAGTCACAAACATATCCTAGGTCGCCAAGCATGCCAACAGTCAAGAATTTGAAGGGTCAGGGACAACCAACGATCAATTTTTTTCTATAAGTAATCCCTCCAGGGAATTGTAAAGGACCTTTTTTTGGACTCCAAAAGGAGCAAAGAGAATTTCACACCAATGAATGCATATTTTTTAGAATGAATACAAACAAGTGTTTTGGTTCCACTAGTGGATCTGATGAGGACTCATGTGTTAACATTATCAATATTTTGTCTCATGTATTGGCTATCTTTTATGATTAACTGATCTGCGTTTTCTTCTTATGTCATTTATACGTTTAAGCTCACTTGATGTGTTAATGGTATGGGGATATTTAATTGAGAGATGTTGGCAACTTCATTATGTACATTATCTTGTCTTTCGGGGTGCTTTGACCATAGAGAACTATTTATTTTGTGGTTTGAACAGCTTTTACAAGCATGACCCTAATGATGTGCTGCTAACAACATTTCCTTTGGCTGTATGCTTTAACTCGCTTTGCTATTTTAAGTGTTTTATGTTCATTAAGACTCATCAACCATTTGTCTTGTATTGTTCGAGTAACTGTGTGTTCACATGTTCGCAGGGCTCATTCTTCGTTTGAGAAAAGGAATATTCAGTGGTAGCCGAAACCACACCCCAGACGGGATCCCTATCACAAATGGTTTAGAGTCTAATTGGGCTTTATACCGGGGAGATATTCTACTGTTGGCCGCATATTTCTTCCCATCAACAACCCCTTATCCTCGGGTTGAGGTCATATTTCCATCAATCTGGATGGGGGTCGGGGTTAACCACCCATCCTCATCATCGGATCCCTATTCGCCATGCGCCAGGGTCCTGTGGCTCCTATATTCACAGGTACGGGGCTATATCTCCGCCCCCGTCTGCCTAACACCTCACCCATAGCGTCGGGGTCATGTGCAGGTGTATATGACTAGAGGCCAGGGCTGGTCCCAAGCCGCTCTGCGTTGAGCCCTTCCACCTTGTGCTGAGGTCATGTAAGGACCTTGTAACCAGGGGCTAGGTTGGTTCCAAGCCCCCTCTATAAACGCTATGTTCCAACTCCACCTGTGGTCTTATGGAGGCCCGGTGACCATGGGCCAGGGCTGGTCCCCAAGTCCCACTCTATTGCATCGAGGTCATGTGGTATAGTAGGTGACCGGGGGCCAGGGCTCACCACCCGACCCCTCCTCCAAACACATGTCCATTGAAACTTCAAATATAATTTATGCCCTTATAGGGTATGAACCATGGTCATGGTGCAATGGTAAGGCACTAGAGTGTTGGGTGATAGGTCATGCATTTGATCTTGCCTGAGGTTTTTTGACCCCTTAACAAAATTTTGACCAACCACAGGGTGCCACGTGGGACCCCCTCATTGGACCACCACAACCAAAAACCAACCAATAAAAATGAGCCATTTTTCCCTGTATGAAGCCATCACTTGAGAAGCTCTAATTGGACTGTATGCGCCTAATAGGCACGCTGATATCAATGGTACGACAACCCAGTCAGCAGTCTAGTCAACCAAACTGCAACTTTTTTGTTGTCAACCAAAAACTTCAGAACATCATAAATTTTTAATACAACATCAGATTGAGGTGAAACAAGTGTTGTTGGAATTAGAACGAAAAACACTATGACTTGACGCCAGTTTTGAAAGATTTTGGGCACTTTCATTTTTGAGCTAAATTTCGACCGCCGAATTAAAAATATCCCAAAATCTTGATAGGATTTAACTTCCATTCCTAGATAGAGATAATTATGGGTTTTCTCCTCTAGGTTTTCCCTTTTTCTTCTCTTTAGGGAAGAACTTCATTCAAGTGAGGAATAACATAATTAATTTTATTTTTTGAGTTACCTAAGGGGTGAACAAATTTTTGACTCTAAAAAGTGGCTTGGTGAAATTCTTCCAATTGTCACATGAGAAAGTCAATTTATTCATTCATATATCACAATAGTGTATGGTGTTCCATTAATATCTCCATTTTTATGGAAATGTTGGTAGCAAGTTGATTGTGGAATTGTTGCATATATAATATCTCTTCTTGAGTTGTTTGCATTTGTTGGTTATCCATCGTTCGCTTTAATATTCTCGTTACCATAATCCAAAATATTTCTTCCCTCTCACTCCTATGCCTCCCAATTATGAACCTTGATTCCTTATTGAAACATATACGAGTCCATCATACACATCGATCCAACTTTGATTTTTGATTCTCCAATTCTTTTATAACGTAGTTTCCTTCACTCACTATGCAACTCTTTGAATTGCTAAACAGAAGCCACACTGCGTTTTGGCCATTAGAATGGTAGTTCCTTTCCCATATCCTACCTTTTTACTGAGTTGGACTTAGAGTGGAATGACATCCCCATTTTCCATCAATTCTCCAACTCGCGCCATTTGGAGATCTAGGGAATTAATTAACTTAGAAGAATATTTTCATTACACACCAAATCCATTTCCATATCCATAATAATGCCCTTGACATCATTTCTATACCCTTTATGGCTTGTTTCCTATGGATTAATTTGATTCCAAATATCCTTTGTTCCAAGTGGTAGAATAGAGAAAAAATTCATCAATATGCCATCATTCCTATGAGGGGCTACATATTCCTCATTCCTAATCCATCACTTCCACACATTAATAGCATTCCAAGCACATGTTATACCTCACACTAGAAATATCCTCTTTTAAATTTCATTGTGGTAGAATTAATTCCCCACGCCCTCCATATTTTCTCAGTATTCCTATAACATGCAGGCTAGTAATAAGAATGACCCATCTTCTCTATTCAACTTATAACAATTACCCTTCTTATCATTAGCATGCATGCATCCACATGCCTTGAGTGCACAAATCATGCTCTTGTATCTCCATGTAGAAAGTGACACCAAGTTAAAGGATGTAAGTATTCACTTCCCTTTCATTCACCCTTAATGCACCCATTTCTATGGTGTTTCCTATGTGTTCCATTTGATCCACCTCCATATTGTTTTTTTTATTAAAATATGGTAAACCAATGTGTTTTCTAAGTTCTACATCAAGGTATGTATTCTTTTGATTATTGAGTATAATATGGAGTCTGAGGGTGAGGTGTCTAACTTTGTATGGTGAATAATAATTTATGAATCTTCTACTATTATTAGCTTTTGAAAATTTTAAAGTGAGACTTGTATTTATCCATTATATAATGCGTAAGATTCAACCTCATTATTTTACGTTGTTCCCAACACCATGCATATCTTACTTTGAATTGTCCCTTGGGGAAAAGAATCACCCCCATGCACTTGTCACACCAGGGTTACACTTTTTTTCTTTTTCTTTTTCTGAATTGGACTAATTATATTAATAAAAAATATGGTACAAAAGATAATACAGTCAAGAGAAACAAGAAACCGGCCAACCGGAAATGATAAACTATCAACTTTGGTCCCAGTGAGAGATAAAAAGACAAGCGAAGAACAACAACAAGCGATTAGAGGGCTGGAAAAAACCGACTACTACCCAGCATTGGTAGAGTCTTCCACACGAAGTTTCTTCCCTTTATTTTTGTTGACTTTAACCCAACCATCCTGGTGAGTATGAACTTGGACGATTTGAAGACTGGAGTTATCCAAATGAAGGACCTCCTTATCAGAATCATAGGAGGCAGACTCATGAACACGTTTCTGAGTGACTGTAGTATCAGGAGGATGCCCAGGAGCGGCGGTGGACAAGTGTTGTCTCTCAGGAGCATGATCTAATACTGCATCACTCCCTTCATCTTCTGAGCTCGAGGATTCAAATTCTTCGGTAGGCAGCGGGGTACAAGGAGTCCATCTTTTGGATTTGGAATTTGTACTGTTTTCCTTTTTCTTTTTTGCAGGGAATGTGGGGCAAGAGTTCTGAAAATGCCCTGTTTGGTGACAATGGCGGCAAAAGAATGCAGTATTCTCGTAATCTAAGATCTGAGTCCATACTAAGTCGCCAACCTTGATGATGATTTGGTCAGGCAGGCCTTTGCTTATGTCTACTTCCGCACAAATTCTGGCATATGTGTAGAGACCTTGAAATTCCCTATCATAATCTGTCGTTACAAAGCGGCCCAAGGCGTCGCCCATGCCTCTGTAGACTGACAAATGCCATAGATGTATCGATAAGTTGGGAAGCCTGATCCAGACAGGTGTCTTGGTGATGACAGTTGTAGCTGGGTCAAATTCTGGGAACCATGGGGTTAAGAAGAGCCCTGTTGTTCCCATAAACCAGGGACCTTCCTCTAAGGCCTGTTCATAATGCTTAGAGTGATCAAACAATACTATGAAGAATCATTTTGAGCAGAAGCTGACCTTGCATTTTCTAGTCCGGTTTTCGTGGATCCATTCGTAGAGCTCCTTTGTATGTGGCCAAAGTCCATTAAATCTGCAAATGATGGCCTTTTCTGCAAATTTTTGAAGATCTTCTGCGAGATCTAGGTGGGAGATCTCAACAGAGGGAACATCATCCAAATTTTCAACCAGAAAAGGCTGGGGTTTGGGGGCTTTAGGGGGTTTGGGTTTCTGAGAATGTACATCATCTTTGTATGAGAAAGAAGGGGCTGAAGAAGACTGTCTAGCTGTGCCTTCTCACAAACGAAGGGTGAACACAATAGAATCATTTCTGTTAATGTTGTAAATTGAGAGGAGAAGAAGGTCCTCAAGTTGCTTACCTTGGTAAAGAAGTCTCTGGTGGACCGAGGGTATCCCAGTGCGGCGCTCCATATTTAGCTTGAGATTCTGCACCAAATCTGAAGAAGAAACCCATTGCAATATTGTTTTGCCTGAGAGATGTATTATTTGGATCTGAAATGAGGCAGGGTACATTTTTAGAGCAGGATTTGTGCGACAGCTGAGGGCTTCTCTGCTAGTGTGGACAACCTCGTTTCTCTGCGTAAAAATTCCGAGTGGGAAGGGATCCTGTCCAGCTCCGGAACCTGCCATTATTGCAGCAGGGGGTTGCGGCAAGAGCCACAGCCTGGGATGTGATTGATTTTGCAGCAGGGCATTTATTTTCTTTTACGCCCGAACCCTCCGTGCTGAAGGCATCAGCGAAGGGGAATGGAGTAGGGAGCCCGAGCCGGACTCCGCAGGGCACTGCATCAAAGCGTGTTTTCGAAATGCTGAGAACCTCTGAATCGTTTCCATCTACAGTATACTCGCGGTCAAAGGTGAAGATGGCAGGGTCAAACGTTGCATGAGCAGGATTTTTATTTTCGATGAAGGCGGCAGCAGAGCCAAACATAACCCTAGTGGCTGCCATTTTCTCACTCCGATCTTAACACTTCACACCAGGGTTACACTTTAAATCTGTGTCAAACAACATAATATGCACACCCTGTGATGAAATTCATTAGGAAAACTCATTTTGTTCCATTCACAGATGCCAACTAGTAAATTTTGTATCAAAGGGAGGAGTTCCCTTTTCCAGCTTAAAATAACCCATCCAATTTTATTCTAATATATTAATCTAATAAGAGGATAAATGAAATCATGGATTATCATTAAATTTTTATATAGTATGGATAAATCCTTAGAAGCTACCTCATGATTTCTAGAGCAATCCTCCTAAAAAATGACTTTGTTTTTTGCCAACAAAATCTCCCAACGCAAGAATTTTGGAAATGCTACCCACACCCTCATAATATGGGCATCCCACTAAAATATCAAATGTATTTTTTCTCATAGTATTCAAATAAAAATTTAAATATCATAACAACACCAGCCCGTGGGCTATCCCATGCAGTGCAGACTCCCAAACTAAATTTGCAAATTTGATATTCTAAAAAGAAATGGGTAATATATTTAGCATTTTTTTGACATAATGAGCACCTTGATGGTTTGGATTTTCTTTGTTTTCATAGATTTTCAGTAGTTAGAATCTTCATGTGGGCCAAAACCCAACAGAACACATTTATTTTTGTAAATCAATCTAGATTCGAAATTCTACCCCATATACCTACTTTGGGAGCCGGAAACTATCTAAATAGAGAAATGCATCGTAGCTCTAATTAATAGAGTATCCAAACATCCCCCAACTATGGGCATATTCATCCAAAATATGGCTAAGGATGTAACCTAAGAGATAAGCTAATGAGTTTCAAGACATTAGCTACAAATTAGTAGGTATCTCACCTAGAGACCACCCTTTCCAATGATCACCATTCATCCAACTAGAAATATCAAATAGTGTATTATTTCCTTCCCAAGCTAGCAACTCTCACAGAGGAGAAATATAAGGAAAGTATCCTAAAGAGAACCTTCGCATGACTTCACTTGTCTAGATGTTTATGAGTTTTCCATTCCTAGGAATCCATGACATTTGAGATTTCAATAATTGAAATGGCTAATGACATTAGATTTCATATTTAGGATCCCCATATTATAGAGGAGGGATGATCCAAGTATGTTTTTCTTTTACTTTACTTTCAAATTATTTCTAATGAATGCCTTTTTTCAACCATTCATTCTGGTAAAAAAATGATTTTCCACACCATTTTCACTCCAAGAGGAAGATTCATCAAAGAGGGGTATCTTATTCCTTGATCGCCATGGCATTTGGGATTCCTCACAATTTCCAAATTAATTATGTCAAAGGCTTATTGACTTATAATTTATCCCCTGCAACAACAAAAAATTAAATTTCTCGAGCCTTTGAAGATATAACCCCCTTTGAAGCCAACAGGTTGTGAATTGATACAATGGGAAGGGAGATAAGACTTATTTGATTAAAATAATCCTACCAACTCGGAAAAATTTAGCTTTAAATTTAGCAATGAGGGGGAGCCAAGAGGGTTGAGGAAAATATCCCAAATATATTAGCATACCCTGACTCTTAAAATTGAACGAGACCTCAATGTTTGGAAACCCAATAGTATGAAGAGACATCCATTGTGCCAAAGGACTGATACTTCATGTGTACAATTGACTCTTCTCTTTGTTTATTAAGCCACCTAAAGCTAATAAAAATTTATCTAAAATAATTTTGATTCTTTTTGCTATGAGAACTAATGCCCCTCCAAATAGTATTGTATCATCTACAAATTGTGGGTGATTAATGATTTTGATCCCACTCATAAATATACTACTAGACAAGGCTTTTCTTCTTTGCTCCTAGTCTAAATTTATTCTGAAAAATTTGGCCATAATAATTTAAAAAATTGGAGAGAGAGGGAATCCGTGTCTTATTCCTCTTAAGGCTTAATAAAAATGGTAGATTTTCCATTCACTATAGGAAATATCCATGGATTCAAGATGCATGAAAACACCCAATTGATGAATTGTTATTTGAAAGAAAACTTATTTAGCACTGAGCTCACCCTAACAAGTCCATTTTCCATATACAACTCTATGATCATCCATTTTTTTTCCTTACTTTTAGTTGAGTGTGTAGCTTATTGCACTAACACAATATTATCTTCTATTTTCTTTCTCCCAACAACTCAACCCTACTTTTATAATATTATCTTTGAAAGAAGAGGTTTTAATATTGCAACAATAATTTTGTATGAAACATTACACAAGGAAATTGGGTGGAATGTTGTAAAAGAAGAAGAATTTAACTTTTTAAGAATTAGAGCTAAGAAGGAAGAATAGACCTCCCCTAATTTTTGCATGTTGTTGCACATAGTCTATCATTATGCACAACTCAAAATATATTGTGTGCTAATATTCTTGGTAAAAATAGGCAAAGAATCCATCTAGACACAGTGCATTGTCTAGGTTGAGTGAGCTAAGTGTTGATAATTTGGAGGGATGGTAGATTAATTCAAATTCTCTTCTTGATAATTGCTTGTGAGCTTACTTGAGATACTTATGACTTTTCTTCTTTATCTTATTTAGTCTCTCATCAAGTCAATTATAAAATTACAAGAGACACAAAATTAGGCTCCTAGAGCCAAGGCAAAATCTCTCCCTCTTGGGGAGGAAAACCCACGAGAAATTCTTCTTATAGATCTTCAAATGACAAGTACCATGACCAAGACTTAGACCCTTGACTTATAAATGTCTCCAAGACCTTGATACTGCTACTAGTCCTTCTTTTCTTCATTAAACTGCACTGACCTTTCTTCTATGAACTGTGAGAAGGAAGGTAAATCATAGATTTACCTTCCTCTCTTTTCTTATCCAACAATGATCCTTAACTTTCGCATCCATTTTAGGACTTCATATTGTAGACCTGATTCCTTCATAGATTGTAGGTACATATAAGTGTGTTTACTCGTATCTCTTCTTTATACTAGAGAAAAAAATACATCATAGTGATCCACACCATATACATCACAGTGATCCACATTTATATCATATTTAACCATATCTTAGATCCATCCGCATCACTTCTCAAATATATCCTCATATTGACACACATCAATGTTGCCTGAACTTCACATTTAAACTAGACTTTATCCTGACAGAGATATACGCACATGATCGAAGTAGTATCCTTCCTGAGAACATAGATATGTTTGCACTGTTATGTTATCTTAGATCCATTGTTTCTTAGTCTCTAAAATCCACACTTGCTTGCATAGAACAACCTTCATACAAACATTGTTATATCCTGAAGAAATCCAAATTTTCTTCCTGAACTTAATATTGTCTTTCCTCAGACAGAGACCGCACTTCTTATCTTCATTTCTTCACAGATAAATCCACAAGTTGTTCTCATCAAATGATCTACAACTTTAGCACTATATATAGTGATATGTTTCTATATTTAGGCTGACCTTACCTTTAGCATGTAGGCTGACTTTTCCAACTGTTGGAAGCTGAATTTAGGAGCAAGATTGAGTTGATCTTTCAACGTAGATTCTGGGCAGTCTTGAGGGCCATTACGGGCCATTATTTTGCAAGGCCTTGAAGGAAATTATTTATACTGAACACTTCATTATCATGACTCTTAATTAAACTTATAAATATAATACAAACCCTAATAGACATCAAGAAGAAGTCTATTTACCTATAATAAAATATTTCTCATGAAACCCATGAAGCAAGTACAACAAAAATTACATTTTATTATCTTTGTCTTATAAGAACATAATTACATAATCAATATGAAGACCGATCCTAGTTACACTTTTCAACACTCCCTCTTAACTAGGGAGGTATTAATATAGGTACATGGTCACTTTCAAACTGAAGAATCTCATAAGAAGAATCGGATTGGTAATCGCATATGTACAACATCATATCAACCAACATTGTCCTAGGGCAAGGCCTTGACTAACAACCCCATCTCTCAACGAGACAATGGGTTACAATGCTGGCGAGACACGTGACTTATAGACACCATATTCATTGTATCTCCAAGGTACATACTCCACCTAGGTGTTCCCAGAGTATGACCTTCTTGGACTATTCTTCTCTTGGGTAGCTAGCCCTCAAAGAATATTGATCCTTGACTACTCTTAGCTTGAATTCCCTATCTCATTCTCAAAGAGTATTGAATGCCAGTTGATTAACCAATCCTCCATTTTGTCTTCCAGGTGAATACCCGAATGATGTGTCTATCCATTCTATGCACATGGCCTTCACTAAGACTTACGGTTGTTAGTCTTGGTCTAGTACATGACACATGTAATAGATAATCACATACATCACTCCCTCTCAAATCAGGAAGGACATAATTCAAGTTTCTTCCAAGCAAGAAACTTATCACTAGGCCCCCTCTCAACCAAGGTCCTACAGCAACAATCCAACTACTCATGAATAATTCCTCCTCTCGATGTCATGGATTTCGATATTGAGGAATATTCAAATTTTGGCTTCATAGGGCACATATCATCCATCACTTTCAGTCACGATTCATGTCCACAATCAGAAAGTGATTCATCAGTCTTTCTTATCTAGTCCATCGTTATGCCATGCTGCTTTTCTTCGAATCATATCCAAGGATCATATATCCTTTCTCATGATTAGCAGCCCTGCACAAATTCATCTAGATAAACATATACATATGAACTTTTAAAAACAAAAGTTACCTCAGTGATGATATTTCACCATGAAATCTTCCTGTAGGCATCAACATCCTTTATTCATATTGACACATCTCCTAATCATATTTTTTGTCAAGGGTCTTCCTTACCAGACTTTTGTCAGAGTCTACATATCCTCCCAGGAGATATCCTAGTCACATCTTCTTGGATTCTGGATGATAGCAACCTCTTGAAATGGTTGCACTTCATGATCTCTTCCTTTCTGCACATTCTTCATTCCTAGGAACTTACAAATTTTCTAGTTCCTCTTTCATATACAACCATCTCATATTCCATGAGGATATATTATGTTGATTTCATCTGTTAGTGCACCAAGAGATACTCCTTCATAGATCATACTTCTAAATACAGAAGTCCAAACCATATGACATGACTTCACAACATCCAATGTCAGCATATAAATATATACATACCTCATACCTTTTTCCTTGAGTCATCATGTAGCAATTTAGAATGAATAACTTCATTCGTTTGACTTTCTCCATCAGTATCACATCCCAGAATTTTGTTTCCATGATGACCCTTGATCTTGATGACTACCTTCCATTAGTAATGTTATCAGAGAGGTTTTCCCAGAGTTGTTTCACCAAGATATCCTACCATGCTTCGATCAGAATGCTACACTACTTCCTATCATACAACCAATAGAAATCACTTAAAGGAGTAGATGATCTCAATCATAGTGGAGATCCCTCACTTCTTCTTTCATAGATTTCTTTGCATCAGGTTCTTCCATGATTTCTGATACATGGATTTTTTTCCCTATTTATCTTGTCCTTTTCAGATTAAGGATTATTCCCAAGTTCATCACATCCAAATAATCGGGCTTTGTCCATATTTCTTCTTATATTCTGAGGACCAAACTTACCGAATTTTCCTTTCTTCATGGACATGGTTGCAAAGGCTTGATTGCCTTCACTTGATCCTATAACAGCTTTGGCTTTCAATCTTGTTTCCTCCATTTTACATAGATACCATAAATCATGGAATGGTGTGGCTTCTTAGGCTTCTCGTATAAACTTAAAGTGAAGTTTCTCCATTCTTCTGGCAGAGCATTCAGCACCACTGTAGTCATCTCAGTGTCAGACATTACTTCTCCCAGTTCTTGCAGTTGATCTCAGAGAGATTGCTTCTCATGCAGTACTCACAGAGAATAGCTCCACCAATTTCTCATATATTCCTTTTGATGATTCTATATTTCATACATCAGAGATGAGAGAGTCTTTTATGGATTCTGTAAGAATCCTTTGGGCTCTTATATATTCATTCATGTATTTGGCATGAATTCATTGTCCTTGTCTTCCATGCAGGAAAGTTTGAAACCCTAACCAGTTTGTTGCTTTCTTTGCAAAGAAAAAATTTTGATAGATTCATATGAAGTCATAAAGATAATTACTTGAATAGATGCTTTTCTTCTTTTATCAGCTTCCTTGTTGAGGATGATGGTAGGAACTCCCTCTTAGATTGATTTCAAAGTAGGTGATCTTGGATCCTTGATGATCAAGGATTAATTTAGAATGAATATGTCTTCAATAGTGTTGGGTGGTGCTTAATGATGTGTCTTCCAACACTATCTTCAATATCAAGAATCTTTGATGTCAAAGATTACCTCCTCTATGTGTAGATTCTTTGAATAAGGTTGAAAGTCTTCTTGAGATGGCTTGAGGATTTCCTTGCAAACTGATTTGACTTTTCAATGTAGACTTTGACTTTTGCTTTGATTCTTTCTAGAAAACTGAATTTTTATCCTAGAGTGTCTTCTTGTCAAATAGCCCTTTGGCTTTAGCACCTTAGCTCTTATTCCATGTTGAGAATTTGGAGGGCTGGTAGATTAATTAAAATTCTCTTCTTGATAATTACTTGTGATCTTACTTGAGATACTTATGTATTTTCTTCTTTACGTTATTTAGTCTTTCATCAAGTAAATTATCAAATTACAAGAGACACAAAATTAGGCTCCTAGATCCAGGGCAAAACCTCTCCCTCTTGGAGATGAAAACCCATAAGAAATTCTTCTTATAGATATTCAAATGATAAGTGCCATGACCAAGACTTAGACCCTTGACCTGTGAATGTTTGCAAGACCTTGATACTGCTGCTGGTCCTTCTTTTCTTCATTAAACTACACTGAACTTTCCTCTATGAACTGTGAGAGGGAAGGTAAATCATAGATTTACCTTCCTCTCTTTTCTTATCCAGCAATGATCCTTAACTTCCGCATCCATTTTAGGCCTTTATATTATAGACTTGATTTCGTCATAGATTGTAGGTACATATAAGTGTGTTTTATCGAATATCTGCTTTAGACTAGACAACAACATACATCATAGTGATCTGCACCATAGACATCATGGTGATCTGCATTTATATCAGAATTAACCATATATGAGATCTACCCGCATCACTTCTCAAATAGATCCTCATCTTGACACACTTCAACACTGCCTGAACTTCAAATTTAAACTAGACTTTATCCTCATAGAGATATCCGCACTTGACTGAAGTTGTATCCTTCCCGAGAACACAAATATGTCCGCACTGTTATCTTATATCAGATCCATTTTTTCTTAGTCTCTAAAATCTGCACTTGTTTGCATAGAACAGTCTGCATACAACCATTTTTATACCCTAAATAAATCTACACTTTATTCCTGAACTTAATATTGTCTTTCCTCATAGAGAGACCACACTTATTATCTGCATTTCTTCACAGAGAAATCTGTAATTTGTTCTAATCAAATGATCCGCAACTTCATCACTATATATAGTGCTATGTTTCAATTTTTAGGCCGAACTTACCGTTAGCTTGTAAACTGACTTGTCCAACTATTGGAGGCCAACTTTAGGAGTAGGATTGAGCTGATCTTTCAACGTAGATTGTGGGAAGTCTTGAGGGCCATTATGGGCCATTCTTTCACAAGGTCTTGGAGGACATTCTTTATACTAGACACTTCATTACCATGACTTTTAATTACACTTATAAATATAAGACAAACCCTAATAGACATCGAGAAGAATTCTATTGACCTATAATAAAATCTTGCTCATGAAACCCATGAAGCAAGTACACAAAAAATTACATTTTATTTATCTTTGTCTTATAAGAACATAATTACATAGTCAATATGAAGACCAATCCTAGTTACACTTTTCAACACTAAGAGCTTGACAAATTTCCTCTTTTGAAGTTGCTTTCATTAAAATGGAGTTTTCTTCCACTTAAACCAATTTCTAGATATGTTCCAACATTTTATCAATGTTTTTAGTTAGTGTTGAACCTTGTTCTCTATAAAAATTTCCAAAGTTTGGAGATCGAGTATCCACTAGCCTTTATATATTTAACATTTTTTTCCAGAGTCCTTTCAAACTTTATTATGGAAATTTTCCGTATTTCTATCCCCACTGCTAAGCCAAAATCTACAAGATTTAAGCCACCACATCTCTTATTCTGCCTTCATCACATTGTGGAGAAGACCAAATTCCTTTTTCTCTTCCTGTGGTAGATCTTGGATAACTTGTTCTTGCTCTAGCCTTTTTTGTATCTCCTCACATTTATATTTATATATTACTACATCCATTTATCTGGCTTGTAATTATTAGTTTGCCCATATTTTAAGTTTTAGCTTTGTGTCCTTGATTTTATTTTCCCATATGTGGATCGAGGATCCTTGTGTTGAATCTATGGGTAACAAGATAGGTGATTTATCTTACTTTGACAACTGCTTGTGATGTATTTTTACTTAACCTAATTAGCTTATTCTTTCACTTGATTATGTTTAGTTTTTTATTCATCAAATAACTACCAAATCATAAAGAACAATAAGACAAGAGGACACAAGATGTAGGCGATCAGCCAGGGCCAAAACCTCTCCACTTGAGAGTAAAACCCACAATATTTGTTCTCTTCTTATAGAACTTCAATTAACAAATTCCAAGACCTATGACCCTTGACCAAGACCCCTCCAATACCAAGTAAAACTTATCACAGATGAGCTCCTCTTCCACAAAGTCAATGATAAGCATATTATCCTTCCAAAAATCACTTGCTTCTTTTTCGACCTCAATTTCAGGCCTGCACTTTTGATTGTGATTTTCGACCCTTCCTATAGTAACCCTAGCTTGCACATGTGATAGAAATATGGTGAGGATTGTCTCTATTATTCTTCGCTTGGGCATCATATCTTTGTTCTAAAATTTGGCTTGAATATCAATGCTTATTTTACCCTTCACGTGGATTCTTGATATGAGTGTCTCTCGGTCTTGATGTAGGTGAAATGATTCCCTAGTTACAGGTTGCATGTGTCAGAGATTTACCCAAAAAATTCCTTAAGAAATCCAACTTTTCCTTTGTTCTATCTTCTTCCTTCTTCGATGGATCTCCTAGTGATTATAGTGATTCATATTAAACTCTTGTTGTGTGATTGGATGCTCTTCAAAGTGGTCTACTAGCCTCATATATATATAGGATTCTTGTCCAACTTATAAGTCGACTTGTCATTGTCTCTAAGTCGACTTGACACTTGGAAAGGTCGACTTGTATTGGAGCATTATGAAAAGGTCTTGGAGGGATTTTGAAACTATTTTAGACTCAAATTAATTTTATTTACAATATGAAACATGCCCAATTGGGTCATTCATACATGAAAATGACTCAATTGACTTGTAGAATCAATGACAAGCCCTAGAAGCAGTCAATGGGTGCTTGACATAAAAATAAATTTCTTTTGAGCATGAAACCCATGCCTCAAGAATAACAATAATAAATTTATTTTCTCTTTTCATCAAATACATAAAAAAATGATTACATATGTCATTATGAAGACAAAACCTAGTTACATATTTCAACACTTCGTCTTAACTAGGGAGGTATTCATAATTTATAAAAGGTACTTAGACATTCTCAATATGAATAATTATCATAAGAAGAGTTGGATTTGTAAGCCATCTCTTTGCATCATACCAACCAAAATTTTCACAAAGCAAGGCATTGACTAACAACTCCAGCTCTCCACAAGATCAAATCACAATGTTGGCGAGACCAATGATTGACAAATACCATCAACATTGTCTCTCAAGGCACATATTCCACCTAGTTTTTCAGAAGGTATGTCCTTCTAAGACAATTCCTATCTTGGAATAAAACATCCTCAAGGAATTTCCTCTTCGACTACTCTTATCTTGGATGCCATAGCTCATCCTCAAAGAGTATCATATGTCATATTCTTACCCAATCCTCCATTATTTCTTCATAATATTAAGACAAGAATGATGTGTCTATCTCTCTTCTCAACCAGGGAAGATATACCCATTCCTATTGAAGGAATTTACCCAAGATCCCTCTAATCTAGGGACTTGTCCAAGCTCCCTTTTAACTAGGGACTTGTTTCTATTAGCTTTCTTCTCTTTGGTGGAGATCATAGTACCTTCAGATGCTTATAGAGCTCCTCCTTTAAATGTCATAAATTTCATCTTCATCATTATGGATCCTTCGTATTTTATATTTTTCTTAATAGGGAATTGGTCATCCATCACTTTCCTTTATGAACCATATCAGTCATGTCATCCTTCTTTTCATTGGAAAGTGGTATTCTAATCCACATCTGGCTTTTATTCATACAACTACCTCTTTCAATTCATGTTTTATTTCAAGATCTTCCATCTAACCACATGAGTGCTAGTTGTAGGTGAAATCTACAACTCTATTTTGGTATCCCTGTATCAACCCATCTAGATGTTGTTCAAAAATAAAAAAATGAACATCAAATAAAAGTTACCTATTGTGATGGATTTTCATCATGACATATGCTTGCTTGTAACATCAACATCTTTCACATTCATAAACACATCTCCAAGACTTTCAATATCAAGGGTATCCTAGACCTTTATCAGGGTCTTCATACCTTCTCATTATGGAGATGTCATGGCCAATTCTTCTAGTCATCAAATGTTGATCACTTATGTGACCATAGTTTCATTTCTCACAATTTATCCTTCATTTCTTCACATATTGTTTTCGAGGGACTTCTATACATATTTCCTTCATCTTGTGAACCACCTCTTATTCCATATGCAAAAATATTATGTTGATTTCATCTTGTAAACATGTGAACTAGTTCAAGTCATATGCCTTGATGCATCTTACCAAAGGAATAGATCCATTTTCTTCGATCATGCTCATGAGATAGAACATTCAACCATATTATCTACAATTATATGATGACATGACATAAACTATCAAATGTATACATACCTCATTTCTTCTTTGGTCATATAGACTTACTTTGGAAGCTTCCTTTATTTTCTTGAAAGCACTTCAACCATGATACACTCCTATGTCATCATACCATAATCATTCTAAAAAATGGATTCCACACAAGGTGAAATAATTAGTGAGACAATTGCTTCTTTCAAGAGAGGTGAACCTTCTAATGAAGATTTCAATGGAGGATCTTAATTATGCTCCTCAAGCAAATTTTCCTTTCTAATGATGTTGATTTATGATGAAATATTATTACCATGCTAGATGACTTTCTCCATATGTGTTACTAATACTTTTAGTGAGGTTACCAATAGCTACTTCCTTTATATAACTGCTACATCCATGTGGAATTTTACTTTGGCTATTACTTCAAGCTTCTCTAATGATGTCATAAGCTCTTTCTTGAGTCATATGCTTCTAATATGATGCCATATTCTACTAAGATGAATCTAGTCATAATTCTTCTTGAATGGTATGGTAGAGGTATTTTCACCTCCTACTTCTCCTTGTTATGCATTGAAGAGACCCTAATAGTGAATATCTATCCCTTTAGATTTATTGTCATCGGGTTTGTTGGCCCTCGTTTTTTATCTAGTTTTGTTTAAGTAAATACATTTTATTACCATGCTATCCATCTATATACAATCCATATTCACTCTATTTTGACCAATTAATGCTAATCCAGGTATATAAATTAAGTTTTGCAATTTTTAAAAGTTCTTACAAAAATTGAATTTTAAGTGCATTTTTGGACTCGACCAGAAATTCTTGTAATGGCTTCACTGATGTCATACTTTCATGACACATGGGCTGGAGCTGAGCACATTTATAGAAATATTGGGAAATAATAATGGAAGTACCTCTATTAGTTCGGTCAAACTGAGCTTAAAAAGGCCTGATCAAAGGCGGTCAAACATGACATAAGCTCTTTCTTGAGTCATATGCTTCTAATATGATGCCATATTCTACTAAGATGAATCTAGTCATAATTCTTCTTGAATGGTATGGTAGAGGTATTTTCACCTCCTACTTCTCCTTGTTATGCATTGAAGAGACCCTAATAGTGAATATCTATCCCTTTAGATTTATTGTCATCGGGTTTGTTGGCCCTCGTTTTTTATCTAGTTTTGTTTAAGTAAATACATTTTATTACCATGCTATCAATCTATATACAATCCATATTCACTCTATTTTGACCAATTAATGCTAATCCAGGTATATAAATTAAGTTTTGCAATTTTTAAAAGTTTTTACAAAAATTGAATTTTAAGTGCATTTTTGGACTCGACCAGAAATTCTTGTAATGGCTTCATTGATGTCATACTTTCAGGACACATGGGCTGGAGCTGAGCACATTTATAGAAATCTTGGGAAATAATAATGGAATTACCTCTATTAGTTCGGTCAAACTGAGCTTAAAAAGGCCCGATCAAAGGCGGTCAAACATGACTTGTTTTTTATGGAAATCCCTAGGAAATAGATCAAATTTAGCATTTTATGGTATTTTCCATATTTTGAGAGATTAGATGGATGAGATCAACCAGAATAGATAGGATAAGGATAGACATGGCTGTTGGAGACATTTTAGATGAGTTTGTTTCATATTTCTCTATTTAAGCCTAAGACATTGAAGGCATTCATATGTAGAATTTGTATAACTTCATTTTGATATTTCTGAAACTTTGAGAGCTAATTGAAGAAAACTTTTTTCTCATTTTATATTGTTCTATATGGTGAATTCTTGATTGAGTTCCAGTAGCTGAAAGTACTCACAGTGTGCAAGGCAAGGGTGGAGGGCCCCCACACCGAGCTAAGTGCACTTTCTGGTTAATTTAGTTGCAATTTCCTGAACTAGTTTTGTTTCATGCTTAATCAATTAATTAGATGTATGATGATATGTTATGATTTCTTATGAATCTTATTCTAATTTATATTTTTCATATGAAGGGTCAAACCAATGTTTAAGTTAAACATTCCTTATATCTGATCAATAACTAGAAACTAGAATTCATCTTTCTTACTTTTAAGTGATTTTCTGAATTTCCTATTTTCTAACAATGGCATTAATGATGAATGAATTTGTAATAAAGGAAAACAAAGACCTCCTTAGTTATAAGCCTCTTCTATTAATATTTCATGCATCTTGATCTATTGTTCATTAGTGGTTTTTGGTTCTAATTCATGAAGTAGTATTGTAGAGAAGGACAAACAAGTTCTCCTAAGTTAGGAGCTTCTTCTTATGCTTATTACATAATTGAATCAGAAATTATTTAGTTAAGTTTTATATTTGTAATATTCATTTAATTTAATTTCAATAATTCATCTTATAAACTTGACTATAGCTAAAATCTATATATCTTGGAGATGCTTCTAAGTTTTACAAGCCCATATTGATAATAATATACTTGTGTTATTTTACCCAGTAAATAGACCCAACGTTTTTTGCGCCATTTCCGGGGAAGCATATTTCAAAATGGTCAAATAGGAAGAAAAAAAAATAAAAAGTACATCAAAAACAACAAAAACATAGTTTTTCTTCTAGTATGTTTCTTTATGCCTAGAGATAGAGATCAGAAGGGTAGATTCGTTAAAAAAAAACCCCCAACAATTCAACCATCCACATGACTAACAACACTAGTTGCTGGAAGACCTACTCTAGAGGAGTTAGAGGAAAAACAATGATCAGGACAAAGATTAACTCTAGTTGAAAGACAGATCTTGTTAGCCTTAGAGGTAAAAAGAAAGAAATCGCCAAAACAAACTTCTTCCTTAGGAAAACAAAATAAAACAAGAAAACCAGTTGTTGAACAATTAGAACAACCTTTCCTTGAACAAATTAAGGTAGTTGACGAAACACCAAAACAACCTCATATTGAAACATTACATATCTCTGAACAAGAAATGACTAAAGAAGGAGAAGGATCTAATATGCCACTTATGACTCCTGAATATAAAATTGAATATGAGAGACAACAAAGGGAATGGAAAATAAAGAGAGAGGAAGAAAGGAAATTGGAAGCAGAGAGAAAGAGAGAGGAAGAAATAAGAATAGAAGCACTCAGAAGGATAGAAGAAGAAGCAAGAAGAGAAAATCAAAACAAAAGACTACATAATATTGAACAAGAAAATATAATGATCAGGAAGCTACTTTTGGCTTTCCAATATTAGATACAAGAGCAATATTAGGAGAAGAAGTGAAAATGAAAAACATTCCACCTTTTGTATTGCCCAACTTTTATGGAATGTCAATAGAAGATCCTGATTCATTTATGTTCGAATTCGATATCTTATGTATAACTTTTGGATACACAGATGATACACACAAGCTTCGTCTCTTTCTCGCTACTTTGAAAGCAGCAATATTAAAATGGATTGTGGATTTAGGAGAACATACAATTGATTCTTGGGATGATATGAAGAAATTTTTTCATAAAAAGTATCAAGCCTACTGCAGGGCTAGACACTCAAAAGAAGACATTTTTAGAAAGACACAACAATAAGATGAAAGTGTGGAGGATTATTTAGAGAGATTTATTTAAAATTTGAAAAAATCCAAACAACATTCTTTGAATTCTGATACCATCCGCACAATTTTTCTTAAGGGTATCAGAGATGAATACTTATATATCCTTAATGTGATGGGAAAAGGAGATATCTCGAACCTATCATTTGATGAAATTGTTGAACTTTTTCAGAAATACTCTAGGGGAAGAGAAAAAAGTGGAAAAATAGATATTACATCAAGAGCTTCCAAATATAAAGCAAGTGCAGGAACAAGATCAGAAATAGGAAGTTTACTAGAAAATTTCAAAAAAAAATTCTTAAGAACTTTGGGAACACAAGTAGATGTTTTAAAATCCAAGAAGACGAAGGAAGAACAAGATGAAATCTTAGCAATATTCTATCCAAAGTGTAGGCAAAAACATCCACTTAGGGAATGTCCTTTGCAAGGTATACAAGTGTGTGGACTTTGTACAGAGAATCATGCAACTGAAAACTGTCCTAAATTGAAAGAATTGCAAATGGAAGAAGTACAAGGGGTAGATTCTCTCTACTATATGGCACCAAGGAGACCTTGGCAACCAAGGATGCCTCAACAATTCCCTCAACAAAACCCCCAGAATTTTCAATATCCTCCTCAGAATTCATGGAACACTCCAATGCCATGGTAGGCTTGGCCTCCACAGCAATATCAAAACTAGCCTACACAAGGTTGGAGGGGATATAGTTATGGAAACCAGCCACCTCAGAAAATGTACCCTCAACAATATCAATATCAACAACCATCCCTAAATACCAAAAATTCCAACAACATCAACCAATGCCATTTCCACCTCAAAGTCCAGCACCAATGCTAACTCAACCTCAGCAGCTTCAGCTTCCTTATAACCAACCACCTCCTAGACCAACACAATTTCCAGCTCAACCAGTAGATAATCCAAGTAACAAAGTGGATAAACCATCATACAATGTGGAAGAGGCAACATACTATCCTACATATTCCATTCTTCCCATACAAGATGTCCACTTAAGTTCTGGGAAGGTGTTACATAAATATTCTCCTCCAATAATAGAAGAACAAACTGAAAAAGGAGAACAAAGTCAACAATCTCAACCAAAAAATCAAATTCATAAGGGTAAATCTATTATGACTCAAACACCACCTTATCCAGAGAAGTTAGTACAACAAAAAATTCCAATGTCTCTGCCTGAATTTGATATTCTGGATGAATTAAATAATACATATGTCAAAATTCCTTTGTTGCGAGCAATAAAATATATTCCAATATATGAAAAAACAATAAAGGAGTCATGCATCAATAAATTTGGCAAAAGAAAAAGAGACGCACCCACAATCCAGGTCATTGGAAGATTAACTAGTCTCATGTCTACAAAGACAAAAGTTGAAAATGTCTATAAATGTTATAACTACAGAGACTATGAAACATTTGAACTTGAACAACATTAGACCTACTACTACAGTTTTAGAAATTTCATACAGATCTAAAGTTGTACCAGAAGGAATATTAGAAGATATCATTGTCTCACTAGATTCATGGGAGTATCCTATAGACTTCCTCATTTTGCAGCCAAAAACAAATTTAGGAGGCCATCCTCTAATTTCTGGCAGACCATGATTAGCCATTGTAGATGCCTTCATTGGATGTAGGTCAGGAAGTATGACTATTGCACATGGGGATGAAAGGAAACATGCTACATTGTATCCTCCAAAATAATCTCCTTCTTTATTATCATGGCTTGATGGAGAAGAACAACAAGAAATTCAATATGTTCTTCGTATTAATCAAGTCTATAATTTTAGAGAAGAGGACGAAAATGAGGATTTATTAGATCTTTTCATCTCAGAACCAAATATTTCAGAGTAGCTTAGAATAACACAATATGAAGCTGCAAGTCATCTTTTAAATTAGTGTTTCTAGGAAAATTGTACTATCCAATCACTGCAAAATTCATTTGAAAGTATTTTTTTCTGTTAACTCAATTACCAATTCAAAGAGTAAAATCATCGAAATCAGTCCTAGAAGAAATTTGAATATTGGTAAGAACTTACAATCATCACAAGAACAAGACGTAATAGCACTGTTACAGAAATACTTAAAATATTTTGCCTGGGATTACACAAACATGCAGGGGATTCATCCAAACACATGTATCCACCACATTTACACTGATGATCAAATCAAACCTGTAAGACAATTGCAAAGAAGGATGAATCCTATGATGAAGGAAATAGTGAAATAGGAATTACATAAACGATTACAAGTTGGATTCATCTATCCTATTTCTGATAGTCAATGGGTTTATCCCTTATTTGTAGTGCCTAAGAAAAATGGAAAGTGGAGAATTTGTGTAGATTACAGAGAGCTCAATAAAGCCACATTAAAATATCATTTCCCTTTACCATTTATTGATCAAGTACTAGATGCATTAGCTGGGTATAAATTCTTTTCTTTTCTTGATGGATTTAGTGGATACAATCAAATAAATATAGCATTGGAAGATCAAGATAAAACAACATTTATTTGTCCATGGGGAACATATGCATATAATCTCTTGCCCTTTGGCTTATTTAATGCACCTGCTAATTTTCAGAGAGCGGTCCTTGCAATCTTTGTTGATATGATCCATGAATGTGTAGAGGTCTACATGGATGATTTCACTATGTATGGCGGAACATTTGATGATTGTTTAAGAAATCTTGAAAATGTTTGAAAATATGCATAGAGACAAATCTATCTCTCAGTAATGAAAAATGTTTTATGATGTTAACTAAGGGAATAGTGTTGGGACACAATATTTCTTCTTCAGGAATTAAGGTGGATCCAACAAAAATACAAGTCATTGTGAATTTAATGCCACCCACAACACAAAAGGAAGTAAGAAGTTTCTTGGGTTATGTAGGCTACTATAGGAGATTTATTGAAAATTTCAGTAAAATAGCTTTGTCTTTATTCAAGTTACTTGCAAAAGATGTGGAATTCCAATGGACAAATAATCGTCAAAATGCATTTGAAATATTAAAAGAAAAATTGTCAATTGCACCCATTCTTCGAGGACCTAATTGGTCATTTCCATTTCATATATATACTGATGCATCTCACACTGCTATAGGAGCATCACTTGGATAGAAAGAGAATCAGTTTAATTATGCCATATACTTCATAAGAAAAAACTTAATACCGACAGAATTGAACTATATTGTTACAGAGAAAGAAATGTTAGTTGTAGTGCATGTAGTTAATAAATTTAGGCATTACATAACAGGTTATCAAGTATTCATTCACATGTATCATTCAGCCATAAGATATTTATTAAAAAAAGCAATTACAAATGGCAGAATTACTAGATGGTTGTTATTGATGCAAGAATTTAACATCACTGTACAAGATCAACCAGGTAAGGATAATCAAGTTGCAGACTTTCTATCAAGACTTCATTCCCCTGGCGATCTGAATCTTGTTTCAAATAATTTCCGAGATGAACATATATTTTCTATAATTGTCAAAATTCCATGGTTTGTAGATATAACCAAATATTTATCATCTAGAATCCTACCATCCCATTACACAAATAAATAGAAAAAAATATAATAAGAGAAAGTGTTAGATATAGTTGGGTCAATGGTGACATATTTTATACTAGTTTTGATTTTATAATAAGAAAATGTGTTAGAGAAGATGAGATTATAGATATTTTGAAAGCATGTCATGGCGATCCATGTGGTGGTCATTTTGTAGACAAATGGACGACATAAAAAGTGCTCAAACTTGGTTACTATTGGCCAGAAATATTCAAGGACTCCAAGGCCTATGTAAAGAGATGTGACATCTTCCAAAGAATTGAAAGACCAATGGCATCAGATGAAATTCCATTAAATCCACAAGTACTCATAGAACCATTTGAGCAATGGGCTCTAGACTTTGTGGGACCAATCAACCCGCCATAAAATGGAAATAAGTAATCTTGGTATGTACAGATTATGTTACTAAGTGGGTGAAGACAAAGGCAGTGGCAGGAGCAACATAAGAAACAACGGTTTCTTTTCTATTTGAAGAAATATTTGTAAGGCATGGAGTTCTGCAACAGATTGTAACTGACCAAGGCACACAGTTCACATCCAACCTTGTTTGAGATCTTAGAGAGAAGTACAAGATCAAACATAGAAAATCAACTCCGTACCATCCTCAAGAAAACAGACAAGTGGAGTCAAAAAACAAATTCCTGGAGAATATCATGACGAAAATTGTACAAATGAATAGAAATGACTGGTCAAATAAATTGAGAGATGCACTATGGGCATATAGGATAACATGGAAAAACATAGCTGGGTTCAGTCCATATCAGTTGGTGTATGGAAAATAAGTCCTATTACCCATATAGTTTCAAATACATACATTCAAACTAGTAGAAAAGTTGGGAATGGAATTATCTGAAGCACAACGACAACAAATTATGGAATTAAATCAACTTGATGAGATAATACAACAAGCAGTAGAGCACACATAGGCTTGTGCAAGAATAGAGAATAAAATGGCATGATTGATTCATTAAGAACAAAATTTTTCAAAAGGTAGACTAAGCATTATTGTTTGACTCCAAGTTCAAAGATTTTAAAGCAAAATTCACAACTCATTGGTTGGAGCCATATCAGATCGAAGAGATCTTTGACAATGGAGTTGTTAGAATAAAAACAATATATGAAGCATCTATTTCATTTGTAGTAAATGAACATAGGCTTAAAGTTTGCAATAAGCCTATAAATAAAGAGGGTTTTATGAAAATAATTTCAATAGATATTGATTTGGAAATAATGGAACAACATAGCAATATGCCTTCCATAATTCCAGAAGAATAAAAAAAATAAAAAATAAATAAAAGGTAAAAATAAAAATAAATAAGTAAATAAAAAATAATAAAAGAGCTTGGTTGTGAAAATCCAGGAGATTGGCACAATACAAACTCGAATTCATATCGAAAAACCAACATGTTTGGCCAATATTAATTCTGTATTATGTTTTGTTTTTACCTCAATATGATTTTGCAGATTCAATCCTCTAAGGCATGCAAGACTTGAGGACAAGTCTTAGCATCAGCACGGGGGAATCTTGTAATAAAACTATGTATATAGTTTGAGCAACTGAATTGAAGAAGGAACATGAATTTCAAGTACAAAGGGACCTGATACATCATTGGACATATTATGCAGAAGGGACCTGATACATCATTGAAAATATTGTGCAGAAATATCATTAAGAATATTATGCAGAAGGGACCTGTATCATATGGCAGAAGCAACTTGAAACATTGTTGAAAATTATATGTCAGAAGGGACCTGTATCATATGGCAGAAGCAACTTGAAACATTGTTGAAAATTATATGTCATAAGGGACCTAAAAACATTATTTATAATATCACTGCAGAAGGGACATGAACTACATCAACATTCAAGCCTGAAGAACATGTCAGAAGGGACCTGAAACATCAAATATAAATTGTAGAAGGGGCCTGAACAACATCATCCTGCATCAATAATCAGATGTGAAAACATGAAGCAGAAATAAAGTCTCTACATATCCTAGAAGAGGCATCGTTATGATAATAAAGACATTGTCGACCATCATTTGACCGAACGACATCATTGACATCAAACAATTTATGGGAGTACAAGTACAGTGAGTGAAAATTTTGCCCTTAAAATTTTGATTTTTTAAAAAATATTCTAGAGATTGTTAAGACTAATTTAGTACATGATATGCATATTTTACCTACATTTCACTACCTTTATTATTCTACCCATTATATTCCTATCCCTATTCATTATCCTACCCATTTAACTATCATTCCATATACCATTTTTCATTTCCTACATTTAACCATTATTTCATATACTATCATTCGAATTCATTATACCATTACATCAATCCTAATTTTTCTTAAGCAAAAGGATAAAAAATGAAAGGCTGAAATATCAAATTCTTGTTGGACCTACAAAAGAAACAAATGTTAATGTTATGATAAAAAAAAATTATTTTAAACTTGACCATTCTAGGGTCATTTTAAAATAAACAAAACATAGTTGAAAACCTAAGCTACAAGGCGCAATGTGCATATATCATTTGATGGAATGGCGCAATAATATGCAAAGGTATAGAATGATTCATGTGGTGGATAATACAATTGTGACAAAAACCTAAGTGAAAATGCAATGAGCAATACAAAGGACATAACCTAAGTTGAAATGATGCAACGAAAAGAACAAAAATATGATGCATTTCGATGGGTATGGAAAGAAATGAGGGCAACAGAGAACGTGGTCAGCATAGTCATGAATGAAAAAAGAGATGGGTAGTGTAATGAATGAAACAAAGAACATGGTTTGTGGATGTATACATCGTGGAGCTCATAACAAGTCAGAAAGGCTAAGCCATGAGGGCATCTCAGTGAGAGGTCGGCGCATGAGAAAATGATCAAGACAAATTTAAAAACACAATGATATAACATTAAAAAAAAAACATGTGCAAATAGTAATGCCTTCGCTATTTTTAAACCCACGGACCTCTATAAATTGTGATTTTCTTCACCATCATAGCCATTGTAGGCTCAAAGAGGAATTTGAACGTTGTGCAAACCATCGGCACACGTTCAAAACACCTTGTGAAGAAAAAATTGATAGAGAAAGCTCAGGAAGGTCATGAATGAAACAAAGAAACTCAAGCCGAGAGAAGCAAGCATGAGATATAGCAACGGAAGAACGAAGAAATAAGAAGAGGAGCGGAGTTAAGCATTAAGGTTGATTGGGATTTGAGCCAAGATATCTGGCAGTAGTGTTAATCAAAAACACCACAAAGTGCAGAGATCTTATGGAGCAAGAAGGTAAGAACAAACCTCATATTTTTCTCATTAGTGCAACGGATATTCAGAATAAATAAATCTCGGGAGTTTGTGTTGAACACAAGTTAAACTACAAGTTATAAATGAGTGTCTCTGCCACCATTTAAACTTGTCTCTGCCACCATTAAGCATGTATTTTCCTTTGATTTAATGAACAAATCCTTGGAAATATCGAAGGATATTTCTGATTGAATTGGCACTGTCTAACACAGGAACTCAATTTATCTCAGAAATATCACAAAAATCACTTCCAAATCAGGTAATCTCGCAATTTACTCATGCATGGTTGTATGTGAAAACACAGAGTTTTCAATTTTGATTTTGATACATACAGAGAACGAAATTTTTCCTATTTTTAAACACACATTGGGCATAATTTGTTTCATCTATTTGCAAAATGAGAATTTCCAAAACATAGAAGCAATTTTTGATGAATTTTGGCAAAAACAGAGACTTACTTATGAGTTAAGAAGCAATAAAAACATGGTCAAAATGTTTTTATGATCTTCGTAAGGTTTTTTTATGGATTTTGAAACACAGTGAAGCCATTTCATGAGTTATTTGATGAATGTTGACATATATACAGTGATATTTTCATTGATTATTTTTGCAACAAGTGAGCCTAAATCATTTCAAACTTAATGCATGGTGATTGTGTCTTAAGAGAGGAGGAATTATGTGTGAATTCGAAGAACAAACAGATACTGTGGCATGATTTTTTTTTCGACACAATCAATTCAGAGACATAATTTTACATGAGAGACATAGGATTTTTTTTTAAATTTTGATGAAACAAAGGATAGAATATGAAGAAATAGATTAATAAAAACATGTTTATTATGTTTTTATAATCTTTTTATATCAAAATTTTGTGTTTGTGGAAGCAGTGGGCTCATTTTTAAGAGAACAGAGGTTGAAGAGAATTGGTTTCATTTCTTTGTCAAGGGAATCAGAAAAGAGGTAAGCCTTACCACCATAAATGCATATGTCAAAAAATATCTAGTGCATAAATTTTTATTTTTCAATATGAGAATGATGACAGTAGAAGGTTATATTAATTGGTTTTCAGAACACCTGGCTATAAGGATAGAACCAAAAGACTTCCAGATTGAGCATTGGGAAAAATACACCATAGAAAAACTTTACCAAGCTGGTCTAATAGGTTTCCTCCAGAAGTTTAATGGATATAATGAGAGCATTACAAAGGAGTTCATAAACAATTACACACAGGAGCAAACCATGGTGGGAAATTTAGTCATCCCATTAAATCCAGAGTCCATTTCTTAGGCCTTAGATTTTCCACTGTTAGGGGAGCAACATCATAAGGGTTTTCACTTTAAAGATAAGGGATGGAATTTCTTTTTGGAGAAAAATATGAAGTGATCATTTGACGGAACCAAGGGGATTCCAAGGGAATGGTTTAATGATCCTTGGGAAAATTTAATGTTAATTATTCAAATATTTTTCACATGTGACAGTAGGCAAAGTGTAGTGCATCTCTATCATATTAGATTGCTTCAGCACATCAAGGGAGAAATGAAAATCAATTTGCCATATTTGTTCTCTAAAAAATTGATTAAAATGATAGAGAATGTGAAGAATGAAACCAAACACAAAGAGGCACAAATCTACCATCAAGGAATCATCAAAATTCTTGTAGAGTATTAGTTGAAAACCAATGGTGTAATGTGGAAAGAGTTTCTAACTCAACATCAGTTTGCAGAAAAATTCATAGAATAAAAATTTAACCCATTTCAAGAAACAAAGAGTATAATGAACTCACATCTTTATCCAAGGACAAGATCCAAAAATCAACAAGATACAATCATGGTTGAAAGAGAAGCATCCTTCCTATCCATTCCCAGGCGACAAAGAACAAAAAGTATAACAGACACAAGCAGTAAAGAAAAAGAACCTCAGGTACAAATTGTTGAGACACCTCCCATAACAAAACAAGCTGATGAAATTATTGAAAGATTGCAGAAGGAGGCCTATGAAAACACATCAGAAAGAGATTCATATTTTGATAATGATGATATAGAAGCCACTTCATTTGCTAAAGACACAAAAGAAGAATAAAATGAGCTAAACCTTAGAAAAATAAAAGAATTGATCGATCAATTGGAGGTAAATAGAATACTAGAGAGGCATTTGAAGAAAGAAAACAATACATACAGGAAAAATAATGAAAATTTGATCAAGGATAGTGAAAAAATGAATGAGAAATTTGGAAAATTAAAAACAAAGAAAAATATTCTTTCCATGCAAGCATTTAGATGGCTCAAAGAGAAAAACTCATGGAAGATCAAGTATGAAAAACAAAAAGTCATGGCTTCGATCTACAAGGGAGATCAGTACAAAGGGATAGATTGTATTTTGCAAGAAGCGCATCAGGAATTATCTATATTAGGTAAATTATCGACATCAGAGCTCAGGAGATCTAAGAGAAAGAAGCAAGCATGAGGACATGCTTGTACATCATCAAGGGGGAGATGTTGGCCCTCGTTTTTTATCCAATTTTGTTTTAAGTGAATAAATTTTATTACCATGCTATCCATCCAGATACCATCCACATTCACTCTATTTTGACCAATTAATGCATATCTAGGTATATAAATTAAGTTTTTCAATTTTTAGAATTTTTTACAAAAATTGAATTTTAAATGCATTTTTGGACTGGACCAGAAATTCCCGTAATGGCTTCATTGATGTCATACTTGCAAGACACATGGGCTCGAGATGAGAAAATTTCTAGAAATATTGGTAAATAATAATGGATGTACACCTATTGTTTCGGTCAAACCGAGCTTAAACAAGCCTAGTCAAAGGTGGTCAAACAAGACCTATTTTTATGGAAATCCCTAGGAAATAGACCAAATTTAGCATTCGATGTGATTTTCCAAATTTTGAGAGATTAGATGGATGAGATCAACCAAAATAGATAGGATAAGGATTGAAATGGTTTTTGGATACATTTTAGATGAGCTTGTTTCATATTTCTCTATTTAAGCCTAAGACATTGAAGGCATTCATATGTAGAATTTGTATAACTTCATTTTGATATTTCTGAAACTTTTAGAGCTAATTAAAGAACATGTTTTATCTCCTTTTCTATTATTCTATATGGTGAATTCTTGATTGATTTCCAGTAGCTTAAATTACTCACAGTGTGCGAGGCAAGGGTGGAGGGCCACCACATCGAGCTAAGCGCACTTTCTGGTTAATTTAGTTGCAATTTCCTGAACTAGTTTTGTTTCATGCTTAATCAGTTAATTAGATGTATGGTAATATGTTATGATTTATGATTAATATAATTCTAATTTATATTCTTCATATGAAGCGTCAAACCAGTGTTTAAGTTAAACATTCCTTCTATCTGATCAAGAACTAGAAACTAGAATTCATATTTCTTGCTTTTAAGTGATTTTCCGAATTTCCTGTTTTCTAACAATGGAATTAATGATGAATTAATTTATAATGAAGGACAGCAAGGACCTCCTTAGTTAGAAGCATCTTATATTATTCTTTCATGCATCTTGATTTATTGTTCATTAGTGGTTTTTGGTTTCTAATTCATGAAGTAGTATTGTAGAGAAGGACAAAAAAGTTCTCCTAAGTTAGGAGTTTATTCTTCTACCTATTACATAATTGAATTAGAAATTATTTAGTTAAGTTTTATATTTGTAATATGAATTTCCTTTAATTTCAATAATTCATCTTCTAAACTTGACTATAGTTGAAATCCATATATCTTGGAGATGCTTCTAAGTTCTACAAGCTCGGGTTGATAATAAAATACTTGTGTTAGTTTACCCAGTAAACAGACCCAACAAGGTTCTTCCACTTTTTTGGTGATATGGGCTTAAATTATTTATTTATTTTTCTTGTTGTCCTTTAGCTTCAGACAATCTCCCTTGAAGTTCCCTGTAACAACCCTGCTGAAAACTCCATGTAATAAAAGTTAATTAAGGCAAAATAATAACCACCATTGACGAGACACTTATTCCAAGCAATGACAAAAGCTTTAGAAAGGAAAAATGGATTTTTTGGCATATTTATTTATGAAAATAATTGAAAATGGGAGAAAATAAAGGTGAAAGGTCACATGTTGCATGTGAGGAGGAAAATCAAGGAAACTAATGGAAAATGAAGAAAATAGAGGCCTAATTGAAAAAAAAAGGCTTATGAGGACCAGTTGGTACATTTTTTCAGTGTAACCTTTTGTCAGTTTAGTTTTGGATCTCTCTCATTATCATTTGTCTCTCTCACTCACCCTTGGACACTTAGATTATTTTTGGAGCACTTCGGCATTGGATCGAGAAAGGAAAAGAAGGCAAGAGGAAGGAAGGAGCAAGCAAGGAAGAGTAGGATCAAGAAACTACAACATGATTCTTTGCAGGTATCGATTTTCATGTGTGATTTCCTTGCTAGGCTTGGTATGCACGGTATTGCATGTGGTTCTTTGTTGTCATGGAATGGATTTTTCCTGGTGTGATTTTGTTTTCAATCTAACCTTTCCATTTCTGTATAGCCATGGTGTGATGGGGTTCTCATGTTTTGGCTTAGATGGATTACCGGATGGATTCAAAGCTTAGTGAGGTGGATCTCTGAAAGGAAGAACACATGGTCTAGTGATCCCTGAACCGGACTATGGATTGCGGTAAAGCCACTGGCCTAGTGACCCATGAACCGGATTGTGGGTTGTGGTAAATCTAGGTATTTTGTGCCTCGATGGGCCTAGGAATCCTTGATTGGTTAATGGTGGGATATACGGTAAAGCCTAGAGGTGCTTTCCCTTGATTAGTCCTAGGAATCCTTACTGGTGAATGGCAAGATATACAGTAAAGCGTAGAGGGTGGAGTCTTGGTTTAGGGCCTAGCGGTCTAGTGTGGATTGTGGTAAATATTGAGAGACTAGGAGACAGTAAAATTCCTCATTGTGTAGGTGGAGAAATCCGGTGGCATTCATGCTTGTCTTATGGCCTAGTGATCCGAGATGGATTGCGGTAAATCCTGGATTCTATTTATGAGGGTGAGGTGGTTTAGCCTCAGGATGCTCTGGTTGGTTATTTTGGTTTGAGTCCCACGTTCATGTTTGGAATACGACACAAGGGTGATTGGATGAAAAGAGATTTGGGTCAGCTATTCTATGGTTGGGTGGAATGTGGTAGTCCCATCTCGGGTTGGATTTTGCATTCATTAATAAGATGTTATTTCCTTGCCATATTATGTGTAAATGTACTGGTTTATATGTGGATTCTATGGTTGATGTATCCTTGATATTTATGTTGTTATCATGCTAGTTATAAGCATGTATTATGACAATGATGATGAATGTCTCTCCTCATGTTTTGATTTGTAAATGAATGAACAATATATCTATGATCTACTATATGATAATGAAACTAATGATGTAAGTGAACAATTCTTCTTAGCGATTCTAAGATAAGTATGAGACCCCTATGTTCAAATATGTTGTTTAAAAATGTAGATTACATATTTGTGAGATGTTTGAAGAAATGCTTGTCATGGATAGTAGGGGTCCAATCTAGACCTTATCAATGTTTCTGCAAATGTATCATTGTTCCACTATTATAATTCATTTTTTAACCTGTCATTTATTTTTTGGCAGTGACCTAGTCTCTGGGCCTGAAAAAGTGGCTCAAATCCTAGGGAAGTTGGCACAAGTCTGAGGAAAAAAGTCCCTGGATGCGTGCATGCCCATGTTGTGGGAGGGTCTAAAGCCTCCTAGATGCACCCTCATCCATATCAATGGAGAATCCATGGGTTTAATGGTCTAAAAACTCATGAGTGGTTGGTATGGCTCCTGGGATTTTTTTTGCTGATGTGGAAGGTTTGTTTAATGTGTTTCTGTCAATTCCACTTCCTTAAGGTCACCTAATAGGTTGAATCCCATTACAATGGCCTATCGTCACATATTTACTCCTACTTTCTGGTTACTTAGGTAGATGTGGGAGGAGGATGTTACATTCCCATATTATTGACAACCATAACATTATATTTCGACATATCCTTCTTCTTTTTCTGAGGAACAAACTTTCCTAACTTTCCTTTTCTCTTAGCCATGGAAGAAAGTTCTTGAACTTGTTCATTTGATCCCATCTAAATTTTTTCCTTCAACCCAGTTTCTTCAATATTACACAATGACCAGAGTTCACTGAATGGGGAGGCTTCCTTCTTTCCATATATGCTTGATACAAAGTTTCCCAATTCATCAGGTAGTGCATTGAGCACCACAATGGTCATTTATTTATCCAACATTACTTCTCCCAACTCTTGTAGTTGATCGCGTATTTCTGACACACTCATAAAGTATGAGGATATTCCTTCTTTTTAAATCTTCATCGTGTATGGATCGGTTCTCAAACATATGAGTTCTCCAGTGGTGCTTACAGAGAACAATTCTAGTAACTTCTCGTAGGTTTCTTTTGATGTCTCCAACTTTTTCAACATAAGATATGAGGGGATCCTTCATGGATTCTATAAGGATCCTTTGATCCCTTATTTCCTTTTTCATATACTTATCCAGAGCTTGAGCTTATTCCTTTGGAGATTTAATGATTGAACCTTAACGTGTTCAACAACTTCATTTTCTATGAGGATCAAATCTGTCCTCTTCTTCCATTCAAGGAAATTTTATGACCCGACCAAATTGTTTCTCTCCTAGCAAAATGAAGTCATTTTGATAGAAAATTCAAACATAAATATAGAGTTACTTAATTTTCAAGTGAATATGCTTCCTAATGGCGATATCTTCAACTTGATGCCTTTCTTGATGATGTATATGATAGAAGATGTCTTCTTGATGAATATTTATTCCTTCAAAAGTGATCCTTGACTCAAAGAGAGGGAGATCACCTTGATTCCTTGATGATGATGGAAACACTTCTTCCTAATTTCCTTGGATATAGAAACTTTAAATATATTCAATGTGTAGTCCTTCCTTAAGGTCTTCTTTGATGATGATGTGCAAGCTTCCCAAGAACACTTCAAGTGTAGAACCCAATGAGGTAGGTTTTTGAGGTATTCTACTTCCTTCAAGATGATGAGAGGCCATCCCTTCTTGCTAATTGATGCTTTTTATGTTTCCTAGATGATATTCTTATGCTTCGGTCCTTGATTATTCCTTTCTTGATGGTTCGAGGTCCATTTTGATACCTTGATATTTCTTGATAGTTCCTTTACAAGCTTCCCTTTCTTACCTTGTCTTGTCACCTCAGCTTTGATACCATGTTGAGAAATCTAGGGGCAACAAGATAGGTGATTTCTCTTATTTGATAACTTCTTGTGATTAATTTTTAATTAAATTAATTATCTTCTTATTTCACTTGATTATGTTTAGTGTTATATTCATAAAAAAAAATACCAACACATAAATAACAAATAAGCCAGGGCCAAAACCTCTCCACTTGAGAGGAAAACCCACAATAATTCTTATCTTATTATAGAACTTCAATTGACGAATTCCAAGAGCTATGACCCTTGACCAAGACCACTCCAATACCAATTAAAACTTCTCATGGATGATCTCCTCTTCCACAAAGTAAATGATAATCAAACTAGTCTTCCAACAACCACTTTCTTCTTTTTAGACCTTAATTTTAGAACTACACTTTTGACTATGATTTTAGACCCTTCTTGCATTAATCCTAGCTTGCATGTGTGACAGAAATATGGTGAGGATTGTCTCTATTCGTCTTTGCTTGGGAAGCAAAGCTCTCTTCAACTGTTCAACTTGAATATCAATGCTTCTTTTACCCTTCATGTGGATTCTTGATTTGACTGTAACTCAGTCTTGCTGTAGGTGAAATGATGTCCTAATTACAGGCCACACGTGTGATAAATTTACCCATAATATTACTTAAGAAATATGACTTTTCCTTTGTTATATCTTCTTCCTTCTTTATTGGATCTCCTAGTGATTATAGTGCTTCAGATCGAACTCTTGTTGTGTGCTTGGATGCTCTTCAAAGTGGTTGACTAGCCTCATATATATATATATATATATATATATATATATATATATATATATATATATAGGCTTATTTTCCAACTTATAGGCAGACTTGTCACTGTATATAGGCCAAATTGACACTTGGAAGGCCGACTTGTCTTGAGCATTATGACAAGGTATTCTTATCTAACTTATAGTTAGACTTGTCACTGTCTCTAGGCCGACTTGACACTTGGAAAGGCCGAATTTTATTGGAGCATTATGACAATGTATTGAAGGGATTTTGACACTATTTTAGACTAAGATAAATTTTCTTTACAATATGTAACATGCCCATATGGGTCTTTCATACATGACAATGAATCAATTGACTTGTAGACTCAATGAAAAGCCTTAGAAGCACTCAATGAGTGCTTAACCTAAAAATAAATCTCTCTTGAGCATGAAACCCATGCCTTAAGAATAAAAATAATAAATTCATTCTCTCTTTTCATCAAATACATAAAAACATGATTACATATGTCATTATGAAGATAGAACCTAGTTACACATTTCAATGCCTTGAACTCATTGGAACCATGCCTTAGATATTCCAAAAAAAAATCCCTTTGAATTAATCCATTTAGGATTAAATCTAAAGGGGATGGGCCCATAATTTTACTTAAGCAACCAATTCCATGATTATTTGGTGGTGATATGATCCATGGCAGGAAAACGGGTGAGATATGAAGGAAAATATTTGCTCCAATAAGTCGCTACTGATCAAAACTCTATCCAATCTCGATGTTATGTGACCTAGCCTTATTATTTTTTTATCACAAGTGAATTTAGTCTTGAGGTTTTATATCTAAAAGATCCAAGTGAGATATAAATTCTCCCATTCTTTCCCCAAATGGATCTCTTATAGGATTTCTCCTTTTTTCCCTAGAGGTGGATTCTCGTGTTAAAATACCCCCAAAAATATTGTTTGTGGAAAAAATAGAGTGCTTTAAAGCACACAAAGAATTCCAACAATGTGTATTTTCCTGATAGGAAAGTGACTTGTATACATTGATGATATTAGATATTTTTATTGAAGGAAGATGGAGTAGTCGAGCTATTACCCAATGAAGGGTCTTGAACTCTTAGATCAACTAAAATCTAGAGGGAAACCAAAGGGTACATAGGCCCCAAAATTCCCATCTAGAGCTTATTATGGATATACTGCTTCCTCACCTTATGTTGTTGCCATATTCAAAGGATTTATTGCTTACTCATTCTTGTCTCCCGGAAAAAGGAGGATATGGGGTTTTCCTTCTCTTATTAATCTTCTTACTCAAACTTTATTTTTGCTTCCTATCACCCTAGAATTCTAGGAGACCAACTTCATCATTTGTTGGTGGATTTTGGAATTACGCCCTTGGGTGTGAATACCTCCATTAGGATTTCGTGTAGTTCTTTGGACTTTGTTTAAGGAATTCACTATTGTTTTATAAGTCCCCTTTTATCTGTCTTTGTTTTCTTGCTCAATTATGGGATCCCTATTTGATTTTATTCCTATCTTCTTTCCCACTTTCCCTAGGCATTGATCTTTTCAATTTCGTCCTTTGAATTCTCATCCACTGACCCATACATGGGAAATCTGTATTTATTTCTTGGGAATTTCGGTTTCATGAAAACCTCTTTTTCATTAATATTTTTTGAATCCTCATTTCTATTTTGGAGAGGCTCATATTATAATGGGGACATACTCTCTTCATTTCCTCGATTTTTCCCTTTCCCACTAGTACTCAACAGGTTTTCTTGATTTTGCACGTTCTCATTTGTTGCCTTGTTTTCATTCTCTTCCAAAAATTGTTACATGCTTCCAGTGGAACCTTGTCATTTTGTTTTTTTATTGGTTGAGGATTTCTCCTTGGGAATGAACGGATAATATGGGTCATGTGGATCAATAGATTTTATACATGAGGCCTATGTAGGGGCCTATTAATATTTTTTCCCTCTACGTCAGTTCCACACTTGTCATTGTCCCCATCCTTACTTTGTTTTAGTTTCTCTTTATCCTTTGGGAAATTTATGGAAAAAATCCTGTATGCATGCCACATTTTGCATTTAAATGATATTTGATTGTAATATTGTAGTTTCACGAAGAAATAATTATCCTACATGAGTTGTACTGCTTTTGGAAGGCTCGTATCTATATTTACCTCTACACATATTTGTACATAGGTAAACATGCAACCCCTTGCTTCAGCTTGATCAATGTACCTTCCTAGGGCATTTCCAGTGCTTCTTAGGGTGTCGTCATTACAACAATGCAGAGGAAAATGAAGCGCCTTTACCTAAACTCACATTGCTAAAGGGAGATCATTTTCTAGGTTAAAATAAAACCTCCAATTGTCTCAATAAATCCCTTGTGTTTCCATGAAATAAGTTCCACTTCCAAAGATTAGGTCCCTATCAGCCTTCTCCTCTAATAAGAAAGTGAAAAACTCTCTTCCACATAAAGAACCAAACAACTTCCTTTTTATCAAAGGGCGTCAGTTTTTCTCAATCCATATGTTCAAGGATCTAGGAGATATGGTCATGTTTTGTGATTAAGAAGCATTCACAACAATTTTGGGAATCTCTTCTAATTTTTGACAAAACATGTGGGACATGGTTTATGCATTCTTGGGCATGTTTTAACTAGGGTGTTAAACAAAACAATGTCAAGAGGTGGCGGTGGATGAGTGGGAGGCCCTCCCAAAGTAAACACCATGAGGAGCACTACCAATGGATTAGCTAGGGTTTCTAGTTGTAGAGTTGAGCACAAATGCAAATATTTTTCACTTTTTTAAATTGAAAGTCAATTTAAACTATCCTCATTACCATTTGACAACTAAATTATTAATAATATATGCAACTTTTATTTAAAACTTTGGTTTCTTCATTTAATTTTTTTTTAAATAATAATAAAACAATGATATATATATATATTAAACAACATATACTAAAGTATTTTATTAATACTTGAATTAAAATAATAATAATAATAATAATAATACAAATTTTAGCATAAAATTAATAATATGTGTTTTCTCCCCTTGATGGGGATGTTATTGCAAGCAATCAAGTGACTACACAACATCATAGATAGGCGAGCCTCTCTACGAATGTCCCAAAGTTTTTATGGTATGGAAAATTTTAGATGGAGGGAGTTGGAATGTGTACAACATATTAACGGTTATAAATGCTCGCATATGGCTATGGGGTGGCAGAAGTACATATCCTATGTGAAGGGTGGTGAGAATGCCTCTTTTCCCTCCTTTACCTTGGTTCTCTTATAACTATTTCTATCGGTGTATCTACAACTTGGGAGTGTGAAGGGTGGTTTTCATAAGTTGGCATCCTATTTGGGCAGGCGCAACGAGGTATTATACACTTTTTTTCACCAATTTTATTTACATATTGTTCTTTTAGTTTCTTTCCAGTTCTCTCCTAAATTTAGAACACTCATTGGGTGGATTTCTATTGCGGTGTACCTTTGTTACTGTAGTTTTTTTCTTTGGGGAAAATTTTTGTGCATTGTCTAGCTTTATATGATTCTGGTTAGTTGCGTCTTTTCTTCTCACACGGGTGTTGTGTTGATTATCTAAGGGTTGGATATGTTGGGTTTTAAGAGGATTCTCTTTTGACACCCCTTGGTTGGTTCCTTTTTGTTTCACTTAGGGATCCTCCTCTTATTTTGTCAGAGTCAAATTATAAGGAAAACTTCTTATGTTGTGGGAGTGGATTTTTTTCTTATTAAGAGCTTGGTTTTTGGGTGCCTTCATAATTCATTCTGGTCCTGGGGACTTCCTATTCATATTTCATTATGTTGTCCTGAATGGGCTACTGTCTCAAATTTTGCCCTCTGTCGTGGCATTGGGGGAATGATTTGTTGGTTTTATGATTGGGAGTAAGAGGGTGTGTTCTGTATGTATTCTTGTTTTGTTGGGCATGGTATGTGTACTTTTTTGGCTTGCCCCCCAGCCTTAGGCACCATGCCTCCATGTTAGAGAATGATGAGTAGGAGGGGATGTTTGGGAACTGTTGGTGTTAAACGAGCTCAGTCATTTGCATTTGATTCAGTGGGTTCTTTATCTGATGTGGTTCCTCTAGAGTCGAGGAGAGAAATTATCCTCTTGGAAGTAAAAGAAACTAAGGATCGCCCCTATCACTCTAACTCTGAGCTTCAGATGATGGGTTTGGACCTGTGAAGGGTTCCAAATCTGAGCAGATTTCGTAATAAATGTTTGCATTTTTTTATATTCTCTTACTTTGCATAAACAAACAGATATGTTGCTTTGTTTAATCCTTAAGGACAAACAAGTTGAAATCTACAATCTTTTTTCTGGTGTGGAGGATATTAAACGTATGTTGCGAAGCCAATGGTTCTATCTTGATAGTGTTGAGTCTCGACTAGCCTGGGTGGAAAATTTCATTGTGTCAGATTCTACCTCTAGGGATCTTGCTAACCCTCTTATTGGTAGCATAAAATACCTTGCCATCATTTCCTCATATCAGGATTAATTGTTAGCCAAATGTTTTTTTTGTCACCCTTTTGCTGCAACGATAGCATTGGGCCTTTTTGTCTCTAATTTTGGCACTTGATTGGGATATAATGGATTCTCTGCTTGTTATGGGACATGGTTTTATTATGGTGCAGTTAGGTTGTGGTGTTTTCTTTTTATCAGGTGTACTTGTTTAAATTTTGTAGCATTGATGTATTGGCTTCTCTTAGTCCTCCTTGCGGGTTCAACAAGTGATACTTTGGGCGCGACCACTCTAGAATCTGGTGGCTTGATTCTTCGTGCTCGAAGGGTACACTTGTTTATGTAATTGTGTGGTTGGCCTCTAGACACATAACTGGTTGGCATGTTGACATTTTGGTTTTAGATATGGTATTTCTATGGCTCATGGTGTAAATCTTATTTCTATTTTTGAGATTGTAATGCTCATCATCACTAGTTTGATTTCAATGTAAATCTTATGTCTATTTTTGAGTTTGTAATGTTCATCATCACTAGTTTGATTTTAATGTATTATTGTCTTCATCCCCTTTGGGCTGTCAAAGGTACTGGTCTAATCATTGTGGATTATATTGTTGTCTTTTTTGGTCACAATTCATATTGTTTTGTTGATGATTGTTGTGGTTGTGGTAAAAAAATATGGATGTAAAGTAGATGTTTCATTTATATGATTAATAGAATTTTTGTAGCAGCTTACAAAAAAAACAATATGCTCTTTCTTGTAAGAGGTTATAGGTTTAAATCTACAGAGATAAATTATGTACACCTTCATAAATTTCAGTAATCAAATCCTTATGTAAATATAGGTCCCTTGCCTCTCAAAAAAATAAAATTATACACTAATTTAATATCTAATTTAAGTGTCACCTCAAAATTGCATTACTATAAATATTAAAACTAACATTATAAAATACCATTAAATAAACATCAACATATTTTTACTGAAGAGTCACTGAATCAAAAGCACCAAACTCGGGTGAAGTTAAAGTTAAGAAAACATGAAAACATAGGTTTAATTTGTAAAACAAGGTTTTTTGGGTGGGAAATCTTCTGCCACTGTAGTTCTAAGTGAAAAGGATGATGGGCAACTTTTATTTTATTGGACTTGCTATGCATCTTTACTCGGTTGAATTTAAAAAAAAAAAAAAAAAACATGAAAACATAGTTTTAATTTTAAAAAGTTTTTTTTTTTAGTCTTCTTCAATGATGGGTCATTTTTATTTTATTGGATTTGCTATGCATCTTTCGATGATGACAGAAATTTACACTCTCAAATATTGGTTCATATTAATAAAAAAGTATTTCCTTAAGAGATTGTGTATTAATGGATAATCTGATACATAATTTCTATGAAATTATAAATTTTTTAATATAACATTTTTTAAGAAAAAATCTTTCAATAAAATACCTTTCTTTATTATTTTTGTTAACTTCTTTCTAGCTTTATTATTTATTTATTTTTTTGTAAATTTGGTAGTACCTTTCATTTTTCTCTTTTTTTTTTTCTTTTTTTTTTTTTTTTAACTCCATCTTCTTTATTATTTTTGTTAACTTCTTTCTAGCTTTATTATTTCTTTTTCATTTTTCTCTTTTTCTTTTTCTTTTTCTTTTTACTCCATCTCCATCAACATGTTCAGATACATCACTCCAATCGGGAAGGCAATTGAACCTGTGATGAGTGCTATAACAGCCTGCCTCATCACCGTTTAATCAATTGAACCTATGATGAGTGATATAACAGCCCGCCTCATCACCGTTTAACCAAGACCCCATGGTCAACTTTATTATTTCTTTTGATAGTTTATATTTAATTATTTATTTATCTTACTTATAATGATAGTAGTAATTTTTTAGATGTTTCTTTAACAAATAATAATAATAATAATAATATAAATATAAATATATAAATTTACTTTTAAATTTACTATAACCTACATTTTTATATTTTATTATTTTTCTTAGTGAATGTTAGGATTTTACAGTTTCAACTTTGCTATCATTATGTGATTTTTTAATCTCACTATCCATCTTTGTCCCAATGATGAATGATAAAAGTCACTAGGGATTCGAAACAGGTTTGACCCTAAATCATTGATGTTATTTATTCAGAAATGTTTTTCTTAAATAATGAATCACAAAATCCTCCATTCTGAAATAATATTTTTTTTATTAATAAAAAATATTTATAAAATTAAAAAATATTAATTATAATTTTAAATCATTATAACAATTTACTGTATTTTCTTTTTAAAAAGTTTCTTTTTATTTATATATAAATAACAACATTACTTAGTTACTCGCTCTGAAGGGATTTTTGACTGCGTCATGCCCTAGTCGGCACTGAGCCAAACACATCGCAGCTCACGCCTTACAGCTCTCATGGCTACCCCAAAGCCAGATTCGGGGCCGCCTTCACATTTTGTTGTTGCTACAAATTCGATCGGTCAACAGCCATATGATTCCTTAGTTGCTTTTGCCTCTTTAATCAGCTCATTGGGACCCCAACGAACCAGACCAGCTGCCACAAAATTTGTAAAAAAATTGGAATCCATACCAAAAATATCTTTACCTCCATCTGTGCCAAGGAAAGCCACGATCTCTCTTGCAGAAAAAGGACTGGTGGGTCAATTCACAGGACTATGGCCTTCACCCAAAACAGTGCAGAAATGGGTGGAGAGGAACTGGATCCAGTTTACATAAGGAAAAATCATCATACGATTCTGTGGCAGGGGATACTACACATTTCATTTCGAGACCAAAAGTGATCGAGATCTCATTTTTTGAAGCGGTCCCTACTTCATGGACACAAGGGGCTTGTACCTTAACCAATGGAATCCAGATTTTGATCCAGATTAGATGTCCCCAATTTTGTTCCAGTATGGGTCATATTGTCGCACCTCCCCCTCCATTTCTGGCGCGATGACTCAGTTCGTGCAATAGGAAACGGAGTGGGAAAATACATTGACAGAAGTGAACCCAAAGACAACATGCAGGCATGCGTAAGAATTTGTGTTGAGGTGGATCTAGGAAAGGGCCTCCCGGAAGCTGTCAAGATCAAGGTGGACAACTATATCCACATTCAACAGTTGGACTACGAGAAAATCCCCTTCAAATGCAAGGTATGTCATGAATACGGTCATTTTGCCAATAGATGTAGTAAAAGAGAGGAACCTAAAAAAAATGCAAAAGAAACCTTAGATCCAAAATGGGAACAAGTAAAAAGAAGAAGACAGCTTCAAAACCCCTTTCAGGCCCTCACCCCCCTCCACCGTCAGGATCTCTTCCCCCTTCTCAAACAACCTCCCCCCTTCCATCCTCCCTTTTGGGGAAAAACCATTTTTACATCCTCTCATCTGCCCTCATTCCATCAGATCCGGTCGCCACCTCCTCCCCTAAACCCATTCTCCTCACATCTCCCACCCCTACCCCTCCAGGATCTCCCCATCAAGCGGACAAACCCCTCACTCAAATCTTGGACCGAATCCTAACAAGAAACCAAACTAAAGAAACCCCTCAAAATACCAAGAACACTAAGAAATTTGGAAGGAGATCAAACAAGGAAATTAGAGATGAAGAAGTAGCCAAGATGGATTTTGAGTAAGACCGAAATTGAACAAGAGTGGATTGGCATAGCTGCGACACCATGGCTAAGTTGATACATATGTGGCTTATTTCAAAAGGTGAGCTGTAATGGTACCAGATGTATCTGAAAGGCGATTGACATACCTTTTCATGGAAGGGTTGAGACAGCCTCTTAGAGGCCTAGTTAAGGCCTTTTACCTGAAGTCATTACAAGCAGCCATCAAAAGGGCTTTAACACTAGAGACCACCACACCTAGCAGGTCCTTTCAAGGATTTACCACTAGAAATGTGAGTACAGGAACACCACAACAGCAACAGAAGGTTCCACACAAACCCTTTCCTCAGAGATTGGGAGCTGCACCCTCTCGACTTGCAAGTCAACATGGACCTGGACAGCCATTTAAGGGTCAAAAACCAATTAATATGACCCAAAATGATATGTGGAGGAAACAATTATGTTGAAACTGCAAGGAGCCTTGGGATCCATCACATAGATGTTTGGGGAATGGGCAAGTACATTTTATTGAAATGTACTCAGATGATGAGGAAGAGCTAGAGCCATACATAGAGACACAGAGTGTAATAGAATAGGAGGTCGTGTCAGAAGCTCTTTCATCTCGAAAGGGAGGAGGAAAATCATCTACTATTGCCTCTTTTTCAGGAGCTCCAAGATACCACTCCTTTCGAGTCAAAGGGAGGATTGGTGGGCAGCATATAGTAGCTCTCATCGATTGGGGAGTGACCCAAAACTTCATTAACCAAGGAATAGCAGCCCATTTTAGGTTTCAAAGAGGATTTGGAAGGTTGCTCGACCATAAGGGAGAGGAATGAGATATGTGTCATACCAGATTCGATGTGAGTCATTAGTCATTCTTGAGAGATTGAATGATGCTAATTATATATGTAATTATGCCATTTCGAGAGATCGATTTCTTTCCCTTCTCCCATTTATTCAAGTCACATCTCATTGGGAACACAACAGGGGCTGGAGAAGTTTCTAGAAAAAGGACCAAAGAATAAAGAAAAAGTGCAGCAAGAAAACAAAGGGAAGGGTCCTACAATCACCCATAATAGTAAATAATGATAGCTGCCTCTTGGAATTGTAGAGGGTTGGGTCACCCCTCCAAAATCAACTTTTTAAAATACCTGATCAAAAGTGAAAAACCTGACATCCTCTTAATTCAAGAGACAAAACTCAGCAGTCAAGAAGTCGACACGATCATAGAAAAATCTAGAATCTATGAAGGACAAGCAATATCTACTACTGGAGCATCAGGAGGGATAAGCACTATATGGAAAAAAGGAAAATGGAAACTGCATCAACACACAAAAAAAAGAACATTAGATAAACACTAAATTGGAAAATGTTGAAACTGGCGAGAAAGCCAGCATCTACAACATATACTCCCCCAATCACTATAAGGACAAGGAAAACTGTTGGAAAACTTTAAAAGAAAGCGTTGGGGATGACCGTGAAGATAACCTCATTGTTGGGGGAGATATACATTTAATTCTCAAAGCTGAAGAAAAAAGAGGAGGTAATTTCTTGTCGTATCCAAGTAGAGAAACTCTAGAAGAAATAATGGAACAATGCAAACTTCTTGACATTCCCCCAAAAAATGGGAAATATACCTGGGACAATAGAAGAATAGGCAAGGCAAACATCAAGGAAATATTAGATCAAATCCTCATCCGAGATAAGATGATAGTCAATTATAGCATAGAAGCCTCCAGAATTATTCCCTCAGCAACTTTTGATCATAAACCAATACTAATGGAGCTTGGCATGGCTGAAAACTACGGACCACTGCCTTTTAGATATAATTAGCTCTGGGGCAGCAATGAAGAAGTACAAAAAGAAGTGGAAAATGTATGGAAGAAAAACATCAGTGGATCTCCCACTTACATATGGGAAACAAAAATAAAAGCAACAAAAGTAAGCCTAAAAGATTGGACCAAAAATAGATATAAAGAACCCCACAAAGAGAAAGAGGATCTAAAAAATGAGCTAAAGAAAATTCAAGAGGAGTTGGAAAGTAGTGACAGCACCATAGAGAAGCAAGCAAGAGAAAAATAAGTGCAATGGAAAATCTATAGAAACAACAGACAAGAAGAAGAAACTTGGAGGCTCAAGTCCAAACAGATATGGATGCAAGCTGGAGACAAGAACGCCTCCTTCTTCCACAATTCAGAAAAAACAAGAATGATAAAGAACAATATTGAAAAAATTATAGGAGGAGAGGGACAAGAGTTAAAAGGACAAGAAGAAATAAAAAACGAGGCCTTTAACCACTTCAAAAAACTCCTCACAGCTCCAGATAGCCATGCAAACCCTGAGGAGTTTTTTAGACATATCCCAAGAATTATTGACAACAACAGCAATATATCTCTCACTAAGGAAGTGACAGAAGAATAAGTAAAGGAATTTGTATGGGCTTTGCAACTGGACAAGGCTCCGGGACCGGATAGCTTTCCCATAGCTTTCTACAGAACCTTTTGGCACCTCATCAAAAAGGATCTGTTGAAAATGATAAGATATGTAATGAGAAAAAGGAAGATTGGAGGGTACACCAACTCAACCTTTTTGGCCTTAATACCCAAAGATCCCTGGCCATATTCTCTCAACTTCTCCAAGCCCATATCCTTATGTAACAATTCATACAAAATAATCTCCAAAATTATAGATGGCAGGCTGAAACCCCTCCTCCCCTCCCTAATCACTGAAAACCAAGGGGGATTTGTCCCCAATAATCAGATCGTGGACAACATCATCTTAGTTCAAGAATCCATTCACACTAGCCTCACCAATAATGAAAAAGGCTTCATCCTAAAAATGGACATGGCAAATGCCTTTGACAGAGTTAATATTTCCTTTCTTGCAGATGTTCTAAAAACCTTTGGCTTCTCAGATGAATTTGCGGAATTAATACAAAATTGTACAGTGGGCCCTTGGATAGCTCCTCTTATAAATGGCAGGCCTTGTAAATTCTTCCAAAGTTCAAGGGGATTAAGACAGGGATGCCCCCTGTCTCCTTTCCTCTATATCATAATGGCAGACTCTCTTAGTAGAAATTTGGAACACTACAGAAGAAACTCCACCTTAACAAGCCTCTCTATAAGCAGAGGAACCAAAAGAATAAATCATTCTCTGTTTGTTGATGACACTCTTCTCCTGGGTGCAGCCTCTTGCATAGTGGCAAGAAGATTCAAAGCCATCTTGGACAGCTTCATGGAGGTCTTCGAAGGCATGGTCAACAACGGAAAAAGTTGTTTATATAGCTGGAACACTCCCATAAGGACCCTGCAGAAAATGTCACAAATTCTGAATATTCCTTTCCAAAATAGCTAGGATCATTTTCAATACCTGGGGCTGCCAATAAGTAAAAAAAACATGAAGAACGAAATATGGAGTAAGTTTGCAGAAAAAATGAAAGTGAAAATCCAGGCTCGGGGAATGCTTTGGTTAAACCAAGCAGGTAGAATTAGGCTAATTAAGTCCATATTGGTAGCTCTGCCTTTATACCAATTTGCTCTAATTTCAGCTCCTGCAAGCATCCACAAACAAATAGAATTAATAATCAGAGGCTTTCTCTGGCAAGGAGGGAAAAGGGAAAGGAAAAAATTCAGTCTGATAAATTGGAAACAAGTGACAGCCTCATACAAAAATGGGGGTCTCTCCATAAAACTCCTAGGACTAATGAACATAGAACTGGGGAGTAAAATAACTTGGAGCTTCCTAACAGGGGAAAATTCATGGTGGAAAGCTTCCCTTGAAGCTAAATACCTCAATGGACCAAGAACCTCGATTTTGGATAAGACTCCTCCGACAAGGCCATGCACCCAGATACGAAAATCAATCACTAATGCAACTCAACTTATCAAAGATTAAATCACAATGAGATCGGGAAATGGGGAACAAATAAACATCTGGAAAGACAACATAATGGGACATCCCCCTTTGGGAAATAACCCAGGTATGAAAGAATTAAAAGAATGGATGACAAGGGAAGGTCTTCACAAGTTGAAAGACATTTCCATCTGGGAGATGGATGGAGACTGGAAGCAATGGGCCAATCCCAATATTCCACGTGACCTTACAGGGTAGTGGAACCAATTGATAACTCTCTTGGCAGGAGCAGCCCCGATAGACAAAAATACGAAGGATTTCTACATATGGGAACCAACAGGAGGAGATTATACTGTCTAAACAGGATACCAAAAACTTCATGAGAATCAAAATCAACAAGATTGGCAATACTGGAGATTAGCATGGAAGGTTGAATCCCTCTCCAAAATTAAAATCTTCCTATGGACTTTACTTCACAACAAATCTCTAACTGCAGAGAATCTAAAGAGAAGAGGAATAAGTGGCCCATATCAATGTCCACTATGCAGAAAGGAGGAAGAAACAATCCAACATTTATTTCTGGAGTGCTCCTTCTCAAGAAAATGTTGGGAGGCAATGGTGATACCCATAGCAGCAAATATAAACTACAACCTCCCTATAAATCATTTTATTAGCAGGTGGAAGAGCAGTTACCCACACTCTTTCAAAAACAAACAAACAGTGCAGCGTCTATGGAACAACCTTCCCTCATTCCTCTGCTGGCAATTATGGCTAGCAAGAAATGGAGTAATTCTCAAAGACAAAGCCCCAACGGTAAGCACAATCACATCAAAAGCATGGGGACTGATGGTGGAATTCCTCACAGCAAAAGGAGCCAAAGGAATCAATCTGAGCCAACTCCAAGAAGAAGAAAGGAGTTGGATCTGTTTTGCAGCAAGCAAGATCAAATAGGTCCCTCAAATAAAAAATACAAAGAGGCATCAAAATTGGAAAATTAGGAAAACTGAAGAAGAATTCCAAACCTGGGTAAATACTCTAAATAAAGCATGTTTCTTCTTTGATGGAGCATCAAAAAATAACCCAGGCAAAGCAGGTACTAGAGGACTAATAATTATACAACAACAATCCACGCAGAATCTTTACAACTTGGGACTAGGCCAGATGACGAATAACAAAGTAGAGGCCTATGGACTTTTGTTAGGTCTCAAAATTCTAAAAGAAAAAAAATCAAAGAAGTCGTTGTCTTTGGAGACTTAGCTATCATTATCAAGGCAATGGTAAGTAATTCCCTCCCAAAAAATGTAGGCCTAAATCAAATTCTGAGCAGAGCACAAAAAATATCAAGTCATATTGGCAACATAGAGTATTTTCACATTTTGAGGAAGAACAATAAGCTGGAAGATGAGCAAGAAAATAAAGGAGTCCAACGAAATGTTGGACAACCACAAATTTGTGAAACCATAACACAAATTCCTATCTCTTGACCTTCCCTCCCTCCTCCATGATGGAAAACAATCAAATCATTTCAAATCAGAAATCCAATGATAGCACCAAAATCCCTCTTGAATCAATAACCAAGAAATCTGTCAAAATTGAAATAATTCCCAATCTCTGCAATATTCCCAAAATCTCTGAAAACAGTACTCCAAAATCTCATGGCATGATGCCTCCCATGAACTCTCAGCACCCCTCCTCCTACCTGTGTAATTATAAAAATCGAATTGCCCATCCAGCATTTATATTCTCCTTCTCGCTTTTTTATCTGCATGAGAACCTTGCATTCATAGATGTGTTTTCCCTTGTATCTTCTCGGCTTTTTCTGAGCTTTTTCTGGTCCACCCACACGCACAGCATTTCCCTTATCTCTCCAGTCCACCTCAACCCTACTTTAAGCTCTGCTTTTAACCTCAATTCGCTGCCAGCATGCTTTCTGCCTTCCTCGCTTTGCTCCACTGTGATCTGGCCACTCCCTTCATCGCTGGCAGCATTGCACTCGAACCTTAGCCTGCATTACCATAAGTCTCCACTTAGCAAGGGGAAAGTAACAAATTCAAAGAGAACTGCAGGCAGAATAAGAGCAGCGCATCGAAGGGAAACACCAGCGGAAGAGGAAGCATACACAACATGCAACATCAACAACGAAAAGACACGGATGAATCCTCTGGAGGAAATATCACACTCTTGTGCATTCTGCAAATCTCATCGAATTGTGATAGAAAATATCAAGATCCAAATCCAGCAAGATAAATAAAAATCCAAAGCAGAGATGGCCTATATGAGATCACAATGGAAGACATGCAGTGAAGAAATAAGAACATTAAAGAACAATTGCAACCATTTGAAGGAATCACTGAACTTCATCAAAGAAGCAATGAGAAAAAAGTCGGAGCAAGGCTCCACATCAATGGACCAGGGGAGCATGCAATGAGGAAGTGAGAATACTGTCAACAAATAGCTCGTCAAATTCTCTGGCCACCCATGGATCTAGTTCTAAATTGCAGTAATAAACATAGTTTATTATGAAAGTCAAGTGTATTCTGCTATTATTTCAGTTTGTCAAACGGTATAGTTCCAATGTAACCGTGTCCAACTCTAAAAGAAGGATAGAAAAATGTAAATCAAGCAGCACATCTCATGAAATACCCCCCAAGAAGATCTCCCTCTGCATCAAACTTGGGGAATTTTGTAATGGAGAAGCACCTCTCCTCACCTACTTTTTAGAAATATAATACAACCGATCTTGTTTGAAAAAAAAAATAACAGAATTACATATTTCCTTAATATCAAAATTGTAATTATTCATATACGATTATTTATGATAAATTAGATTATACTATTTGAAGTATCATCCTAGATATATTTTAAATTTAGATTTAACAAGCGTCCATAGATCAAGTTTGTAGTTAACATGGATCTAAGTTGGAAATCTTTCATTTCATAATGAATTTCCTCAAGCCTTTAAATAGGATTCATCATAACAAATGTCATGGCCTTGTAAACCACCATTAGTAAACCCATCAAATAATTAACTCAAACTTATCTTAATAATAATTAATTTTTATTTTTATTTTTATTTTAAATAATTTGAGTGAAGCAACATAACATTAAATTATATAATGTTTTATAATATCAATTCCAACTAGATTGTAAAGCACCTCTAAACACAATTATTAAAGTTTATAAGTTCCAAAATATTATTAATATATGTAATTTTCAAAATAAAAATAAATAAATAAATAACAAGCACACATATGATGGATTGTTTAACCTAATTGAATTGTGTTTTTTTGGGGATTTTGATCATTTCCACATCTATGTACGATTATTCATTCAATTTTTTATTCAATATTTTACTCATGATAATTTCCATATAATAAAATATTCTTTTTTAAAATGTCTTCAACCCAACCAATACAAAACATAATCTTTACAATATTAAGTTTTCTTTTTTTTCAAAACTGAAATCTTTAGGGGTATGTAGTTCATTAATGTTCCTCAATCTATTTATGAAAATTACAAGTTTATGGAAAATATTCACATTCATGATTTTATATAGAGCTGGTAGTTCTTTGGAATGAAGGTTCTATCATCCTAGTTCGTAATAGTGATGTCCTATTTTTCCATAAAATTGGAAAATTTTTAACGACTTTTTTTATAACCTTCATAAATATATTTATATTACTGAAAACTTGACATTACATTGATAACTTCTATCTCCCAAAACTTTCTAGGATCATGTATTCTAGTAGTGTGGACATAAGGTATTCCCGGTCCCAGATTGATTAAAAAAAACACTCACAAAACTTACTAAATATCAAGCTAGTTAGACAAGGCATCACCCATACTAATTACATGCAGAAGTGTGTTCAGGGAAGACAAACAAAACCAATGTTCACATATAACATAGTAAGACATCTTGACAACGATAAAAACATAGGAAAGTTATGCATAACCTATTCAAAAATGAAGAGCCAAGCACCATGAAAGACTGTTAATCTAGTATGATAACTAGAGAGAGGGAATTAGAGTTTCCTTGAGGCATATCCTCTGATGGATCATTGATAACAACTAGAGTTTGAGGTTATGAATCTTATCTAGAGTTGAAATCAAACACCACTAAATGCTCCACCTCTGTTAATCTAGCCACGATATTGTCCAGATTGTATCTAATGTCTCGAACTATCCATTTAATCTACTCGTGTCCTTCAAATAACCAATACTTGTCGACCTTCTTGTCACGAATGATCATGTGAAGAAAGGTTTCTAGTTGACGGTGCACAACCACTAAGTGAAGAAAATGAAGCCTTCTTTTGTGAAATTTTTCGAGATCCATATTTCTTGTGAAGGTGCTGCCACTGATTTTAGAGTGGGAAAAGTATGTTCGATCCCCAAATTCTTTACCTTCCAAGAGAATAATCTCGTTCCTCACTTCAGGGGGGATGGAATCAAAATGATAAGCCATGGAGTGCCAGCTAGAGAGATGCTGACGAGGAGACAAAAAAACACTTACAACACCACCTCGACAATTGGGTAGACGATGTCTGGGAACCATGAGGTAGTAGGGACAAAGTGTATAAAGAGATATAGGTGGGTCGACCAGAAGACAACGATGATGGAAAAGAAATATTATTGGAGTGTGGAAACTAAAAGAAATGAGGGCATCATCAACTATAGATAGGAGGAGTGACCTTGAATGACTTACTCAGTAGGCTTCCTTTTGAATTTGAATTTGCACAAGAGAATGACATATTGGAGCTAGGAAATGCAGATTAGTAAAAACTCGACTAGTGATACTATCAAAATCATATTGAACATGTGCATGAATACCAGACACCACATACCAATACAGGACAACTAAATGATATACCCATAGATTCAGCAATTTGGGACGATGTAGTGGGTATTACAACGACCAACTCAAAGGAGGGACCCATCGTTGTGTTATGGAGAAATAAAACAAAGAACATGTTCACCTACAATAACCAGATAGAATGCCAAGGTGAAACGATACACAATAGCCAGTGAATTGACAATAAGAAATGAAGCGTAAAGGTTGGAAATACATAGAAAAACCCATGCATAAGTCGTTGAGCACCAACATTCATAATCAACAGACAAAGGAGAGTGGGAAATTGTTTGTGTTCCAGGTAAAAATACTAAAAATCCACTACCCTGGGACGAGGTCCATATGTTTATAAAGGAAAACCAACAAGAGAGGATAAAAAAACTAGGAGAGAAGGTGTGATCGAGCGAAACCCAAAGAAGGACAAGTGTGCGTCATGGCACACATGTTAACACCCACATTAAAAACCCAGTTCATGTGCACTCTACCCTGATATGAATCCATGATCAACTGTGATGGTCGGAAACTACAAACAAGGGGAATGTTAGAGTGAGACTCCTCTCCCACCACATGCCCACATTTAAACTATTTTGATGATGGCGAATATGTTTTAGCGTGAAGGTTTTGTGGATGCACACGATGTTGAGGCTAGGACAGGTGGAGAAGTTAACACTCATCGCAAAACACACCTTCCTTTTCACGACTAATATTTTCCACATGCTAATCATAGTGTTATGCAACCAACTCACAAAACAGAAGAAAAAAAATATCAACGACTTGAGAAATAGCCTCTTTGAGGGGGCAACCTCCTTTACATCATATAAATGAAAAATTCTTGGATGATTTCAAATGAAAAGACCTCCTTGGTATATATAGGAGTCTAAGGGGTCACAATATAACCAAAGAATACATGAAAATAATAATGTAAGGGTACAATAATAACAATAGTGGGATTCTATGGGGCATAACAATAACAATATGGGGGCTACATGGGCACAACAATAACAATAGGAGGCTACACTAACAATAAAAATAAGAGGGCTACACTAATATTATAGCGACCTAACATGCCCCTCTCATTCAAAAAAGTGTTGTCCTCAAATCTTGAGTAGTTCAGGATGCTATGATACCAACTGTTATGCAACTATCTCACACAACAAAAGAAAAAATAGATCAATGACCTGAGAAATAGCCTCTTCGAGGGGGAAACCTCCTTTACATCATATAAATGAAAAATTCTTGGATGATTTCAAATGAAAATACCTCCTCGGTATATATAGGAGTCTAAGGGGTCACAATATAACCAGATCCTACATAACAATAATAATGTAAGGGTACAACAATAACAATAGTGAGCTTTTATGGGGCATAACAATAACAATATGGGGGCTACATGGGCAAAACAATAACAATAGGGGGATACACTAATAATAACAATAAGAGGGATGCACTAATATTATAGGGACCTAACACATGGTAATTGGCTTGCTTTGAACCCTTAGATGTCACCCCCATCGGGGACTTTGATGAGTATTTTTAAAATTATTCATAATTCTTTCTTAGTAGCTCTAGGTTTCATAATTTTCAAAATAATATCTCCTCGGGGATTTTTTGGTAATTAAATTAAAAGTGTTGAGTGGTTTCATTATTTATTCTTAATTTAGGTTTATCAATTGATATGAAGGTGCCATTATCTTAAAAATCACAAATAATATTATATTAATATCTTAAATATGAGTTTAAGGTTTTAAAGCAGGAAATAATGTTTGGTGAATATACAATTAAAATCAAACATGCATGGATAGAAATTGTAGTTTGAGACCACCCTAACATGATATTATAAATGTATATATGTATGAAGTTGTGCATTTTTAAGTGTATTACATATGGATTAAATAAAATAAAAATAAAATATATAATTATAAAAATTCTAGATCATTCTCACATAGGGTATAGAAATTGTAGTTGTAGATCACCTTGCGATATACACACACATATATATAGCAAAGACAAATATCTAAAGTTGTTCTTTTTTATTTATTATGTATCGATTACATTGTTCTTTTTCTATCTCGATGATCAATCATGATAGGCCAAAAGCATCAAACGTGTTCATTTCCACATTAGGAGAACAATGACATATGTTATTATCCATTGATTTATTGCTATGTGAATTTGAAGAGGGTTTTGGATGGCTACATAGTCTCAAATTAGAAGTTTCTTTCTAGTGTGGCTCAATGCATTATGTAGTCCAATAGTGTTCCGCTAATATACATTGAGCTAGCATACCTAGAAAATTCGTATTCAACATCTTTTCGAGATTGGTTAGGTTCTTCTAATTTTGTTAGTCCAAATTCTAATATTCGTTTTCCAAGATTTTCAAATTGTCAAAAGTAGAGTGGGTGACCATGTTGTCTAAGGAGATGGTATGAAGTGGTTTATAGGTATCCAACATGGGTGACCTTACTGAAAAAGGTTATTCGGTCGTAATAACAAGGTAGTGAAAGGAGCTATAACTCTCTCATATATGTGTGTGGTTCAACAATAGTACTCAACCCAATATCTTAGGAAACTAACTAAGGAGGCTAAATTGTGCCATTAGCCATACTACTCAATTACCTTGGTACTAGAGAGTGATATCACCAAGTGTTGTTCTTGGTGTAATATATAAACAAGATGATCGATTAGTTTATCTAACGTAGGTTCTAGTTACACTTAAGGGACTTCTTGTATACTCTAAAACACATAGAAGTGAGATTCCACATACAAGTACTATAAGTGGTATTAACAAGGGCTAAAAGGGTTTCCAACGATGTGATTCCACTTGTGTTTTCTTTCATGCATTCTTCCTCAATAATATTTTTACCCATTAAATGGAAGATCATTACGTTATTTAAAGATGTTAGAAAAAAATTGAAATTTTAGGAGTTTGTTGACCCAAGAAAAGAATTTCTTAAAATTGCTGGAAAATAACTTGTTTAAGTAGGGTTTGAGGTCAAGATTATAAAATGATCACAACTTCTAATACACTTTTTTTATTGGCTATTATGACCCAATTATGGAATTGTACAACTTCTCTAGATCTATTTCCATTGACTTGATTGAAATATGTGCATTGTACCAAAGATTCCAATCCATGAGTTGTCTTATAAAAACCCTTAAAAAAGACTAATTTTAAATTAAATATTCATTTCCCATATGCTTTTTGGGTTTTTTTTTTTTAATTAGGTATCTTTTTCAAGACAAATTTAGATATCTAGATAGATTCTCTAAATTATGCAAAAAAATATTTTAGAAATCAATATGAATGCTATTGACCTCTTTTTCAATTAAAAATCAACAAAAAGAAAGAAAGAAAGAAAAAAATCCCACTTCATACCCAATAAAGAGCTTGGATTCCACTTGAAGTGCATTTAATCCAAAAACTTCAGAGAAGTCACACAAAATATAGTGCAAAACCCAAGAGTACAAGAGAAAATAGATGAACCCTAGAAATATATATGTATAATAAAAAATAGAAAGCAATGTTCACTTGCCTTTTCAAGGGGTAAACCTCAAAGATCAAAGCTCCAAATACAATAACAATTCTTGAAAAAACATTATGTAATTTTATACTATCTCTCTCTATATATATGTGTGTGTGTGTGTGGAATATTACCTACTACATGTTCACTTATAATGAGGGCCTACTAACTGATTTGAATTTTATTAATAAGATGACCCTTTTTACAATGAATAAATATTAGCTAACTACTCACTCAACCTTACTCAAGAAGGTGGCCCCATACATTAATAGAATATCCTAAGGGGGTAGAGTAGGACCCTAACAAAGAAGGCTAGGTGCAAATGCATAATAAGTGTGTTCCAAATAGGTTTTGGGCTAAGGTAGTGTTCACAATTGTATAATTTTTCAATAGATATCCAATGATAGTGGTGAAGTAAAAGACTCTAGAGGAAGCGTGTCTGAAAGGAAGCCCAAAATTAATCATCTTAAGGTGATTGGTTCTACTACTTTTTCCTAAGTTCTAGATGAGAAGAAAATCAACTTAGACCTAAAGAGCAAGAAATTGACAATCAGATGGTACCATGATAACCATAAAGCCTACATATTATTTGATTAAATAACACCACATAGTTGACCTTTAGTAGAGATGTTGTAATTAATGAGCAAGATGGGTCTTTATATACTTCTTCAAAGATTAAAATTCCAAAAAACACATTGTTGTAGTTAAGGATTTAGGTATCAAGCTTCAAGTAGCTCCACCTAAATGGGGGAATGATTCTAAGCATGAGGATTTTTTAGGATCTAATACTCATGGTTTGGGTACAAATACAGGTCGTCCAAATCATGGTGATAGATTCTATGAGGAAGATCTAAAGAAATGACCAAAGTGGAAGTACAACACCATTCAAGATGTTTGAACACATGAAATTATCAAGGGATGAACGTCAAGAAACAAGAGAAAGACACCTAATGTGGATATCTTTGCTTTAATAACCAATTTTAGTGAAATATATGAAGCCACAAATGTTTGAGGAGGAAAATGGAAGGCTTGAATGGGATTATTCCATGGTAGTTGAGCATGAAAATTTGATGAAAATCAAACTCGGGATCTCATAGCTCTTTCACCAGGGAAGAAACCCATTAGTTGCAAATGGGTGTATAATTTCAAATATAGTGCAGATAGTATGCTTTAAAATTATAAGTCATTATTGGAGGAAAGAGGATTCTATTAGTGAGAGGGAATTGAATACGAGGAGATTTTTCCTCCTACAACAAAAATGAGGACCATCAGATTAGTTCTATCCATGGAAAAAAAAAAAATTGGCTAGATGGTTCATCAAATAGACATGAAGAGTGCCTTTATTAATGTATTTATGGAGAAATAGGTATACATGTATCAACCATAGGGATTTCATGTTCTAGGGAAGGCACATCTTGTTTGCAGACTCAGAAATCCTATATATGTACTAAGGTAGGAACCTCAAGCATTTCACATTAAGATTGACAAGTACTTGGATGACCATGTGCTCGAACAAAGTCCTTAAAATTTCAACCTATACATTAAACTTGCATTGGTAATCATATCATTTTAATTGTCATTTATGTAGATGATATCATTATTACAAGAAATCCCCTCAACTTCAACGCCATTTTACTCAAACTTTGAATATTTCCATATCCCTTCTAAATTTGCTTCTTGCATATAATCCCACCAAGTGACAACATCCCCATACTTGTGAATATCACTTTATGAGAGTTTTTCATCTTCTCAAATTAAAAATACGTATATGCCTTACTAAGCTAATCTATCAACTCTTCCCCTTACAAGATTCCACCATATCAATGAACTTTTTCTTTTTTTTTGCATTTTAGTAGTATTGAAATTGGCCCCATGATATATTTTTATTCTTCCAAGTATGATTCAATTGGTTTTTTATGTTTGGTTCTTCATGTGTTTCTCATTTCTTTTATTTGTCTCCTGAGTGCTTCCAATTATCTATTCAATATCATTCTACCTCCTCTCTAAATCATTTCTTCAGTCACAAAACCTCTATTTATTATCCTTTTGAATTAGTTTCTCCAAAATCCCAACCTCACTTTGATAGTATTATGCAACCCAATGTGGTCTCCCAAACTTCCTCAAATGTATACAACTACTTGCAAATAAATTAGAGGCACAAATTGATGCTAAAAAAAACTAATAGTCACCAAATTGCATTCAAGACTCGTGGCATATAGATGTAGGGTACAAATTATATTTCATTGATATATTTGCATATATTATAAAACTTTAGTCTCTTATGATCTCTCAAAATCTCAATTGATTCCTCTATTTCCTCTTGTCTATCCCTTTTTATCTTCTCTCTCTTATAATTTATCCTATCTATCTACTTCAATATTCATATTCTAGTCACCATGACAATTAATATATCCCTTCCTCTTTTCTCTATCACTTTATATTTGTGCACATGTTCATCTTATTTTGTGAATTGTTCCTCTCACAATATGTACCCTTTGTCTTATTTTGTCATTCCTTTAGCCCAATCCTTCCCTTTGGTAACATGTTTGTGCTTCACTATTTAATTCCAAAGCTACACTCTAGTTCTTTATTACTTATCCATGTAAATTTTTGTGTTAGCTCTTCCATATAATACTTTTTTTTTAAATTACTTCCATGTATGTTACATTTATTAAGATATTTATACAATTGGGAGTTAGTTAAATTCAACTTGGTCTAAATTATGTGGTTTTTAGTGAAGTGTGTTTCTTTAGTATGCATTTGTAGTTATGAAATCCTACGGTCACAATATGTTTTATACATAAAGTGATATGATGGTTCAGATTCTCCCCAATAGTAACAACCATATTAATCTATGGACTAACATCTATTTGGTCCATGATATCTGTTTGAATAACATGGAAAGTCATTTACCAATGATCAATTGTGAAAACCTCTCATGTAAAAAAAATAGTTTGCATTAATATATTCCTTCACGTGGTCATGCTAGTTGGAGTAATGAAATTTTTCCTACTTTGAGGGTTTTAACCATGTAATGCATCAATGTACTAATCTTGATATGTTTATGTGAGAAACTACTTGATTTGCTCATTTTTTTTGTGAAAATGTTGTGTTTTTTTAAGATGGTATGGAAGCCTATATAAAGACTAGTAAAACAAATTAGTATACATTAATATATTCCTTCACGTGGTCATGCTAGTTGGAGTAATGAATCATTTCCTAATTTTAGGGTTTTAACCATGTAATGCATCAATGTACTAATATTTGATATTTTTACGTGAGAAACTGCTTGATTTGTTCAATTTTTTGAAAATATCATGTTTTGTTGAAGATGGTATGGAAGCCTATATAAAGACTCACTCTCGTTACTGATCAATATCCTAAACTTGTGTCATTGCATGCATAAAACTTTTTATAAGTTTCACTATTTTTACATGTATAGCTTGAGCAAGTTATTCCATTGTGGCTGAAGCATTACTTTTAGTTGAAAATACTTTTCATTTCACTTAAAAAGGTTTCCATTTTCCAAAGATATGATCATTTTTCTCAAATATGAAGGTATAAAGTTTCATTACAGTTTTGAATTTTTTTATATTTTATGTTAATGCTTTGGTTTTTATGTGTATATGTCCTATTCACTACTATTTCCAATCTACATGTGCTCTTTGTCTTGTGCTCTATGAAATTTCAACAAATAAAAAACGGAGTGAAATGTGTTACCTTTATGTGTATGCTCTTTACTATTCACTTTAGGTAATCTCAACAAAATAGAAGCAAATATAAAAGTTGTAATTTCCCTGTGGGTTAATCAAGATCTAACCTTGATCTTGTAAAGTTTCGTATTTATTTGGCGCAATATTGTAAATATTTCTTTCAAGAAAAAATAAGAGTTTTGCAAGAAGAACACACTTCAAGGCATAGAGTAAAGGAAAAAAATACCACCTTGCCCATAACATTTGTTTTTTATTTTGCAATAGCTTACTTGGTTGAAGCTACTTTATTAAATAATGTCTTAAACTCAAATATTCAATTTCACTAAGTTACTATTTAAATTTTCTCATACAAACTTAAGTTATCACATAATTTTATTATAAAATGTATTTCATTTAAATTAAAAAAAGTGAATCATTATAAGGAAATTTTAATATAATTATTTATTGCATGTAAATTTAATTTATAAAATAACTTTATTGTAAAAGTGATTATCACTTAAAAATTATGCAAACCATAGTGTTGCAACAATTTTCTTTACTTAATCTTCTCTTCCTATGGTGCATGCCACTAGAGGGAGTGGTTCTCCCTCCTAGATCCAGACTATAGTGGATGGATGAGGATATGAGAGGAACAAGGCATCAAATCAGAATTATTCTGGGCCAACTTTGAAACTCGATCGGCAGGACTTGCAGCTACTTGTAAACCACACTAAGAAATGGAGACAGGGTATCTACTTTCCAAAGATAGTTGTTGACCCTAAATTCAAAGTCTTGTATACTTGGATTGGGGAATATATTTAATAAATACAGGACCATTCTCTTATAGGAAAATTCATTGGGATATGACCTACTAAAAAATCCCTAACCCATTGGATTCCGAACCACCGAAATCCAAAGGGTCAAATGAAATTAGAGCTAGGTGCCAGGGGTTTTCTTGCAATCATTTTTCATAGCTTTTAAGATCGAGATAGAGTGTTTGAGAATGGAACATGATTTTTTAATTACAGGATTTATCTCATATTTTGGACTAATTATTTCAACCCAAATAAGGAATATTTCATAGCCACCTTGGTGTGGATTCAGATGAATTCGTTGTCGAGGGAGTTTTGGGATGAAGAAACATTAGCTCAAATAGAAAATTCCCTAGGGAATTATGTCAAAGCATTAAATGCAACAAAACAGGTGTGATATATCTCATATTCCCACATCTCCATATACATGAATATATTTAAGCCCCTTCTGGAATCAATCGATATCTATTTCCATGATGAGTTGTGGAATCAGACACTCGACTATGAGCACATTATGTTTGGGTGAAAAAGGTGTCACGAATATAGGAATTTATATCGGGACTTACCACTATTTAAACAAACTAAAACCCCATAATCGACGTCTTCTTAAGCCAATGATGGGTTCACGGGAGTAGAGAGGGGTTTTTATAACCCTAAGCATCCCTCCCCCATGCCAGAACACAACGAAGAAGAAGGAAATTCATGTGAACTACTTTGATCTGATTGCAACGCTAAATAACATTGACAATCCAACCTCAGACCAACCAAAAAACATTTAAATGAAATATTCTATGAGACCCTACTCAACTTTGGCAACTCCCCAATCTACAACAACCCCTTGCATATAGCCACTTGTAAATCATGTGCCTTTTAATCAACTGCCTCTTGATTCCTCTATCTAACCATCTGTCCCCCCTATTGTGCTCCATGTAGTGCCTGAGGAGGTTGAACCATTGCAAGACCAAGTGGAGGAAATGGATTTCTACCTAGATGCACTCAACCTGCCAAAAATAATGAAATCTTGGAAAGGTAAGATCCATTCACTCTACTAGATCATAAAGTCCGTCTTCTAGGAAATGCTTATTTGAAATATAAACATATAATAGCTAAGTCTAGTTCAGGATCTAGGCCTTTGCGGTCCAAGCACAATCATTGAAAGAATCAGGTAAACTGCATAAGGAAGAGAAACAACGAGGTTTGGAAATTAAGCTAGATGCTCGATGAATTAGGTGGCAATTTGGTGAACTCTAGACGTGTTCGAGTTATCACAAAGGTATTTTGTGGTTCTAATAAATCTCAATCATGAAGATTTTATCATGGAATATGAGGGCCTTAGTAGTAAGGGAAAACAAAGGCTCCTAAAGATAAGTGGTTAGAAGAAAAACCATCCATTATGATGATGTAGGAACCACAATATCAGGGGAGATCATTGTCCAATATTACTAGTAATTGGAGAAGGAAATGCCAAACAACTGAAATAGATGCCCATGGGCATTTAGGAGGATTAGAAATATTGTGGTATGATCAAGAAATCATAGTGATCAATATGTTTGATACATTCCAAGTATTTATAACGCACTCCAAATTGTCAGTTCGGGGAAGTTATGTCATCTATAAAATGTGTGGTTTGAATATCCCTTATGATAAATAGTTGTTTCTTAAGTCGATCTCCCAGACTATCAATTTTGTTTCCCCATATCCATGGATTATTGGGGGAGACCTTAACCTAATCAAGTAATTGAGTGAGAAGAAGGGGGGAATTAAATGATTGGAGGCAGACATAACTTTGTTTAAGGAAACTATTGATTCCCTAAAACTCATCGAGATAGACATATTCAATGGGGTGTTCACTTGGAATATTTGACGAGGAGGCCACTGAAAAATTTCTTCAAGATTATTTAGCTTTATCATTTATGAGAAAATCATGGTTTGGGACATATTTATTAAAGAATCCATACTCCCTAGCCATGGATCAAATCATTAGACGATATGCCTTAATCTCGATCTGAAGGCCCACCCACATAATCATTCATTTATATTCAATAATTTTTTGCTTTGACACCCATATTTTCTCTCAAATGTCCAGAAGTGGTGGGAGGAGATAGGAAATATTGACAGCTCAACCATGTTTTCTTTATATAAAAATATGAAACCCATCAAATGAAAAATAAGGGGTGATTTGGCAACATTCTAAAGGAAAAGTGAAATTTGGAGCTAAAAATGGTAGAAATACAACATGAGACCATTTTGTATGGGCGCTTGAGGACTTGATTAAGGTAGAGCCATAGACTCTTCAAGAATTGGAAGCACACCAAAAATAGGAGGAAGTTACATGGAGGAAAACTTTCTTAATTCAGTGGCTAAAACAGAGTCAAAACATCACACTTTTCCATAAATCTATGTTATAGAACATACACCATAATAGGATATATTCCTTAAAGTGTTCTAATGGTTTTAAGCTAGAAACCCACAAGGAGATATCCCAATAATTGATTCATACTTTCAAAATATTATTTCAGAGCCTAAGATGGATAGAATAGGGGCCATTATGCAAGTCACCAAGTATATTTTATCGCTTACAATAAAGGATAAAAAAGAAACACTTCTTCCGGAGATAACCTACGAGGAAGTTGATATACCATCAAGGTGATGCCTCATAATAAGGTCCCTGGGTTAGATGGGTTTACCATAGAGTTCTTCCAATCTTGTTCGTCAATACACGAGGAGGAGGTTTGGAAGGATGTCACAGGAGTCTCGACAGTCAAAGTCTATCCTCATAGCATTGGATGTCACATTCATAACCCTGGTTCCAAAAAAGGAGAAGGTCAAAGATCCTAGTGTGTATAGGATGATTTCCTTATGCAACATAATATACAAAGTTATCTCACCAAGATCGTAGAAAATAGGCTAAAACCTTTCCTTCCCAAACTTCTCTCATAAACAAATAGGATTTGTAGAAGGGATACAAATTATATATGGAATCATGTTGGCTCATGATGCATTCATTCTATGAAATTCACTAAGAAACTAGGTATGATGCCTAAATTGGATTTGTCCAAATATTACGATAAAATAAACTGGGATTTTCTATGCCATACTCTAAGGCATTTGGATTTTCCAACAAATGGATCAACTAGGTATAAAACCTGGTCTCCTTAGATTATTTTTATATCATGGTTAATGGTTATCGATCCACCCCCTTTTAATCCACCAGGGGGATTCGATAGGGAGACCCACTCTCTCCATTCCTCTTTATTCTGGAAATGGAAGGTTTGGGACACCTCTTCAAGGAAGTTGTACTTGAGAACATGTTGAATGAATTCACCTATATGGAGAAGACTTGCCTCTCACTCATCAACAATTTTTATATGACACTATCATACTTGGTATCCCAACGGTGCCATAAGCATGAGCTTTCAATCAGATCCTGGATTTATTCTTTTTAGCTTCAGGTATGGAAATCAATAAAACTAAGTCCTTGGTTTTATTCTTCAATACTCCTATTATTGTACATAGGCATGTAGAGAGAATATTAGGGGTCTAGATTAGTAAATTACCATCCAAATACCTAGGATCTCCCCTAGTTGATGATTCTCTCAAATGGAGCATATGGGAGGAGTTTCTTACAAAATTTTAGAAGAAATTATCAAGTTCGAATTTTAGATCATTGGACATGGCGACCTATTATTGCTTCTCAAAGATATATTACAAGCTCTCTTTATGTATCTATGTTCCGCTATGATGACCCCAACAACCATTCTTCATAAATTATAAATAATTCAATGATCCTTCCTCTTAGAATGCTTAAGATTGGAGGGCTTGGATTGCAGGACCCCTCATTAATGGCCATAGTGATGGGTGTTAAAATGTGGTGATAGTGGCTCCAAGTAGGGGTGGATATTTGGAAAAGTATATGGACACACAAATATGTCACCTCAACCCCCCATCAACAACTGATCAGATTAAATACATCGACCCCAATTTCATCAGTCTGGACTCTGGAAAAGAAGGGTATTGAATTGATTCAGAAGCACTACTTTTGAAAAGTTAAGAACAAGAGCACGACCTTGTTATGGGTATATTCCTAGAAAAAAAAATCTAAGCAACAGGACCATGCAGAGCTAGAACAACTCATGTTACAAATGATATCCCAAGGAAAATTCAAAATTGAAGACTATAGGCTAGAGGAACTAGTGGACCAAAGATGGTGTAAATGGATCCCTCCAGAAAAATGGCATCCTAAACCAAATGGTGAGATTTGGCGAAACATTTGGAACAACCTGCAACAATGTCAGATCCTAGTGTCACAACAAGCTAACAGCTAAGGTGGGGTTATAGTTCCAAGGTCACTTTCTCAGTCAGGAAGCATATCATTTGGAAGTTGATGAGGTTTGGGTTAAAATATGGAAAAATCATTTATGGCCTAAAGTCTCAATAGTCATATGGATGTTGATACAAAATAAACCTTTAACATGGGACAACATTTAGAAGATCAATTTCCATGGGCCCTCCTGCTTGTTGAGATTCAACAAGAAGATCCTAGTGAAAATTAAGCACCTACACTAGGATGGGGCCTCAGGCTATTTTTAGGTGTATGTCTATTTATAGTTCATGTCTATTTATAGATGCATGTCTACTATTATTATCCCTTAATATTAGTTGGACATTAAACTATAATCTATTCTCAATGAGGACTTGGAAATAGTTAACTGAAGTGGAAAATCAATTAGCTAAGTGAATTTCGAGTTAAGTGGTTGGTTGGTGGGACATGCAGGGTGAATTTAGTTGTAACTGAGTGATTCGAGTTGTAACTGAGTTGGAAGTGCAGTGGTGCATGAGTTGTGCAATTTGTAAGTAGTTTAACTCAATTAAGTGAGTTAAACTCAGTTGTGTTAGCTGTAACTAAAGATACACTAGTGAGAGATCAAGTGAATTAATTATTAATTAATTCACAATCAGCGGTCTCACATGCAACTAAAGATTTACTATTATTAACTGCATGCATGTCAGTGGAGACCCAATTGAGTTCTAGGTGAAAGGGAAGTAAACTATCACTTGTGACATTATCCACTTTCACACATGCAATCACACACGCATTGGATGTGCCCATGAGGATTGCGCAGTCAAGGCAGGCAAGAAGGCATCATTTTAGGGATTGCTTTCAGTAGGGATTGCGCAGTGGAGGGAGGCTGTCTGGAGACAGTAAATTGAGCAAGGGACTTGCCAATTTTTGTATGACAGTGTGAGACAATTAGTTGATGTACTGAGAGCTCTTGTGATTGGAATTTTGTATGTAATTGTTTTATGGTCCATGATATAATATACAATAGAAGATAGTGGGGTTTTTCGCTGTAATATTTCCCTAGAAAATTATTTGTGTTGTGTGTGATTGATATTTCTTCATGATATTGTAATTGGTGATTGTGTTTTTAATTCTGCAAATATTTGTAGAAGTGATTCAGTGTTTAACTTTAGCAGATTGTTAGATCGGGTGAATCCAATATATACATTCATATTGTATCATTTCTACACGGTATCGGAGCACAGGAAATTGCAGAAGTGAAGCAGGTGCTGAGTTTGTAGTTGGTGAGAATTTGAATTCACAGAAATACTTTCTTGGTGTTATAATTGATTCAAGATCGAAATGGCTTTCAATGGCTTGCGGTTAGAGTATGCAATCGAGGGCAGCTCGAACTACATTTTTTGGAAGGACAGGATGGAGGCAGTGCTTGAATACAATGGCTTGAAGGAATTCATTGGCAATTATGTTGATAATCCCACTGTGACATATGTTGCCAATATTGATGCATGGCAAAGAAAGTGGCAAAGGCGAGGAGTATCCTGTTGGAGGGAGTATGATACCACATTGTCTCAAGCCTCCATGGGAAAGCCACACCATATGCAATGTGGAAAGCTTTGACGGATCTATTCCAAAGCAGTAGCAACCATAGAAAATTAGCACTCAAAGATAAGCTCAGGAAGATCAAGATGGAAAATGGCGACACCATTCCAAAGTATCTCACAAATTTTGTCCAATCTTGGGATGAACTAAGGAGTGTGGAAATAATAGTTGTCGATGATGATTTGGTGAGTTTGGCTCTCTTGGTACTTCCTAACAGTTGGCACAGTTATGAAGACTCTGTCAATGAACAGGAAAAATTGTCGGATTGGGAACGACTGTGGTCGGATCTGGTGCAGGAGGAGTTCAGGCAGAACACTAAATATGGCTCTTCATCAAAGCATGATGATGAAGAGGATTGTGCTTTGTCTGCTAAGGCAAAGAAGGGGAAGGGGAATAAATTCTATAATAAATCTAATTCTAAAGGCAAGAAGTTGGACATGTCCAAGGTGAAGTGTTTTCATTGTCACGAACATGGGCATTTTGCTACTAACTGTCCACAAAAGAAGAAGAATAAGAAGGTTTTTGGATCTGCAGTTGATGAGGCCCTTACCTCGCAATTTGAGCTGGACTTCTCATTGATTGCATGCATGGTGTCGAGTTCATTAGGATCTGTGTGGTATTTGGATAGTGGCACTTCCTTCCACATGACGGGAGACAAGCAGCTTTTCACTGACTTGCAGGAGAAAGATCTCCAGATTCATATTGATATGGGCAACGACGGATGGTACAGTGCTACCAGGATTGGTACCATTACCTTTCAGAGGGAGTTAGGTAAACCATTTCAACTAAAATAAATGATGCATGTTCCAGGTCTGAAGAAAAAATTAGTCTCAGTCGCAATGTTGGAGGAAAGAGGCTATGACGTTGTTTTTAGCAATGGAAAAGCTTTCCTGTGACATAAAACAATGGGTCAAGCAAAGAGGATAGGGATTCGAGTTAAGAATATCTACAAGATATAGGTAGATGGTTGCGCTGCCATGATGGGCAAGGCAAAAAAATTGGTGAACCGTGATGAGGGCGAATTATGGCACAGGCGATTGGGCCATCTTCATCATGGAGCCTTGAAATTCATGCAGCAAATATCTACTGGACTTCCAATGGGAACACTTTCTCAGTTAGATCAGTGCAAGGGTTTCACCATGGGGAATTATGTAAAGTCCACCTTTAATGAGAAGGAGAACCGTGCTTTGGGGATCCTTGAGAGAGTTCACATAGACGTGTGTGGACCATTCTCGGTTGCTTCAACAACAAAACATAAGTACTATGTAATATTTTTTGATGACTTTTCTCGTAAATGTTGGATCTTCTTCATGCGGAAGAAAGATCAAACATTCTCTCAGTTCTGTGATTTTAAGGCATTGGTGGAGAAAGAGTCGCAGAATCAATTGAAGGCTCTTAGGAGCAATAATGTTGGAGAATACATCTTTAACAAATTCAAGAACTTCTGCAGCAAAGAAGGAATTTGAAGGGAACTCATCGCGCCTCATAACCCACAGTAGAATGGGGTTGCGGAGAGGAAGAACAGAATAATTGTGGGTGCATCACGAGCGATGTTGCATGATCATGGCCTACCATTTCATTTGTGGGCGGAAGCATGCAACACTGCGGTTTATGTGTAGAGTCGTTGTCCTCATAGAGTACTTGGCATGAGTACACCTAAAGAAGCTTTCATTGGTAAGAAACTGAATGTTTCACACGTTAATATTTTTGGCTCATTTGTTTATGTGCATGTGACCAAGGATGCCAAGAAGAAGCTGGAGCTGACTGTTGAAGTTTGGATTTTTTTGGGGTACACAGAAACACCCCATAATTATCATGTATATTTTCCAAACATCAAAATGACTGTTGTGCGACGGGATATAAAATTTGATGAGGGGAAAGCCATGCGGTTGTCGCTTGAGAGGGAGATGGACTTGCATGTGGAGGAGGAACTGTTGGTTCCCAAAGATGAGTATCTAGATGTGGATCAGCCACAAGAGGAGGCTCATGGAGTGGAGGAAGCCACTCATGCAATTCCATCCATCAGAAATGGCAGAAGGCGCACCACGAAAGCTGATAGGCTGAGAATTGATGTTGCACAGAATGTAAGAGCCCCAAATTCACAGCGCAGACACAAAAAATCTCCTGACCGATTTACTGGATACATGGCTCTCATAAGAAAATGTATTGTGACTGAACCATCTTCCTTTCAGGAAGCAGTGCAACAGCCTACTTGGGTTGATGCAATGGTGGAGGAGTATGACTCCATTGTCACAAACAATGCTTGAGAAATTGTTCCAAGTCCAGTTGATAAATTAGCAGTAGGTTTGAGATGGATCTACAAAGTAAAGCAAGTTGTTTATGGGAGTTTGGAGAAATACAAGGCTATATTTGTGGCCCGGGGCTTCTCACAGATCAAGGGGATAGATTATGATGAGACCTTTTCACTTGTCGCAAGGTACTCTTCCATAAGGACCATCCTTGCACTCTCAGTGCAGATGAGCTGGCGCATTCATCAGATGGATGTGAAAACGGTGTTTCTCAATGGGATCATTAAGGAACATGTGTACATAGAGCAGCCTGAAGGTTTCTAGATATTCAACAGGGAGTCGCATGTGTGCCGACTCAAAAGAGCATTGTATGGGTTGAAGCAAGCACCCTGTGCTTGGTACACTCAGATAGACAACTATTTCACTGGACTGAGCTTCACCAATAGTGAAGAAAATGAAAACCTGTACCAAATTGTGGTGGAGGGTAAGCTTTTAATCATTGTTATTTATGTTGATTATTTAATATTGACTGGTGATGAGCAGGTGATACACTCATGCAAGGAGGATCTTGTAAGGGAGTTCGAAATGAAGGATATGTGCCTCCATTATTTCCTTGGATTGGAAATATGGCAGTGAGATGGTGAACTTTTTGTGTCTCAAGGCAAGCATGCAAGGGAGATACTGAGTAAGTTTAACATGGAGAGCTACAAACCCATGGATACTCCTCTTCCAGAAAACTGGCAGAAAGAGGATGCTACTTCTGGAGAGGTAGTGGATGCTACTGTCTATTGACAGTTAGTAGGTTCGCTAATGTATCTAGTGAACACGAGACCGTACATTTTCTATGCGGTTAACCAGCTGAGTCAGGCTATGGTTAAGCCTACCAAGCTATTTTGGAAGGCGTGGAAGCATGTCCTGAGATACCTGAGGGGCACATCAGAGTATGGTCTATGTTACAGACAGACGGATGGAGTGAAGTTGCATGGCTTCACGGATGCAGATTGGGCTGGAAGTCCAACGGACATAAAGAGCACATCAGAGGGGATCTTTATCATTGGATCTACAGTTGTTTTTAGGTACAGCAGGAAGTAGAGATCCGTGGCACTCAGTTCAGCGGAAGCGGAATACATGGCATCAATTCAAGTTGCATGTGAGTCTATCTGGATGAGAAATATCTTGGTTGGTTTGTTTGGTTCTCATATGGATCTGACAGTGATTCATTGTGAAAATCAGAGTTGCATTAAACTCTCGATTAATCTTGTGTTTCATGATAGATCCAAGAATATAGATATCTAGTACCATCATCTCAGAGATTGTGTGTAGAGGAGAATTATATTGCTTCAATACATTCCCACGGAAGATCAGGATGCAGATATTTTGACGAAGGCACTCACAAGGAGAAAATTCGAATACCATAGAGACAAGATCGGAGTGAAGGATAATCCATTTCTTGTTGAGAGGGAGTGTTGAGATTCAACAAGAAGATCCTAGTGAAAATTAAGAACCTACACTAGGATGGGGCCTCAGGATATTTTTAGGTGTATGTCTATTTATAGTGCATGTCTATTTATAGATTCATGTCTACCATTATTATCCCTTAAAATTAGTTGGACATTAAACTATAATCTATTCTCAATGAGGACTTGGAAATAGTTAACTGAATTGGAAAATCAGTTAGCTAAGTGAATTTCGAGTTAAGTGGTTGGTTGGTAGGACATGCAGGTTGACTTTAGTTGTAACTGACTGATTCGAGTTGTAACAGAGTTGGAAGTGCAGTGGTGCATGAGTTGTGCAAGTTGTAAGTAGTTTAACTCATTTAAGTGATTTAAACTCAATTGTACTAGTTGTAATTGAAGATACACTAGTGAGAGATCAAGTGAATTAATTAATAATTAATTCACAATCAGTGGTCTCACATGCAACTGAATATTTACAATTATTAACTGCACGCATGTCAGATCTAGTGGAGACCCAGTTGAGTTCTAGATGAAAGGGAAGTAAACTATCACTTGTGACATTGTCCGCTTGCACACATGCAAGCACACACCCATTTGATGTTCCCATGACGATTGCATAGTCAAGGCAGGCAAGAAGGCATCATTTCATGGATTTCTTTTAGCAGGGATTTTGTAGTGGAGGCAGGTTGTCTGGAGACAGTAAATTGAGCAAGGATTTGCCAATTTTTGTATGACAGTGTGAGACAATTAGTTGATGTACTGATAGCTATTGTGATTGGAGTTTTGTATGTAATTGTTTCATGATCCATGATATAATATACAATACAAGATAGTGGGTTTTTTAGCTGTAATATTTCCCCAATAAATTATATGTGTTGTGTGTGATTGATCTTTCTTCATGATATTGTAATTGGCGATTGTGTTTTCAATTCTGCAAAGGTTTGTAGAAACGATTCAATATTTAACTTTAGCATATTGTTAAATCGGGTGAATCCATGATATACATGCATATTGTATAATTTCTACACTGCTTATCGCTATGTTTTCTAGATGTTGAAACACTAGATCATTTTTTCAGCTTATGCACATTATTCGAGCGTCTATGGAAGAAGCTTTAAGATTTCCTTTCCAAATCTAACAAGATTCTTGACATTTTTCATAACGCCTTCAATAGATATAGGATGCAAGCTTTGTCAACCCCATACTCAACTACAGCTAGAACATTTCCCATGGCTTTCTCCTATAGGGAATCTAGAAATAAAGAAACATGAGGATTTTTAAAGGTCAATCGATGTGAATGGAAACTACATGGAACTCCTTTGTAAAAAATGCTAAAGAAATGGTCCTCACTTTGACATGGACCACCCAATATTTGCATGATTTAGGTGTTGAATCCATGATTCTGTGTGAATGGTTTCATTCCATTCCTATGGGTCCTTCATATGATGACCCTCCTCTTGTCATTGCCTCCAGTCCATCTAGTTGGAATCCACCTCCACCCCCTTTTGTGAAACTTAATTTTGATGGTGTTACTAAGGGAAATCCAAGTCCCACAATATATGCAAGAATAATCAGAGATCATATAGGAATTTCAGTGTTCATCTATTCGGGGACAACTGGGATCAACACTAAAAATGCAAAAAAAAAAATATGCCTACATATGGGCTTGGAATATGCTTAGAACCAAGGTTACAATAATATCTTTGTGGAAGGGGAATTGTAACTCTTTATCAAAATGTTACGTAGGATCCAAGATGGATCCCATATCCATAAGGTCTCTAAAATATGGATATTAGAATCACTGTTAGAACAAGTAGTGCACCTCATATTGAAACACAATTGCTGACTTGCTAGGTAATTATGGTTTCTTAGAGTCATCTCATCCTATGGTGTCAAATTGGAATTTCATGCATGCCTCTCCTCATTAGAGAAATTTTTAGGTCTAAAATGGGCCTCCTAAGGAAATTTATTAAATAATAGTGTCAATAATAAAATAAGATTAAATTAACTCATTAAATTCTGGAGTGAAAAAAGAAAAAAATACTTTTTCAACTTATCTTCCTATGATTTTACTCAAATTTAGAGCGAGAGTACCCTTTGGATGTGAAATCTTATTTCACATCCAAGGAGTACCCATATTGAATACTTTGATGGATCCTACTGCACAAAATATGAGAAATACATGAAAAAATGTGATAGCAATCACATTTTTCATGTATTTATCATTTTTCATGTAATGGGTGTTAGAAAATCATAAAGGCAGAAATATTTTCTTATTCTTGATAACTACTTGTGATGTTTATTGTTATTATGATTCTTTATATCTTCTATCTTTTAGTTCACCAAGAAATTACCAAAGCAGCAACACATAAAACAATAGACACCAGATGTAGGCACTATGCCAGGGAAAAACCCCCCATCGAGGGGAAAACCCAGTCAAAATAAATCTTCCTTTCAATAGTATTCTTTGAGACTCTCCACCCTAGACATATACCAGACCTTCCCTCCACGCCAATTCATCCTCCCATATCTTCGACCCCTTTCTAGCAACTTCGACTAGGCAACAACTTCCCACAGCACACGACTTCAGGCAACAACAAAACTTGGAAGACTTCGATCTTCGAATCTAGGGCATGAAAAAAAGAGACCGAGAGGTGCCAAAAAAAAAAATTTCTTATTCTCCTTATACTTCCCCAAACTTCCACTTCTTTCGGTTTCCCGACAACAAACTTCAAACTTTCCCCAGCTACAAGATATATCAAACTTATTGTGAGAGAGTGTGCTCCAAATGAATTCATTTTCCTTCCTTTTATAGGCTCTGGGTGAGGTCAAATAGGTGTCTCTTAGGCCAACATGATCCCCTTTAGGACGACTTGGTGTGGAGGTCACATAATTCATATTTTAGTCAATATTAAACCTTTTTACATGATTCAATAGCCCCAGAAGGGTCTCTTTAAATGTACAATGACTCTATTAACTCAGGATAAATCCTAGAAGTCCTCAATGGGGAATTTGACCTAAAACATGGTGACCCAAACATGAAACCCACATTTTAATAAGTCACAATAATAATAATAATAAATATTTTCTTTATTATTTTGACAAGTACATTACAAGATTACTCAAATATGTTAAATGAATACCGAACCTAGTTACATTTTCCAATAGTGGGTTCCATCAAAAGTATTTAACATGGGTATTCCTAGGATGTAAAATTAAATTCTGCATCTAATGAGTGCTCCCGCTCGAAATTTGAGTAAAATCATAAAGAGATAAGTTGAAAATACAAGTTGAAAAAATAGTTTTTTTCATTTTATTTTTTTTATCATTTTACATTTTTACTCCAAAAATGGTGAACCATCCCCCATGGTTTACATCATCATATTCAATTCTATTGGTTCTTATTAAGTTGATTTTGGTTGTACATTTGTGTTTTAAGGTCCATTTTTACCTCAAAATTTCTCTAATGATGAAGATATCATGTTGGTAGTTGGCTTAGGAACATTTCCCAACTCTAGATGGGGCAAATTTCAAGGTAAGAGGGGGAGGGGTTGTCACGACCCCACCTGACCAACAGGTTGGGGAATGTTGAACCACGCCCCCGACAAGTGTAAATATTGTGTGACAGATATTAACCTCTACATTGATCAGGAAGATGAGAAAGTACCGAGGTGACTGCATCGATGGCACAAGTGTGTGACAAGGAGGGTGGTCATAATGATATGCATGTCTGGTTTAATTTTCCTTTGTGGCTGAGAAACCCAACATAAGAGGGTGATAGTTTTGTTTGTTATGCATTACCCTTAATATGAAACTGGGTATGAGGATAACAATAATGCAAATGTGAGTATCCAACAACACATTAGCAAAGTGCATAATTTGTCTACACCATGGTTGGCTCAATAATGGGAAGAATGCATGGGTTTTCAATTAGGTGTTGCAATTCTAGAAATTTCTAACTTTGGTTGGCGGGCTAGAAGTGGGAATTACTACCTTCTATGGCGAAATTATCAACTTCTAAGCTCTCAAGTGACAAAGGTGGAAATAATACTACTTTCTACTATTTGACTCTGACACCTAAGTTAGAGCTTCTCTATTCTCCCTTAAGGTAATCAATATCCCCTTATCTGGATTCCTCTTTTTTTATGTTAATTGTCTGCTTTTCCAAGAATATATTCTGGGTACCTCTCCTAGTATTGATTGGATTTTGGTGGTGGGAGGCCTATGCAATTTTTTTTTTCATCTACTATCAGTGGTGAAATGGAAATTTTGGTGGAGGGAGTGGGGATTCTTGCCCTATTTTAGTTCATCAAAGAGTGTTGGGTCAGGGTATGATGATTGGTGTGTACGCTGAGAAGGTCCTTCGGTTGCTTTTCCTCTTGGGTGTGTGTGCTTCATCGCTTATGTTGATAATTTAATTGAGCCTTGAGAACACTGGAATTGGTCTTTAAGTCTCCTTGGCAGAGGGTGGTGTGTGTTATTTCAAGGTTAAGTTTCGGATTTTGTTGGACCATTGGTTCTTAAGGTGCAACGCAAGTTGGGTGGTTGTTGTATATTTTATTGTAGGTCATCGATATGGAAACAACCCAGATAATTGGTGGTGATGAAAATTCAATGTGGTGTGGTCTTCATACATTGAAAGGGGTGGGAGTATTATAATTCCATCGGTGGGTAAATGCCTAGTTGGAAAGGGCGCCACGACGACGAAATCCAAGCCATTCATATAGAAACTTTTGGTCATCTCAAGTTGAGGTGGATTTGGGTGGGAGAAATATATTTTGTATAGTGCATATTGTGGTTTGTAGCCCAAATTTCATGTGTCATTCCAACTATGCCTAGACACAAGGGATGGGTAAGAAGAAGGGTTTCCTATTATGAGGAGTGTGCCCGAAGAGGAAACACTTATCTACATCAATGAGTTGAAGCTTTAGTAACCATATATAGGAAGAAAATCCTAGTTCATATGCAAGTAAAATTGGACTAGTTTGAGGGGGAAGCCTATTTCCATAGAACTTCCTTCTCAAACATTGAAGTTGTACCTAATGGATAGATTGGATACCTGAGACATGACATATGTGAGGAATATATAATCAATATATGAAAACCATAAACTTATATTGGCAAATGAAATTATTGTTGGGATGCACTCTGTTAGATCGCCATGAGTCTCAAATGCACCTACTTCAATCATTGGATCACATGCATGGGCACCTAAAGGACTATGATAGCATATTGGAGAGGATTGACTGCATGTTAGCGAGAATTGAACACCATCTTAAAATCCCATCAACAACAGAGAGACCTTTGGAATATTTGGTAACTCCTATCCTAGTGGTAGAATCTAACTCAAATCCCCTTACTTGATTATGTTCATGGTTATGCTTTATGGTTCCAGTTTTGTAGTTATTTTTTTCAGGGCCAGATAGGCATCTATCTAGATTTTGGCTTGGTTTATGTAAGCTATGTTCGCTTTCAATTGTCTCTCTCATCTCTTTGGTGAGTACATTTTGTTTATGATCTTGTCTCCCCCCTGAGATATCAATATGATTTATTGTAATCCTTATATAATCTCTTGCTTTCCGCAGTTAATATAATTCACTCTTGTTTTCCGAAGTTAATATAATTCACTCCACAAAAAAAATTGATTATCACTTATTTTGGAAAAGTGGGTCACTTCATGTAAAAATAAATTATATGTTTAAGTGATCTTATAGGCAAAGAGAAGAGAATGAAAACATTTTTTTAATTCAACTTCCTCATTGTGCATCCATCACCATGCAGGCCAATTTCTATTTTCTATGTGGTACCTTGGTTACCTTTTATTCATTTCTTAAAAGTTGCATAACTTTGATATTTGGAGTCAATTTTAAATTCCTTTTTGTTAACTATCTATTTTTTCAAGGGTTTTCCATCTAGATAATCAATTTGTGCTTTTGAAACCATCTTATCATATATTTTAATATGGCTAGTTCAAGTGATCCTTTTATTACTAGTTCAAACTATTGCACATGGAAGTCTTGTATGAGGATGTACAAAAAATTACTAGAGGACTTTGCTAGATTACCTTGGGAAAATAAACTACCCTCACTACTGCCTCAAAAAATCCAAATGGGATAGTAAAAATGACAAAGCACATGGTTTAATTGTATATCCATCTCCATTGATTTACAACTTCACCTTCAAGGAATTGATGCTCCACATGAAGCCTGGGAATGTTGGAAACCATATTTCATAAATACAACGATATTAGAGCCTACTAGCCTAAAAACCAATTAATTTCTTTAAATATCGATGGTTTTTTATATTGAATATTATTTATCTAAGTTAGAACACTCAAATGTTACATGAAGACAATAAAAATGAAAACAATGATTATATATATATATATATATATTTATTTATTTATTTATTTATTTATTTATTTATTTATTTCTAAGTTGGGGAGTCCATATTTTATACTTTTCAATCCACTATAGAAGCTCTAGGGGATGCTTATAGACCAACCTCTCTTGAATATTTTTGTAATTCCTTGATCAAAGAGAAAGATAAGCTCTTGCATGTTGGAGATATCAACACTTCAAGTACATCTAACAAAGCGTTGGCCCAACAAAAGGACAAATCCATGCATTTGAAGAAGCAACATCCTAGAGTCTCAATATTTTAAGAAGATGAAGGCATTATAAGAAACAATAAAGAATCACAATATCAATAGTGATTCCCATTATTTTTATGCTTTTACTCATAGACATACACAGTTTGTTTTTGTGTTTTTGTTCAACACAACATCTACTTCTTCTAATAAGTGGCTTGTTGATTCTGAAACATCTCATCATATGGCTAAGGATAAAGCCATTTTTTCTACTCCTAAAGAATGTAACACAAAACAAATATTTTTTCATGACGATAAATCTCTTGGTGTTGTAGCGTCTAGAATATTTCAGCTAAATGATTGTCATTTTAATGATTCATCATGTGTTCCAATACAAATCTCCCTTGCAATCTTCTATCAACGGATGGAATTACTCATTTAGGTGAAAGTAAAATATATGGTATCACTCATTTAGGTGAAGGTAAAACAATAGGGTTTTCATCTCACCAAGTTGTAATCAAAGATCTAATATCTTTTAAGCATGTGTTAGAAATTGGAGTTATTGATGATATTACCAAGTTGTACAAATTTGACGACTTTAAGTCTTCATTTTTTCCATCAATTTTTATTGCTCATAATGATGACTTAAGCAAATTTTGGCATGAACAATTTATTCATCTAAACTATTGTGTATTACAACAATGGTGGAATTAGAACATGGTGACTGGTCTTCCTCTTGTTTCTTGCAAAGATGTTCTTTGTGCCAACTATATTCTCAACAAACATCATTGGACAAGTTTTGACAAGTATGCCTCACTACCCTTATAGATTTTTCAATGTGATTTGTGTGGTCCACTTCTTTCTCCTTATTTCACTAAGTTCATTGATGACTTCTCTAGATACATTTGGATTTATTTATTAAAACTTAAGAGTGGCGTTTTTGACATATGTGTGGCCTACAAGGTCCTTGTAGAAAAATGATTTGAACACCAGTTACAAAAGTTAAGACTATATAACATAGGAGAACGTGTTAACAACAAATTTGCAACTTACTACAGTGACTACATAGGGCATTCAGATGAAACATATTGTTCCATATACACCATAGTAAAATGACAAATAAAGGAAAGAAATAATCACATGTTAAAGGAAGTGGAAAATTGTATGCTCCATTATTTGTGAAAATTACATAGTCAATTGCACTCCTACAATGACTTTAAAAACATAATATTAAAAGTAGCATGGAGTAAAATTAAACCAAATGTAAGAAAATTCCATGTGTTTCATAGTGAATCATGGACTCACATTCCCGATGAGAAAATGAAAGCATCATAATCTAAAAGTGAGAAGAATTGTATTTTTGTTTGATATCATAAATATGTAAAAGGTCATGGAATTCTTCAACCTCTTTCCAATGAAATTATGATTAGGAGAAATTTTAGGTTTGATTTAAGTATCTTAACCTAAGAGCTTAATTCAAAATTTGTAACATATGTGGTCTATGAACTATCTTTGGTTTTCGTGCCATCTTCTCTTCCCAACTTTTTTGTTAGTGATTCTATTATGGTTTCTTATTTAGATGATGATAGTGAGAATGAAAATCCACTTCTGCTTATTCACCTTCCTCTAGTTGGATCCTTTGAACATGAGTCTACATTAGCATCGCATCCTAACAAATGAGTCTATACAATACAAGAAGAAATCAATGATCTTGTAAATGATCCTACAAATCAAAATTGTACATGTTCATAGTTCTACCAAGCCTCCTCTCTTTTGATTCAAGTTTTAGAAACTTGTGATCTAGAAATATTTATGGAAATCTCCTCTCTTTTGGGAAACATCAATGAATGAAGAATATTGTTCCTCAATAATGAACAATACTTGGGATCTCATACCTCTTCTGAAAGAAAGAAAACTTGTTAGATGTAAAGGAGTCTACAATTCTAATCATGCATAAGATGGAAGTTTCGAAAGACATAAGGCCCAATTAGTTTCCTAAGGATTTTATCAAGTTGAAGGCATTGACTATAATGAAACCTTTTCCCCATAATTGAAATGAATTCCATCTTCTCTATCCTAGAACTTTTCCATCATATGGATGCTAAATCCATCTTCTTGCATGGTAATTTGAAAGAATAAATTTACATGGAACAACCCCCTAGGTATGCTCAAAATGACTCTAGCCGTATTTGTTACCTTAAGATATTTCTCTATGGTATTAAGCAAAATCCTTGAGGTTGGTATGCTAAAATGGATAGTGTTATTCTTGAAAACTACATTTATAGGTGTCATTCTAACCCCGATATCTATACCAAGAAAGCAGGTAACCATCTCATGATACTTCTTTATGTTGATGACATTATTCTCACTAGTAGTAGCCATAAGATTTTAAAACATTTAAAATCCAACCTCAATAAAAAAATTTGAAATTATAGTATTAGGTTATTTGCATTATTTCCTTCGCCTCCAAGTACCACAAACTAATAGAAGAAATTCATTTTCCCAACTTAAGTATATATGTGATTGTATTCCCTACTTTCACATGAAATATTGTAAACTAACACCTTCTCCCTTTAAATCTAGAGTCAAACTTGTTGTCACCTATACTACACTTGAAGTAGATGCCATTTTGTATCATTAATTGGTAGCCTTTTGTATTTTAGTCGTACTTGTCTTGATATTTTCTTTGTTGTTGATATTATTTCCTAATATATGTAAACACCCCATGATAGCCATTGGAAAGTAGCAAAAATGATACTTTCTTATATCTTGGGTATAGTTCAACTTTGGATACATTACAGTTTAGGGAGGGCTCCTCTTTTGGCAGTTTTCACCAATTCTAATTTGGTTGGTGATCTTGCTGATCAAAAGTCTATTACAGGTATGTTTCTAGTGTTGGTTCTAAACTTGTCACTTGGGCTTGTAAGTAAACAACAAGCTCTTTTTATTTCACTTTCTTCAACAACATAGAGCATCGAGTAGCAGTTAATGCAAGTCGAGAAGCCTTATTTCCTTTATCAATCCTTTGAAAGTTTGGATTCCATAACACACTTCAGTGCAGTGACAGTATGAATGCCATCAATCTAGCTAAATATTAGGTTCAAAATTAAAGCAACAAACACATTTTCTACAAATGCACTTCATTAAAAGGCTGACTCAATATTGCATTCTTGAAGTTCTCTTTTTCCTTACAAATGATCAAGTTGCAAGCATTTTCATAAAGTCTCTCAAGGAAGCAAAATTTCACAAATTATGATCTATGTTAGGAGTTCAAGAAGTTGTCATTATAAGGTGATAGGCTCTAATGCCTCCTTGCTTCTCATATTATGTGACCTTTGTAAATCCTTCAATCCTATCCCAAGTTGTTCTTAAAAGGGAATGCTAGAATATTTAGACACTTAGTAGTTAGTTGAAATCAACTTGATATAGGATGTCTTTAGGTAAAGTGTGTTTCCTTAGTATGCATTTGTAGTTCTATAATCTCACATTCAGTATCTATTCTAGACATAAAGTCATCTAAGGGTGTATATTCTCCTTAATACTAACAAATATATTGATCTATAGCTTAACAGCCAATTCATCCATGATCCTTATCTAGAGAGAATCGAGGGTCATTTTCCAATGATCGATTGTTAAAAACTTGTATCTAAACTTTTTCCCTTTTGCATTAATATATTACCTCCAGTTTCTACATTAGTTGGGGTCATGCATTATTTCCCTTTTGGGGTTTTTAACCACAAAACACACTAATATATTGATATTTGATATTTTCCTGTGAATGTTGGCTTAAGGTGTTTGACCTATGTTGAAATACCTTGTTCTTTCAAACAACCTTCTTTTCATGTTTTTCTTGAGATTTTGTGTTCCATGATTTTAGCACACCCCTTTTCTCTAAATAAAAATTGTACTTCCATTTTGCGCTTCACATTGTGTACTTCCTTTTTTATATATATTTATACAATCTAATTCAATTTCACTTGTATTATTCATTCATGAATTTTTTGTGTGCTTTCCTTGTTGAGAAATCTAGGGCAGTTAGATTAGGTGATTTCTCTTATTTTAATAATTGTTTGTGATGTATTTTTACTTAAATTAATTAGCTTCTTCTTTCCCTTGATTACATTTAGTGTTCTTATCATAAAACAACTACCAAACCATAAAGAAAAATGAGACAAGAGGATACAAGATATAGGTGATCATCCAGTGCCAAAACCTCTCCACTCTGAGAGGAAAACCCACAAGAATTATTCTCTTCTTAAAGAACTTCAATTGACGAATTCCAATACCTATGACCCTTGACCAAGATCCCTCCAAGATCAAGTCAAACCTTTCCTCCTTGATGAGTTTTCCGACTTTGACTTCAACAACTTCTGCAATTTCGACTTCCAGTAGATTCTTCTGCAATTTCATCCTCCCAGAAGATTCTTCTGCAAAAACCCTAATTCACACAAGTGGCTAAAATATGGATCAGTTTGCTTATTTTCTCCTTCGCTTGAATTGCCATCTCTTCCTTTTTATTGACTGAAATCTCGGCATTAGCAACTTTGTTTTTACTCCAGCGATGTGATGCCCTAATCTTCGCACATGTGGATAAATATAGCCCAAAACAGACCCAAAACTTTGATTTCCTTTTGTTGGTTTCACATCCTCTTCCTCGCTCTTCTATTGGTCTCTTCTATGCTTTGATCGAACTTCTTTGTTGTTGGATAGGTGTGTCCTTGAATGAGGCTGAGTGCTCCTATATATAGGCCTTTCTCTAGGTCAAATTTCTAACTTTAGTCCGACTTGTCCTTTCATAGAGGCCAACTTATTCTTTGCACCATGACAAGGTCTTGGAGGATCTTTGTCTCAAATAAATTTTCTTTACAATATGTAACATGCCCAAATGGGTCTTCAATACATGAAGACTCAATTGACTTGTAGACTAAATGATGAGCCCTAGAAGCACTTAAAGGGTGCTTAACCTAAAAATAAATTTCCATTTAGCATGAAAACCATGCCTTAAGAACAATAATAATAAATTTATTTTTCTCTTTACATTAAATACATAAAATCATGATTACATATGTCATTATGAAGACCAAACCTAGTTACATATTTCAACACTCCCTCTTAACTAGGTAGGTATTCATGATCCATTCAAGGTACTACTTGGACATTATTAATATGAATAAATCTCATAAGAAGAGTCGGATTGGTAAGTCATATCTTTGCATCATATCAACCAACATTGTCACATAGCAATGCCTTGACTAACAACTCTATCTCTCCACAAGATCAAAGCACAATGTTGGTGATACCAATGATTGATAGACACCATCATCATTGTCGCTCAAGGCACATACCCCACGTGGGTGTTCAAAGGATATGTCCTTCCATGACAATTCCTATCTTGGAATAACACATCCTCAAGGAATTTCCTCTTCAACTACTCTTATCTTGGATGCCCTACCTCAAGCTCAAAGAGTACCATATGCCATATGCTTACCCAATCTTCCATTATTTCTTCACAATATGAAGAAAAGAATGATGTGTCTATCTCTCCCTTTCAACTAGGGAAGATATACCCATTCCTATAAAAGGAATGTACCCAAGCTCCCTCCTATCCAGGGACTTGTCCAAGCTCCCTCTTATCCAGGGACTTGTTTCCAAGCTCCCTCTTAACTAGGGACTTGTTTCCAACAACAACTCTTTTCTCTTTGTTGGAGATCATGGTACCATCTGCTTCTTGTAGAGCTCCTCTTTTCGATGTCATGAATTTCATCTTCATAATTATGGAGCATTCATCTTCTAGTTCACTTTCGTAGGGCATCGACCATTCATCACTTTCCTTCAACAAACCATAGGGGATTGAACTAATAGTCGTGTCATCCTTCTTTAAATCAGAGAGGGATCTTCCAATCCACATCTATTTTTCTTCATACAACTACCTCTTCCAAGTCATGTTTCTTTCAGGATCTTCTATACAATCACATGAGTGTTAATTGTAGGTGACATCTACAACTCTCTTTTTGTAGCTCTGTATCAATGCATCCAAATGTTGTTCAAAAATAATAATAAAATGAACATCAAATCAAAGGTACCTTTTGCGATGGCCTTTCATCATGACATCTGCTTCTTGCAACATCAACATCTTGCACATTCATAAATATATCTTCAAAGCTTTCAATGTTAAGGGTATCTTTTCAAACCTTATTAAAGTCTTCATATCCTTTCTATGGAGATATCATAACCAATTCTTCTATTCATCGGATATTGATTTCCTTTTCTTACGTGACTATAGTTACATCTTTCATGATCTCTTCTTTCTTTCTTCACATATTTCTCCCTAGGAACTTCCATCTATAGTTCCTTCATCTTTGTCAACCACATCATATTTCATATGAGGACATATTATGTTGATTTCATCTTGTCAATATGTGAACCATGCCTTCGTGTATCTTTTAAAGGAAGAAATCCCTTTTCTTCGATCATGCTTATGAGGTAGAATTTGTCCATGCTTTCTGAAATAATATGATGCCATGACTTAATCTATCAAACATATGCATACCTCTTTTCCCTTTTTAGTCATCTAGACTTCCTTTGGAAGCTCCCTTTCCTTGCTTGAAATTTCTTCAATCATGTTGCATTCCTTTGACATCATACCATCATCCTTCTAAAAAGTTAATCCCATACATGGTGGAATTCTCAGTGAAACACTCTCTTTTTCAAGAGAGTTGAATCTTCTAATGTGGATTCCAACGAAGGATCTTAAGTATCCTCATTCTGCAAATGATCCTTCCCAATGTTGATGATGTATAATGATTTTTTTTTACCATGCTAGATGACTTTCTTCCTGCATACTACTTATGCTTTCAATGAGGTTACCAAGAGGTACTTCCTTTCTATGATGACTGCTACATCCATGTAGACTTCTACTTTAGTTGTCTCTCAAGATTCTATAAAGATGTCATGAGTTGTTGCTTCAATCATATGCTTCTAATATGATGCATCATATCATACTTACAATGTGTTTTACCATGATATCTATCTTTCACAAAAACTTAAAAGAACTAGGTAAAGGAGATTATCTCAGTCATAGTAGAGATCTTTCAATTTCTCCTCAACTGATTTCTTCTTCTCAGCTTCTTCCACTTCTTCGGTGGCATGGGATTTCCTTTATTTTCTTTTGTTGTTGTCCTTCTTGAGTTTGGGACAATTTCTCTTGTAGTGCCCATATTCCTTACAGCCATAGCATTAGATCTTTGAAATATTGATTCTCTTCTTTTTCCGAAATTTTCCTTTTCTCTTGGCCATAGCAGCAAATTCTTGAACTTGTTTGCTTGGTCCCACATCACTTTTTGCCTTCAACCTGGTTTCTTCCAATCTTATATAATGACCAAAGTTCATTGAATGGGGTGGCTTCCTTCTTTCCATTGATGTTTGATATGAAGTTTCCCCATTCATCTGGTAGTGCATTGAGCACCACAATGGTCATTTTTTTATTGGACATTATTTCTCCCAACTCTTGTAGTTGGTCTCTTATTTCTGACACCCTCATAAGATATGAGGTTATCCCTTCTTCCTTTGATACCTTCATCTTATATAGTTTGGTTCTCAAAGATATGACTTCTCCAGCGGTGCTTACGGAGAATAATTCTACTAACTTCTTTGAATTACAGGAATTTTGAGGTCTAAAATGGGCCTCCTAAGGAAATTATAAAATAATAGTGGAAATAATAAAATCAGATTAGATTCAATCATCAAAATTTAGGGGGGGAAAAAAAACTATTTTTTTCAACTTGTATTTTTAGCTTATCTCTTTATGGTTTTACTCAAATTTCGAGTGGGAACACTTGTTGGAAGCATAATTTGATTCATCATACAAGTAATACCATGTCACATACTTTCGATAGACCCTGCTACACGAAAAATGATAAATACATGAAAAAACATTATTGCAATCACGTTTTCAAATATTTCTCATTTTTCGTGTAGCAGGGTCCATCAAAAGTATGCAACATGGGTACTCCTTGGATGAGGAATTAAATTGTGCATCCAACAAGTACTCCCACTTGAAATTTCAGTAAATCCTTAGGGAGATAAGTTGAAAAAGTAGTTTTATTATTTTATTATTTTTTAATCTTTTTACTTATTACTCCAAAAATGGTGAACCATCCCCTATGGTTGACATCATCATCTTGAATCCTATTAGTTCTTATAAAGTTTATTTTGGTTGTACATTTTTCTTAGGAGGCCCATTTTAGACCTCAAAATTCCCTTATTGCATAGGTTTCTTTTGATGTCTCCACCTTTGATACATAAGGTATAAGGGGATCCTTTGAGCCCTTACTTCCCCTTTCATGTACTTTTCTAGGGCTTGAGCTTCTTCCCTTGGAGGTTTAGTGATTAAGCCCTTAATGTGTCCAACAAATTCATTTTCTATGAGGGTCAAATCGCTCATCTTCTTCCATGCAAGAAAGTTTGATGACCCAAACAATATTTTTCTCTCCTTGCAAAATGAAGTCATTTTAATAGATTCATAAATAGATAAAGATACTTACTTGTCAAGTGAAGATACTCCTAGATGATAAATCTTCAACTTGTACATTTCTTGATGATGTTGATAATAGAAGATGTCTTCTTGATGAAGATGTCTTCAAGTTTACTTTGATAGCGATCCTTGACTCAAGAAGAGGGAGATCACCTTGATTCCTTGATGATGATGGTAGTGTTTCTTCTTGCTTCCCTTGGATGTACAGGCTTCAAGATGCTTCAATGTGTAGTCCTTATTTGTGATGATGATTGAGAAATGTATGAGCATCTCAACAATGCTTCAATGTAGAACCCTTCGTCAAATGAGCTAGGGTTTTGATATCTTCTTGTTGTTGCTTCTAGATGCAGTGATCCTTGAAATGAATAATCCATCTTATGTATCCCTTATTAATGATTCAATTTCCTCTTTGATGTCATTACCTTTCTTGATACTCCTTTTAATAGTCCTTCTTTAAGCTGCCTTTCCTTGTCTTGTCACCTTAGCATGATACCATGTTAAGAAATCTAGGGCAACTAGATTAGGGGATTTCTCTTATTTTGATAATTGCTTGTGATGTATTTTTACTTAACTTAATTAACTTCTTTATCTTGATTATATTTAGTGTTATTATCATCAAAAAAATACCAAACCATAACGAAAAAATGAGACAAGAGGACACAAGATATAGGTAATTCGCTAGGGCCAAAAACTCCACTCTAAGAGGAAAACCCACAAGAATTATTCTCTTCTTATAGAACTTCAATTGACGAATTCCAAGACTTACGAACCTTGACCAAGATACCTCCAAAGACCAAGTCAAAACTTTCCTCCTTTATGAGTTTCCCGACTCTGACTTCAACAACTTCGACTTCCCAATAGATTCTTTTGCAACTTCGACCTCTCAGTAGATTCTTCTACAATTTCGGACTGTAATTCACACGAATGGCTAGAATATGGATAAATTTGCTTCTTTTCTCCTTCGCTTAACTTCCCTTCTCTTCATTGTTAATTTGACTTGCACATAAGCCTTCTTGTCACTAAAATATTGGCTTTAAAAACTCGGTTTTTGTTGCAGCAATGTGATTCCCTAATCTTCGCACGTGTGGATAAGTATAGCCCAAAACATACCCGAAACTTTAATTTCCTTATGTTGGTTTCACCTCCTCTTCCTTGGTCTTCTATTGGTATCTTCTATGCTTTGATTGAACTTCTTTGTTGTTGGATAAGTGTGTCCTTGGATGAGGTCAAGTGCTATATATAGGCCTTTCTCTAGGTTGAATTGCTAACTTTAAGATGACTTGTCCTTTCGTAGAGGTCAACTTGTTCTTTGCACCATGACGAGGTCTTGGAGGGTCTTTGACACTAGATTTGACTCAAATAAATTTTCTTTACAATATGTAACATGCCCAAATGGGTCTTCAATACATGACAATGACTCAATTGGCTTGTAAACTAAATGGAAAGCCCTAGAAGCACTCAATGGGTGCTTGACCTAAAGATAAGTTTCCCTTGAGCAGGAAACCCATGCCCCAAGAACAACTATAACAAAACTATTTTTCTCTTTACATTAAATACATAAAATCATGAATACATAGGTCATTATGAAAACCAAACCTAGTTACATATTTCAACATTGCTTGTATCTTTTATGTTTTTTTGTAAGTTGCACATTTTGCAATTATACTTGTATCTTTCTTAGATGCTCCTACGTCAAAGCTTAATTGCTTCTTAGTCTAGGAATGTTTGTAATATAATGTTGTATTTCCTCACTCTTCGTTAGTAGTGAAACGCTATATTATTTATTAGTGAAATTCTATACCATAAGTGTTTTGATTCAAATACAAGGTCAATCTCACGTTGGATGGATGATTTTGGAGGGAATACTTTTGGTTCAAGGAAAACATTTTTGTATTGTACATAATTATCAAATTGTCACTTTTGCTCCAAAATTTGTAAGAGTCCCCCCATGGTATAGGAAATAGTTTATTATTGGCATGAATATGCATCAAGATGAACTCCAAGTTAGGATGAATAACATGCTTGGCTCATTGTTGAAATTGATAAGATCTTCTTCCTACTCTTAAATAAATAAATCAAGAAAGTTTTATCATCCTACTTTAACTTATGCTTATTAGCATGCCAAGAAAAGATAATGTATTTCCTAAATATGTGCGTTGCCATCAATCATATCATAAATATCAAGTGAGACCATTTCATAGTCAATCTCATCAATAAAATACATATAATTTGCGAAATTTTGAACTTAGAAATTTTGTAACAAATCAACTTAGTATCCCATGTCACTATCCTAACAAGCATGGTGTGAGATGCACCTTCTTTCTATTGCAAACATTTTCATTAGAGATTATGAGAAGAAGTTATTATGGCTTTAAAATTTGTAGTTTCCATGCATCATTATATATCAAAATTCTCTTTATTCCACCTTACCTTGTGACTTAGCCATTAATATTAACTTATCACCTACTTCTTGGTTCGTTCAATGTCTTTCCTATTAGCTTGCTCAACTTGAGTAAACATAAATCTCCCTGTATATTATTTTTGAAAAGATGTTCAAGGTGCAAACCCCATTTTTTTACATACTATATTTGAAAACATATATTTTTCCTTTGTAGATCTTGACTTCAAGATGATCTTCACTTGTATGCCTTCCTCGATATTTGATCCTTGAGTGTCCCTTGATAAGATGCCCTTCCTTTACTTTGTCACCTTAGCTTTGATACCATGTTGAGAAATCTAGGGCGTCAAGTATTAGGCGATTTCTCTTCTTATGATAACTGCTTGTGAATGTTTCTTACTTTCTTAGATTGAGATGTTCTTTTGCTTAAGTTACTAGTGTTCTTCTTCATCAAACAACTACCAATGCATAAACCATAAAGAGACAAGAGACACAAAATGCAGGATATCGGTCAAAGCCAAAACCTCTCCCACTTGAGAGGAAAACCTGAACAATTTCTTCTTCTTATAGAGACTTCAATTGACGAATACCAAGACCAGGACCCTTGACCTATTTTGAACTCCAATATCAAGACACAAGTTCCCTTTCATGCCCAAGTCAATGCTTGATCCAACCGATTTCCTTCTTTGCATCTCTGCTATACTTCATATTTTCGGTCCTTGGTTCAACATTGCACTCCCTATCTCTATTTCAGAAACCCAAGCACATGTGTTTAACCAACTTTGACCCTTTATCTTCCTCACTCTAGGAGACTTTCTTCCTTCAACTCGGCTACCTTTTAGGCTTGATTTTTTCCTGAATTCAGTTACCTTAGAGGTCTGCAATATTTTTGACCTTCTTCCTATAATCTTCAGGTCTTCATCTCGCACGTGTGGAGGTTATTTCAGTCCCAAAACAAAGCTAAAATATCTTGTTTCTCCTTCCCTTCTCCTTGTTGGTTACAAGGCTTCTTCTTGATGACCTTCACACTTCTTACTAGCTTCAAACCTTGACTGAAATTCATGCTCGGAACTGAGGTCGAGCTACCCTATTTATAGTTGTTGGAGCCACATAATAAGTCATTTTAGCAAGGGTGGGCCAACATGACTGTTGGAGCACATTCATTATTTCTTTTAGGGCCGACTTGAAGTAGATGCTTGAGCTTGGTCTTGGAGGGCTATTTGACAGTTTCATTGACTCATATACAAATATAATATACCCAAGAAAGGTCCTTCATACATGACATTGACTCAAATTGACTTTTATCACTTGATGAAAAATCCTAAAGGCTCACAATGGGAGCCATCACTAAACCTAAAATTCCTTGCTCATGAAACCCATGAGACAAGCATCACAATAATAATTTTATTTTTCTTCTTTACATCAATTACATAAAATCACAATTACAGGTCATTATGAAGACCGAACCTGATTACACTTTTCAACAAGGTGCAAACCACATTTTTTAAAAATCATATTCATCTTATAGACCGTGTGGCGTTGATTTCTTCCATGTGCCTAAATTTTTGGAATTTAGATGGTGTTAGCATTTTTTTTCTTCTGCATCTCTTTTCTCAATCCATATTTCTTCTTCTATATGTTGAACTTAGTTATTGCAACTTTAAAGAAAGAAGTCACTTTAGCTTCAATATACATTGTTTTAATTAGCAATTTATAGCACATAACATCATCCATTGTATCATTCTGCACCTTTCCAGTTAACCTGAATAATGCATATCTTTCATCTTCAAGCAACATAATACAACAGTGTATCATGAAATTCAACAATAAATATTAGCAAACTAACTAGACTTTTTCATAAGGTAATACCTTAAAATTTGCAATTCATAGGCATAAGGCAAAACATTTTTTTGCATGAAATGCTTGAAATCTTTCTAATTGAGGAAGTTATCCTTGCTACTTTTACCATTGGCAAAAAGTTTCCCTTGAACAAAGCATCGAATAACATCTCCAACTACACAAGTGTGACCTTTTGTAAGTCCAAGAATTGTTGGCATCAAGTGAGCTAATCTCCACCTTAGCTTCAACTTTAAAGGCATTATGTTGAATTAACAAATAATTTACAAGCATTATTGTTGAAGCACGTGTGTCCAATTTTTCAGATGTTGTCCAAATTTACTAAAGATTATTGCAAATATTTAGCAATAATTAGTTAGCTCACTGCTTTAGTTTTCTATTTCATCATAAATTATATATCTCTCTGAAGCCCTAACAAAAGTGCAAATTTTTGAATACTTGGAAAGTTGCTTGAACATCTTTAACTATATTTGAGTTGCATCCTTGGGCTCTCTTCTCTCTGTAGTTTGATTTGTTTATTTACTCTACCCCTACCTTATATTGGATTCTCATATAGACCATCCTGGTTTTACAAATGATTTTTTTTATGACTTCTCAAGAAATTTAAATTATTTTTACACCAAATTGTGAAAAGGATTTATATTAGTAGCATTAGTATGATGCCAAATTTCCCTATGTTTGACTGTATCATATGCTTGTGTATGAGTTACCTGTAACCTATGGACAAAATTTTGGATCCTCAATAACATCACAATTTTGACTGTATCATATGCTTGTGTATGAGTTACCTGTAACCTATGGACAAAATTTTGGATCCTCAATAACATCACAATTTCAATAGCACTTATTTTTTTCCAATAACAAAGTACATCATGGGTCAGCTTTGTCACTCTATTGCTAATGCTCTGGGATTAATATGTGCACATATACTAAACTCTTGACTCTTCTCTAATGCAAGTAATTTTATCCAATGAGTCCAAAAAAAAATTTTTGCAAAATATTATAAAAATAAGCTTTATTATACATACGTTACAATTGACAACATGTTTGTATACAAAGAAATAATAGTGATGATAGTCACATGCACCAGCTTCGAACTTTGCACAAGGATTTATAACCCATGCCTTGATTTATAAATATTATAATTTTTACACTTGCCCCAAGACTCAACTAAATCATACCTTTTTTAATTTTTTCTAATTTTATTAACCTTCCTAACTCAACAATTTTTTTGGGACATTGAGATTGTTAATTCAACTTCCTTTGTAAAGGATTGTTACAAAGTTACAACTTTTGCACTGCTTTGTTTCTTTTTACTAACAGGCTTCTGCAACAACACAACCAATTCGATAGCTTTGGTATGCTCACAATATTTGTATTAGTAATGTTTTCATTGGTTCATAACCACAAGTTATCGTGCTCATAGCACTTAGTAGTGTTGGTCTTGCGACACCTATGCCTCTCAATTTTTTTCAACATTTCTACAAGCTTCTATGGATGGTTGAACTCAATGAATTGCCACTTACTAGTGAAGTCCACTGCATATACTTCCACTCAATCAGTACCCCCTTGTTTGAGGAAGGGCATTTCTTTTTGTATGAGAAGTTACTGAAGAACTAGTCCCAAGGCTTCGAGAAAGATATCAGATATCATGAAATTTGATGGTCAATATGCAATACACATTTAATCCATCAATGCCTAGGTAGATTACAGTGTTATAAAACTCATATTGGAGAAATATGTCAACAAGCCAAGCATTAATTAAAAGAAAATCTAATATGAAAATAGCAAAGACAAACGTCGACCTTGGTTGTTGCAAAAATTAGGGACAATAATGCTTATTCAGATTCTGTTGGTTTGTGCCAGCCCATTTTTTACCTTTGTAAGGCATACAGAGTATGTATACATTGTAAATGCGTAATTTGTATGATGAGTGTCAAGCCACTGAGGTAAATTAAATGGCCCTGTAATGTAAACATTGTAAATACATTTCATATGAATTCATGGTGCATAGCGAAAGGCCAAGGCTTCCCTAGACGTATAGATGTTGTAAATACACTATTTATTGACGGTGGTATGAGTTACCACAACGCACTCCATGCCATGTAAAAAGGCAACACTAGAAAATAATGGTTTGGGATGGTTGTAGGGAGCACAACGGGGTTGAGTGCAATGCATCCATGGGAAAGAAAAATTTTCTTTCCCAATGCGAACTCCAGAACCTCCCATCTTTTTCATCATGCTCCATACATGAAACTCACCAACATTTTTTACTTGAAGAACAAAACATGAATGCATGAAGTGGTCAGTGAAGGAAACTTTGCCTCGTGTAAATAACGAGTATAGGAAAAGTACCTTGTAAGAGAAAAGTACCATGTAAGAGAAAAATTACAACTATTTCAGGAATTCATACCCTCATTGTTTTGAACTCAATGTCCATTATTCCCTTTGTTATACTATATTCTCATGAGGTAACCAGCGCCACAAATCTGAAATTTGGTAGGCTATATTAACTATAGAGGCTACAGGAATATAGTAAACCATCACCTACTTGTTTATATTGTCCATGGACTCCCCCTGAAAAAAGATAATTAACTCAGTAGGTTTTGTAAAGGGAAATCAGTGTTTGGGATATGAGTTTCATTGTTGATTGAAGGACGAATATGGTGCTTGAAGCTTCCCATAATGAGAGAATTGGTTGATTTATGAATGTTGCATATCGGATTGGTTGTGCTCAATCCCGTAGTTGCTTTCTTCACCTTGGTGATCTCATACCTGTTGAAAAATATGTAATTAGGTTCGGTCTTCATAAGTATGAAATGTATTCTTGTAAATTGTAAATTAAAAAATGAAAAGAAAATTATTATTGAAGCATGGGTTTCATGCTCAAGTTCTTTATTTTATAGGTCAAGCACTAATTAAAGTACTTCTAGGTTTTAAGAGTCATTGTCATATGTTGAAGACCTTATGGGAACATTGTAATTTGTAAAGAGAAATGTATTGTCTCTAGAAAGTCAAAATACCTCCAAGATCAAGTCAGCCTAGAGAGTTGCCAAGTCGGCTTACATGAAGAGCCATGTTTCCCTTGGAAGAGGCCTATATAAGGAGAGTAACTGATGCAGCCCAAGGCTGCAAATACCCACATTCTCACCTTAAGATGCATATAGAAATGCATTTCAATTTAAAACCCCAAATAAATCTCAGCATGGAGTAAGCTAAATGCGGAAGCTTCTCCTTTTCTTAAAACCTATGGTTAAAACCATAGCCAAAACCCATTTCATGAAATTGAAATCAATATTTCAACTTTGGTTAATAACCATTTTCCAAACATCGCATATATGGTGCCCTTTCATACAAAGGTTCGACTTTGTTTTAAAAATTCTGAAGCAAATCTTTGGCCCACAGCATATCAATCCACTCATCATATATTCCGCCAACTATATTATATAACCTCCACCTCATAAGGTTCTTACCTTGGTTATAATTGCCGACATCACATTATATCCATATGCGCTCATTAGTCTGGATGCTTATTCGGGCCACAATTCATTTATGTGTATTCGGCTCACATTTCATTAATATATAATTGGCCATGTTAACATTCCAAACTTTACTTCATAACCCAAATGTCAACATAAATATTTACGGGCCATACTTTGGTTTAAAAACCGAATCACCAACATAATGTTTCATTTCATATCAACTTCTGACTTTGGTTAAAACCAAAGCACCAGCATATAATTATGTTCTAGACCCACATTATTATTAACATACCTCGCATTAACCTCCGAATAGTTCCGACGGTCAATCTTTCATCGCTCTCCAAAAACAAATTATGCGTATATCCGACGGATATCGCATTCCATTAGCTCCAGAACTTTATTGCTCCAACTCAACGTGAAATCGGCGGTTTTATGACGCCACGTGTCGCTCAACGGGGTGTATCGTGTTCAAACAAGCAATTACCGCTTACCCTTTCAAATCTATGCGAAAACCATATGTGGTTTTTCCAAAACCGCTTCACGGTTCCATCTCCAATTCTTCAGCGATGTTTATTGTGTTGCTACTCACAGTTCCACTTCCGCCTTTGTTCAACTCACAATTCGAACACAGTCAAGATTCCATCCTATCAACATGGCATCTCTGCATACTCGTGAAACATTTAAATAATCCATCGATTCTTCATTTTGAAGATCTACTCTTCGTTGGCATAACTGATTTCAATTACATCCTTTTTCTGTTATTCCACTGTGATACTATTCACGGTATCGACCAGTATTTAAAAACCCTCTCTCATTCATCAACGCTAGGCTTGACTTCTTAAAACTCATCTTCTGTGGTCCAAATTCATAGTTTATGAATGCAATAAAACTCGAATATGACTTCAAAACCCCTGGATCTCCTTCACTGTTTATTTACAAAACAAAATGTGTAATAATCTTTGCTTGAATTGCTTCATACGATGTCAATCCCATTTCAAAATACATCCAGACAATTTATTACCTCAATTTGAAATCCAAGTAATTGCTTTAATAGCATTGATCCATTCTGTGATCGATGCTAATTTTCTCAATAAATACAAATCACACAGAGTTCAATCCTCAAACCCAATTTCATCTACACACCATATAACTCAGAGATGAAACATGAACTCAGAAATGAGTTCTTTGTATAAACACACACAATTACATAGGAAATTCTTCCTCTCTGACCTCATATTCAATCAGTGGCCTTCTTCCCCTAATTTGCCCGTAGGCTTACAATCCAAACCATGTTTTCTCAATCCTACCTTATCTGTCTTTTATGCCTTTTAGGCTTACAATTTATACAAAAGGTTCTGAAACTACTTTTCGTTTCAGTTCCTCCATCTTCTCAACAAAATCCCAAATATCTTCTAAGTCCTCAGATAACTACCTATCCCTAAGGATCCTCTTTCATCCACAAAAGAATGAAACAAACTCTAATTCCTAAATCTCTCAATCTCTCTGCACTCCTAATTCTCTCATGTTCTCCAACATTCGAGAACATTTACAAAATTCCTCACAATATTTAATTAATTTTCATTAAAATCACTCAAATCGTTACATAAGAAACCAACTCCCTTGAAAACACAAAACCCATAAGTCTAATAAAATACAAGGAATTTTCTTGAGCCTAATTCCCCTACATCAGACTCCCAAGGTCAAAAATAATCATGATCTCCTGATCATGTGCTTTTAAATCTTGCCTCCTGGATCCCATACTCTGTTTTGTTGTTGTCCATAAGTTGTATCATTCCTCTGTTGTACTTCTCTAGGCTTCCATATTTTATTATGCGTCTTGCCACTAGCTATGCTTTCACATTTTGTTCTTGTTTTTCCTTTGCTGTAATTTCTTTGCTTTCTTGCTGCTGTCTTTTTCTGAGACACTTTCATCATCAATCTTCTTATGATTTCAATCTCTATGTCCAGTTTATCTTCTGTCTGGAAATTACTCTGCCTTTTGTTGATGCCTTCAATTTTTGTTGCTTTTATTGTTGCATATGTTGCTTTTGTTGCTGTAGATGTTGCTGCATATGTTGCCTCCTCCCAAACTTCCTAAATATCTCTTAAGATATCTCCCTCTGCAACATTCTTCTTCTGCTCACTACCTGCAAATTCACTTTTAAAAAATGAATTATCATTTGATTCTTTAACTACATTAACATAATCATTCAGTGTTCTTTGTATACTAGTAAGCATAATTAATTTTGGCAAACTAGTATCTGTTCCTATCTCTTTCATAACTCCAGACATTTTCACTTTAGTGTCTGCAATTCCTTCCTCTTGTTCAAATGTTTCCAGCAAACATTTCAGCCATTTCCTTTGAACTTATTTTATCTCAACCACATCATCAATATGCTGCAATTTAGTTTCAGCATAACCTTCTTCTTCTTCTTTGACAATCTTCAATAATTGTCCATCACCTCCTTGATTGATTCTGGCAATCAATTCAACTTCTTCAAACTCGGTATTTTCATCCTTCATCAGAATAGAATTCTGATTCACCATCACTGTGGCAGTTCTAAAAGTCTATCCTACGGTCCCCTCTTGGTCAATTAAACAAGCCAACTCCTCCTTGTCATCAATAGTAACAAGTTCTTTTATATGAGACATAACTGTCTCACCTTCCTTGGAATTTATAAGTTCCTTCTTCTGCAACATTTCATCCTCATCCAAGACAATTCCAAGAGATGGATTGTCTTCTGCAACACCTGTAAACACAGTCAAATTGTCAATTTCAAAATTACAAGACCCAATGGTCTCATTTGATGATCCAGTCACCAAATCTTCTTCTTGCAGTTCTAAGTCTCTTTCAGGACTCAGAAAGCCTCCACTGTCTTTCTTCTCAGCTTCCAAGTTTATCTCCATTTTGCCAATCACCATGATAGAATGATGATCCTTCACTATGTTTTCAGCTAACATAGTTTCCCTTTCATTAAATTCTCTGACATTTTTCATTTGTTGTCTTTCTTTGCCTACATAATTAACACATGAATTATCAGTATTAAAAATAAAAGGTTTCAATACCTCTTCCTCCTCTGGCAACATTTCAGTTTGCTGCCTTGAATTTTTTTCTAACTTCCTTATCAGCACATCGGTATGCTGATTTAAATTCTCCATGAGACTGTCAGCTAATCTCTCCTCCATTTCAACTATTTCATGAATGCTTCCCTGCTCTGGCTGACAACAATGAACTTCTTTCTCTGCAATTTCACTTTGTTGAACTCTCACATCCTTATCCTCTGTTTTCTAACTATCATTCAAGACAATTTCTCTGTCTTTCACATTCAACAATTTATCCTGAGTGTAGATCCTCTTCTCTTCTAATTCTCTTCTCTGAAGATCTAACTTTCTATATAACTCAACAATTTCAATTGGAGTAGAACTTGGAAACTTTACACAACTTTCCATACCTTCATTTGTTCTTGACCAATCATTAGATGGTCCTTCTTTCTCTGTTTCAATATTCTGCTGAATATTTCTATTAGACTCCTTTGTCTTCATTTCTTTCTGAGATCTTGCTATCTCAGCATCATTCTGAACAAAATTCAGATTCAACTCCTTCTCCTTAACAAACTCTAAAGCTTGTTCAGCATCCTGTGATGTACCTGCAATCATACACAACTCGTTAGTTTTAAAAACACAATACTTTTTAGTCTCATTTGCTTTTTCAAGCATTTCTCTTTGAACATATTTGCATGTGGAATCTTCAAATTCCATCTTTGACTCAAAAAATCTGAGTTCTTCCTTCCATAAGGCAATCTCCTTTTTCCTCCACTTCATTTGTAATGGTTGCCAAATTACCTTCTTTCCCTTCAGTGGAAAGATCCATCCTCCTCTCTGGTTTTCCTCTTCTTGTAGCCATTCCTATAGTACCTCCAATTGTACTTTCATCACTGCAATTTCTCTTTCTCTATCCTTCATCTTATCTCTATGGCATTCTTTAGAACCTCTTCTCTGATCCTCCATGATCATCTTCTTCATGAGCTTCTCACTCACTATGAGTTGCACTAAGCCTCTGCAACAGCAAGCTCTCCCTGCTGCCACTTACCTCACCAATCCCCTCTTTGGACTTGGTCTTTTGGCAAGCACTGGTTCTTTATCTTTGGAACCTCTTTGAACACTCTCTTCTACTCTCTCTAGGCTTATATCCTCAACTCACCTTCTCTTGAGAACACTTCAGTTGTTCTCCCTATCCAACCTTTAGCTGGAATATCAGGTTCACTGCCATCATCATCAAAATCTTTGTCTTTATCTTATCTGCAACCAAAATTCTGCAATCACAATTTTAAACCAGATTAAAATTATCTTACCTTCAAGATCTCTGCATGACCTTGTTCTCTTCATTCACTTGTATTGTGTTCATTTAGTTCTGCAAATGCCTGTTCACTTCAATTCTGTGTATCTGCTGCTTACCAGATTTAATATCTGATCTCCTCTTATTTTTCCATCACACATCCATTCTGATTTAATTAAAAAAATATTTAATTCTCAAACAGAGCTTTTCCTGCTCTGATACCACTTGATGCAGCCCAAGGCTGCAAATATCCACATTCTCACCTTAAGATGCATATAGAAATGCATTTCAATTTAAAACCCCAAATAAATCTCAGCATGGGGTAAGCTAAATGCGGAAGCTTCTCCTTTTCTTAAAACCTATGGTTAAAACCATAGCCAAAACCCATTTCATGAAATTGAAATCAATATTTCAACTTTGGTTAATAACCATTATTACAGCATCAAATATAGTGCCTTTCATACAAAGGTTCGACTTTGTTTTGTAAAATTCACAAATCTTCGGCCCACGTATATCAATCCACCTGTAATATTTTCCGCCAACTATACTATATAACCTCCACCTCATAAGGTTTCATCTTGGTTATAATTGTCGACATCACATTATGTCCATATGCACTCATTAGTCTCACATTTATCTGTGCCACAATTCATTTATGTGTATTCGGCTCACATTTCATTAATATAAAACCTACCATGTTAACATTCCAAATCGTACTATGAATCCAAATGTCAACATAAATATTTACGGGCCATACTTTGGTTTAAAAACCGAATCACCAACATAATGTTTCATTTCATATCAACTTCTGACTTTGGTTAAAACCAAAGCACCAGCGTATAATTATGTTCTGGACCCACAGTATTATTAATATACCTCACATTAACCTCTGAATAGATCCGACGGCCAATCTTTCATCGCGCTCCAAAAACAAATTATGCGTATATCCGACGGATATCACATTCCATTAGCTCCAAAACTTTATCGCTCCAACTCAACGCGAAATCGGTGGTTTTATGACGCCACGTGTCGCTCAACGAGGTGTATCGCATTCAAACAAGCAATTACCGCTTACCCTTTCAAATCTATGCAAAAACCATATGTGGTTTTCCCAAAACCGCTTCACGGTTCCGTCTCCAATTCTTCAACGATGTTTATTGTGTTGCTACTCACGGTTCCACTTCTGCCTTTGTTCAACTCACAATTCGAACACAGTCAGGATTCCATCCTATCAACATGGCATCTCCGCATACTCGTGAAACATTTAAATAATCCATTGATTCTTCATTTTGAAGATCTGCTCTTCATTGGCATAACTGATTTCAATTACATCCTTTTTCTGCTATTCCACTGTGATACTATTCATGGTATTGACCATTCTTTAAAAACCCTCTGTCATTCATCAACGTTGGGCTTAACTTCTTAATACTCATCTTCTGTGGTCCAAATTCATCGTTTATGAATGCAATAAAACTCGAATATGACTTCAAAACCCCTGGATCTCTTTCATTGTTTATTTACACAACAAAATGTGTAATAACCTCTGCTTGAATTGCTTCATACGATGTCAATCCCATTTCAAAATACATCCAGACAATTTATTACCTCAATTTGAAATCCAAGTAATTGCTTTAATAGCATTGATCCATTCTGTGATCGATGCTAATTTGCTCAATAAATACAAATCACGCAGAGTTCAATCCTCAAACCCAATTTCATCTACACACCATATAACTCAGAGATGAAACATGAACTCAGAAATGAGTTCTCTATATTAACACGCACAATTACATAGGAAATTCTTCCTCTCTAGCCTGATATTCAATCAATGGCCTTCTTCCCCTAATTTGCCTGTAGGCTTACAATCCAAACCCTGTTTTCTCAATCCTACCTTATCTAAACCATGTTTTCTCAATCCTACCTTATTTGTCTTTTATGCCTTTTAGGCTTACAATTTATACAAAAGGTTCTGAAACTATTTTTGGTTTCAGTTCCTCCATCTTCTCAACAAAATCCCAAATATCTTCTAAGTCCTAAAATCACTACTTATCCCTAAGGATCCTCTTTCATCCACAAAATAATGAAACAAACTCTAATTTAAGATTTACCATTAATTCTTAAATCTCTCAATCTCTATGCACTCCTAATTCTCTCATGTTCTCCAACATACATAAGAAACCAACTCCCTTGAAAACACAAAACCCCTAAGCCTAATAAAATACAAGGAATTTTCTTGAGCCTAATGCCCCTGCATCAGTAACTAGACCTCCTTATGGAATTCACTCTCACTCACTCACATGCGAAGAAGAGGACAAGAAGGTTGAAGAAGAGGACGAAGAAGAAGCTAAAGGAAGTCAAGTTGTTTGATTGGGTCTCTCTCTCTCCTACGCAAAAACTACAGCTAGGGTTTCTGCGCGAGGGCACTCTTAAGTTCGATCTTGGTGGAGAGGAAGAAAAGAAGGCAAGAGAAGGGCTTCTAGGGCTCCTCTATAGTCCTACATCTCAAGGAAAATCAAGCAAAGGGAAGAAGGAAGGTCTACAAAGAGATCGAAGTCTCCTGGTGAAGGTGCAATTGCTGCAGTAATTCAGAAATTTCGAACTTTCTGGGAGAGGTCGATGACGCTACAGTTGGAGGTCATGTTGATCTGGATCTTGGAGGGTATTTGTCTATGTCACTAGGTCATGGTATTCATCAATTGAAGAATCTATAAGAAGAGGATATTTGTTTGTTTTCCCCTCAAGACGACGGTTTTTGGCCCTAGCTTGCATCCTATATGTTGTGTCATTGTTCTTATTGTTTTGGTAGTTATTTGATGTTTTGCACACCGTAATAATAAGGAACAAAGATAAGAAGTAAAATAATAACACAAATAATTATCAAGAAAGAGAATTGAATTAATCAATGCCCTACTTAATTCTCAATATGGTATCAGAGCTAAGATTATCTAAGGGCATCATGAAGTTCATCAAGAAGATTGCAAGCCATCTCAAGAAAGGCATCAAGAAATTATGGAACTTCTTATCTTCTTCAAAGAAGGTATCATTCAAAGAAAGGAATGAAGGTCTCTTCTCGGCTCTCTCAAGTACTTTCCAAGAAGAAGACATCATGATGATTGATAGTGGAGCTTCAAGACATATGACTGGTCACTCAAGCCAATTGAAGACATTATCAGAAGGAAAATCCACTTATTCAGTGGAACTTGGAGACAGCAATAGCTATCTCGTGAGAGGTATTGGATCAACATCCATAAAACTCGAAGATGGAAGCAACATCCACCTCAACAAAATTCTATTTGTTCTAGGTTTGCATAAAAACTTACTCTCTATTTCAAGCTTAGAAGATAAAGGAGATAGAGTAGCATTCATTGATGGAAAGGTTATTGTTTGGCTAAAAGACTCAAGCATAGATCAAGCTAAAGTTATTGGCATTTGGGAAGGAAGGCTCTACAGATTAATATCACTATAGCCCAAGCCCTAGTTCACATTGAAATTAGCTTGTGTGAACTATGGCATCGAAGATTTGGTCATCTCCATTTCAAAATCCTCCCATCTCTAATTTCCATAGTAGATGGAATCCCTAATCTTAAGGAGGATCGTGAAGGTGTCTACAAGGGATGTGCATTGGGAGAGAATGTCAAGAGACCATTTAGAAGCAGTGTTTCACGGTCAAAATAAATCTTGGATCTTATTCACTCAGATCTGTGTGGTCCTATGACTCCAAAATCACTTGGAGGTCATCTATTATGTTACCTTCATAGATGATCATTCAAGAAAGACATGGGTTTATCTATTGAAAACCAAGGATGAAGTATTCACAAATTTTCAAGAATTCAAAATTGAAGTAGAGAACCTTACAGAAAGGAAAATCAAGATTTTGAGATCTGATAATGGAGGAGAATATACATCCAAGGAGATCATAGCATTCTGTAAGGAGTCAGAGATTAAGAGGGAGTTGATAGTCCCATATTATCCCGAACAAAATGGTGTTGCAGAAAGAAAGAATAGATCCATTGAAGAAAGTGTAAAATCAATGCTTCATGATTAGGATCTACCTAAATTCCTGTGGGGAGAAGAAACAAAGGCAATTGTCTATATTCAGAATAGATGTCCTCATAATACTCTAGATAACAAAACTTTAGAAGAAGTATCCACTGGAAAGAAGCCATTTGTAGATCATCTTCGAATCTTTGGGTGTCCTGTATATATCCATATATTGAAGGACAAAAGAAAGAAGTTGGATCCTTCCAGAATAAAGGGAGTATTTGTTGGGTATAGTATCTCATCAAAAGCTTTTAGGATCTACATGAAGTATTGACATCACATAGAAGTTAGTCGTAATGTCATATTTGATGAGAGCATAACATTCAAGAAATCACAATAACTTTCAATGGACTCTGATGATGAAGATCTTCTGGTATTTGAGGAAGAAGTGAACCAGGAAGAAGAGGAATTACACCATGAATAAAAAGGTCCCAATGAACCTGTTCAACCTGTGGTCATTCCAAAAACAAGGAAAAGACCCAATTGGTTGAAATCCATGCTAATTGATGCAGAAGGTCATGGGGCAGCGAAAGGGACATTTAGAGAAAGTAAGAACCCAAAATATATTCTGGGTATGTTGCATACAAGCAAAACAATCCACTTTTGAAGAGGTTGGAAAGAATCTAGAATGAAAAGATGCCATGAATGAAGAATACCAATCTATCAAGAATGGAGTTTGGGAGATCGTACCTAGGCCCAAAGACAAATATGTGGTTACTTCCAAGTGGATCTATAAGATCAAGCATGCGGTTGATGGAAGTATAGATAAATATAAATCAATATTTGTGGCTAGAGGTTTCTCTCAACTTGAAGGCATCGATTATGAAGAAACATTTTCTCCCACAACAAGATACACAACAATTCAATCATTAGTCTCTCTGGTTGCATCGATGGGATGGAACATCCATCAAATGGATGTCAAGATTGCATTTTTGAATGGCACAATAGATGAAGAAGTCTACATAGAGCAACCCTTAGGATTTGAAGTAACGGACAGAAAGGCATATGTATGCAGATTAAAGAAGGTTTTATATGGCATCAAGCAAGCACCAAGGGCATGGTATGCTAGGATGGATGCATATCTCCAAAGGATAGGCTTCACGAAGAGTTTTGTTGACTCAAACCTTTACATTAAGGTTGTAAGAGGCGAACTTGTAATCATTCTTCTGTATGTAGATGATCTTCTCTTGACGGGTGTAGAAGGTCGAATTGAAGAATGCAAGAAGCAACTAGCAGCAGAATTTGACATGAAGGATCTTGGGCTGATGCATTACTATTTGGGACTAGACGTCTGGCAAGGACCTGATGAAGTTTACTTGGTTCAAGGAAAGTACGTGATCAAGATGCTAAAGAGGTTTGACATGACGGATTGCAAACCTATGACCACTCTGATGATCACCAACTTGAAGAGACTTAGGAGTTTTGAATCAAGCCATGTGGATCCATCCAAGTATAGAAAATGTATTGGCTCGCTAATGTACTCGGTGAATACTCGACTAGACATATGCTTTGCAGTAAATGTTCTCAGTCAATTCCAAGTAGAGCCGAAGCAAGATCATTGAATAGCAGCAAAGCATATTCTGAGATATCTGCAAGGAACCATCAACTACTGTCTAAAATATGATAGAAGGAATGATGTCCAACTAATTGGATATATAGATTCTGACTGGGGAGGCAGTGAAAAAGATGGAAGGAGCACTACAGTTGGATGCTTTAGTTTGGGATCCTCCATGGTCTCATGGATGAGCAGAAAGCAGGACACCATTGCTTTGAGTAGTGTTGAGGCTAAATATGTTGCAGCGTGTGAAGTAAGCAAAAGCAACAGTCTAGTTAAGAAAGTTTCTATCCAACCTATTTGAAGGACCAATGGACCCTATAGTGATACTTTGTGACAACACTAGTTGTATACGTTTGTCTGAAGATCATTATTTCATGAAAAGACAAAGCACATAAACAACAAGTATCACTATGTTCGAGAGCTAGTACAAAATGGTGTGCTACAACTTCAATATATCTCCACTAATGAACAGATAGCTGACATATTGACGAGATCACTTCCAAACAAGAAGCTTGTGTATTTAAGAAACAAGCATGGTTTGGTGGATGTATCCTCTCTATCTGAGAGGGAAATATAGACACAACATTCTTGTCTTCACTAAAGGAAAGAATTAAGGGTTTGGTAACCATCTGGCATTCGATACTCTTTGAGAATTTGGTAGGGCATTCAAGATAAGAGTAGTTGTGGACTGATATTCTTTGAAGATTAGCTACCCAAGATAAGAATAGTCCAAAGGAAGGTCAAACTCGGTGAACACCCAGGTGGAGTATATACCTTGAGAGACAATGATGATGGTGTCTATAAATCATTGGTCTCGCCAACATTGTGCTCTAATCTTGTGGAGAGTTAGAGTTGTTAGTCAAGGCCTTGCTATGTGACACGACATTCTTGTCTTCACTAAAGGAAAGAATGAAGGGTTTGGTAACCATCTGGCATTCGATACTCTTTGAGAATTTGGTAGGGCATTCAAGATAAGAGTAGTCGTGGACCGATATTCTTTGAGGATTAGCTACCCAAGATAAGAATAGTCCAAAGGAAGGTCAAACTTGGTGAACACCCAGGTGGAGTATGTACCTTGAGAGACAATGATGATGGTGTCTATAAATCATTGGTCTCGCCAACATTGTGCTCTAATCTTGTGGAGAGTTAGAGTTGTTAGTCAAGGCCTTGCTATGTGACAATGCTGGTTGATATGATGCTAAACAAATGAGTTACAAATCCGACTCTTCTTATGAGATCTCTTCAGATTGAGAATGACCATGTACATCTTATGAATATCTCCTTAGTTAGGAGGGAGTGTTGAAAAATGTGTAACTAAGTTCAGTCTTCTTAAGTATGAAATGTATTCTTCTAAATTGTAAATTATAAAATGAAAAGAGAATTATTATTCAAGCATGGGTTTCATGCTCAAGTTCTTTATTTTGTATTCTTATGAGATCTCTTCATATTGAGAATGACCATGTACCTCTTATGAATATCTCCCTAGTTAAGAGGGAGTGTTGAAAAATGTGTAACTAGGTTCGGTCTTCATAAGTATGAAATGTATTATTGTAAATTATAAATTATAAAATGAACAAGAAAATTATTGTTGAAGCATGGGTTTCATGCTCAAGTTCTTTATTTTATAAGTCGAGCACTAATTAAAGTGCTTCTAGGTTTTAAGCGTCATTATCATATGTTGAAGACCCTATGGGTACATTGTAATTTGTAAAGAGATTTATTTTGTCTCTAGAGTGTCAAAATACCTCCAAGATCAAGTCGGCCTAGAGAGTTGCCAAGTCAGCCTACATGAAGAGCCATGTCTCCCTTGGAAGAGGCCTATACAAGGAGAGGAACTCGACCTCCTTATGGTATTCACTCTCACTCACTCATATGCGAAGAAGAGGACAAGAAGAAGGTCGAAGAAGAGGACGAAGAAGAAGCTAAAGGAAGTTGAGTTGTTTGATTGGGTCTCTCTCTCTCTCTCCTACATGTGAAAATTTCTGAGCACAGAAATCCTACTGCTAAATATTGATTTACTTCTACTTGTTTTATTATGCACAAGTTATTTAATTTAAAATATTCAGAAAAAACATCTAAGTAAACACAACTAGCACACTACACAAATACAGATCATTTATTGAACATCACGCACATATGACAAAGGACACACAAATTTTTCGGACAAATGTCCCTGGAAAAACCCAATGCAGGAAAACCGGTGTAGCAGATCTGAGGGTTTATTATTATTAAGCAACAATATTCTGAGTAAATCTAGGGTGTCATAAATAGGCTCACCCAACAGAGAAAACCTCGGCTACAGAGAAATAAATGTGAGTTTTACCTCACTCCCGCAAGTCCCGACTGATCCAAATGAGCCAATGGTGAAACCTCGGCTGTCTATGCACAGTCTCTTTGCAACCACTATGTAAGGTTGTGTGGCCCTGAATGAGGGACTGTGTCAGCCTTGCTATGAACTAATCAGCTTCTTCTAGAGTCTAGATTCAGCCCTACCAGCTCAAAAACCCCAGACACCAGTTGAATTTCGGACTTTCCTACGAGGCTCTGCATTGCCCTTGTGTGAGCCATGTGTGGGCCTATGTCACTCCCTCTGATGGTTGCGCTACCTCCACTGCGTCTATGTTTCCCTTGCTTTGCGTTGTACTCTTGGTCCTATGACCAATCACTGCATCCGCCCCTCACTGCTTCTCTGAATCACTCAGATCTGATCTTCGTCCAAGCACTGCTCCATCAGAAGTATTTGATCTCTTAGATTCACTGTGTGTGTGTGCCTCCAACTGACCCCAAGCCCTTCCTTTATACTTTTCTCGTTGACACATCAACGACTGTGATCTAATATTCTAATCTACGATTAAGATTAAAATAAACTTGATCCACGTCACTTAGAATGTTCTCATCATATGTGTAAATTAATTCACTTTAATTTTTTAATTTCCCTAAAACTTAGGGTCCCCATTAAAAAATTTAAATATTTGAATAATTTTTACACCAGATAGAATTTCTCCAAACGCTTTCTAGCTCTTGGAGATCTCATGTGTTCTAGCCCCTCCACAAAGTTTCGGAGCTAGATCACATCCAATGCTACCCCAAAATCTCAACACTACGCACAAAATGCAACGAGGGTTTCTGCGTTAGGGAACTCTTGAGTTCGATCTTGGTGGAGAGGATGAAAAAAAGGCAAGCGAAGGGCTTATTGGGCTCCTCTATAGTCCTACATCTCAAGGAAAGGCAAGCAAAGGGAAGAAGAAAGCTTTAGAAGGAGATTGAAGTCTCCTTGTGAAGGTGCAGCTAGGTGCAGCAGTTGTAGTAATTCAGAAGTTTTGGACTTTCTGGGAAAGGTCAAAGAAGTTGCAGTTGGAGGTCATGTGGATCTTGATATTGGAGGATATTTGACTATGTCACTAGGTCATAGTATCCGTCAATTGAAGAATCTATAAGAAGAGAAGGGATTTATGGGTTTTCCCCTCAAGAGGAGAGGTTTTGGCCCTGGCTTGCAGCCTATATACTGTGTCATTGTGCTTATTGTTTTGGTAGTTGTTTGATATTTTGCACACTGTAATAATAAGGAACAAAGATAAGAAGTAAAAGAATAACACAAACAATTATCAAGAAAGAGAATTGAATTAATCACTGCCCTACTGAACTCTCAACAATACCCCGGCTTGGGGTCAGGGTGGCATCTACAGAGGATGCCTATATAGTTGGTCACCGAAGAATTTGTGCATGAATTGTACATGAATCTGTTTAAAATAAATATAGGCATGTGCTGCCATTATATCCAAAAAGCCTTACCAGATAAAGAAACGCTAACAAGATAAACTCGGCAAACAAATCATGTGAGGATGTCACAGCTTTCCGCTCTGAATGTTTCGCCAGTACTCTGATAAGGGGTGGTGGATCATGATGGTTAGCTAACTCAAGGGGTCTCTCATGACTAGTGTTTGTTGGGTCCGCTGCCAGAACCACTACCTCACTTAGCATTGGTGTAGATAAAATTGACACTTAAACCTTCCACTACAAGATCGATACTCAAGCAAGCTACACAAAAGCGGAAATGGTTCTATCATTGAGCAAGAATGAATGAAACGGTATGAAATGCACAAAGTTGAATCAGAGCCTAAAAGAAGCCAAATAAACTTCTACCAACAAAGAACAGTGAAAAGAGGTCTCAAGTTATGTGAAAAAATTGTACCCAAGCTATGTCCATCCACTTCATGTGCAACATGATCTTCAACCAGTCGAGATCATTGAAGCATGTAACGTACACATCACCATCTATTGCAAGTCCAGACTGCATATTACACAATGCAAAATGGCCCAGCTCTAAAAAGAAATTTCAGAACGTCTTCAGATTAAGAAAGGCTTTCATGCATTTAACATGCTATCACAGCACTTTCTTACACGAGTTGGAATGTGTTAACATAGCCCTCTCTCAGAAGGGGTCAAAATTATGCTCCATAAAAATATATTTCAAGTTACTCAGGCCAGAACTATATATACAGTCTATAACACAATTCTAAAAAGACATCAACTGGATGGAGAATCAGAACACTTGAAAAAAATGTCTGAAATACCCAATCAAAAATGGGTGTTTTCACGTGTGGTTGATTTGGAAGCCCACTACATGAAGACTCCTGAAAAAGTAAGAATCTGAATAAAGACAAACTAAGCAGTGTACTTAGCTCTGTTAGCCTTCCCAAGAAACACTCCCATCTTGTCAAAGGCTTGTTTTTGGTAGAACCAGGAGAATGTCCTATTCATGCTTCTGCTTCCCTACCTCTGTTAGATCATTTTAGAGAAATCCTTTTGAACCTTGCTTTACCAGGCCACATTGAAAATAAACGTCCTTGTCAGAAGCAGCAGTTCTTATATGGTCCATACCATGTTCATTTACCTTGAGCTCTTGCAAGCATAACAATCAATAGTTTTGACACTAATGTGCCCATACCATTGACCTCTGAACAGATGAACAGATGAAGTATTTAAGGATGTAAATACTGGAGCCGGCATTAATCCATTTTGTTGATGTTGAAGTACCCATATAGCTTACCATCAACCTCTACTAGTTTTGTTCCTGTACACCAAATCCTGCAATCTAATGCTGTAATGCTCTGGATACATGATATTCATGATTGTCCCAACCGATTTTGAAGAGCTTCAATAGCATCTTTCCACTGCCATCCCTGCTGTCTCAAATCTTCAAATGAGGTGGTCTTTTTCAACTGCATCACATTCCAAATAAAACATAACTTTCAAAGGTAACCAGCCAAATAATCTCCAACCTTATAAAGAAAATGAGAAAGCTTCTGGGTGAAAAAAGAATTTCCAAGTTCTGAATATGAAGTTTTAAAACATCAAAGACAAAAACCACAGGACTTACCGTACAGATCTTAAAGTTGGAAGAATTCAACACTTGGACAATAAGCTCCTTAGGATTATCAGACCAAACTATCTCACCCTTCTGTACCAATTTGACAGGGTCTACATATATCAACTTAGGTTTGTCTGTCAGAATCAGCTGCATCTTTTTGTTGTAAAGTTTCCGAACTTTCTTAACCAATGAAACCATCACAATGGACTCCCCTGGATCTAGAAATTTCTCCCTGCACAAGTGAATGTTTTATCTGTTCAGAAGGCTTGAGGAACCAGTTTATCAGAGGAATATATCGACAAACTATATAGAATCTCCTGTGTTATTTCAACAATTCAATCAATCAACCTATATATATATTACCAGAAACGCCTGTAGGAAATGTATGCATGGCCCAGGAACCTTTCAGAAAGGCTTCCTGGTGATTTCTGCCTGTTTTATCCCCCTTATTTGAAGAGAAAAGAGGGACCAGAAAACCACCAAACATATCCCAAATGAAAATCAAGCAAAAAAATCTTCTATAAAGATGTTACAAGAAGTCAGTTAGGTTATAGTGAAGAAATTGTGCATAGCAGTAACAGAAAAGAGCATGCAGGTTGTCTGGGACAGATTCTTTATTTTAGATGTGCATGTGCTAGGACAGAAGCTATTTTCGTGTGTTCAGAATTGGAACGTCAAGGAAATTTTGTGGAGGTGAAGGGACTTTGTGAGCAATAGCAGATTTCTTCTCTCTCTCAACCATCCTGCATAAATCTTCCTCTCAACAATGGCTTCTCACTCCCCTGCTGATGTCTCCTCTTTTGAAGAAAGTGTGTGCAGCAGTAAGAGAAAAGTGTGTGCAGGTCGCATGGGACAGAGTCTATTTTTTGTGTGTGCATGTGCTAGAACAGCAGCGGCTTTTGCATGTGCAGGATTGGGACAGCAGAGAATATTTGCGAAAGATGAGTTTTGTGAGCAACAGATTTCTTCTCTCTTTCTTTCAACCATCGTCCATAAATATTCCTCTCAACATTTCTTCTCATTCCTCTACTCATGTCTACTCATATGAGAAAGTGTGTGCAGCAGTAAGAAAAAACATGAAAAGTGTGTGCCGGTTGTCTGGGACAGCATCTTTTTTTTTATGTGTGCACGTGCTAGGACAGCAAAGAATGTGCAGTTTTTTTTGCATGTGCATGAATGCGACAGCAAAGAAAACGTGTAAGAGAAGGGGTTTTGTGAGAAATAGCAGATTTTTTTCTCTTTCCTTGAACCATCCTCCATAAATCATTCTCTCAACACTGGCTTCTTCTCATTCCTCTGCTGATTTCTCCTCTTTGGGGAGACATTACTAATTTTCTGGTTGATAAAAACCCTTTATGCACTGATTCCCTATAGCAGTCACCACAGACATTGTACCCCAAAATTGATGAATTTGAGCTTTTCCAAGACTTGCAGAGACTCCATTTTTTTATTTTTTTGATAAATCTGATCTTTTTGTCTTGGTAATGTATGTAGATGATCTTATCATTACAGGAAATTCTAACCGGTTCATTTTGTGATGTAAGAAGAAATTGGCCAGTGAGTTTGACATGAAAGAAATTGCTCTTCTGCACTATGTTTTTGGAACTAGTCGTTTCACAAGTTGTAGGTGAAGTCTTCATTGGACAAAGTCTACTGTGGAGAAAGGTTGATGGGAGTTGGAGTGTGAGGCACCAATCTCCAATAGACATTAAGAGTGAAGCACACACTGGGAGCATTTTTATATGATATATATTTTAATATAATTTGATGCAAATATGTTCAGAAAATGCATGCAGAATATAATTAATTCCCACTAGAATATAAATGAATAGGTGTCTCTATCATTTCCAAAACAATTAATTCCAGCTAGAATACAAATGAATAATCAATCCAGAACTGGTAGATTCGATTATGATGATTGATTGTTTGTAACAGCCTTTATGGTTTTCCTCCTTAGACAAAAGATACATATCACAAAAGTTGTTACGCAAGAATATACATGAATAATCAATCCAGAATTGGCAGATTAGATTACAATGATTGATTGTTTGTAAGAACCTTCACATATTCCCTCCTCCTTAGACATAAAATACATATCACAAAAGCTGTTACGCAATAAGTTTTCATATCAAATTTGTTTTGATATGAGATGTATCTCGTCAGAGGTAGAACCTGCCTAAACCGCCAATGCAGGATGCATAGATTAGGCATCTACATTAGGTTTGCAAGTAATTAGTGTTCAAAGTGCCCATCAGATTTATGACTTTTTCTTTCACTCATGGATCTGCTAGATCTATTTCTTTTTCCTTATCTTCCTTTATTTTTAATTGGGCATGATACAATGTTTGTGATTCTTCCATTGTCAAATAGATTTCTGATAGTTAATTTTGGAAAGAAAAGAAGATTGGTTAGTGGAAATCCTGATATGGGCGGAAAAGAAAGAAGAAAATCCGGCACAGTTCAATTCTCTTTTTTAGATGAAGATGTAGGTTTTTTTTCTCTAAAATATTTAAGATTGGATGGGATAGAAATGTATGTCTCTGTCTTTTTCTAAAATAGTTAACATCTGATGAGATAGAAATAAATCAAAAATCCCTAATTGGTAAAGTAAATTATATTGCTCATCTGTAACAACTTTAATAGTTTCCTTTGGTAAAGTAGACTATATTGATTGTCTGTCACAACTTTAATAGATTGATAATGACGATTTGTTTATGTTGACAGTTGAATTCATGATGATGATTATGTATTTTTAAATATAGAATCTAGATTCTAAAAGATGAATGGTAATATGAAATTTTTATTTTGTTATATGTGTGTGTGTGTGTGTGTGTGTCGTTTCTTTGTCGTAACATATCCAGATTTTTTGAAAATTTGTTGTATTTGTTTCAAACCTCGTATCCATATCCGTTTCAGTGCAACTTAGGTTCTTATTTGTCGAGGCAAAAGTGAATTATTATTACATTGTTGTTAATGAAATCTAATAATTAGTTGGCACCAAGGGAGATGAATGCATCTATAGATTAACGAACTTATAAAGGTATGCCAAATTAAGGTATAAACTCACCTGAGTTATTTGGAGAAGTTGCAACAGTATTATACAATTGCGGGAATAGTGAATTTGGCAATAGGGTACAAAAGGGTGATATTATTGGTGAGGACAAAGACTTGTCAGTTAGGCGATGGGGAGAAGAAATCTGCAGGAAATTAGCTGGTTGAACCATCTAAATCAAAAGAAGAGTAGGAAGAACCTGGTCAGTTTAGGATCAAGAAAAATATTTTTATTATTGCGAAGGAAATGCATGATGAGGTGAAAGAAATCTTGGCAAGCTTGGGGAAAGAAATATGTGACTTATATGGGTCTCTCATAATTTTACTCCATAACTGTTGAAAATTGGCAGCTAGGGGATGAAATTCCTTGAATAAAATTTCATTCCTGACTATTCTAGAGTGACTTTCTAAATATAGAAAGTCATGTCTATCATTGCAACCATGAATTTCCAAAATTAGTAAGTCACTTTGCTTCAATTGGTAATCATGTTTAGATGATGAAAAATCAGTTAACTTATCTTTAATCAATCTAAATTGTTTAATTTTTTTAATTTAATCATCAATATTATTAATATTATTATTATTACACTTATAATACTATAATATTATCTAAAAAGGAATTACATGTCACCTCTCCTACTTGGCACTCAAACATGTCACTTCCCATCTCTCTTCTTGATGGCAAATCGAACTCTCTCATTCAATGATACATTACTCTCTCTCTCTCTCAAAGGATTCATTCCTCTCTCTCTTTAATGCTCTTACACACCTCTTACACTCTCTTACACACTTTAATGACTCGTCATAAGAAGATTCCTCTTACACCTCTTCAATGCATATGTTACACTTCTCCTTAATGGCTTGAATTACTATGATATGTGTTCTTTATAGCACAAGTCACTAAAGCATGCGTACTCCCTCTTGATGGCATGAGTTACTAAGGCAAGTGTACCTCCTTTATGGCATAAGTCACATTCCTATTTTGGCATATGTAATTTCTCCTCAAGGCATGGGAGTTACTCCTTCATGAATTTGACCTCCTTGCTCTTCCTATATATTTGTGCCTCTCATCCTCTCTAGTACTCACTTGTGCATTGTGAAAGGAGAGTACGAACTTGAGAAAGAGAGAAATAGAGAGACTAGAGAAGAATTGAGAGAGTGAGAGAAAGTCTCGAAGAGTAAGCACAAAATTTGGTGAGCCAAAGTAATTCAGTGTTTGTTGAAATTTGATGACAAAAAAAGCTTCCTACAATCCCAACCCGGTTTTAATTTCACCTTATCACTCTCATTCAATTAAATGCCCTTTCCCATAAACTTACATTCAACATACAGAATTATAGAAATGAAAATTTTCAGATTAAAACACATAGGACTGTCAACACATGCTGAAAATAAATATGGACATAAACAGACCAGCAACACATAAAAAAATAACACGAATTTTTGGTCAACTTAGACCCAAGCAAAACCCCTTCAATCTTCTCCAAGAAAAACCTGTTAGAGAGCTCTTCAAATTTATTTATCTTTCAAGTTCAGGAAAAATACATTTGCATACAAAACAAAACAGCAAAATACAACTTATTTCTTCAGCCCAAAACTTCTTGAAAATTGTGTCCACTTTGCCTCGATTTTCGTGCCCACTTGAAGTTGAAATTGTATTGTACAGACGCGGAATGTATAGATTTCCGTACCACTATATAGACTGTATGGATTTTTTTCACAAATTTTTTTCCTCAAAAACTTCTCTTGAACTGTGTGCAACTCACAGCATTAAATGATGTTTGTACTATACCTTCTACTGTCTTTTATGCCTTGATTTTCGTGCACAACTTTGCCCAAAAATCACTCTTTCAATTTGCTGCAACAAATTTCTCTTTCAGAACTTTTCTCCAACTCTTAGCCTCCTTTCTACAATCTACTCATGAAGAATGAATGAATGCAGTCTCTCTTTTCTTTTCCCCCTTTTACTTCCCTAAATGACTTTTGGGCAACCCTAAGATCTAATGGCTCAGATTCATTTAGATCAAGGGATGAGAATAAATGTGCATATAATTCTCACTTTCTATTTTTTAACTCACCCATTAAATAAAGTACCCACATTGTACTTTATGTCTAAAGTCACTTTTCAATTTATAATTTAACATTGACTTTACCACTTATAAAGTCACTTTCACTTTATAATTTAATATTGACTTTACCACTTATAAAGTCACACTTAGGAAAAGAATTATTTTGGACACTTTTCCCTAAGTAGAGACTAACCCATGGGAAACCACTTGTCCAAGGTACATTAAAAATCAATACTCCCTCTTACCGAGGAAAGTGTTTCTCACCACACCCATCTTGTCCCTGAAATGGACATGCTTGCCTCTTGGCAAGGACTTCGTGAGAACATCGGCCACCTGCTCATCTGTCAATATATACTCCAGCTTCACTGCCCCTTCTGAACATAGTCCCTGATGAAATGATATCTGATGTCAATGTGCTTTGACCTGTCAAGAAACACTGGATTCTCCGTGAGTTTAATGCAACTCTGATTATCATAGTGAATAACCGTCGGTCTCGACTCCTGATCAAATAGGCCATACAATAACTTGTGAAGCCAAATGGCCTCACAACTAGCCTGGCTAGCAGCCCTATACTCGGCCTCAAAAGAGCTCAAAGCAACTGACATTTGCTTTTGACTGAACCACAACACATTTGTCGAACCCAATCTGAAGCAACACCCTGAAGTGCTTTTCGTGTCAGAAGCACTCCCTGCCTAATCTGAATCTGTGTAACCTGCCAACCTCACTCCATCTCCCCGCCTATAGTCCAGACCATAATCAACAGTCCCCTGCACATAGCGAAGAATATGCTTTGCAGCTACCCAATGCACCGTCCTGGGCTCAACCATGAACTGGCTAAGTGTGTTCACTGCAAAGCATATATCTGGCCTAATGTTGACCAGATACATCAAGGACCCAATACGCTGCCTATACAATGTGGGATCCACCAAACTAGAATCTGAAGCATGAAGCTTCTTCCAGTTGGTGATCATAGGTGTAGACATGGGTCTATACTCTTCCATGTGAAATCTGCTCAACACATCCACAACATACTGCCCCTACCCCAGAAAGATATGCCCCTCCTCCTGCCACACCTCAAGCCCCAAAAAGTAATGCATAATCCCAATGTCCTTCATCTCGAACTCCATAGCAAGATCCTCCTTGCAACCACTAATCAGTGTCTCTGCCCCACTAATGAACAAGTCATCAACATATAGCACAAGAATGAGAAGATCATCACCTACAACAATGCAGTATAGGTTCGGATCTGCATCACTCTTCGTGAAACCCATCTGCTGCAAGTAAGTATCAATCCTCGAATACCAAGCTCTCAAAGCTTTCTTAAGTCAGTAGAGTGCTCGCCTCAACCGGCATACATGGGTCTCCCACCCAAGTATCTCAAAGCCCTGTGGCTGCTCAACATACACCTCCTTCTCTATAACTCCATTCAGAAATGCGGTCTTCACATCCATCTGATAGATCTGCCAACCCATTTCTGCAGCAAAAGAAATAAGGGACTGGAGAGAAGTATAACGAGCTACGAGAGCGAAGGTCTCATCATAGTCAACTCCCTCTATCTGTGAGAACCCTCTAGCCACAAACCTCACCTTGAACTTCTCAATGCCACCATCCGCGGCATGCTTGATCTTATAGAGCCACTTGGAAGTCACAACTGACTTGCCCTTAGGCCTAGGCACCACCTCCCAGACATTGTTCTTAATGATAGAGGCATACTCCTCCACCATAGCCTCTCTCCATACCTCTTGGCTAGCAGCCTCCTCATAGCTAGTAGGCTCAGAGTCAACAATGCTGGTAGCCTTGGCTACATCACTGCAAAACCGCTCAGGTGGCACACTCTCCCTGTTCAACCTCTTCGAAGGACCAACGGGCTCCGCTTCCTTCAAGGTGTCTTGAAGCCACTTGGGCCTCCTCTTCCCTGAAGAAGCTTCCCCATAGAGAACCTCATCCTCTGCCCCCCAGTCTAGTAAACCTGAAGGTCTACCAACTAACCCTGGTGTGCCTGTAACAACACCTGTCCTCGAAGAACCTGTGCCTGTGTCAGCTGAAGTGCCATGTGAACTATGTACTAGTGGACTCCCTAAAGAAGTGCTCAGTGAACTCGCCACTAGTGCCCCAGATGTCACTAACACTGAAGTACCTCTTGTACCAGTCAATTCAAAACCCTGAGATCATGCTCCCTGTACCTGACCTCCCTGCTAAGGAGAAGTCTGTGACTCTCTCTCATCATACTTCTGTGATCTCTGATAGGCCCTCTCCTCCTCGAACTTCACATCCCTCCTAATCACCACTCTCCGTTTAGAAGGAATGAAGATCCGATAGGCCTTCGAAGTCTCATTATAACCCATAAAGATACCCTTCTTTGCCATGGGTTCTAGCTTCATCCTCTGCTCCTTGGGAATATAAAAATATGTGAGACATCCAAAGATACGAAGATGTCCCACACGAGGCTTCTCTCCAGTGAAAGCCTCCTCCAGAGTCATATTCCCCAATACTGTGTGAGGACTCCTATTCTGAAGATAAACAACAGTATTGCAGGCTTCAGCCCACAAAAACAAAGGCAACACCTGATCATGAATCATCGCTCTAGCAGCCCCAACAATAGCTCTGTTCTTCCTTTCAGACACCCCATTCTGCTGGGGGTTGTAAGGAACTGTGAACTCTCCCTAATGCCCTCATTGTGCACATAAGTCAGAAAACCCACCATTGGTGTACTCACCACCATTGTCTGACCTCAAGACCTGAATCTTCCTCCCTGTCTGCTTTTCCACAAGAGCTTTGAACTCTTCAAAGCGACTAAAGACCTCACCCTTGGTCTTTAGGAAATATATCCAAGTCCTCCTAGAGTAGTCATCAACGAATATAACATAATACTCATAACCACCCAAAGACTCATGAGACATATGACCACTAACATCAGCATGAATCAAGTCTAGTATACTTGTAGATCTATTGTCGCTCACTGGGAATGGTAACTTGGTGTACTTGCCCAAAGCACACCCTCTACAGACCTCATAATGCTCGACACTTAAATCAGGAACTCCAGTAGTGATCTCCCTCAGAACTCTCAAAGCTCCATGATGCATATGCGCCATCCTCCGATGCCATAACTCGCACTAGTCTAACTGTTGGTGGTATTAGTGTGAGTGCTACCAGAGGTGCTACTCACCAATGCTCCTGTCGACTGAAAACTGAACCTGTATAGTTTCCCATAGCGTACTCCAATCACTTTGGCCGAAGTGATGGAAGCTCCCTTGGGATGCATCAATACCTGCCCTCTTGAGAAAGTGACATCAAACCCCTTCTCCTCCATAGCAGACACTGAAATCAAGTTCTTCTTCATCCCCGGAACATACAAAACATCCATGACCTTCAAAGGAGGCAAAGACACCCTCTCAAAGGTCACAGTGCCCACACCAACAACTCTCAGAGTGCGGTCATCTCCTAGTATAATCTCAATATCAAGTGCCCTCTCTGCAAGCTTTGAAAAGAACTCCCGTGCGCCTGTCATATGGCGGGAAGCCCCGCTATTTATGTACCACACGTCGAATGATGTACTCCTACTAGATGTAGAAGTAATAAATGCAAATTCCCTGTCAAACTGTGAAGCAACCTGCTCCACCTTTGCTGACGTTGCAGTACCCTTCTTCCCCGTGTTTTTCCTCTCAGAACACGTAGCAGCATAGTGTCCCATCTTTTGACATGCCCAACATTTGACTTTGGACATATCTATATCTTTCTTCTTCTTCTTCTTCTTCTTCTCCTTTCCCTTAGCCCCATCTGATGAGGCCCCTTTCTTGGCCTTCCCTTTGTTCTTCCCCCTGGCTGTCAAGGCTACATCCTCCTCATCTGCTATCTTCACCCCACCACTGTCAGTGTTTTGTATCTCATGCTACACACAATCATTCTAGAAGCTGTCCCAATTGGGAACATTCTCCCAAGAGGTAAAAGTATCTCCAAAGACCTCCCACAACTTAGGAAGTCCTGCTACGACTATCCTGACTAACTCTGTGGGTGCTACTACCTCACCAATAGTAGTCAAATCATCACGTACCTGTTTGACCCTGCCAAGATAAAGAACTACACTTTCAACCTTTGTCATCCTGATGTTCTTCAATTGTTCTTTGAGCACCATCATCCTGCTCTCATTGGTACTCTGTTGAGAGTGGTTAGAGTTGTCCACATCTGATATGCATATGTGTTTCCTCTCACCTGAGGAACCACATGATCCTTCAGACTGTCCATCAAAATCTTTTTTGCCTTTGCATTACTTTTTGTGAATTCAGCAAGTTCATCTACAGCAGTAGGAGGTACAAACTCTTTCCGCACTATGTCCCAAATTGCTGCCTCTTCAAACATTGTCTGAATTATGTCATTCCAAACAGCATAGTTGGATATCTCATCCAATCTGTCCTCTATCCTTAAGATCATGACCATGACTGTTGTCCAAAATTTCAAAACCAAGAAAATGGAGAAATGAACTTTCCAACACACCTTGCTGTCCCAAAAGTTCAATCTGTGTGAAATTTCACCTTGTTGTCCCAAAATATCAGTTTACTGTCCAAACTGAGTTTGTTGTCCAAAAATTCAGTTTGTTGTCCAAAAATTCAGTTTGATGTCCAAACCACTATTTGTTGTCCCAAACTATTGTTTGTTGTTCAAACTGCAATTTTCAGTCTGTAGCTCTGATTCCATGTTGAAATTTGATGACAAAAAAAGTTTCCTACAATCTCAACCCAGTTTTAATCTGACCTTATCACTCACATTCAGTTAAATGCCCTTTCCCATAAACTTACATTCAACATATAGAATTCTGGAAATGAAATTTTCAGATTAAAACACATGGGACTGTCAACACAAGCTGAAATAAATATGTACATAAACAGACCAGCAACACATAAAAAAATACACACAGATTTTTGGTCAACTAAGACCCATGCAAAACCCCTTCAATCTTCTCCGGGGAAAACCTGTTAGAGAGCTCTTCAAATTTATTTATCTTTCAAATTCAGGATAAACACATTTGCAGACAAAACAAAATAGCAAAATACAACTTATTTCTTTAGCCCAAAACTCCTTGAAAATCGTGCCCACTTTGCCTCAATTTTTGTGCCCATTTGACGCTGAAACTGTACTGTATGGACGTGGATTGTACTGTACAGAATTTCGTACCGTTGTACAAAATGTACGAACTTTTTTTTCATTTTTTTGCTCAAAAACTTCTCTTGAACTACGTGCAGCTCACGGTATTAAATATTGTTCGTACTGTACTTTCTGTTGTCTTTTATGCCTTGATTTCCGTGCCCAACTTTGCCCATAAATCACTCATTCAACTTGCAGCAACAAATTTCTCTTTCAGAACTTTTCTCCAGCTCTCAGCCTCATTTCTCCAATCTGCTCATGGAGAATGAATGAATGCAGTCTCTCTTTTCTTTTCCCCCTTTTGTTCCCCTAAATGACTTTTGAGCAACCCTTAGACCTACATTTAGATCAAAGGATAAGAATAAATGTGCATTTAATTCTCACTTTCTATTTTTTAACTCACCCATTAAATAAAGTACCCACATTGTACTTTATGTCTAAAGTCACTTTTCACTTTATAATTTAACATTGACTTTACCACTTATAAAGTCACTTTCACTTTATAAAGCCACACTTGGGAAAAGAATTATTTTGTACACTTTTCCCTAGGTAGAGACTAACCCATGGGAAACCACTTGTCCAAGGTACATTAAAAATCAACAGTGTTTGCATCAGCTACTACTATCAGAGATATTCTTCAAATTTGGGGAACTTTTTCTCTCTCATTGTATTTTGCATCTCTGTTGAACATTTGATTTCTAATATAAGAAGAATCTGGCTAGGTTTTCCCCTTGTGGGTTTTTCCCTGGTCATTGGACCTAAACTCACTGTCTTATTGAGCTCTTGGTTGTCTTCTATTGTGTATTTGGTTTATGTTCTATATACAATTGCTTAACTAATATTGCAGATTTGAAGAAGTTATTGGATCAAGTAATTGTTACACCATATAACTTCAAAATTTCAACATAGTATCAAAGTTTTGGTGAACACAAGCTCAAGAAGACAAATGTTGTTCCAAGTTTCCAACCCATTTTCTGTTGAAATATCTCTTGTTGTCCACTATATTTGAAGCCCATTTTCTGTTAAAATATCTCTTGTTGTCCACTCTATTTACAACCCATTTTCTGTTGAAATATCAAGTGTTGTCCACTCTATTTGCAGCCCATTTTTTTGTTGAGATATCACTTGTTGTTCTTTCTACTTGTTGCTCATTTTCTGTTGAAATATCTTTGCTCTTTTGTAGCTGAAATATCTCATTTACTGCTGAAATATCTGTTGTTGTCTCTTTCTATTTGTTGCTGAAATTTTGAGCAGATCAAGATGTCTGCTTGTTGATGCTTCAAACTTCTTCCCTTGGAAGGCCAAATTGGATATTACTTTCGAGGAACATGATGTCCTGGAGTATGTTGAAGGAGAGGTAGTAGAACCAATTGAAAACTCCAATGTTGTTATCAAGGCGAGATACAAGAAAGGAGAAGTCAAGGCTAAAAAGATTGTCCTTGATTGCCTTGGAGACCGTCTCATCACTTATGTCTCTAACTTGAAGAAAGCCAAAGAAATATATGACAAGTTGATTGGAATGTATCAAGTGAACAACTTGAGTCAAATAATTGCTCTAAAGAATCAATTCAAGGATATTCAGATGAACAGAGGAGAGACAGATGGACAGATCTGGTTCCTCTGTGACGCTGTTGCGCGCTGGAAGCTGCTGGCTCCGATCTGCATCTGCGTGCACCTCCCCACAGCCGTCTCACCTCAGATCTCCTTGGTTGCGCAATGGAAGATGAAAGCTCAAACTTGCATAGGTGCGCACCCCCCAACCGTCGTCTCATTGCAGATCTACCATGCTGAGACAGGTGACCAGGGCCAAGATGTACCCATGTCCTCACTCGAGTCCTCCTCTACCAGCAGTGTCGCATCCCTTGAAAAGGAAGACTAGGCCCTCTCCTTCCAGATCTAGATCTCACTCCTCAATGGCAAAACCCTGCTCTATCGGGTTCGATCTACAAATCTGGTGCATATTTAACGCAGGCTCTCGAACTCAAGCTGAAGATCCCTGCTGGACTGCAGCGATTCCTCTACAGAGGTAAACAACTCAAAGACACTTTTCCTCTCTCTTTCTACAATATTAAGAAAAATGCCACTCTGGTTTTTTCTCTTCGTCTGCGAGGAGGGGCCACCAGGTAGACATCCTCTGCTCAAGCTTTCTCTTACAAGGATGTTTTCCATGCATAGCATCCCAAGAAAGTTGCCCATCCCCCTGAGGCTCCCAAGCCCTTTCTAGTGGATAAAATGGAGGACATAATAGTGGTGGAAATTTCCCACCCAGCACTGGATGACCAGTTTCAAGCATATGCAGAAAAGGCCATTATCTGCTGATTCAATGGCTTATGGCCACGCTCGGCAGATCTTTATCAATGGGTCCATTCAGCTTGGACCAAGAACAACAGAATTTTCTTTTGCTCAAAGGGTTCCTTTATTGTTCTATTCACCTTCGATGAGGACTAAAAAGCCTTAACAGGAGGACCTTGGTTTTGGGGAAAAGCTGGGCTATTCCTCACACCATGGTTCCCAGACTTCGACCCCTCCACGGTCATTATTACCAATCTTCCCATTTTGGTCAAGCTTCCAATTTTATTGGCCCCTCTATGGCACTTTTCTGTCTTTCAAGGAATCGATAACAACTTGGGTCGCTTTCTGGCAACGGATACCTCCAAGGGGGAATCAGGCATATACACCTATGGTAGAATATGCGCGGAAATAGGCATCAACAAGGGCCTTCCAAATCAAATCAATCTCAAAATAGGAGATTACCATTGGACACAAACCCTGGACTACGAGAACACTTCTTTCTGATGTCGTCACTGTCGTCAAACGAGACACCTCCAGAATGCTTGCTCCTCGTTCCTTGCCCAAAAGAAGGGGAGTAACCGCAAGTCAAACTCCAAAAGCTGGAAACCATGTGTACCGCCTCCCATGGATGACATCGATTCCCTCAGCTCGAATGAGGAAGAGATCGAAGCAGATGGGGAGGTTGCAAAGCAGGAGAAGGACATGACCCCGGCAAGCCCTAAAGTGCCCATTGGTCCCTCCAGTGCTCAGAAACAGTCTCATGAAACCTCCTCCTCGGATTCAAACAAGGAGCCCTATCCTTCAGACATCAACAGGCTCCAAATGATACTAGCTCAACTGCCCCAGGATGCTTGGGTCAAAGTCTCAAAGAAAAAAAAAAGGAAATAAAAGTCTTACCGAGGATTCTACCCACTCCGGGTAGAATCCAGTGAATATCTTCTAATCCCTTGCTTATCTTCTTGAATCTCTGGCTCCTCTTTTCGCTACTTATCGAGACCGAGGTTGACTATTCTTCATTTTCGGTTCGCTGCAATCTAGCCCTTCCTGATTGTAATACTTCTTGTACCATATGCTTCTCTAATAGAAATAGTCTAATTTACCAAAAAAAATACAATGACAAGTTTCCATATTTTTTTTATGAACTTGAACTAATATTGTTTAAAGACGAACAAAAATGGTTTCCTGCAATCTGCCTTAGCCATCAGCGTTGACAGCCTGCAACCCCTAAATCACTCGTGTGCCGGCCTCGTGGGGCTCACCTCCTCACCAGGGAACAAGAGGCCTTGATGATGTCAGGCCCCTCGCCGAGGCGTGCGGGGCCACAATCCTTTCATGATGTTGTTAATCGCACTCCATTCTTTCACGGACACACCGCCAATGGGTCGAGTGGCACAGACTCAACTGCAGAAACCCTAGTAATGGGGGCAGAGTGGCAAGCGAAGGAAGGGCACAATTGATGCCTTCCTAAGGCAGCGGTCAATCCCAAATTTGTCATTCCAAATAATCGCCTCGAAAAAGCACGGCAATACATGAAAGATCATACCATGATCTGCAAATTCTTAGGGATTTAGCCCAAAGGGCAAGATATTCTGGTCTGGATCCAGAATAAGTGGACTCCACGGGGAAATTTCGAATTTTGAATCAAAGCCAAAGGCTTCTTCACCATAATCTTTGAAGATCTGGATGATCGGAAGCGGATCTTCGAGAACAGGCCATACTTTATGGGAAGTGCGGGTCTCTTCCTCCAATATTGGGAAGAATGGTACAACCCAAATAAGGAAGAATTCACCGTTGCTCCAGTCTGAGTCCGACTCTACTCCCTCCCGGATGACTTTTGGGAGCTCGATATTCTTGAAGGGATCAGGAATTCCATAAGCACATTTTTCAAAACCTCTGAGATAACTACACATCAGTGACATGCGACTTACGCCTGAATATGTGTCCACATGAACATATTGCAACCACTACCCGAATCTATTGATCTGATCTATCACGATTCTACTTGGATCACACCTCTGGATTATGAGCATGTCCCTTTCAAATGTCGTTGTTGTCATGAGTACGGCCATCTCTTCAGAGACTTTCCATTAACCCTCGCCGAAGAAGCATGAGTTGTAGTGCTATCCAGGGATGGCGACGGTTTTCAACCCGTCCACGTCTGATGGTCTCGGCCCAATCGACCCCCGCAGAACAATCCCCCTGCGCGACCGGAGAACCACCCGCCTGCCCAACCCCTGCCTCCTCAGCCCCCGCACTCCTCCCAATCGAACCCCTCTAATTCCCAAAACCCCTCTGCGGCCTTAGCAGACGAAGCCCTGGCCCTAGTCCCGACCCAATCCCTCCCCTCATCCTCCAAGGAGGTTCCCCAATCCATGGACATCTACAAGTTACTCTCTACCACAGGAGAGAAGTTGAATACCAAGCGAAAACTTCCTGAACACACAGAGTTAGATCGATGAGTTCATGAGGTTCTGAGGCAAAAGAGAAAGCTACTGGAAACTGAAGAGAAACACAACATGTTGGGAGCCGAGGAGAAAAAGATGTTGGAAATCTTCAAGAGCTGGAGCAAGGCGGGCATCACAGACATCCCAGGTAATCAACTGAACCACTTTGGTCATCTTTTCACTCAATGATAATGATCTGCTCGCTCTAGACAAGTGGACCCAGATCTACAAGGTACAAGGAAAGAGAGCATTCCTCTGAGCATTGCACTCCTAGATCTCGGGGATCTGAGAAGAGCAGATTGAGTCGAAAATCAACCAAAGAACTTATTCGAGAAGCTGGTGAACTATTGTTAAACTCAAGGCAGATGGGACAATTGACGGATTACTTTCCCAGATTTGTCGCTCCCTCCTCGTGAAGATCTTGTCCTGGAATATAAGGGGCTTCAGTAGCCCGGTGAAGATCCGCTCCCTCAAAGAAAAAATAGGAAAAATATAGACCTGAGATAGTTTTTTCTTCAAGAAACCAAGGAGCCAGAATCCAAAGTTAGGGAGCATAGTCAACAATGTTGGAGGAACAGCTAGACCATGACGATAGAAGCCACAGCATCTGCAGGGGGCATTGCAAACCTATGGGACTCAGTTAGAGTTATCCTGGAAGATTGGGTGGGTACCAAATTTACGTTGTTGGCCTTGGTCCGTCTAGTTGGAGAACAACGGTGGCGGAGTCCGACCGCTGTATATGCTCCACCCACGTCGCAAGACAAACCCTTGTTCCTTGCTCATCTTCAAAGCCTTAACCGATCATGGGGAAAGGAAGATTGGATCCTAGGAAGAGACTACAACATGATCTGCAACTTGGAAGAAAAGCAAGCGGGGGTTCATCGCCTTGACCCATCCTTGCAAGCTTTCAACGACACTATTGAAGCCCTACACTTGGTGGATGTCATCCCCCACCAAGGAATGCATGCTTGGAATAACTGCAGAAGGGGAACAAACCAGATCACATGCAGGTCGGATCGGTTCTTGTTCTCTGAACATCTTATCATGTCTGACCCTCGGATTTCATCTGAGATCCTGCCATCGACTGGTTCGGACCACTGGCACATCAATGTGGATCTGAGCTCTGCTATTACCCCGCAGAGGAGACCGTTAAGATTCGAGAGCTTCTGGCTTCGCCATCTAGGGTTCCTCGACCAATTAGAATCATGGTGGACAGCCCTGGGGTCCCCGCCTGGCAACAGGATGCAATCCTTCCAAAAGAAGCTGCAAGCCCTTAAAGCCCATATTAAAGTAGGGAACAGTTATACATTTGCTAATATCTTCGAGGAGAAGAGGAAGCTAGAAGCTAACCTGGAAGAAGTAGAATGGCGCATCATCCAGGATGGCCGCACCGAAGAGCTAGTGGCAAAAGAAGATCTACTGACCAAATATCTAGAAGAACGCAAGCAACAGGAGGAAATCTTATGGTGGCAGAAATCTAGGATCCAATGGTTGAGGGAAGGGGAAAGGAACACAAAATTCTTCCATCAATCCATGATACAACACTAGCAAAGCAACAGAATCACTCAGTTACAGGCAGCCGATGGCACCCGGCTCAACCATCATTCAGATATTGAGGTAGAACTTGAATCCTTTTTCTCCTCCCTTCTGCAGGATGAAGGCTATGACAAATCAGACGATCTTCATAAAGTCTCCCAGCACATCCCTTCGTTGATTTCACAAGACCAAAATGAAGCTCTTTTAAGCCATATCACGCTCTTGGAAGTGGAAGAAGTGGTGAAGGCCCTGCCCCATAGCAAGGCTCCTGGCTCAGATGGTTTTACTATTGAATTCTTCAAGGCTGGATGAGCCTTTCTCAGCCAGGACATCTGGGAGCTTGTGAAGGCATCAAGGCAACTCAGACAGGTCTGGTCAGGCCTCAATGCCACATTCATAACCCTCCTACCAAAATCTAAGGAGGCAATAAGTCCGGTGGACTTTAAACCTATAGCCCTTTACAATGTGATTTACAAGATTCTTTCCACCATCATGGTTCGCAGACTCAAGCCATTGCTACACCATATCATCAGTCAAGAGCAATCCGGGTTTGTTGAGGGCCGGCAAATCCTTGATGGTACCATCTCCGCTCATGAAACCATCCGTTCCATAAAAGCTCATAAAATCTAGGGGATGCGTCTGAAATTGGATCTATCAAAAGCATACGATCGGCTAAGCTGGGACTACCTACTGGCTACTGGAAGTACTGTGGGCCTTTGGTTTTGCGGCCGATTGGATCCAAATGATTAAATCCATGATTTCCACCTCGTTATTTTCCATTCTAATCAACGACGCGCCTTCCCCAACTTTCTGGCCTTCTAGAGGCATTAAACAGGGGGACCCCCTCTCCCCTTTTCTTTTAATCATAGCAGCGGAAGGTTTAGGCCGGCTGATAAACGCAGCCAAGCATTCCAATCAGCTAGCAGGGCTTCATTTGCCAGGTACCACTGTAGACATGACCCACCAGTAGTTTGTCGACGATAATCTCTTGTTTGGGCAAGCCACTCTCAAATAAGCCTCCTGGATCGGCTCTATCCTGGAATATTTTCAGGAAGCTTCAGGTATGCTCCTTAATAAGCTCAAATCCAATATTTATTTTTTCCATACGCCTAGTCCAGTCCAAGCATGCTTGGCTAGAATTATGGGTTTCAGTAGTGGCTCCCTCCCTTCCAAATACCTTGGAGTTCCCCTCCTTTTCAATATGTTGTGCATTGCCCCGTGGAAGGACCTATGTGCCAAATTATCTAGTAAGCTCTCAAACCGGATATTCCGAGTTCTTAATCTTGTGGGAAAAGCGACCCTCCTCAAATCAGTCTTGCAAGCAATGCCCCTCTATCAACTGTCAGCCTTGCCTGCACCCACTACATTTACTCGGACCTCATTGCGCTCTTCAGGCGCTTCCTCTGGGGAGGCGCTTCGGAAGATAGGAAATGGCCCTTGGTGGCATGGCACAACCTCTGTCTCCCAAAGCTGATGGGCGGCCTTAGTTTGAGGGATCCCACTGCCCTCAACGCCACCTTGGGAGCGAAACTCTGGTGGCGATGGTTGAAAGGTGGGCATGATCTGTGCAAGGTCATCTGGTCCCACAAATATGGTTAGGGAAGAACGCAGGAGGAAATTCTTCACGGCCCCCTCCCCAACCACGGGTCAAACATCTGGAATCTTGCCAACACAAACAACCTGGTCCGAATGCATTATTTCTGGGAGGTTTATGATGGAAATACTACCCAAATCTGGGAGGATTCTTGGCAACAATCGCCCCGCTTATCTCAAGATCCATCCCTGTCGAAGTTTATGCCCCTATTCCACTCTTGCGAGGCAAAGAAAGTAGTGGACTATTGGAAGAACTACTCGGACAATCATGGCTGGTGACAATGGAAAACCAAAGAGGACTGGGCACAGGCCATACCTTGGCAAGGGTATGATCAGCTTGCTATGCATCTAGCTCAGCACAAAATCCATGCTTCATGGGGCCAGGATAAATTAAGATGGGGCCTCTTGACAATAGGGGACTTCTCAGTCAAAGAAGCCTACCTACTCTGTGCACCTGCGTAGCCCAACCTCAACACTCTGGTCTGGAAAAGAATCTGGACAAGTCATCTATGGCCGAAAGTCGCTCATTTCCTGTGGCTAGCGGTGCATAAACGAATCCTAACCTGGGGATTTATCAGGCCCTCCATGTGCTTTCTTTGCAGACAGGAGGAAGAAACTCAACATCACCTCTTCATTGATTGCCCCTTAACCAGAACAATCTAGTCCCAAGCCTTCGACATTTTTGGCCCCCTTGCAGAAATACCGGCCAACATCAAGTCCTTGCTTGAAGACTGGCCGACCCTCAGATTTACTAACCATGTGGTTAATAAAGCCTGGTGGCTTCTCCCTGGTCTCCTGCTCTGGAACACATGGAAAGGAAGGAATTGCTCTATTTTTGATAATCAAGCCCCCTCATATGGTCGTTGGCTCTCTCCAACATTTGTGAATCCATACTGGGACCCTACGGACTGGGAAATCGACCCTCCAGAATTGGGCATCCTCCATCTCCTGAATCTCTCTTTAGCCCTCGTCCACCCTAGCCATGGCCTTGTACTCCCCCACCTTTGACCATGGAAGCCAGGCGAGCTTTAGTGGAATTCTTAGAGATGACAAGGGGACATGTAAGTTGTGTATGCTAGATCCATTGGCACCTCGACCAACAATGTAGCAACACTCACTAGACTGGAAGCCGGTCTGACCCTGGCCATTGATCTCAGCGATAAACGAGTCTGCATTGTCGGGGATTCACGCCTTGTCCTGGATATGACTTAGAAAATCATACATGGCTCAGACCCTCAGAAAATAGCAAAGATTTGGTGTCTTGAAGCTCAACTCTCCCGCATCAAAATCTTACTCTGCCAAATGGAGAACGCCATCACTAGTCATGTGCTCCGCTCCGGAAATAAGGTGGCTGATTGGTTGGCCAATAGGGGCACCAACAAGCCAGATCACGAATTTCGTGGCTCTTGGAAGGAGATCATGTCCAAAGCAGATCTTGACCCCGGGGAAACTCACACTCTCCAAACACTCATGGAGGAAGACCTTAAAGTCCCCAATGGGGGTGTCAACTCAGTGAGCCAGGTGGGCGAAGGACAGTTGTGGCCGGACCATCCCGAAACCATGCGTCGACAGCCACAGTTACCTCCCACGCTTGAGAGGTAATGAGCCTCGAGACCGGCGGACTCACGGCAGGCGACGTCAAAGTTATGAGCAGAGTAGGTGAGCGGGTGAGCATTTGGCAATTGTGGGCGATGGTGAAAGTTGGCGAGACGGTCCTCCTTGATGTGCAGACGCTGGCCCTCAAGCCCTGGCTTGAGCTACGCCAGCAAGAGACGAGGTGGGTGACTTTGCTAACGGGAAGCTGTGGATGGCAGTTGAATGAGTGGCGGAGCCCTGGCAGCGGCAACAGAGCGTTGCAGCAAGAGCAGCGAGAAGGTGGTGAGTGTGAATCTCCAGCGGAGGAAATGCCCTTGCAAGGGTGGCTCTGGTGTTCCTCCAGGACAGTGGTAGCTAGTAAGTGGGACGTGCAAGGAAGGCAGACCCCCTGCCAGGCCTCGAGTGGTATTTCTTTGGGCTCACTTACCATTTCGGTTCTCCTACGACCAGGATTTGCAGAGGGTGGCGGATTACTATGACAATCAAAGGTTGCGGCGCAATTAATGGTGGTAGTGGTTCTTTTCTGCGGTGGACAGGAGGCGTATAGCAAGACGAATAGAAGCAGTGCACAGGAGGCGTATAGTGGGACGAATAGAAGCGGTTTCGAGGACGGCGCTTTGGCATTAGGGGTTGCTTGGCCCGTGGTTAATTGGAGCTGCAGCACAAAGAAAGGTTGGTGGGTGGTCGGCAAGCGCATGCCGCGAGAGAGGGAGCGTGCATGGGGAGGAGGCTTTGGACGCGGGATGCCGAGTCGACGGCTGCTCAAGGACTCCAGTTCGCACTCGGAATCCACCGAGAGCCAACACTCGGTGGCAGCCATGGCAGTCTCTCCAGCTCAATCACCGGGACAGGTAGAGACTCCAGTCACCCTTGAAGCGATTTCAGCACAACTCCAGCATATCCAACTCAACCTGGACACTTTATGTGAACAAAGGTATGAGGATCGACAGGATGGCGAGTCAACGGCGGCACGAGGACTCCAGTTCGCACTCGGAATCCACCGAGAGCCAACACTCAGTGGCGGCCATGGCAGTCTCTCCGGCTTAGTCACCGAGACAGGTAGAGGCTCTGATCACCCTCGAAATGATTTCAGCACAACTCCAACATATCCAGCTCAACTTGGATACTCTGCGTGAACAAAGGTATGAGGATCGCAACGAACTTGTGGCCTATATCAACGACATTCAGCACCGATAAAACAAGACCCTTGAAGCTCTGGAGAGTCTTCATTGGCTTCAGAAGCGCTCACACGACCACCTCCAAGTTTTAGAGGCCCAAGTGGACCACATCGACTACCAAGTGCATAACCAAGGACACATCTTTGCTGGTCCTCCGGCAGGTCCTTTGAACCCGCCCCCATGATGTTATGTTTGATCTGGATGTTTTTTCATTTTGTACGGGTAATAACCAAGAGCAACATGTGCCTTGGCGAGCGCCCAAATCAGTCTTGGCACTTCTTGCTTCCTGGGTTGCCTAGATGTAATATAGCAACACTGTTTTCTAATGTAATTTTTGCTATGATAATATAAAATAGACTTTGACCGATTAAAAAAAAACCAATGACAAGTTTCCTACATTTGATGAGCTCCTGGGAAAGTGCAGACGAGAAGAGGCCATCATGATTTTCAGAGGAAGAATTTTTTGAAGAATGTAACTATGTTCAGTCTTCATAAATTGTACTTGAGTCAAAATGTAATATATTTGTCAAAAAAAAGCAAAAAGAATTTTATTATTAATTGAATTGACTTATTAAAGCATGGGTTTCATGCTTGGGTCAATTGTCTTAGGTCAAGCCTCCATTGTAGGCTTTAGGTTGTTGTCAAAGTCAATTTTTGTTTGGTCAAAGACTCCTCCATCAAAGTCTCCTTTTTGTCGGCCTCAAATAAATCATCATCAAGTTGGCCTAACCTTATATAGAGACTCATCTCTTCATGAACTCATGTGGGCTCATTTATGATGGCAATCAACTATATATAGGCATGTGCACTTCTCTCTAAACTGCAGGCAGATTTTCGGCATATCTATCTGAGATACAAGTGTAGATATTTCAAAGAATTTTCGATGGAGAAAAGAGACAATTTCGGTACAGCTCAGAAAATAATTTGGATAATAATTCTATAATGAAGTTCGAATAATCTCAATGAAGATTGTGGTATATTACAGTGAAGATACTTGGTATATTACAGAACCATGGACTCAGTCATCATTGAACCGAAGTATTGAAGTGTTGATCATCATTTGTTTGGGATATCACCACAATATTGAAGTATCAAAGGCAGGATTATATTGAAGTATCGATCATCATTGTTTGGGTTACTCCACAGTACCATTCTACAGTGCCATTGCTAAAGCACTGTGTTACTTCTACAATAACAAAGACAGGGATGATACTACAAGTTTATGGATATTATTACTCGACCGAGATATAACTTTGTTATGTGTCTATCATCCATACAAAACTGAAGTATGAAGCATACTACTAGACTGTGTCATCACATTGAGAATTGAAGCTTGACTGATGCATCATCTCAATGTTGCGAGGAAGAACAAATTGAAGAATGCAATACTACTCACAAGGTTGATTGATGGAGGGAGTCTCTATTCTAGGTTGTGAGGGTCTTGGTCGTCTCATCTTGTTTTGAATCTACTGAAGGAAGAATATTGACCGGGTTTTCCCCTAGAGAGGGGTTTTTCCCTGGCTGCATGCCTACATCTTGTGTCCTCTTCTATTTGTTTCTTGGCATTAGTCTTGATGATAAGAAAAGATAAATCGAAAGAAAGACTAATAATAAACAAAACATCACAAGATAATGTCATAATAAGAGAAATCAATTAACTTGCCAGGCTTTGAATTTCTCAACATAATTCCCAAGCACGAGGAGGGATAACCTACTGCCTTTGTTGTCCAAGGCAAGAAGAATAAAGGAAGAACACACCATCACTATTTGAAAAATCTTGCTCCCAATAGTTCCTCTAAATGGAACAAAGACTTATCAAAAGTCCAATGCTATAACTGTCAGAAGAATGGCCATTATGCCTGTGATTGTCCAGAAAACAGAAGAACACCAAGATCCAATTTCAACAACCGTTCTTGTGAAAATTTCTGGCTCTACTCAACAAAAATCCTACTGCACTAAATCTGATTTACTTCTCCTACTTGTTTATTTTAACTTAACAAGTTATTTTATGAATAATTCATGAAAACATCGAAGTAAATACACTACAATCTACACAATTATACAGATCAAGTACTAAAGAATAAGCAATCATTCAGAGAAAAGACGAATTTCTCCTTGAGAACTAGCGTTATCCTCTCCTTCCATGGGCTAAAGTTGTAGACCAGTTAATGGCATCTTGAAACCAGACAAGAAAAAAAAAACAATTCTCATGCCCAACTGGTACAATCTCCCTCTCTCCCTTTGAGGGGTGACTATTCCTGTGGTGACTACAATACCTTTGGCCGACCTTTTTAATTTGTTGCTTGTGTAGCTAGAAACCTGTGTGCGACACTTACATAACTTGGGCCTCTTGCTTGACCTACTTTGATCAACATCCCTCAGTCGTTGTTGCTCCCTCGATCGATCTCTCTCTGAGCGTGGCCTCTCTACAATCCTATGTCTATCAATTGTCGCTCGACAACCTTTGCTAGCCTATGGCTTGCCCCAATCGGTCCTTCTTTGAATGCCTGCATATGCTTCTACCCGTCTACGCCCTCTCTACAGCCACGGACAACCAAACCTTCTTGCAAGTGGATTGTGTTGTCAACCACCACTAGCTAGGCCCTCCTCCAATTGTTCTACTAGGGGTTGTTATGCATAAAATTAACAGGTAATAATGTTTTAGGAAGGGGCACGATTAAAGGCACCAAGATTGTATTTAAGCTAGGGCCCTGCCACCATTGTAATCATCATATTGTTTTCTAATAATATATATATATAATGTCTGTTAATTTGCAAAATTAAGTATTTGTGCTCCATCTGGTATCAGAGCCTCTCGATCCTCTGGAAATCTATTCATTACTGCATTGTCTATATAGTCGTTGTTGCTCGTCTTCCCGTCTACTATTCCTCACTCTGTGCGTTCATCTATTATGCATCGTCACTTCTTCACTGTGCTTTCCACTGCATCGTTCGCCCGTACTCCCTGCTGTATCGTCAGTCCTAACTTCCACCATGTCCCCAACATCTTTGTTTCCTGACTGTTACACCTTTATCTGTCGTCATTCACCATATTGTTGTGACTACCGCACCTTATTCTCCACAATGGGGACTTTGACTAATATAATGATGACCCAAGCATGAAACCCATGCTTTAATAAGTCATTGTTACAATAATAAAAATTCCTTTCTTTATTCTTTTGACAAGGACATTACATAATGACTCAAATATATTTTATGAAGACTGAACCTAGTTACATTCTTCAACACTTCCTCTTAACTAGGAAGGTATTCATAATATACAAATACAATGGAAGATCTCAAACTATATGAACTATGAAGACTTTAGGCACTGCAATGCCATGGACTAGATTCCTGACCAGGGAAATCTATCTAATGATATTTCAACAGTTCAGTCACCACAATACCATGGACTAGATTCTTGACCAAGGAAATCTATCCAAGTGGGGCTAAAGTGGACTAAGACTTTCAGCCTCTCTAGGTACCATCAGGATTACTTACTAACCACCAACCTAGGGATCTAGGTGCGTATCTAAGGTTAGAGCTCTACGACCAACGCCACCCTCCCTACTTCGGGAACAAGACATCAATACAAAGTGTCGGCCTGATGTCCTCTCAAGCAATACTTCACTCGCAAAGCCTTCAAAAATCTCCTCCAATTTCTTATCATCAATACAATCAGCAATATCTACTAAAACAAGCATATTTCTTAGATATTCAAACTTCTTATTAGGAAGAGACGTTGTTAGTATGTCTGCTACTTGTTCATCTATCGAGACATACAACAACTTCATGATCCCATCCTGCAAGTTCCTAATAAAGTGGAACTTATTGTTGATATGCTTCATCCTAGCATGAAACACGAGATCTCCAGACAAGGTGATACAACTTTCATTATCACAGTTAATCACAGTAGGACCTAGAGACTTCTCGAACAAATCTATTAGAAGCTTCCTTAACCAAACAGCTTCCTTTCCTACTTCACATGCAACTACATATTCTGCCTCAGCACTACTTAAAGCATTGGGATCTTGCTTTCTACTCATCCATGAAATCAAAGCAGATCCTAGACTAAAACATCCACCTATAGTGCTTCTTCAATCAGTCTCACTGCCACCCCAATCAGAATCTGTGATGCCAATAAGCTTGATTTCCTTACTATCAATGAAAATTTTAGGGGCTAATATTCGCAGGTGGGCTAATTTTCCATGCTTTTTCCAAAAAAAAGATTCGTTAATTTCCATTTTTTTGAAAATTGATTCCCCAAATTTTATAGTATAAAATTATTTTACCCTAAAAATCGCCAAAATTTTATATATAATAATATAAAATAATTAGAAACCTAAATATTTTTACAAAACTGTCATCAAAACTTTTACAATTTACATATTGGGGACTAGTAATATTCGCCAAGCTTTCTAAACTTTAAGATAAACTTCCATCCTTAAAATTTTCCCTGCTTACTATCATACTTTAGGCAGTGATGTATAGTGCCACAAAGATACCTCAATATGTGTTTGGCAGTTATCTAGTGATCATGACGAGGCTCCAACTGAAACTCACTACGAATGTTTATTGCAAAACATATATCTAGCCTAGTGTTTACCAGATACATTAGAGAGCCCACCAACTGACGATGGGAGGTAGGATCCATGAGACTTGAGTCAGAATCTCGCAGCTTCTTGAGATTGGTGATCATAGGAGTAGCCATGGGCTTGGAGTCCATCATCCCGAATTTCTGCAATAATTTGATGATGTACTTTCCTTGCCCCAAATATATCTCCCTAGGTTTCTGCCATACTTCTATACCAAGGTAGTAGTGCATTAGTCCTAGACCCTTCATCTCAAATTCAGCTGCCAACATATTCTTGCATTCTTGAATTCTTTGCTCCACACCATTGATGAATAGATCATCCACATATAATAGAATAATAACAGCCTCATTATTCACAACCTTAACGTAGAGATTTGGATCAGCAGTACTCTTCATGAACCCGATTCTTAGGAAATATGCATCCATTCTTGCATACCATGCCCTAGGTGCTTGCTTCAAGCCATATAGGACCTTCTTGAGACTACAAACACGAGTGTCCATGCTATTTACATCAAACCCTCTGGGTTGTTCGATGTATACTTCCTCATCAATGGTCCCATTCAGAAATGCGGTCTTCACATCCATTTGATGGATATTCCAACCCATTGTAGCAGCCAATGAAACCAAAGATCTAATGGCAGTATACCTTTGTACTTGTCTATGCTTCCATCAACAGCGTGTTTGATCTTGTAGATCAATTTAGATGTTGTTAAAATTGGCAACTAGGGCCAAACTCCATTTTGGACAACTCATATGATGGAGATGATATTTTTGTTGGATTCCTCTTTCGGAGAGGTGTAAGATTAATCTAAAGATCATCTTGTTTGGATGAGCAGAAGTTGGATTTTGAATTTATTTTCTCACACGTGCAAATTATCAAGGTCGGCCAGAAATGTAATGTAGGCTCATAAGCCCCAATAGATGTGTCTCCACCCCTCATTGAAGGATATAAATAGGAGAGAGACATTTCTCATTTGGACATCATCTCTCTCTCCCTCATTGGTTCGTACAGCATCAAAGGAGCCTCTCTCTCTCCTCGCCCGTGTGAAAGGAAGAACAAAAAATTTCGAATTGTTTTTAGGCTTGCAGCAGAGCGTTGACCAAGGATCAACCCTCCATGTTTGACTTCGATTTTGGGCAAAACTTCGATCTCTTTAGGCCGCACTCATTAGCATGCAAACCAAGAAAATTCTAGGTAGTTTGACCCAAGGTTGCGGGGAAGCTTCTCCCCCCCCCCCGGGATCCCGCTCCCAAAACGCGCTCAGTTCAGGAGCTCATTGGGAGCATTCGGGAGCACGATCCCGAAAACGCTTCCTGAGGGGAGCATTTTCGGGAGCGCGCTTCCGTGCCTGAAAAAATGCTCCCTGCCTTTTTGGGAGCGTTTCAAGGAGCACTCGGGAGCGACTGCTCCCTTAGCGCTTCCCCCATTAAAAAAACGGTTCGGGAGTGTTTTTTTAATGCAGGAAGCGGTCAAGGAGCGTTCGCTCCCGAACGCTCCCTGACGCGTAAAAAAAATTTGGACATCAAAAATCGATTTTTTTTTAGAGGGAGGGAGGGGGGTTGGGTAAATAAAAGCCCACCCTCCTTATTTAGATTTTATTGTTTTAGTTTGAGAGTGAGAGCAAGAGGAGCAAGAGCTTGAGAGTTAGAGAGGGATTTGGAGAGAAGGAGAGCTTGAGAGTTGGAGAGCGATTTGGAGAGAAGGAGAGCTTGAGAGTTTGGGGTGCGGAAGTGCCAAGGAGAGAGCAAGTTTGCAAGAGGAGGACTGCAAGAAAGAGGTAGGTCTTCTAATCTAGTTTTTTATTTTCTAGGAATTGTTTTTAAGTTGTTCAAAAATGAAAACTTGAGTTTTTTTTCTCAATGTTGCATTCTAGTGTGTTGAAAAGTGAAAAATTGCATTGTTTTTTTTCTATGTTGCATTTCCTATTCCCATTTGGCATTCCTTCATTTTTTTTGCAGGCTAGAAACTTGAAACTTGAAACATCATGGCTATATGGCTAGGGATTTTCTTCATGTTGGTTCCTTTCTTTGTAATAATGGTGTTGGAGAGTAGAAGAAAGAGGCCCATTAGAGAAGAGGAGGATGAAGAAGTGGGTTATAGTGGATTTGATGAAAATCTTGAAGAAGAGGAGGAGTGTGCTGGGGAGGAAGGGGAGAGTGGAGAACATGAGACCACAGATACCCCAACTAAACAAGACCAAAGTCAAACACCTTTGTGGAAATATGTTCAAAGACAGGGAGGGAAAGGTGGTGGAACCACTAAATTTCTTTGCCCCCATTGCAATAAAGAATACACAAGTTCATACACCCGTGCCAGAAAGCACCTTTGTGGGAAAATGCCAGGGGATGGAGACAAAAATCTAGGAATCAAAATTTGTGTAAGTGTGCCAGCAACACAGAGAGAGAAATATAGAAAGGAAGAGGAGGTTGCCCTACAAAGATCTAAAAGATCTAGGGGTTTCATTGATTCTTATACACCATCAGGTCCATCACATCATGGACAAAGAAGTCCATCAACTTCCACCCATGGCAGTGGATATGGAGGCACACCTGGACCAAACATGTCCTTAAGGCGTAGAACCATCCGATTTCCTTGACGAAGGGTGTAGGAATGATGTGGATTCAAAAAAAAATCGGTTTCTCTATGCATGTGTGGTGCCATTCAATGTTCTTCGCTCACCTTATTGGCATGAAATGGTTTCTGCCATTAATGATGCCCCCAAAGGATACAGGAGCCCTGGGTATGACAAGGCCAGAACCGTGGGACTTGATCATGAAAAAGCTAAAATAAGTAATTCTTTGAATAGAATGACAAGTTCTTGGAATGAGCATGGGGTGTCCATTGTATCTGATGGATGGACCAATGTAAAAGGAAAGCCATTGATAAGTGTTTTGGCTGTGTTTGTTAGTGGTGCAATATTCCTTTTAGCATATGATTATTCAGACAAATTCAAGACCGGCATTAACATTGTAGAACCATTACGTGAAACAGTTTAAAGTATTGGGCCATACAATGTCGTCCAAGTCGTCGCTGATAATGTTGCTAATTGTAAGGCAGTGGGAGCAATTATTGAGGATAAATACCCCAACATATTTTGGTCTGGGTGTTTGGTTCACACAATGAACCTTTTGATGCATGATATAATTAAAAACAAACAACCTCAATACAAATGGCTTGGTGATTTGTACAAGAGAGGTAAAAAAATAATAAAATTTATTACAAATCATAGCAATACCCATGGGCTTTTCCGTACTCACTCAAAATTGGAGTTGTTGAAGATAGCAAAGACTAGATTTGCTAGCTATTACCTCACCTTCAGGCGCCTTTTGAAGGTAAGAGAGTCATTGGCAGCCATGGTATCAAGTCCACAATGGCAGGTATTAAAGGACAAGGCAACAACAATAGTTGACAGGCAAGGTTTTGAACAGGTGGAGGAGACCGCCCTTGATCCTTTGTTTTGGGCACGTGTGAGGGAAATTTTGAATTTCACCAAGCCCATTTATCACATGATTCGTTTTTCAGATACAGATAAACCAGTGATTGGGGAGGTTTATGAGCAGATGGACAGCATGTTGGGGCAAATAAAAGATATTGTTAAGGAAAATGATCCCAACTTGTATGCAATGATTTACAACTGTGTGTGTGCACGGTGGAATAAACTCAATGTTCCACTACATGCCTTGGCATATATCCTTATGCCAAAATACTACTCTCCATCTTGGTTGGGCCAACCTGCACCTGGAGGTGGGGTTAGGATCAAACCTCACACAAATCCAGAGGTACAACGGGGATACATGAAGGCATTAGACAAGTTGGTCCCCGACATGGAGGAGTGTGTTGCATTGCGCCTTGAATTAGGCAGATACCTCAGTTGCACTGGTAACTTTGTTCTTTCCATGCAATGGAAGACAAAGACAAATTTGATGCTCTCACATGGTGGGAAGCATATGGCGCCATGGGATTTTTGCCAAAGTTGGCAAAAAATGTTCTCTCACAAGTTGTGAATACTTCTTCTGCAGAGAGGTGTTAGAGCACCTACAGCTTTATACATAATGTGAGAAAAAACAAGCTGAATGAAAACCGAGCTGAAAGCTTGGTTTATGTGCATTACAACTTGAGGTTGTTGAGTCATTACTGTGATCGGGCATATGAGGATAAATCATATAAAGTTTAGAACAACAACCCAGAGGATGATAATTTGGAGGACGGCACTGTACATATGGAAGAACCAGAAGCAGAACTTTTGAGGGATGATGATGTAGATGAAGCATCAACAACCATGCCACCGCCACACACAGGGCCAGTCCCACCATCCAGTAGCAGTGCGAGTGCCAGTGCCAGTGCTCGATATCCAACTATTGTTCCTTTGCAGATTCAGCCTCCACCTACATCCTCACTTTGCCCTCCGCCTTCTAGTCGTGGTTGTGGTCGTGGTACTCCTGAGAGTACTAGAAGACCACCATTGCCTCGTGGTTCTCACAAATTAGACATTTCTCGTGGGCGTGGCAAGGGGCCAGCCAATAGATAAAATAGATTTGTTGTTTACTAGTATTTTCTATTTTCTAGTAGTTTTATCTTTTATAGCTGTTGAACAGTTGAAACTTGACTCTTTCATATTTAAAGACAATTTAAATTTAAAGTTTGAATTTGAAAGGTGAAACTTTGAAGTTGGCATTTATAAGTTTATAAGTCATTATGAATTATGAATATGATGCTTCATGAAAGTTATATGGTGATCAATGAATCAATGATGATAAATGTTATATATTGAATTTTGAAATCAATGAATCAATGATGATAAATGTTATATATTGAAATTTGAAATCAATGAATCAATGATGATAAATGTTAAGATTGATGATGATTCGTGGGACTCAAGAATCAATATGTTGTATGTTTCCAACTTGTGGGCGTGGTTGATGAAGATTATAACTTCTAGATGATTGATGTTATATGGTTCAATCTATGTTTTTATGTTTTTTATGTCTAATTCATCATTCTACATGCTTTTGTTGACAGTTATGCATCAAAATATAAAAATATATATATTTTAAAAAAAACGCTCCAGACCGGGAGCTTTTGAAAATGGCGCTCCCGCTCCCGCTCCCAAGTAACCGCAGCATTTGACCGCAGAGTTGACCTTTCAGATGACTGAGTTTGACTATGTTTTTCGGATCTGTTTTGGGCTGATTTGAATCACTGTTGGAGGCCGCATTGACTAAGGTTCATCAAGCTCATTTTGTGAAGTCAACTTGCTCATTTGACCAACGTTGACTTTCTGGTTAGGGAATCCTGTTGACTGTTGTTTGACTGATGTTTTGGGCAAATGAATTTTGCATATTGTACTCTCTCTCTCTGCTGAACTTTTGAAGAATAATAAGAAGATTTGATCAAAGGGTTCTCCCCACATTGGGGTTTTTCCCTGGCATTCGCCAAATATTGTGTCCTCTTGTCGTGGCTTGTTTTATGTTTATTGTTCATGTTCTATCAACATTTATTGTCAATGATAATGTGATTGCAAATGTAGAAATTGATATTGGGCTAATAAGAAAAGATTGAAGTAAATTGCTCTAAGCATAGAACATACCATTGTTATCTAAAAATTAACATGGTATCAGAGCTCTGGTGAAGACAAAGCCTAAGCAAGAGTGAGAAGAGAAATCACCGAAATCTGTTGTACAAGGACAAGGGTCAATGGCTTCCTCATCATACTTCAAATCTGATAACAAGCTCAATGATAAGTTTGATTATCATGCTTGGAAAATGTCCTTGGATTTGACTTTGGAGGAACAAGAAGTTATGGACTATGTGCGGGGAAAGATTATTGAGCCTCCTTCTAATGCACCGACTGCCACTAAGACAAAGTACAAGAAAGGAGAAGTCAAAGCGAAGAAGATCATCAAGGATTCTATTCACAAGCATTTGGTTGCTTATATCTCCGAGCTGGGCACATCTAAGGAGATGTATGACAGGTTGGTTGGCATGTTCAAGGCTAGCAATGCAAACCAAGTTCTCTTTCTGCAGAACAAGCTGAAAGACATCAAGATGGATAAGGGAGAATCCATCCAATCCTACTTTATGAGGATCACCGAAATCAAAAATGATTTCTTATCTATTGGAGAGACCATAGCTGACAGAGAGCTCACTCTTATTGCTCTTGGAGGTCTTCCCCGGGCGTGGTATGTATTCAATACCACTATTCCCCACAATAACACGATTCCTTATTTTGATGAATTGTTGATGAGATGACTCAAGATGAGACAAGGATGATAGAAAGAGACAATCCCTCAAATGGAAATGAACCAGTTGCTTTCTCCGCTCATGCAAAGAAGAAGAATAATGATGGTCCAAGAAATCAAGGCCAAGGAAGATCGAGATTCAAAGGAAGGGTAGATGTTACAATTGTAATAGGTTTCGCCACTATGCTAGAGAGTGTTCCAATAAAAGGGACTCACCCCGAGATGATGACTACAACAACAACAACAATTTCAAGGGAAATGCAAATCAAAGGAACAATAGGTTCAACAACAAAGGAAAGAGAAAGGCTCTCGCTACTCAAAATGGAAATGGAAATGGTCAACCTTTCAAGAGGTCAAGAAATTCCAAGTATGATGAATCTAATATTGTAGATAACAAGCAAAAAGAATTTCTTCTGATATCTGCCCTCTCCGCTACATCTCCTCCCAACACGCTGGATAATTGGTTAATTGATAGTGGTGCCTCAAGGCACTTCATTGGTTACAAAGAAGCCCTCTCACATTTGATTGAAAGGGAAACAAATTTGGAAATTATACTTGGAGACAATGCCACCTATCCTCTGAAAGGGCCAGGGACTGTGACTCTTCATCTAAATCAATGTCAAATCCTTCATCTACAAGATGTGTTATATGCACCGGACTTGAAGAAGAATTTGGTGTCTATCTCGGCAATGGAAGATAAGGATTCAAGGTGGCATTCAATGAAGGAAAGGTACGTATTTGGAAGAGGAATTTCAAAGAAGCATTCACTCTTGGTTTCAGGGTTGATATGCTTTATCATGTTGGAGGAAGTCTGTTGGGAGCCATGCCATGCAACACTACTCTTCAATCCAAATTATGGCACGAGAGGCTTACCCACCTTCATTATAAAGCTCTTCCTGAAGCAAGCAAGATGGTCACAAGTATGCCCGACTTCAAACTTGATCATGAAGGTGTCTGTCAGGGTTGTGCCAAAGGGAAACATACAAGGGGACCATTCCCCTCAAGTGAAAGCAAGACTACTGACATACTTCAATTGATTCATTCCAATTTATCTGGTATGTTGCCCGTCACATCCTTGGAAGGATATTTGTATTATGCTATTTTTGTGGATGACTTCTCTCGCAAAACTTGGATTTACTTCTTGAAGAAGAAGGACGAAATATTCAAATGGTTTCGCTCCTTCAAGGCCTTGGTTGAAAATCAAACGGGGAAGAAGATCAAAATATTGAGGACCGATAATGGAACCGAGTATGAGTCAAATAAGTTCAATGAATATTGTAGGGAAGTTGGCATTAAGAGGGAGACCACTACAACTTATACTCTCGAACAAAATGGAGTTGCCGAAAGGAAGAACCGAACCATCATTGAAGCTATTTGTGCCATGCTTCATGACCAAGGCCTACAAAAGTTCCTATGGGGAGAATTCGCCAACACTATCGTGTATGTTCAAAATAGATGCCCACATCAAGCTTTGAACTCCAAAACTCTCAAAGAAATCTTCACTAGTAAGAACACTGATGTTTCTCATTTTAAAAATTTTGGAAGTCTCGTATATTTTCATGTGCCGAAAGAAAAGAGAAGCAAGTTGGATGCTTTTGGAAAGAAGGGAACATCTTTGGGCTACAGTGAAACTTCAAAGGCATATATAATCTATGTGCCTGGTCAAGGGGAAGTGGAGATAAGTCATGATGTCACCTTCGATGAAAATGTTGCCCTTGGGAATGTTAGAGATCTTCCTATCTCAAAGGAAGACAAAGATGAAGATGCAAGAATGCAGGAAGAACTGAAGGATGAACAAATGCCTGATGTTGAAGGTCTGATGGATCCTATAGATCCAACCCCTAGTGAGACCACTTCTTCAAAGAGAAGATCCTCATGGCTTAGAGATACTCTCGAAGATGTCAAGAGACATATTGCACCAAGGGGAACATTCCGTGAAAGTAAGAAGCCAAACAAGTACCAAGGGTACTTAGTAGCCATGAGTACGATTGTCCAATCTGAGCCTAGAACATTTGAAGAAGTCGTGAAGCACCAAGTTTGGAAGGATGCAATGAACAAAGAGTATGAGTCGATCATGAAGAATGATGTCTGGGATGTGATCCTTAGGCCAAAGGACAAGTTTGTTGTCACCTCGAAATGGCTCTACAAAATCAAACATGGAGCCGATGGAAATGCTGAAAAGGTCAAGGCCAGATTTGTTGCCCGAGGCTTATCGCAGAAGGAAGGTATAGACTATGATGAAATATTTGCACCTATTGCCCAATATACCACCATCCGTTCGATTATTGCCCTTGCTGCCTCACAGGGATGGAGTCTACATCAGAGGGATGTTAAGAATGCCTTCTTGCATGGTTCACTTAAAGAAGAAGTCTATGTCGAACAACCTTCGGGGTTCAAAGTTCGAGATCGAGATACACATGTATGCAGGTTGGAGAAAGCCCTCTATGGGTTGAAGCAAGCCCCCAGGGCTTGGTATGAGAGGATCGATAGCTACTTGATGAAGTTGGACTTTACTCGAAGTGAAGTTGAATCAAACTTTTACTTAAGGTTGATAATGAAAATCCTCTCATTTTGGTACTCTATGTGGACGATCTCTTCCAAACAGGTGCAGACCCTCTCATTCATCAATGTAAGAGGGAGTTGGCTTTTGAATTCGAGATGAAGGACCTACGACTGATACACTACTTCCTAGGCCTGGAGGTCTGCCAAAAACCAAGTAAGATTTTCCTTTCTCAAGGAAAATATATTGTGAAGTTGCTGGAAAGATTTGGGATGGTGGACTACAAGTCCATGGCTACTCCAATGGAACTCAACTTTAAGAAACTATGTGGAAGTGTTGTTGGGCCCGATATGGCAAATCCTACTGAGTATCGTCAACTCATGGGAGCCCTAATGTTCTTAGTGAGCTCCAGTCCAAACATATGTTTTGCAGTGAACATGTTGAGTCAATATATGGTCGAGCCTCATCACATAAACTGGATTGCTACCTAGAATCTCTTGAGATATCTTTGGGGCACGATCAACCATGGATTGAGATACATTGTCGGGACTTTCAGGCTCCATGGATATATTGATGCTGACTGGGCTGGCAGTGTGGTGGATCGTAAGAGCACATCTGGATGTTGCTTGACTCTAGGTTCTGCTTCGATCTCTTGGATGAGCAGGAAGCAAAAATTGGTTGCTTTGAACACCACTGAGGTCTAACACATTGCAGCAAGTATGGCCTGTTGTGAAGTTGTTTTGTTGAGGAAGCTCTTTAGTGAGTTGTTTGGGCATGTGCCGGATACCACCGTGATCTATTGCGACAACCAAAGTGGGATTCATCTTTCAAAGAATCTTGTGTTCCACGACCGCTCCAAGCATATTGATATCATGTACCACTTTATCCGGGATATGGTACAGAGAGGCGCCGTAAGGCTCCATCACATCGCAACTGATGAGCAAGTCGCAGATATTCTCACGAAGCTCATGGGGAAGGTCAAATTCTTAACCTTCCGTGAGAAACTTGGAGTCGTGGACAGACCCTCCTATGAGGGTCCCGCTTGAGTTGGACTTTTAGCTTTGGGAGCTCCGGGGGGCTTAGGGTAGCTTCTTGGAGCTATAAACAACCATAGAGTGAGGTTCTCCTTTCCTTATGGGTGTGATATTCCCCACCATTATGACATTGAGTTGGTTCATCCTCTCTTGAACTATGCCCAACATACATCCTACCTATGTAGTCCGGGACTCATGGGAAGTACCTCTCATCTGGCCAATGAGTTGGGAAATGAGGATAGAGACCATAGCACTACCGATGGACACATCACGTACTGTCGTACTCTCTATGCTAGGATGGGTTGTGTCCAACAACTTGATCTAGGATCAAGTCTGGATGAGGATTTTACCTCTAAACTAACTTCGGGTTAGTGGAGAGTGGCAAGGTCTTCATTATTTCTTCATGGTTTAGCAGAGCAGAGTACAGGGATGACAGGATGACACAAGATGACAGGATGGTTCAAGATGGTACAGGATGACAGGATTGCACAGGTTGACAGATGGATTGACGAGTGGAGTTCTCCCTAGTTGAGAGGGAGTGTTAAGATTGGCAACTAGGGCCAAACTCCACTTTGGAAAACTCATATGATGGAGATGATACTTTTGTTGGATTCCTCTTTCCGAGAGGTGCAAGATTAATTTAAAGATCATCTTGTTTGGATGAGCAGAAGTTGGATTTTTAGTTTATTTTCTCACACATGCAAATTGTCAAGGTCGCCCATAAATGTAATGTAGGAACATAAGCCCCCATAGATGTGTCTCCAGCCCTCATTGAAGGATATAAAAGGAGAGAGACATTCCTCATTTGGACATCATCTCTCTCTCCCTCATTGGTTCGTACAACATCAAAGGAGCCTTTCTCTCTCCTCGCATTTGTGAAAGGAAGGACATAAAATTTTGGACTGTTTTTAGGGCTACAGCATAGCGTTGACCAAGGGTCAACCCTCCACATTTGACTTCGATTTTTGGGCAGGACTTCGATCTCTTTAGGCCGCACTCATTGGAACGCAAACCAAAAAATTCTGGGCAGTTTGACCACTGTATCAACCGTAGTGTTGACCGCGACATTTCGCTGCAGAGTTGACTAAGTTGGACTGTGTTTTTTGGATATGTTTTGGGCTTATTTGAATCATTGTTGGAGGCTGCATTGACTAAGGTTGACCGAGCTCATTTGGTGAAGTCAACTTGATGATTTGACCAGCGTTGACTTTGTGGTTAGGGCATCCTATTGACTGATGTTTCACTGAAGTTTTGGGCAAGTGAATTTTGTATATTGTACTCTCTCTCTGATGAACTTTTTAAGAATAATAAGAAGATTTGATCAAAGGGTTTTCCCCACATTGGGGTTTTTCCCTGGCATCTGCCAAATATCGTGTCCTCTTGTCTTGGCTTGTTTTATGTTTATTGTTTATGTTCTATCAGCATTTACTGCCAATGATAATGTGATTACAAATCTGGAAATTGATATTGGGCTAATAAGAAAAGATTGAAGTAAATTGCTCTAAGCATAGAACATACCATCATTATCTAAAAATTAACATATGTGACAACCGACTTGTCACTAGGTCTAGGAACAATTTCCCAAACCCCATTCTTCTTAATGGATTGATATTCTTCCTGCATCACCTTCTTCCAAACATCCTGGTGAGCAACTTCTTCGAATGTAGATGGTTCAACTTCAATTAACTTCATCATATATGCAGCATATCCAGAATATCTCTTTGATCTTTTGCTTTCACTAAATGTTCCTTTCGCAGCTTCATGTCCCTAAGCATCTTCCAAACTAGCTTTTAACCAATTTGGCCTTTTCCTTGTGGTTGGGATGATCACAGGTTGAATAGGCTCACTTGGTCCTTCTTCTTCTTGATTTGTAATAGGGCTTTCGTGGTGTGCTTCTTCTTCTTCAAATATTGGAGTTTCTTCGTCATCAGAATCAATAGGGATATCCTTTGATTTCTTGTAGGCTTGATTTTCATCGAATATGACATCCCTGCTTACTTCAATATGTCTTCCTTCCTTGATGTAGATTCTATATGCTTCTGAGGAGAGACTATATCCAACGAAGATCCCCTTGATGCTTGTAGAACCCAATTTCTTTCGCTTGTCCTTTGGAACATGGATGTAAGTAGGGCTTCCAAAGATTCGGAGGTGATCCACACTCGACTTCTTCCCTATGAATACTTCTTCGGGAGTTATATTCTTAAGACTTTTATGAGGACTTCTATTTTGAATGTATATGTTTATCATTGCTACCTCTCCCCATAGAATTTTGGTAGGTCTTGATCAAGGAACATTGTTCGAACACCATCTTCAATTGACCTATTCTTTCTTTCAGCAACTCCATTTTGTTCGATATAGTAGGGAACAATGAGCTCCCTGTTTATTCCTGCTTCCTTACAATATGCAATCAATTCTTTAGAAGTGTATTCCCCACCATTGTCGGATCTTAGAGTCTTTATCTTTCTTTCGGTTAGGGTTTCCACTTCAGATCTAAACTCCTTGAACTTCTCAAATACTTCATTTTTTGTCTTGAGAAGGTAGAGACATGTCTTTCTAGAATGATCATCTATAAATGTTACATGGTAGAGATGACCTCCAAATGATTTGTCAGACATGGGCACACACACATCAAAGTGAATGACGTTTAATATTTCTTTAGACCTAGTTTCACTATTTGGAAATGGTTTTCTTCTATGTTTTCCCAAAGAGCATCCCTTGCACATACCTTCATGATCTTCCTCTATATTGGGGATGCCATGAACAAAATGATTAATTGGAGGGATAACCTTATAATGTAGATGACCATACCTCCTATGCCATAACTCAATGGGACTGATTTCCATATGAACCAAAGCTTGAGGAGGTGGTGTAATGACTCTACATAATCTTCCTTCACGAACTCCAATAACCCTAGCTTTATCAATACTAGAGTCTTTGCCCCAAACCAATACTTTTCCATCAACAAAAGCAACTCTATCCCCTTTATCTTCTAAACAAGAAATAGAAAGCAAATTCTTTTTCAAACTTGGAACATATAGTATATTGTTGAGATGGAGCTTCGATCCATTTTCCAGCTTCAACGATGCTGATCCCAGGCCTCTAACGGCATAGCTTTTGTTGTCACCCAATTCCATTGCATGAGAATATGGCTTCTTTGATAGTGTATTTAGTTGTTTACTTTCTCCTTTCATGTGCCTTGATGCTCCACTATCAATGATACATGCATTTTCATCACTAAGAGAACCTGTAAGAGCAGCCAAGAACCCTTGACTTTTGACCTTGTTGAATAAGTAGTGGATGACTTTCTTTATCCAGCTTCCAGCAGTGTTGATACCCATTCTCATATAGCTTATCAAAGAGAAAGAATCCATGTCCATTCCTTTTGAGCCAACAAAGTGATCTTCAACCTTTCCTGACCTTAGCTCTGATACCATGTTGAGAAATAAATGCAAGTAGATTAGGGTTTGATTCCTCTTTCTTGATAATTACTTGTGTATTATATTGGCTTCTTTAACTTCTTTATTAGAATATCTTTCATCAAGCAATTACCAAATTATGTGTGTATGGAGATCACAAAAACACAAGACACAAGATGTAGGCACTATGTCAAGGCAAACCCCTCTCCTGTGGAAAACCCAGTCAAAATTCTCTTCCTTCAATAGTTTTCTTTGAGACTCTTCACCCTAGACATAGACCAAACCTTTCCTCCACACCAAGTCAGCCTTTCCAAATCTTCGACCCTATAGCAACAGCAACTTGACCCCAACAACTTCGACTATGCATCAACTTGACTCCAACAACTTTGACTATGCAGCAACATACGACATCATGTAGTAACTGGCAACAGCAACACAAAAAGACTTCGATCTCCCAAACTAGGGCACGAGAGAGAGAGAGAGAGAGAGAGTAGCCCCAAAACTTTGATTTTCTTCTTTTCCTTGACTTTGACCTAACTCGCACTCCTTTTAGCTTCCTTGACCCACTTCGCACAGTTTCAAGCTTCCTTAGAGGTATCGAAATTTCTTGAGATGAGATGCTCCAAATGAATTCGATCTCCTTCTATTTATAGGCTCCAGGTGAGGTTGAATTGGTATCCTTTAGGCCGACTTGGTGTGGATGTGACATAATTCATATTCGACTCAATAATAAACATTTTTACATTATTGAAAAGCCCAAGAAGGATCTCTTTAAATGTAGAATGACTCTATTGACGCAATATTAATCCTAGGATTCCACAATGGAGACTTTGACTAATATAATGATGACCCAAACATGAAACCCATGATTTAATAAGTCATTGTTACAATAATACAAAAGAAAAATCTTAATTCTTTTGACAAGTACATTACATAATGACTCAAATACATTTTATGAAGACCGAACCTTGTTACATTCGTCAACACTAAAATCACCAAATTAAGAGGGTTCTTAGGGTTCACTCAATACTATTGAAGGTTTATTCAAAACTATGTTCATGTAATCGCACCTTTAACAAACCTTCTAAAGAGAAATTCATTCCAATGGGATGATAAGGCAGAAAAGTGTTTCGAAGCTTTAAAGGAAATTATTTCCAATGCACCTGTATTAGCAACTCCAGACTTTTCAAGGCCCTTTGCAATTGAATGTGACGCTTCAGGTTTTGGAGTAGGAGCAGTGTTAATGCAAGATGGCCATCCAATAGAATTTGAAAGCAGGAAGCTCAATAAAAGGGAATGTATAAACTCTACATAGAATAAAGAGATGCTCGCCATTATGCATGCGCTAGTACATTATGCATGCACTAGCCAAGTGGAGACAATAAGACCATAATAGTCTCCAGCGCCTCCTATAGAAAAAAACACTTTCTACAAAACAGAAAAAATGTATCGAAAAAATTGTTGCCTTTGATGTGGAAATATTACATAGGAAAGGGAAAGACAACATAGAAGTAGATGCCATGTCCATAAAAGATGAAGAGTCATCATTACTTGCAATGTCAGTTGTAGTCCTAGAACGGCTAAACGAAATTCGAAGTGAGTATGCAAAAGAAGATCCTAAAACATGTGCTATAATCAATAATTCTGCTCAGAATTCAAAATTTGAATGAAAAAACGAAATCCTTTGGTGTAAGGGAAGAATTTACCCCAAATTCCAAATTGACATCCAAAATTCTCGAGTCCCATGATTCATTGTCAGCATGACATGTACGTTTCTTTAAAACCTATTATAATGCACACCAATCATTTTTCTGGAAAGGAATGAATAATGATATTCAAAAATATGTAGCAAAGTGTAATCAATGCCAGAGAAATAAAAATGAGAACATTAAGACCCTCAGACTACTCCATCCCTTAAATATTCCCACCAAAAGTGGGAATAAATATCGATGAACTTTATTGAAGAACTACCTGTGTTAGATCGAAAAGACAAAATCCTCGTTGTAGTCAATAGACTCACCAAGTATACACACTTCATAGGAATGAAGAAAATTGACTCAGCAAAACAAAACACTGAGATATTTTGCAAGAATGTCTACAAACTACATGGGTTTCCCAAGGTCATTGTTAGCGATAGAGACGCCAAATTTAAGGGGAATTTCTAGAAATAATTTTTCACACATATCAGAACATATCTCAACATGAGCTCAACATACCATCCTCAATCATATGGTCAAACAGAAGTTGTCAATAAATGTTTCGAAGCTTACCTTTGTTGTTATGAAACAGACAAACAAAATAAGTGGGTTCAATGGTTACACTTTGCCAAATGGTGGTACAATTCCACTTATCACACTCAGCGAAAATGACTCCATTTCAAGCTTTGTACAGTTATGAGCCTCCTAAATGGAAGGGCCTTGCCATTATCGAGACAACTTCCAACAATTAAAGATCGATTAGAAGAAACCCAAAAAGTATTCCAAGCACTAAAGGAAAATCTAAATATTGCAAGAAATAGTATGACACAGCAAGTTGACCAAAACAGGATAAATAGAAAAGGTTGGAGAATGGGTATTTGTTAAACTTCATCCCTACAAGCAATTGTCCTTAAAACAGAAGGGAAAAAACAAATTGGCACCAAATTTCTATTGACTGTACCATATTAACAAAAAGATCAGCCAAGTGGCATACAACTTAAGCCTTCCTGATAAAAGTGATGTTCACAATGTCTTCCATGTATCATACCTTTAAAAAGCATTGGGAAAACACTAAGCACCACAAACAACATTTCTGACATTATATGACGAAGGGAAGTTCATTTCAGAATCAAAATGAACCATCACCACCAAGGAAAAGAAGTTGCGATCACAAGTAATCAGAGAATATATGATTAAGTGGAAGAACCTACCAAAAGAATAAGCATCTTGGGAGAACGAACCTTTCCGTCAACAACACCCTTTTGAGAGGAAGGCAATGTTATGTATAAAATTAACATGTAATAATGTTTAATTTAGGAAGGGGCATGATCAAAAGATCATGCCCCCTCATGTAAAGGCACCAATCGCCATTGTAATCATCAGACCATTTCTCTAATAATAATATATATATAGCATCTATTAATTTGCATAATTAAGTATTTGTGCTCCAGTGGCTTGTCGCTTTGCTTGTCCTCCAACCAAACTCTATACATGTTTGGATTGTTGACCTATGACCATGCGTCCACTAGCTACCGTTAGCGCTTTCCTCCCTACCACCAACAACCTTGGCCCTATTGTGCATCTACCTTCCGTAGCCTCGAAACCCTATCAACCGCCTCTAATCCACTCTCCTCCCACGTGTGTATTCTATCACGATTGGTTGGCAGTCAGGCGACTATTGACTACCAACTATCGAGCCCCTTTCTTGCTACGTCTGGTCTTTTGCAGCCATGACCAATTTTTTTAAAATCAGTTGAATCAATTCAGATTCGGCCGAGCCGACCGCGCCGGACCCCCACCCAGGCCGATTCAGTGACAACCCAGTCGGCTCAGCCGAGCCAGTCAAACCCGAGTCGCGATGTCAAAAAGGAGGGAAACCGAACCTCAAATTGGTTTGTTATTTGGTTTTAGGTTTTTCTCATGTCCATCTACCCAACCCCTCACATATCCTCACATCTATCTCATTGCATTTGAGTGAGCATTTGTGAGGAATTTGTGAAGAGTTGAGGAGTTGGTTTTTGGAGCAGCAGTGAGGAGTCTCTTGGGCAATCATTGGAGCAGCAATGAGGAGCTTCTTAGGCAGTCATTGGAGCAGCATTAAGAAGTTGGTTTGTTGGAGAAACATTGAGGAAGCTAGAGCCTAGAGGTTTTTTTTTTTCACTTCTCAAATCTGCCTTTGTTTTCTTCTTTTTTTTGCAAATCTGGAAATTGAAAAGAGTAACTTTTTGTAAAAGAAATGAACATTAATTTTTTTTTTTCCAAGTTCAAAATGGCTCCTAGAATGAAAGATGTTGCTTGGGCATATGCTGAGATGATTGATAATCAAATGCATTGCAAATCTTGTCATAGAAAAATTAAGGGAGGTGGAGGGAGCATTCATAGGCTAAAACAACACTTGGTTGGTCTTAGAGGCAAAATTGCTCCATGTGCAGCACCAACAGAACAAATTGGGGAAATTAAGGAGGAGTTGGTAGAAAAATTTGAGAAGTTTGAGGAAGAAAAGGCTAGGCAAAAAGAAATAGAGGTTGAAATTGGGAGGAAGAGGAGTATAAAACACATGATGGTTGCCAACCCCAATTTTGATTATGAGGGCTCTTCATCTATCCCTTGCACTGATGCATCCAACCCCTTTCGCTATGCTCCTCCCTCTTTAGAGTCTATTCAAGAAAAGGATAAGGGTAAAATTAAAAATAAGGGTGATATCAAAAGTTATTTCACACCCTCCTCTCCCTCTGATAGTGCGCATGGTCCAAATCTAATAGAGGTCAAATGCAGCATACAAGGATAAAGTGGCTAAGTATGGGCCCATTTGGGAAATCATTGATCAAAGATGGAACAATCAACTCCATCGCCCTACACATGCAGCTGAGTTTTTTTTGAACCCAAGGTATCATTATAAAGCTTTGGAGGCAAAAGCTTTGACTTAGAAGGTTAGAGATGGATTGATTGAGTGCCTTGAACGCATGGTCCCTAAGGAGTGTGCCCAACTGGAGATAAACCGACAAATCACTTGTTTCAGCAGAGCCACAGGTACCTTTGGCAAGAACCTAGCAAGGATTGCAAGGGAAGCAGATAAGCCAAGTAAACAAGCAATTTCAATTTTCAAATTCTTAATTTGTTAAATTGTTTATAATTTGAAAGTAGGATATAATTTGTTGAGCTAACTCATTACACAACTATGTTTTTTGCAGCACAATGGTGGGAGGAATTTGTTAGCCATTTTCCTCAATTGAAGAAGTTTGCAATCCGTATATTGAGTCAAACTTGTAGTGCTTTTGGGTGTGAGCGTAATTGGTCCGTCTTTGAGAGGATTCACACTAAGAAGAGAAACCGTTTGGAACAAAAACAGTTAAATGATCTAGTCTATGTCCAATACAACCTCCAACTAAGACACAACCAATTGTTGAACAAAAGCCCTGATACAAATCCCATTGTGTTGGAAGATATTGATCCAACATCAGATTGGGTAGTGGAGAGTCATCCAACAAAGTTGATTCCGATGAGGATATTGGTCTTGATTTGGATTTATAGATGGAGGCAGTAGTTGAACATAATGTTCAGTTAAATGCAGATCCACTAGTACCAAGCCCAACCCCAGTTCCTCCAGTTGTAGGAACTTCCTCTACTCAGCCACAACGCAAGTGCATAGCTCGTCTATCTCAGCGTGCTACCCTCCTCTGATATGGAAATTTCTCTTACCTATCCCAGCAATCTAGCTACCAAGTACCCTAAGGCATATGTAGATAAGTATACAAGTATAGAGCAAGGGGAGACTAAGCTTGATTAATTTATAAATATTAATATATATCATAAAGCATATATTAAAACAAAGGGGTGGAGAATGCCAACTTAGTTGCAGGAAAGATAGATGTGAGTGCTGCAAATATGAATACTAGATTATTAATAACTAATAGTAAATACATCAAGAAAACATGATTGGTAGTAGAATAGAATATCAACCATTCATACAAATATCACATACCATCAACCATTTAGCAGTTACAAAGTTACAAAATCAAATGGCATGACTTCAAATAGGACATGAACCAGATAACATCAACAGTCTAGTAGTTATAAAGTTCTGAGCCATAACTAGAAAAAGTTATGAGTCATAACTAGATGAATTGGTGGATCATCAGCCTTGAATTTCTAGGGAATGGTTCACTTATGCCTCTAAAACCCATTATCTTCAAAGCCACATGATGACTTTACTTCATGCCTCCTAGATTTGCCACTAACTTGGTTGTGTCACTAGAGGTCCAAACCTCCACTCGTGGCACCACTCATAGCATGGAAGCCCAATAACATCCTTCATCCTTAGTTGCATTCAGCCTGTGGTACTACCCACTCCTTTTAACTCCAAAAAATAGATATCATACATGTATTCATTATAAACAATAAGAAACCATCTAGATAGAACTTGTTACCCCTCATTTCAGCAGGGGTACCTATATGCATTGTTTCATTTGGAAGAATCATTGTAAGCCCAAAGAATTCAAGTCAAAGTCTTGTAGGCCATGTGATGTTATGTATTGTAATTTGTGGTGTCCTAAGCCTATTATGGTCGGCCATGCCCAATTCGAGGTAGACTTCATTCTTAGGTCCTTTTGTCCTGTATAGGATTGGACGGCTTAGGGTGGACCTACTTGGAGACATGGTTTAGAGGAGCCATTAGTTTTGTAGGGTTGATTGCTATTTGTAGGGCCAATCTAGCCCAGGTCTTGAGCATACCTATGTCCTATCCACATGGTCATGTGTCATGGAGTTTATATGCATTCTCTGGCCTTGGCCTTGGTATATCATTCAATTTTAGTTCTCAACATGGCAATCTCACATTTTCCAACATTTCATATTTCCCAATGCACAAGATCCCAGGGATCAAAAGTCAAGAAAGGCTCAGATTGCTCTGCATAATTTGTACTTTTCATGCCACATGGAAATTTTGTCAACACGTTAAGGCATCAGGGAGATATTCTCAACAAGCGAGGGTTGTCTCGCCTTTTTGTGGGATGTGTGGGTCAAGGAAGTCATTTTTTGGTTCATACTTGATCAAACGGGACATGCTTTATGTCAAAAGTCATCTAAAACAAATCAGACAAAACCCATGTGCTCATATTCTCAAACTCTGCAAGGCATTGGATATCTATCATTTAGCTCATTAAGTCAAGAGGATGTTCCATGCATGTGAGCTCCATTGGACCATTCAACTAGTCGAATCTAGCTGTTAGGACTAAGTTAATGAGGAAAAAGCTCAATTACTCAAGGAAAGTCAGGACTCCAAGCAAAAAGGAGGAAGGGCATTGCAAGTCAAAGCAAATGGACCAAGTCTACCACCTTTACCTAGCCAATGGAGGTCAAAAAGTCAATCTCAAGCAATATTTGAGCAAGGAAAGCAAGTTGTTTGGCCTCTTAAGGAATCTAAAATTATTTCAAGTCACCTCAAGCCAATTTCAAGTGGAACATTGCACACTCAAGATTTTATTGAAATTCAATTGCAATGTTGAATTTATAATGATAATTACTTGTGACAATTATATATGTTTTCCTTTTAGCATTCTCTTCATTCAATTAGGTCATCAAGCAATTATATGTTCAATTATGCACGTATAAAGACAATAGAGATCACAATGCACAAAAAGACAAGAGACACCAATAATTAGGCCAGTGGTCAGAGCAAAACCCACAAGGGGAAGACCCAGCAACCCTTTCTTTATAGAAGCTTTGTCAACAAGAGAAATCCAAGTCACAAACAAACTAACCAATATGACTCCCCAAGTGCCAAGTCAGCCCTCCATAACAAGCAAATAGTCTTCACGAAGGTTGTCATAAGGTTATCTTCAAGTTGCCACAAATTTTTGCCCATAAGACTACTCATAAATCAGAGATAAGTTACCTCAAGAACTTGCATCACCACAGAGATACATTTCTTCAGAAACTCGCATCAACGCAAAGATAAGTGCCTCAGAATCTCGCATGAGTTGGTTGCCTCAGACTTCGCATCAGAGGGATTGGTCTCAGGTTCGCATTACAGAAAGTAGCCTCATATGCGCATATGCGGCAATGCCTCAGAACAAATCTGAATTCATCTTTTGCAGAGTGAATAGGCTCTATTTATAGTTGTTCGTCCATGCGAAGGGACACGTCTCTTGGGCAGTCCAACTTGACAAATGGAGGGTCGACTTGACCATTTTGGGTTTGACAATAAAAACACTTAAAATTTGATTTTTCTTTTCTTTTTCAAATATACAAATTTTTCTTTTCTTTGAGCATGAAACCCATGCTACAAATAAAATTATTTTTATGACCCAAGCATATTAAATATGCTTTAATAAATTTACAAATGACAAAAATACATTATGAAGTCCAATAGTAATTACAAAATTCAACAAAGTCAAGCCAAAGCATCCTCGTATATTTCACGTCACTTTGCTTTTCAAGGGTTTTGTGACCCATTTTTGAACTTAGAAAGCCATTTTCGTGCTTCATGGAAGTGCCTTGACTTGTGGTATGGCCATGGGCCTTCGGTTGAGGCACATTTTGAAGGTTAATAGGCATTCTTTGAGGTCTTAATGGAGCTGCTTTTGAGGGTGCTGCCATCCTTGGAGAATTTTATCACCTCCCTTATGAGGGTTTCAAGCAATGTAAACTTAATTATTGTAATGACATAGTCTCCAAGTTATGGATGACAAGACAAATCATTATTTTGGGAAAAGAGTTTCAAACTAGCAGTTAGAAAGAAAATTATATAAGGGTAATCCCTCATCTCATTTGTGTGTTGTGAAAATGTGGGATCCTTTTGCTAGTGGATTGATCCATCGAGGGGCTGCATAGTCACATGGAAGACAAGGGTTAGGATGCTAGGCTTCACATTCTCTTTGCTGGGTTAGGGTTATCAAAATCTGATTTTTGAACTAACCCTTATTGGGGATTTCTCCTTAAAGGAGAAGACCTCTCCTGATTCAAAGAGGGAACTGCTCCTAGTTGGGTTTGGACAGCAGTAAATCATCTTAGACAAGAGTTAGGGCAACTAGTTCTAGACTCCAAACTCACTTTCTTGTCCAGAAACACAAGGTCGATTTAGGGAGGATTGTGATGACAATCCGGCACCAAAAGAAGTAATTACCACGGCAAAGGTAAGCCTCACTCCACGACCATTTTATTCAAAAAATCCAAAACTTCTTCCAAAATTATGTTTATTTAATGTTTAAAAATATAAAAAACAGAAAATATAAAATATTACTAGCTTGAGCTTAATTTCAGATTTTTCAGCTAGTTTCATCACTGGAGTTGCACCTCAATCTTATCTAATTGACCCAAGGAAGGTCTAGCTTGTTCGTCTTACGCAAAAAGGTTAATTTGAAGCAATTTAAGAAGTTGTACAAGGGTTTAACAGGTTTGCAAATTTGATTTACAGTAACGAATTTGCATGGTAAGTGAAACACTTTCACAAGGGTTTTGATCCTAAAGGTACATATCTTCAAACCCTTCAACTTTATTCACTTCCAAGCATTAATTGAACATTTCTAGAAGTGAATAATGAATTTCCAGCTTAATGAAAATTAAATTTCTGCGTAAAATAAAATTTGGGTTTGGACCCTAGTGGGGATTTAACCCCTCTTCATGAGCGAAATTTTTCAAATTTGAATATCTTTCATGCTACTCATTATTTTTAAGCACTAGGATACTCATTTTATTCGTATTTCATTGTCTTAACTTTTCCACTCAACGATATCACTTTGTTTGAGCATTTACAGGCTTGTGGGTGGCCCCAAAAGGGGGTTTATCTTGCTAGTTTCTGCATTTGTCTGCAGTTTGTGCAGGTCTGAAGTACCAAAACAACCAGCTAATTTTTCATTTTCATGCACATACCAAGACCTACAATAAGGTATTTCATCCCAAACTTGGTAACGGCTCTCAACACTCAATTATTGTGCCATATCAAGGTTTATTTCTCATAATAGTTTCTTTACTTGCTGGTCTGCATTTTCTGCAGTAGACTTCCATTTTCAAATTGGCAAGGAATCTAAAATAACTCCTAGAGTCCATCACCCAAGAGGTATTATAAGGCACTTGTCTACTAACCTGCAGTGGAGGATATTTTAGTGTAGGGAAGCCTTCCTTGGCTTTGTAAGAGTTGGCCTAAAGAGTGGGGGGACTCATGCCGAGGTGATAGTGAGCACTTGTCCTATGTGGTGACACCTGAGCATCTCGTAAGGACCTTAGCTAGACTGCTAGTTTGGATGGTAACAATGCCCATGGAAAATTATACAGTGATGTGGTTTAAACTTAAGTTTCGCTCGGTGAAACCAACGAGACCACGGTTCAAATCCCATCAAGTATATGGCCTGCTATGATCTCAGCTCAAGGAGTAGACTCCCCATTTCTGAGAGTCTCAGCTCTTGCTAAATCATAAGATCTGGTATATCTGGCTTGCAATTCGTTTGATATACTCTTGGTGTTATAAGGCAGCCACAAGGGTTGATCCTGAACCTCCCCTACCGATTCACCATGGTTAAAAAAAACAATACTCATGAAAAATTATTCAAGAACCATACAAAGGACTCCAAGGCATGTAGCTTTGTCACCTCTGCTAGATACTTGGGCATAAACTCTCATTGCAAATAACAATAAATCTCATAGCCAAACATGGACATATGGGTTTAAAAACAATAAATCATGTCATAGTATGAACCAATAGTGCTCTTGTAATAAACATGTGTACACAAAAACTCGTATGTCCTACACATGGAAAAATTCATCCTCCAATGTCCACAATGAACTTAAGCCATTGCATTAAAGAGAACCATCTAGGAATTCTATCCCATGAATTTCACTCATCCATGCTTCCAAAAAATTATCATAGGGGGGGCAGCCCTATCTGCAAACATAAACAACCAAAAAATAGGACTTAACAGAAATCTTAAAATCTTATATACTACAAATGCAACAGATTTAGAACAGCAGTAATAGCATAGGTGAGCAATCCAGAAACACAGCCAGGAGTGTATAATTGCACACTCCCAGAATTCCTGCAAGTTGGAACTGTGCTCCTAAAAGTGCGAGCATTTCAGGAACACACTCCCGAGATTACTTCCACGGCACTCCACCCAGAAGTACAGTTGCAAATCGCAAGCCAAACACTAAGGATCGTTCCCCTGCAACACTGCTTAGACCATTCCCCGTGCTATATAGTAAAAGAGAGGAATCATATGGGAACCGTCAAGATAAGAATGGTAACATAGTGGTAGGCTATGATTATATAGTTTTGGTTTTGGAAGATAATCTCCAAAGTGGATTTTGATGGCAATATAGCAAGTCTTTGAAGCTAAGTTACCGGAAAAGTCCCTCCCAACCCCCGAAAAAGTCGTTCCACATTTCAGAAACAGTAACTCGTACGAAATGGCACGGAAACACAACTGATATGTTTCCAAGCCGTTTTGGTTTTATGGAAATGGCAGATCCTATTTTTGAAATGTTTCAGGCATTTTTTTTAGGATTTTGGATCTGTTTCTGGAAATTCGGATACGTATCCGGAAAAATTGTGATACGTATCCAAATTTTTGGAAACGGATCCATGCGTAAAAGTCTTTGCCGAGAACAAAAATCCGTTTTAGTGGATTTTTTGCTTGGGGAAAGGTTCACCTACCACCCTCTTAAACTATTCATGCCATTTGCGTGTTGGAGGAGGCCATCATAATTCATTCCGCGGCGGTTTCTTGGAGTTGGAGGAGCCCGGAGGTTGTCACTGCTTGGAGGACACTGTCTCGAGACCCCTGCATACAGCTTATCTACCATAACCAATGAATCTATCATCTGGTAAAGGTTGGATATCTTGAGATTCGAGAAAGATTGTGTATTAAATAAAAACAATGAATTTTGTAATCACATCAAACTTCAAAGCTGTGGATTTTTAAGGGTATATCCATGAAATGTATATGAAAACAATGGTGCTCAAGCACAAAAAGAGGCTTAACCCTTACAAAGCATGATTGAGAAGCTACATTCAAGTTGAGAGTAGCCCACAAACTACCCCCAAATAGGTTTAAGTAGTTGTAATCTCAACGAGCTCCCCTCTCAAGAAGAAATGGAAACTCAAGAGAATAATTTCTACTACTTGATTTCCATTTAATTTAATTGTAGTTTGTATGCATCAAAATTTAGTCAAAAAGATTTGAATCCAATAGATTTGATTATGCCTGTTTTACAGTCCCGTATATGAAGATTGCTACAGAAACAAAAAATTATTAATGTTTAGTTAACGAGTTTAATGGTTGCCATTTAGGCCCACCTCAACTTGTAAAAGATTGAAGTAGATCGATGCCCAATGTAATCCTTTCAAAGACCAAGGATTTATCCTCTGACTGTGAGATCTAGACAACACTAAACTAGCTACCAAATTCTGCCAGATAGTCGAAACACTAAAAAATTTTAAAAGCTACTGATAACTGGAAAAAAAACATGATTGTAAATGTAACATAACATGAATTCAAAACAAATATAGAATCTAGATTCTAAAAGATGAATGGAATATGAAAATTTTATTGTCATATATATATATATATATATATATACGATACGGAAAGGAAACAACACACACACACACACACACACACACATATATTTATGCCATTTCCTTGTCGTATCATATCCGGATTTTTTGAAAATTTTCCGTATCCATTTCAAACCCCGTATCTGTATTTGTTCCCGTATCCGTTTCAGTTCAACTTAGCTTTGAATTTAGGCCTACCTATTGCACATTCCAAATTGTGCTTGATCAATGCATAACTTTAGTACATGAGTAGGACTAAATCCCTACTAACTCTGTAACACATCCATGCTATAAGCCTATAACACATCCATTTAACCCCATAAAACATTCTTTCTGGCTTTTGTGTTCCAGGTGTGGAGAACAAGTACCTAAGATGTTGAGTGATGGCTAGGAAATTGTGTCGTTTCACTGAAAAAAGCAAACTCTAGAACACCAGTTATCAGGCGATTCAGTATCTAGTTTTTTTTCAAAACTGGCCAAGGCCTTTTCGTGCATTACATGGTACATATTATTGCAATACGATTTCCCGTCATAGACTCTGGATCATGTCGATATTATTCTAAAGAGTGGCCAAATATGTTGAATAAGAATTTGGTAGGAACTCTGATGTCTGGAATTAATAGGAAACACTCGGTTGATTGGCATCCAACAGAACTTTAATATTGCATGCTAGCTGAAAATGAAGCACATCCTTTCAAGTTGTGCATAAGCTTGGGGAGAGCCTACAACAAAATATGAGTATATGCCATTTGAACTGTCTATATGATAAGGTTTGGTAAGAATTGATTTCCCTAACATGTCAGTTAACTGTATGAGAATATGCCATTTAAACTGTCTATATGATAAGGTTTGGTAAGAATTGATTTCCCTAACACGTCAGTTAACTGTAATTATGCAGTTTGTCTTGAGAATATAAGCAAGTTAAATTGTATATATGACAATCTGCATGGCCCAACCACATAACTGACACACGTAGAATCAATAAGTGAACTCTCCATATATTCTCATGGTGTTCTTGCCCCAAGATTGTTTGGAATGCAACGCAACAGTTAATCCAAAAAGATATAATGCAAATCTCTGTATCTTCTTCAACTCACTTGCTCATCTAATGAGTGATATTATGTCATGATGCATAGCAATCTAGCATATGCAGGTCTTTCTCTCTTAAGATACCAGACATAATGTTGTGTTTAGATCTGATAATTGAGACAAATTGAAGAATCGAAGGCTTCAGCAAATATATGCCATACATCCGTCAGATTCAAACATAGGCTGAGAAAGAGAAAGGAAAAACCTAAGTCTACAAGATTTTTACACAATTTGGTGTTGGGTAGTAATACAAATGGTTCCGAAGCCCAAACTGATCAGACTGGCCGGTTCCGGTCCAGTTTCAATAACATTGCTTCTAAGTTTTAACAACTAATGTGATATGGCTACTGCATTGTAGTCTCCCATGAAGATGGTTTAATGGGGATTTAATGCCCCTTGAGTGTATTTTTGGTGGGAAAAAATTGCTCCCATTTTGTGGATTCTATCTAACTCCTTCAATTCTGAATTTCATTTTCAGCAACAAACTAAGATCAATTTCTAATTATCCAGGCATCATGAACATACCATTTAGAATCAAAAGCATCGATAGTAGAAAATTTAGCTTTGTGCTCCTTATTCTCCACTGCCACTGATGATGAGGCCATCTCTTTCTCTTTGGGAGGTGCTTCATCATTAGTAGAACCACACCCAGCATGTGAAAGAAGCCACCCAGCATCTTCAGCTTCATCTTCCTTGTCAACCTACAAAGATAAAATCATAAAATTAATCATAAAATATTCTGCCATCAACAGATTTGCATCACCGCTAAAGAAAGAAAGAAAAATATCATATTAAAAAGAACATCAGCACATTGTCGAAAGAACCTGGCAAACCTAAACAGTTTTAACTTTTCTACAACAACTATCACTGTATTTAACATTGGATTTTTGAGTTAAGGAACCATACAGTTAATGGTGGGGCTATCTTTGGAGCCAGCATACCCCTAACATTATCCCAGTCAACTCCCTTGAAGAAAGGATGGCTCTTGAGAGATGCATACCCATCAGGGCCAGAAGCCAGTCTTTTAGATGGGTCCATATCCTATACACAAACAACAGACACATTCGTAATCATGAAAAAAATAGAAATCTGGAACCTGGATTATTGGTGTTACAATACATTATTTACTAAAAACCATAGACAAGACCCTACACTACAATTAATTTAATGAACTTCCCTGGAAACTGAATAATTTGAAAAAAGACAGTGAGAGATAAGAAGGGTTTGTAACAAGTGATTAACAGATTTGTAACCATTATCTTACATTCATAATACATTAACAGTATATATTAGTGATGCATTGTTTTTCTGTAGAAAATATAACTAGTTTCCATCTTCATGATTGTTGTTGTGCTCATTTGAATATGTATCCTGATTCCTATGTAACAAACAAGAGAAGAAAAGAAAAAGTTATTATTACTAAAGCATGGGTTTCATGCTCTTTATTGGTGGTCTTCTAGGTAAATGCATGTTCTTCATGCTTCTAGGGTTTGTTAGGTCTTAGGATTTATTGTCATGAGTCCAAGGAGTCAACATCATGTTTATACATCCCTTCCAGGCAAAACATAATTGTAAAAAGAACTATTTTTTGAGTCTAGAAAGTCCAGGAAACTCCAAAAGTACAAGTCGGCCTAAAGAAGGGAATTTGACCCTTTAGAAAGGCCATTAAAAGGAGCAGTTTGACCTCATTTGGGACTCACTCATCCACAAGTTCGATCACACAAGAAGAAGTTTGATCTTTAGCAAGGAAGCAAGAGAAAAGAAGGAAGAAGGTCTAGAAGACTAGAAGAATTCAAGAAGGAAGCAAATTTTTTGTTTTTTTGCTTTATCTCTCTCACATGTGCGAATTTCTAGGGTTTCAGTTGTTGCAAAAAGATGCCAAAGTTGCTGGTCCGAGTTGCAGTAGGACGAAGTGCAGTATCTTCTAGTTGGAAGGAAGAATACTCTATCTTGACCTCATTGAGCTATGGCTGTATCTCTATTGTGTTGGGTATCCCACTCCTATACTTTAGTATCCTTCTTCATATCCCCATGCTAAGATTAAAAGGGGGTGTTGGAATTATGGTAATCTTCAAATGCGGTCATTTATGGCTAAGTACCCACTTTATTGTACTTTATTACATATTTGATTATAGCAGCGTAGTCACACTTTTGGATATTTCCCCTTGTTTTGTGAGCCTATAATCCCCTCTTGAAGAGACACCTCACTTGAATTGTGTATAAATACGCTACACAAGCTCTCATTTGCATTATCTCATCATATGATTCACAGTAATTGATTATTTTCAGCCTACAAGCACCATATTTTGTGTTTCTCTTGTTCATGTGTTTGTTGATGGTTCCATTCAATCCTTCCCTCTCCCTCTTGTGATCTCAACATAATTGTCCATATCTCATATTCTGCTCTGTAAAGTGTTATCAAGAAAAAAGTGTTGTTCGGTTCAAGACCCAAACCTGCAATCATGATGAATTTATCTACAAACTCAAGCATACATTTCCGTGCTGACCAGCATATACATATATAGAGGAGGTGGTAATCATGGACGCGATAGTGCCAACTACAGCATGATAATTATTAGCCCAACCAACTACTAAAATTTGAGGTTATTAGTACTATTAAGTTGAATATCCACTCTATAAGTGATGCAGGTATGGATTCTATTACAAACGAGAATTTCTATCATGTAACCAACATGCAGAAAACTATGTATGATGAAACTCCAAATTCAGTTAAACTTCAAGTACACTGCAAGAATCAGGACAAAGAGCTGTGTCTTCAAATTGATAATGGTGTTCATGGTTTAGCAAACAGTTTGCTTCAATGACTATTTGAGAATTTGCAAGGGTGCATCTAATTTATTGATCTCAAATTATGCATTTAAAAAATGATCCCTGCTCTCATTCAAAATATGCATTCCATCTGAATTGGTACCAAGGGCATTTCTTAACAAAATATAGATATAGATGAAAAACAGCACTAGAAAAAAAAATAACAAGCAGAAATATAATACAACTAAAATTGAAAATTTTATAACTTATATTTCAAATGCATTTGAATGCCTTCAACTCACCAGCAAACAATCAATAAGGTGTCGTGCTTCAGAAGAAAAATATTCAGGAAATTTGAAATCTCTAGCCATGATCCTTTGGAATGTGAGCCACTCACTGCCATCTTTAAAGGGTGATATACCAGACAGCATCTGATACAAAGTGCAACCCAGTGCCCATAGATCGTTTCTGTTTTCAAAAATTGCAATCTAAAACAACTAAGTAACTCACACACCTAGATCATTTCTGTTTTCAAAAATTGCAATCTAAAACAACCAAGGAACTCACACACCTAGCGTCAAAAGACATCAACAAGAATATGAATGAAACATCTAGCAACTAAACATAATATTGAAGGAAAAAGCCTAGTACCCAATTGTTGGAGGTGCATGCTTAAGGACCTCTGGCGGAACATAGGCAGCTGTACCAACAAATGTGCAGGCCTTCTCATCTGCCCAAGTTCACAGTTGAGGCCCTTAGAAATCTACTTCAAAATTTCCACTCGTTATATGCACAAACAGACATATTATTCCAGGTGGCAAGAACAATTAACGTGTAATAATTATCTTAAATTACAAGAAAACAGAATATTCCATGAAACTACCTTCCTTAAGGCCTTACTTGGCGTAGTCGGAATAATTGAAATTGAGGTGTTTTCCATTGGTTTTACACTGCCAAAATCTGCTAGTTTCACATGTCCATCTGCAGTAAGAAGTATGTTCTCTGGCTGATAACAAGCACACAATATAGTATTTCAGTAAACCAACAAATGACTCCACCATGTGAAGTGGTATTGCAATCTAAAGCCTAAGTGCAATTCACCTTTACATCTCGGTGTATCAGTCCTACTTTGTGAAGGTACTCAAGGACATCGACAATCTCTGCAATATAGAAACGTGCTTCATCCTCTGAAATACGAGATTTCTGCACCCAAAATATTTAAACTTCCAGAGTTATGCAAGCAATAACATGTATTCCGACATGCAAATTGCTTATTTTCATATTTATGTGAATTAGGAAGAGAGCGTATTGTACAACAACAAAACTCCATTGAAGGACAGAATTTAGGCTATCAATCAATCAACCAACAACTATACAGCCTCCCTCTAGTGGGTGGATCAAGTACAATTTTTATGTATCATCTAAAGGTAACCCAGACATAGATGGAGCAAGGGGAGTATTCAGGGATTAAGAAGGAAACATAGTAGGGGCCATCTACCAATCCCTGGACCATAAATCCAATAACCAAGCAGAACTGGATTCAAAGATATGTGGAGTCAAACAAAACCTAAAACAAAGTTTTGAGAATATCATCTTTGAGAATGATTTAACGTTAATAATAGCCTACCTTAACAGCACGATTTGAATCCCATCCTGGTATAGGAAGAAACATTCCATGACAGTACTGTGAAGATTGCAAATGTGTCATAGGTTGCAGATTGGTTAGCAAACAAATTAGTAAAGATTGACACCCTCTCAATCAAGCAATAAGAAAGATGAAAGTTTTAAATCATATCCTAGCCCCTATGGACCACGGTAACCTTCCATTCCATAGGTTAAGGTTATTCCTTCATAAATATAGTAACCTTCCCAAGTTATTCCCAAGCATGCCAGTGAATATGGCAGCTCAATGCAGAAATATGGGAATGGTACAACGGCAATGGATTTCCCCAGACCTGTCATCACAATTAAATGTGGCATCAACAATTTAACCATGCAAGCTCTAGCATTCTGTCCCCTTTCTCATTCAATTTCCATACTTAGCTTGCTCTGGAGTCTGCACAGTAGTCTGGTGTAACGCAATGGCAAATTTCTCATCCCATACAGAAAGCGGGAGACCCAGCACAAGCCCATTCTGGAAGACAGCACCAGCCCTGCTCAGGCGGGGCATAATCTCAGTCCGCCAAAGCCTTTATGGTGCAAGAATGGCTCAAGATTTTATGGAGTGAGAAGGCCTACGGGGTCCCATAGTCCTGCCTTAGGCACAAGAACCAGAACCAGAGTCTACAATGAACAAAACCCAGATGCTCTTCTCAACTTGGGAAATTATCTGATGGAAAGGGAAGACCTGCTGGCTCATAGGCAAACAAATTTAGACCAGAAGGTGATAAAATTCTTGGACCATTTGGTAGTGGTTAAGAGCCTGGACATCAACTGCTCATAGGCCGTGGCAAGTGGAGAAGACATTCAAAATGAGGTTTATTCACAGCCTGGAGACACTGATGGAAGACAAGCTGAGCAGCCAACCAACAGTATACACCGAAGAACACGCTGCAGTCTAGCTTGCCAGACTGCTTGGCAAGTAGCACATGGTGTTGATTTTCTAGTAGAATACAAGACTCAAACAATTTTCAAACTGATAACTACTTCCAATGATACAATTTGACTTATTTAGAAATTCCAATCATTAAGCAGTTATAATTGAAAATTTCAACCATTAACATTAAGATCTATAGAGCAGTAAAGATCACAATAAGACAATGAACAAGAGACACAATATTACACTGGGAAAACCCCACTCCAAGGAGAAAAACCCAGCAACATTTCCTTGTGAGAGAATGTCCAACTCAATCCAATTTGTGCATCAAAATAGCATATCTTTGACAAGATCACATAGACAAATACTGGTCAGCAAGATGACCTCCCACAAGTGCCAAGACAACACTCCAATATCGAATACAAAGATCCCTTCAATTCTGTCCATAGATAGGTCTGTGAATAGATCTGCCACATGTCTCCAAGAGGGCCGAATTTCGGTCTTTCCCTCAGCCTCAGAATAAGGATGATGTCACAGAAATATAACGCCTCAGTCCTTCGCATAAGCCATAGAAGATAGAGCCAGAATCCATTTGCATATCCACAGGGATATAAGCCACCAACTTTCACATAAGCCACAGAGATCATGAGATCATTCGGTGCCTTTTTTTTGGGAGGAGAGATCACATATATATAATCTTCAAGAGGGGTCAAATGGGTGCCTCCAAAGAGCCCGGCCGACTTGATCTAGGAGGGCCAACTTGGATACTTGTGGGGTAAATATAAATTCAAGTTTTCTCTTTTGATTTTATTGATGAAAATATGGACCGAGCTATCATTTTCCAACACATGGCAAGTAGAATTCCTGTGGCCCCATGGTCATCATGGCAATCTGCTCCCCCCAACCCCCCCTTCTGTTAGTCTGGTGTTTTGTTTTAGGTTTGGTTATGTATGTAAATTCTTCTGAAAGGACTCTAGAAGCCTAATTTGCACTACACAGGAAAGTCTAGATGAACTGTTTTCTGTAGTGACTGATAGGATATCACTGCCTTTTGCTGTACTTGGATCTCTCTTTGGAGAGAATTACACTTTTCATCAAAAAAAAAAACAATTATAAACAATCATGCCAAAAACAGATCTTTAATAGATGAAGTAGAGTCACTTACTCTGCTTATCTGGTCAAAAAGCTCTCCACCATCACAAGATTCAAGGCCCAGGTCTGCATAATTCAAGTCAAGGACAGGGTTTGCAACAAAACTATAATCAAAACTAAAATAACAGCCACCTATTTCAGCAACAGAAATGACCAGTTCTTCAAACTGCACATACAGTACAGATAAAATTAACAGCCACCTATTTCAGTTTAAAAAAAATTCCAGTTCTTCAAACTGCACATACAATACAAGTATAATTAACTCCTGGATACAAATATTGCATGTATCCTGAAAGGTGAAGTACAGCTTTATTATCCCTGGGTGATCTAATTGATCAAGTACAATACGCTCCAGCTTGACATAAGCCGTTTTCTTTTCTTTTGCTATGAATCGTTTATCCATAATCTTCAATGCGTATATTTTCCCGGTGTCTTTCTTTTTTGCCCTGACAACCTGAAAGCAGCACAACAATAGCATAACATTAAACATCATTTGAAAAATGGTAGGCTGTAAACAGTCTAAAATGTCAATATCTACAGCCCTGTCACTTCAAAGCAGAGACAAGTACAACCGTTTCTGGCCTTTATAAGAACAAATTTGCATTTAAAATGATGTTTATTTCAAATCATTAACCATTTTGTCTTCATACTTAAAAGTTAAAACTTATTTGAAGCATGTCAACCCCAAGACGTCTTATTCTCTTATAAAGGAATGTTTACTTAAAACAAAAGGAACCCAATGCTTCAATAAACAATAAGAAACAGAAAACACAGTGGTAACGGAGAAATAGATCTATGGATCACAAAACAAATATGATTTGTTAAATACAAGGCTCTTTTCAATAGTTGGTAAAACAAGCTGAAATTTCAGGGTAGGCTAAAATTTTAGGGAAGGCATGTCCTAATCCGATAAAGATCAATCTTCATCCTACATTGGTCCCGATGAAAATCAGAGGTGCCAGAAAAATTCTAAAAAAAAAAAATCGAGTCCCTAGGGTTCTTCTACCTTGGTTCTTTTCGCTTCCGCTGGATGTAATTTTGAGTCCCATTGACTTAATTTCGTCATTCAAGGATATTAATGTATTTTTTTTCTACATGAAACATGGTTAGTGAAAGACAACGTTTTTCTTTAAAAATAAAAAAAGAACGACTTCATTATTCTTAACAACTAATCAGTTCCCTAGAGTGTTCACTAACCCATTCCAGGGAGGAAAGTACAGCCAGAGTAAGAACTGACGTAGACAGATTAAATATGAAGGCATGACCAATATGAATTGCTAAAAGAAATAAACAAAACAATGGCTTTGGAATCTCTATTGCCCTGAACAATAGTTCAGATGGTTCGTTGAAAAGGCAGTTCTATTTTTAAACATGGAGATAACCGGATAGTTGTTGTACAGCTATCTTGTTGTATAAAGTTGTTTTTCAATTCTCTGTTAGGTTTTTGATTAATACATTGCTGCTTTACTAGTATAAGGGCCATTTCATACAGGCTCTTTAATTAAAAATTTAAGATAAATTTTTAATGGATTCCTTTTCCCATTTTGTTGGGAAAAATACTGAGAGGGGGGGGTGACTCAGTATTTACAATAATCACAATCTTTTCCTTTTATTTTACTAATTTCTATATGCGACTCTAATTAGTCCAACTAGCGTATGCACGCGGCTTTTGTAAAGGAAACATGCGTATATCCAGATAACTTTTAATGTTCAAATAAGTCTTCAGAAACATTACTTAGCCCAGATCACCAGTTATGCATCAAAGATTTAAGGAGTAGATATGTGCAGTAATAACAGATTAAATCATCACACAAAAGGCATCACACATGAACACCAAGATTTTAAGGAGGAAACCCAAGTTGGAAGAAAACCACCGCTACTGTCGTCTTTGTCTTCAATGTTTATTATATAGAAAATTGCTTACAATGTTGTACTGATGCAGACTCATATCAGTACGCAGGCACCCACCTGCAGAAGGTTAAAACCTTCTCTCATTTTCCAACTACTACTTTAAGGTAGCTCCAACCCCCTGATCTCGTTTACCAACCACTACTGGAAGGGACCTTCAACCCCCTGAACTGATCACCAGCTTCTACTGGCAGGAAGCTTCGACTTCCACACTGAAGGATTCTTCCCTCATAACCACTGCAAACCACGTTTCATAAATTTTCACACTAGATCCAACAGCTTCAACACAACACAATTTGTAGATCAAAACTAATAGCCATCAACCAATTAACAGAACAGTGGGATCATTGTAACCAGATCACAGCATTACACGCAGAATCAACTTCAACCCTAATCATTCATAAAACCAATTGTATACGCTACTTTACTTACAGCAACCTGCGTGTATACACGCTTTCTTGACGACGAACCTACGTATAGATCTTTAGATACTGAAATTAGGAATCTGACCAGACTCAGAGCAGATCAGAGACATTCAGGCATACTTTGTCAGATTTACAGAACCCCTTATTCAGTCAGCAACATCCATCATATTCAATCACCTAGTCACTGATGATATTTATACATAATCAACTAGCAACATAAACAGTATTCAAACAATCCAGATCTACATGAAGACTTCATTGACAGACAACAGAAATATAGCATTCAGAAAAAACCCTAACTTCCATACGCACTTTTGCTTAAACGAACCCGCGGGTATATGCGCTTTCACCATGACGAACCAGAGTATAGATCTGTAAGTATTACAGGACTGCGTAACCCTTCAAAGCAGAAAACTTGCTCATATCATATCATTTACTTCAACAATTATGCGCCAAACCACAAATCTAAACAACTCATAAACAGATCATACAAATACATAGTCATTTTAGGTCTAGAGATCCTGATCCATTATTGTAATCATGAGTGCATCAAAATATCAAATCTATCTATTGAATATGGCCCAATCCATGCAGATATACTTCAGACTGAAGTATTCATTCCTTTCTCATTCACATCTGAACTGACCTGTAGATACATCTATTTTACATCTTCAACAAATAGGTTGCTATTAAAAGGCAACTCATCGAGTAGGTTGCAATCAAGGACAACATATTACATCATAATGCCAACAATCTCCCCCTTTGGACTCAATGGCAACCATGCTAGTGTTTGATCACCACAACGTGTAGATACCTAATAGACACATCAATCATAAGCATTATTCAAACACCAAGTTCCTACCAAGTCACTCTCCCCCTTTGACATCAAGGGCAAGGGCAGACCAATACAATAATGTCGAGATTGGCGCTGCACTATACGGACCATACTCCCCCTGAACATATGTTGAAGCTTCAAAACAAATTTGCAAGACTCTATAACCTTTCCTATCACCAAGGACGCATACATACATCAATTACCCAACCAAGTGGGGTTACATATTTGATTCAACTACCCAACCAAGTGGGTTTACATTTTTGACCCAAGCACCCAACCAAGTGGGTTTCCAATTTTGAAAAAGTCCATACATGACAAAATATGACAATTTACACATCATAGGTCTCAAAATGACCCTTACATCAAATTTCGGATATGACTTTTATAACCCAAACTAAAGGACCTCAAGAGAGAGATCATAATTCAGCAACCAACATAATGCCAACAATGCATTATTCTCAGCAAGGCTAATGCTCCCTCTAAACATGTGCATCCTAATCATTTTCAACAACCAATTCATCAAAGCATCTTCATCAAGAAGATAAATATCAAGGAAAGGAAATGAAAGTTGAACACCAGAACCGCAGGTTGTACCCATCTAACACCTGAGCAACAGAGCCAAACAAGGCTGACCCACAGATTTTATGACAAAAGGATTCATATGCGATTGTAAGGAGAGAAACTCGTGTATATACGCGATTATGCTTCATGAAACCTGCGTACCAAATTTAATCTTCTAGAATCAAACAGATCAGATTAGAGAGGCAGAGACGACTCCCAGCTTCAGTCTGAGATATTCAAATGCTTCTCTGCAAAGAGATTTAGTAAATATGTCAGCAACTTGTTCTTTGGAGGGAACATACTCCAATTTAACCTTTTTCTCAAGCACTTGTTCTCATAAAAAATTATACTTGATAGGAATGTGTTTGGTTTTGAAATGCATAACAGGAATTTTCGAGATACTGATGGCACTTGTATTATCACATAGGATGGAGAGGAGACGAGAACATTTAATTTGAATATCTTGTAACGTCTGCATCATCCAAAGAAGTTGTGTGCAACATGATACGATAATTTGTAACTAATAACCGTTCCCGAGTTATACACAATGATATTAGCGTGTGTACGGTATAGACATTTGATAGCTACACCTGCCTATCTCACACACATCGCACTAGTACACCTAACTACTAATATCAAGATTACCTGAGTTGGAAATTAATGTTAATGTTGCAGATTAAAATTCATATTGATTTAGTATAAAGTATATAAAAAGGATTAATGAAAAGAAAATAAAATTTGAATTAATTAAAATATATATATACACATAGTTGAGTTAAATATTATAACATAAGCCTTAATCATAAATGTACTCTAAAGTCAAGCCGTATACTCCTAAACAGTTTGGATAACCATAAAGATCACACCTCCTCTTTAATTCCACTGACATCTCCTTAAATGACATTCGTACCATCCTTTAAGAAGACCTTATCTTGATGGAGAAGAGGCGGTGGGGTAGGTTGTATGGCGGTGGGAAAAATTTATATAAGGAAGCTGATTCGAAGAAGGAAGGGGGCTGGTGAACTTGGGCTGATTACGAAGGGATATGATGATAGGAAAGAATTTGTACTGAGGGGGAGTCTCTGTTCTTCTTGGAAATCTGGGCACGGGGGCAGAGGAGACATCCTCTGGGTCTGGGATTGTTCCCGGATTGGCTGGGAGGACTTGATTGTTTCGGTGAACTGTTCAACTGTCCACAGCATCACAGGAGGAGAGCCACCATTAAAATCATCAGCTGCGTTCCAGGTATTTCTTTTATGTAGAAGAATAGTTTCTTAATTAAATTTTACTACTGATTTTCATTAAAATGCCTTACTGCTGAAATATATGCTTAGATTAACATTCCTCAAATGAAATTTCTGTGTTGGGAACCTTACGGTAGGCGACATATTCTGCTTTTGATGTAATTAAGGCAATAAAGGGATTTTCTTGCTAAACAAGGATACTAATCAGAGCCCCATATAAAATGCACCGCCACTAGTGCTTTTCCGGTCATCAACATTTCCAACCCAGTCTACATCTGTGTAAGCATGAAGAGTAAGATCAGCATTCTTGGGATACCATAGACCAAAATTTTGAGTTCCTTGTATATATTTGAATATTCTTTTTACGGCCTGAAGATGTGACTCCTTTGGATTGGCTTTGAATAGTCCAACAATCCCAACTGCATGCATGATATCCGGTCTAGTCCCTGTTATATAAAGCAGACTTCCAATCATAGATCTATACTCTAGTTGGTTTACCATGGGAGAATCGTCATGAGAACTAAGGTTACATCCGGTCACCATTGGAGTGCTCACAGGTTTGCAATCTTCCATCCCATACTTCTTCAAGATTTGCTTGAGATATTTTGCTTGTGAGAGAAAGATGCCATCTTTTGCTTGTTGCACTTGTATGGCAAGAAAATATGTTAGTTCCCCAAGTAAAGACATTTCAAATTCCTACTGCATAACAGAAGAAAATCTCTAACTCATGGATTCTTCATTACTCCCAAAAATGATGTCATCAACATAAATAACAATAATTAACAGTTTATCATTCTCAATTTTTGTGTATAAGTTACTGTCTGCAGATCCTTTTGTGAAGCCTTGTTGTTGAAGATATTTGTCAAGACGATAGTACCATGCCCGAGGGCCTTGTTTTAGACCATATAGGGCCTTTTTAAGTTTGCAAACAAGTTTTTCATCATTTCCCAGAATGAATCCTTCTAGTTGTTCTATATAAACTTCTTCTTCCAAATCACCATTAAGGAAAGCAGATTTTACATCCATTTGATAAACCTTGAATTGTCGAAAACTTGAAAATGCAAGAAACATTCTTATGGCTTCAAATCTGGCTACTGGTGCAAATGTTTGTTCAAAGTCTATACCTTCTTGTTGAGCATACCCTTTACAAACAAGTCTAGCTTTGTTTATAATTACATCTCTAGTTTCATTTAACTTGTTTTTGAATATCCACTTTGTTCCAATAACATTTTTAACATGAGGTCTTGGAACCAATTCCCAAGTATTATTCTTTTCAATTTGGTCAAGTTCTTCATTCATGGCCTAAATCCAACATTCATCTTTACTAGCTTGATTTACATTTTGTAGTTCAATGGTGGATAAAAATGCTAGATAACTGGGAGATCCTACCAGAGTTCTTCTTGTTTGTACTCTTGATTCCTTTTCTCCCAAAATTTGAGATTTTGGATTATTCTTTTGAACATACCTGGATGGAGCCTTTTCGCTTTTTGATGTATCTTCTTATGGTGCTTCATTAGGTTCTCCTTCTATATTATTGTTATTTGATGAGGGAAAACATTCATCATCATCATCCTCATTTGTTGTTATTTCCCTTTTGGGAGCTGTGAGAGATTCATTAATCACAACATCAATACATTCAACAATCTTCCGAAGTCTCTTATTGTAGCATTTGTATGCTTTACTTCTAGAAGAGTAACCAAGAATTATTCCTTCATCTGCTCTAGGTTCTTCAAACTTACCAAGTTTTTCGTCATTATTTGTTATATAACATTTGCTTCCAAAAACTTTAAAGTGCTTCACAGTGGGAGTATTGCCATACCAGAGTTCATAAGAAGTTTTATCACTATTTACACGAACATGAGCCTTGTTGAGAATGTTTATAGCAGTATGAGCAGCTTCACCCAAAAGGTGTCAGGAGTCCCAGATTCATCAAGCATAGCACAGGCCATTTGTTGAACTATTCTATTCATTCTTTTTGCCACGCCATTTTGTTGCGGAGTTCCAGCTACAGAAAATTGTCTTTTTATGCCATATTGTTCACAAAAATCAAAGAATTCATCTAATATGTATTCTCCTCCTCGGTCAGATCTAAGAAACTTGATTTTCAGATCTAATTCATTTTCAACTAAAGCTTTGAAGACCTTAAATTTTTCAAATGCTTCATCTTTATGTTTCAATGAATCGATCCAACACATTCAAGAAAAGTCATCAAGAATAAGATATAGTATTGTTTTCCACAAGGTGACTTTTGTCATACAGGTCCACATAAATTAGTATGTATAAGTTCAAGAGGCTTACTTGCTGATCCTTTTTTGGCATTAAATTGAACCCTGGTTTGCTTACCAAATTGGCATGATTTGCATATGGTACTTTTGGGTAAAGTGATGTTGGGTAGATCACAAACAGCTTTGAGCATGCTTGATTTGCTTATTTGAGAAAAGCTCAGATGTCCCAATCTTCTGTGCCATAACCAGTTTTCTATAGATTTACCTAGATAACATTGCTCTTGGCCACCTTTCAATATATACAAATTGCTTGGTGTTCTTGTTCCTTTTATTACAGTCTTTCCTATGTCAAGTTCATGAACCACAGACTCTTTTGATCAAAAGACAACTTCATTTCCTTGATCACACATTTGACTAACACTCAACAAGTTATGCTTTAATCCATCAACATACATAACATTGTTAGCTTTAACCTTTTCTTTTAGAAAAACATTTTCTTTACCCTTAATGATAGCAGGAGAGTCATTTCCAAAAGTAACATTCTTTTCCTTCTCTAATGCATTGTATGAAATAAATTTATCTTTATCACCTGTCATGTGTTTTGAACATCCGCTATCAATGTACCATTGATTTTCTTCTCCTTCTGCAAATAAAGCTATGCTGCAACTTTCAAATTGTAAGTCCTTCCTTCTCCCTACCTTGGAACTTGTAGATATTTGTTCTTTTGGTTGAAGTTTGCTCCTGCATTCAAATTCCTCATGTCCAAAGTTATTGCAAAATGAACATTCAATTTTGTCTTGAAGAGGAGAAAAATTGTTATAAGTATTTTTCTTTATTCCTGTCTCATTTCTTTGCTTTCTTGCTTCTCTGGTCATGACGGTTTTGTATGCAACACATTGAGCAGCGTTGTGACCAAAATTATGACATGAGAATCATTGTCAATTAAAGAAGAAATTTTTGCGATCATAGAACCTTCTAGTGTTGTTTACATTTTGACTGATATTTCTGTTATTGTTCATCCTTGAATTTGAATGATCATGCTTTACCTGGACATTGTCTTTGTTCTTTTGCTGAGTGACGAAGCTTTTCTGGCTAGCTTTTGCTGCATTTAGATAGCTTGTAGCTTAGGACTTTTCTGACTGAGAAGATTCACCAATATACCCAAGACCTATCTTCACAAGAGAAGAGCGTTCAACCTTGATAATTTCATCTAAGGTTTCAGATCCTTTAGCAAATCTAAGATTTAGAGTTTTTACTTTCTCAAGTTCCTTTCTTAGACTTACTATTTCACATTCTAATTTCTCATTGTGCTTCTCCTTTTCTATGAGTTGATCCTTTAGAGTATCTATGGCTATTTTGTTCTCTTCCAAACATACTTTGAGTTGACTGATTTCTTCAAGAAAATCATTTTCTTCAAAGCATCCATAAAAGTATCTTTAGCTTCACTAGTGTCTTTTTCAAATGCCATGAACAGTCTAATATCTTGATCAGATTCTCCTTCTTCACTATTTGACAATTCATCACTATCTTCATGAGTATAGTAACTTTTTCTATTGACAAATCGTCTCATATTACCTTTTGCTAAATCCTTTCCCTTATCATGATTATCTTTATGGAGACATTTAGCAGCATAATGACCCACTCTTCCACAAGCAAAACATTTTAAGGGAAGCTTACCTCTGAACCTTCCAATGTCAAGTGAAGTTTTTTTATGAAATTTACCTCATCTTCTTCTGATACATACCTTGATTCTTTTTGTTCTTCCTTGTCCTTTCCTTTTGCAGTAGCTCTAAAAGCATCTTCTTTGACTTCAGATGGACCCCTTTTTCTCATTTCAACAGCAGTCAGGATCCCATGAAGTTGAACAACAGTAAGAGTTTGTAGATCCTGTTCCACTTCAATAGCAGACACTTTTGACTCGAATTTAGGAGATAGAGATCTTAATATTTTTTCTACTAAAGTTGTATCTCTTATGTCTTCACCCAGATTTCTCATACGATTTACGATCTCATCTAGATGCAAAAAGAAACTAGCAATACTTTCATCATTATGCACTGAGATTTTCATATTGAATTTTGAGAGATTGGAGTTTGGCACTTTTTACCTTGGCATCACCTTCATAGCTTAGAATGATTTTGTCCCATTTCTCCTTTGTTGTATTTAACTGCATTACCTTGACAAATTTTGATTCGATCAAGCTTCCCAATAATGCACTGACAGCTTTTGCATTAGTTTCATAGTTCTTCCTCGTTGTTGGATCTGTGGGAACTGCAGCTAGATATTGGTAACTGCCTTCAACAATTGCCCAAACATCTACTCCAAGAGACTAAAGATGTGATCTTGTTCTTGTCTTCCAGAAGATTAAATTGTTTCCGTTAAAGAGTAGTGGTCTAATAGATGTTGTTCCATCTTGATTGCTCATCTTGGATGATCTTCCTTCTAGCAATTAAGCTTCTTCAGAAGAACCTGCTATGATACCAATTGTTGAGAAAAATACTGAGGGGAGATGAATCAGTATTTACAATAATCACAATATTTCCTTTTATTTTATTGATTTCTATATGTGACTCTAATTAGTCCAACTAGCGTATGCACGCTGCTTTTGTAAAGGAAACATGCGTATACCCAGATAACTTTTAATGTTCAAATAAATCTTCAGAAACATTACTTAGCCCAGATCACCAGTTATGCATCAGAGATTTAATCTGTAGATATGTGTAGTAATAACAGAGTAAATCATCACACAAAAGGCATCACGCATGAACACCAAGATTTTTAAGGTGGAAACCCAAGTCAGGAGAAAACCACTGTTGTTGACGTCTTTGTCTTCAATGTTTATTATATAGAAAACTGCTTGCAATGTTGTACTGATGTAGACTCATATCAGTACGCAGGCACCCACCTGCAGAACGCTGCAACCTTCTCTCATTTTCCAGCTACTACTAGAAGGGAGCTCCAACCGCCTGATCTCATTTACCAACCACTACTGGAAGGGAGCTTCAACCCCCTGAACTAATTACCAGCTTGTACTGGCAGGAAGCTTCGACTTCCACACTGAAGGCTTCTCCCCTCATAACCACTACAGACCATGTTTCATAAATTTTCACACTGGATCCAACAGCTTCAACACAACACAATTTGTAGATCAAAACTAATAGCCATCAACCAATTAACAGAACAGTGGGATCATTGTAACCAGATCACAGCATTACACGCAGAATCAACTTCAACCCTGATCATTCATAAAACCAATTGTATACGCTACTTTACGTACAGCAACCTGCGTGTATACACGCTTTCCTGACAACGAACCTATGTCTAGATCTTTAGACACTGAAATTAGGAATCTAACCAAACTCAGAGCAGATCAAAGACATTCAGGGATACTTTGTCAGATTTACAGAACCCCTTATTCAGTCAGCAGCATCCATCATATTCAATCACCCAGTCACTGATCATATTTATACATAATCAACTAGCAGCATAAACAGTATTCAAACAATCTAGATCTACATGAAGACTTCATTGATAGACCGCAGAAATTATCAAAAATTCTCTTCAGTAATCTTCAGAAAAAACCCTAACTTCCATACACGTTTTTGCTTAAACAAACCCGCGGATGTACACACTTTCACCGAGACGAACCAGCATATAGATCTGTAAGTATTACAGGACTGCGTAACCCTTCAAAGCAGAAAACTTGCTCAGATCATATCATTTACTTCAGCAATTATGCGCCAGACCACAGATCTAAACAACTCATAAACAGATCATACAAATACATAGTCATTTCAGGTCTAGAGATCCTGATCCATTATTGTATTCATGAGTGCATCAAAATATCAGATCTATCTATTGAGTATGGCCTAATCCATGCAGATATACTTCAAATTGAAGTATTTTTCTCATTCACATCTGAACTGACCTGTAGATACATCAATTTTACATCTTCAACAAATAGGTTGCTATTAAAAGGCAACTCATCGAGTAGGTTGCCATCAAGGCCAACATATTACATCATAATGCCAACACATTTCACAAACAATTCTATTGGGAAATTCTCTTAAAAATAAATTCAACTGACATTAGGTTCGGTAGAAACTTGTGCATCATCAAAATACCTTACCATCTGTAAGATATTTTAACTGCCAGCTTATATTGCTAAAATTATCTTATTTTGATTTATTCAAGCATACCAGCGATCATGAAATGAGCTTAATTTAATTAGCACAAGCCAGTGTGCCATCTTGGGAGCGATGCAAGAACATTCGGCCTTCTACAAACAAGATGAGTTAAATTTTATACTACAGGGTTGACTTTGTAATATGAAAAACCTGAATTGTAGCTCATATTCCAGTAACCTTATTCAAATACCTAATTCATGTCAACTTTAGTAATACCAAGTTGTTTCCCAAACATCGATTATATAGATTATAATCTCTGTTGTTGTTTGTAGACTTGGATGAGAACCTCATTACCATAGATATTTTTAAACCAAAACTCCAGTTTTTAGCAGAATTTGCACAATGCTGAGTTTAAAACTACTGAACATAAATAAGCACATATAAAACAAACCTGAATATAAGAAGCACCATTGTTATGATGTATGTATTTAAAACCAGTAATTCTCAAGTGCTAAAACTTGAAGTACAAATAGCTCATCATATAAATGCAAATGTACCAAATAAGAAACCTTTTGTCATTAGCACATAACTTCAAATATAGTAAGACTGTGAAACACTTTTTCAGCAAAACATGAGAGACAAACAGCAATTTGGAAAAAAACCAAATACATTAGGAGAACTGCAGTTAATATCTATAGCTCTGAGTGAAAAGGACATATAGGATATGGCAAGGTGATGGTGTTCTTTGAAGTCACCTAGAACAACTTCATAGAATTGTCCATGTAGGTGGAGCTTGGGAATCTTAGATAATCCAGCAGTCTTTCACGGGGATGTGTCCTCTACGTTCCAAGCTCCCTCGACTTGGGAACATCCCTTGCTACCCATTGTATGCCCCCAGTAGTTGGGAACTTCACTCATAGAGACATTGTTAGTTTTTGTTTGGGGTAGCAGCCGACAGGTGTTCTAGTCTCTATGGTGTCTAAGACGCTAAAGAACACGAGATCTCCAAAACCAAGAAAAGGTTTCATGAGAAAAGACTTGGAAACACCTCAGTTAAATTAATTAGCCAATATTTAATTATTTCCTAAGTCTAACTTGGGAAAACTGGTTTATTAAACTGAATTAATTGAGGGAGTTCGATTTTGCTCTAGAGACTTCCGAAAAAATTAATTGGAGTCAAGATGATCTTAGCCATCGGTTGAGATGTGATCGAGGCCGTTGAGACTCCAACGAGAGATTATAAGAGTAGGTCGAAGGTTTTGGAGAAGATAGTTTTTCACATGAGTAGTTCGACTTACCCAATTGCAGTATTCAGCAAGGGCATAGTTGAAGCTAGGGAAGCATCAGAGGCAGGGGATCAGCAGAGATTTGGGAGCAGGTTTCTGGAGGAGATTTCCTCTGTATTTTCCCATGTCTGAAGGGCAATAAAAGGAGGCCAAACTATCTACAGAAGGAGGCCGAATTAGCAGTTTGAGTTAGCCAGTTTACCCTGTGCAAGTTGTCAGAGAGACCATGTTTCAGTTGCCAATAGTCAGATCTGTATCACGGAGGCAGAGCGAGTTGGTCAAGCAGCTACAGGAGGCAAAATGACTTGCAGGGAGGCATTCCTAGGGGATACACAAATTTACCAGAGCCACCAGTGCCCATTTCTGTGCAAAGATGCGAATAGCTAGAGGAAGTGTGAGTGGCTGGAGAGAAGCCAAATCAAGTTTCAGAGGGAGACATTAGTGTCCAGGTTATTTTGCCTCTAGAGATCAATATTTGCCAAAGGTTTGCCACTAAACGGGAACCAGTTGTAATTTCTTTCAAATTGTTAAATAATAATAAAGTCCTCATTTGTTGCACTGGTTTTCCCTTTGGGGTTTTCCAGGGAGAATTGTCCAAAAATAGCAGTGTCAATTTTTTGTGTGTGTATATTTTCCCAGTTCTATATTTTTATCTTTTGCAATATATTTTATTTGTGAACATTGCAATAGTGATTTAATCGTTATTTGTCGTAAAGTTAATTATAAAAGACTAATAATCTCCAATAGATAGAAAATTAAATTCCAGTTATTGTAATCGTGGAAATTTCACATGGTATCAAAGTAGATTAGATCAAAGCAACTCTAGAAAAAGAGTTATGCAGTTCAGAGGGAGATCTAAAGCACAAAAAACCAGATCTGCGCAAGCTAGCCAGGCAGTGCGAATTGCAGAGGCAAAAATTCGATTTCTAGTACAGGGAAGTCATCCGGAGGAAAGGCGAATTTTCTCTGTTGTAGAAACAGTCAATGAGGTTATCGGAAAGGGTTTCCGGAGGTAGTTCAGATATTCGCAGAGCAGATCTAGCGCAAAGGGTTTGCAGTAAAGGGTTTTGTAGTAGCAGTTCAACGCAAGGCAAGGAAGAGAAAGCACACGAGGATGTTGGAGCAGGCCAATTTATCTGCAAAAAAGAGGGTCGAAGCAAGCAGTACAAATAGCCAGTTTTCCCAGCTCACAGATCTGAAGCAGTAATTTCATTTCCAGTTTTCGGATCTATTCGTCAGACGAAGTGCAAGTAGCGTCAGAGGACAAAGGGAGACAATATATTCTTCAGACAAACTTCCGAAAGCATTTCGTAGTTGCAAGTGCGAGTTGAAGGATTTGGTGTGAGTTGTTGGATCTAGTGCGAGTTACAGGTAGAGGGTGTGAATGTGTGAATCTGCAGTAGGAGGTCGAGTTGGATTTGCAAAGGAAACTTAGTGTTTCCAGTTCGATTTGTCAGTTGGAGGAGTGAGGGTTTTCCAGTTTATTGAGTTTCGCAATTCTTTCCAAAGATGGTCATAGCAAAGACTAAGAGATCAGGACAGGTTGGATGGAGCCTCCAACTTTAGCATTTGGAAAGCCAAGATGTCATTTATGTTATATAAGCATGGTTTGAAGGAGTTTTTTATAACGTTGATAGTTGTGCCAACGAATCTCATCTAGTTTCATGATTACAGGAGGGATAATGCCTAAGGCTAAGAGGATGATTATCGATGGTGTTCGAGATCATATCGTTCTGCATATCACAGAAAAGACTACAGTGAAGGAGATGTGGGACACCGTAATCAAGTTGTACCACAATCCTTTCGAGAACCAAAAGATGATCCTCAAGGAGAAGCTAAGGACAGTCAAGATGAACAAGGGCGAGAAAGTAATGTCCTATCTCACCAGGATTCAGGGTGTCAGAGATGAACTTGTAGCGGTTGGAGAGAATTCAGCTGATGATGAGCTTGTGTGGATAGCTCTCACTGAGTTTTCCAAGGAATGGTGAACATTCGTCCAAGTGATCTCAAGGTGTGACAAGCTTCCCGATTAGGAACGCCTATGGAGTGACTTCACTCAAGAGGAGTTGAGGCTCAGCCTAGTTGATGGCACTACCAACAACAGTGGCAAGGGACCGAAGGTAGAGAAGGAGGAAAATGCCACTCTTGCAGGGAAGGGAAAAGCAAAGAAGGGTCACAACTAGGGGCAAGTCCCAAAGGGAGAGAAGAAGAAGAAATATTTATTGAAGGTCGAGCGCTTCGGATGTGCCGAGCTCTATCACTATGTCAGCCAGTGTCCAAAGAGGAAGAAGGAGAAGAAGGGGAAGCATACGGCAGCTTTGTCAGAGATCGAGGATTTGTCTGCTAGATTGGAGAATAAATTCGCATTGATAGTCGCAGTACCTCCAGGAGGAGGTCGAGTATAACACTCTAGTACATCAAATTAGGTAGGGTCTGAGGTACAAGCAACAAGGAGATCTAGATCACAGCCAAGGAGGGCTTGATCAGTAGATCAAACCCAGTTGTTGAGCATTCCTCAATTAGACTAGTACCTTTGTGACGGGAGCCCAAAGAGTTAAAGTAGAAGGAGGATCAAACTATCAGCAAAGCACAGTCAGATACTTGAGAGACAATTGCAGAGCCAGTTGTGAGGCGTAGTCAGAAGCTTGAGAGACAGGTGCAGGGCTAGTTGCAGTGACACAGTAGATCAAGAAATATCAATACACACAGTTGCAGTGATAGCAGCAACACAAGGGCATCAACAATGTGAGATCAGAGTAGCGCAGTGGCAGCACCAGACTGTTCAGCTACAACATGTAGCAGGAGAATCAGAGATTGTGTGTAGAGTGGTCAATTCGGTAACAACATGTTCCCACAAATCAGTAGGACGTTGATATACTCACAAATGCCTTAAGTAGGGCAAAGTTTGTCTACTTCCGGGAGTAGATGCGAGTAGTGGAGAACACCTTCCTTGCTAAGAGGGAATGTTAGTTTTTGTTTGTGGTAGCAGCGAACTGGCGTTCTAGTTTCTATGGTGTCTAAGAGGCTAAGGAACACGAAATCTCCGAAAAGACTAGGAGACACCTCAATTAAATTAACCATCCCACTAATTAATTATTTCCTAAGTGTGCATCGTCATAAAAAGATAGTAAAAACCATAGAAAAGTGTTATTTTCTTTAAATTAAGCAAGGTGAGGCTCCCATCACCCTCACCTTCCTTTGCTTCTCTATATTACCCTACCAAAAAGCCCTAATGTCTATTATTTCTCACCTATAACAAGCTTATTTGAGCACATAAAAAAGGTGTAATTCAAAATTTTGCTGAGAAATCGGATTTGTCCTTCTCGAATCCCACGTGTCGGACACGTTTCTCGAGCAACACGTGTCCAATTCGTGGCTTGAGCGTGTCCTGACACGTGGGATTCACTAGACACGCAAATCGGAATCGACCAGCCAGTAAATCCCGATTTTGGGACACGTGTCCCTTTGAAAAGCGTGCCACGACTCTTTAAAACCCGATTTGGGCTGATTTTTTCCTCATTCTTGTGTCTCTCTCTTGTTATGGGTGTGTGGGAGCGACTATCAAAGGGTTTGGAAGCATTTTGGAGGTGTTTCAAGCAACTGGTAATTGCATTTTGCTTCCATTTTTTTCCATTTTTGCTACAGAAGTTTGCTTGTCCATTTTGTTTACATGCTATTGCATTTTTTCTTTATTTTTTTACAGCATTCATTGCTCAATCAAGGGAAACAAGGAAGGGGCAAAAGAAGGGGAACAATGTTCCCATTGATGATGCCCCTCATGTTCCAATTTCATCAGGGTCTGCAAGTGTTTCCTCTAATGGAAATGAGGCTGCAACAACAACTTCAAATGTTGAGGGCAGAATAAATTTAAAAAGACAGCAGGCTCAAGAAAGTAAATATCCTTTGTGGAAGTATGTCACAAGAGATCAAGGGCCAAGCAACAAGTTAAAGGGAGCAACATTCAGCTATTACAACAATCATTTCATAAGCACTTATTTCCATGTTAAAGTTCGTTTGTTGGGCTTACCAAGTCATGTAATTGGAGCATGTGCAAATGTGTCTATAGCTAAGAGGAAATAAATGGAAAAGGAGGCCAATGCTAGTGTGGCAAGGGTGTTTGCATCATCTAAAAAAAACAAGAATGAGGATCCCCTTCCATTCTTGAGGAAAAGCAACAACAAATTTCCATTTGAGAGTTTTGGTGGGGGTGTAGGTCAAGCAGCAAAAAGAAAGGCAGTGGCACATGGTCCAATGGACAAGAGATTTCGGAAAGAGAGACGAGAAGAGCTTGATATCACCATTTCCTTCTTTTTCTATCTAAACTCCATATCATTTAATGTTGCACGATCACCTTTATTTCTTGAGATGTGTCGAGCTCTAACTCAAGGGGCTCCATCAGGGTATGTGCCTCCTGTGTCAGAGAAGCTTCGAACCACATTGTTGACTAAGGCAAAGAAAGAGGTGGACAAAATTCTTGAGCCTATTAAATCAACATGGCCAACATCTGAGGTTAGTATTGTTTATGATGGATGGAGAGATCCAGCACACCACCCACTCATTAACTTCATGGTGTCTTCCTTGAATGGATCAGTTTTCTTGAAGTGAATGGATAGACTCGAACAATACAAGGATGCACAATATATGGGTGAGTTGTTCATTAAAGTTATTGAAGATGTAGGTGTTGATTCTTGTGTGCAAATCATTATAGATAATGCACCTGTTTGCAAGTTTGTTGGCATTATTGTGGAAGCTAAATATCCACAAGTATTTTGGACACCTTGCATTGTCCATTCCTTGAATTTAGCACTTAAAACTATTACTTTTGATGTGCCTTAGATTGGAAGTGTTATTGAGGATGCACGACATATCTGCAACTTTGTACAAAATCATACTAATGCCCTCAAAGTATACAAGGAGTACACCTACCTATCATTGTTGAAGATTGCAAATACACAGTTTGCCTCTTCATTCATCATGTTGAAGAGGTTGAGGGAGGTAAAGACCGCTCTTGGGGCCATGGTTATTTCAGAGTTTTGGTCTTTTTGGAGAAAAACAGACCAAGTAACCTCAAAAAGAGTCAAGGACACAGTGTTAGATGATGCTTGGTAGGAGAGGGTAGACCTCACTATTAAGATCATGGACCCTATCATTGCTTTGCAACGATTTGCAGATACAAACCAACATATCCTAGGAGAGGTTTATGAGGGATGGGATTCCATGATTAAGTCCATGAGGACCATTATTTTACAGAGTGAGTGCCCTAAGTATGAGACATCATCGGAAGCCTTCATCACCACCATACCGAATATTCTTGTTAGCAGGTGGGACAAGAATTCACACCTTTGCATTGTTTGGCTCACTCATTGAACCCAAAATACTACAGCCGTGAGTGGTTGAATGGTGGACCTTCCCGCAGATTCCCTCCTCACATGGATGGTGAAATTTCACAAGGAGGAAGGATGCATTGAGGTGGATGTTCCAGGATAGAGCATACCTTGATGAGGTGGAGGTTGCCTTTGCAGAGATTTCCACTAGCATTTGCACGCTATGATGTGATTAGAGACAGGGGGCTAGGAAGCCTTATTCTTGGTGGGCAACTCATGGAGCAACAAGCCCTCCTCTATAGCAGTTAGCCATGAGGCTCCTCTCTCAGGCTAAGTTGCAGGAAACGTTGGGTAGAGGGTCATTTCCCCCTGGAAACAACACGAAAACGCATGATAGAGGGAGTTATTAAAGATTGGAAACAAAACTTTTTGAGTAGGGCAGCCTAATGTTCAAGCCTTTGGGCCTTGGCCCTAGTGTTGATATGCAGTTCATGGTAATGTTAAATTCTTAAAGTAAAAGGATTACTTCCTTTTACTTAAATTTTTAACATTACCATGAAATGACTCAGGAGGTTTGAGAGTGGTTTCGCCCTCATTGGATTTTGTATGGAGAAAGTAGAATTTTAGATCTCACTCAAAATCCAACAGACTTATCATTTTTTCAGGATTTCAGGATTGGGGAGATTGCAATGTTTCCATTGCATTTTGTCATGTACTAAGGTATGGAACTTTTATTTAATCAAGAGAACCAAGCCCTCTATGCAGGGGAGACTCCCAATAATCAAGATCACCTAGGGTACTAAGGTATGGAACTTGTATTTAATCAAGAGCACTAAGGTCGTTCAACTATGCCAGAGGAGACTCCCAATCAAGCAAGAGACAATAAATTAGAAATTTCTCGTGCCTGATTTTGGATATTGTTATTTTCATTATGTGATCATTCATGATTAAATGTCATGTAAATTTAAGGACTTATAGTTTATGCATTGACATTGGACAAATTAATCATAATGTAATAAATTAAAATGTATCATGTATGCTTTATGATTGCACATATTTCTTAAATGCCCTAATATATATATATATATATATATATATATATATATATATATATATATATATATATATATCGCATTTCCCCGTTTCCAAAATTTGGGGAGGTCGCATTTTGTACCCGTATCCGTTTCGGAAATATCGTTTTCGTTTCCCCGTTTCGTGCAACTTAGCTCTCAGGTTACTTCATCCTCTTGTTGTGAGAGGAATTGGAGCACATATGGGAATGTGTATAATGTCAAGAAGAACACGCTTGAGCAGTCCAAGGCAGAGACAATGGTGTATGTGCACACCAACCTTCGTCTTATTTAAAGGCAGAGGGATGAATGGTTGAAGGGAAAGACAAAGATGTGGGATGTCTTTCCTGATGATATGTGTTTGGACAGCAGTGTTGAGTTGGCATTGGCCAACTTGTCACTTTTGATGATGGTGATACTCTTGAGGGGTCATCCTCGACACCAGCAAATGTAGAGATTAAATTGGATACAAAGGAGGAGGATGCAAAGGAGAGCAGTGGTGACCATGACAGTGATGCTGATTTTGATGATGATGATTGATGAGCTACCTACTACCTTGTAGTGGTTAAGTATTTTCTAGTTCTATTTTCCATTGGCATTGCTAGTCAAGAGTCCTCAAGATTGTACCTACTACCTACGTAACACATTTTGATTTTGATGACTTAATAAGAAAACTGTAGTTTATTGTTTTTCTCTTATTGGATCATTGATGAATCTGTCACAATTGTATTTGAATGCATAATGATATAACTTACAAATTTACAATGTAGAATCTAGATCTATGTCTGAATTTGTATCATGAATGAGAATTTGTGTAATATGAAATCATTGAAATATCTATTTAGTATTAATTAATTTATTATTTAATTATATATATAACGTGTCCTACGTGTCTTGTTCCAGGAGGTCTATGTGCCCCGTATCAGACACTCGAATTTGTGTGTCCTGCGTGTCCCGTGTCCCCATGCCATGTGACTTAGGAATTTTGCTAACAACAAGCTATCAAAAGCAGAGAATTGTGGACCCAGTTTTAGCACAAATATGCAGTTGACCAAGCAGAGGCTAATGGGGCATGATAAATGGCTTGCTCCTTGTTCCATTCCTTTTTTCTTGTTATTTTCTATTATGACAATCTTGACACTTTACTCTTTAAATGATGATGGATATATGATGCATCATTGTATTCCATTTTGATTTGGACATTGATGATTGTACAATGAGAGATGTAATAATTCCCCTATTTTGAATACCAATTCCAAAATTAACCAATTTTCCAATTGGATTATTGGCGTTGCTATTTTAATTGTATAAAGGTGTTGCTATTTAACAAAACACAACGTTTTTATGTATGTATTAAATCTATTTTCCATTGGCATTGCTAGTCAAGAGTCCTCAAGATTGTACCTACTACCTACGTAACACATTTTGATTTTGATGACTTAATAAGAAAACTGTAGTTTCTTGTTTTTCTCTTATTGGATCATTGATGAATCTGTCACAATTGTATTTGAATGCATAATGATATAACTTACAAATTTACAATGTAGAATCTAGATCTATGTCTGAATTTGTATCATGAATGAGAATTTGTGTAATATGAAATCATTGAAATATCTATTTAGTATTAATTAATTTATTATTTAATTATATATATAACGTGTCCTACGTGTCTTGTTCCAGGAGGTCTATGTGCCCCGTATCAGACACTCGAATTTGTGTGTCCTGCGTGTCCCGTGTCCCCATGTCATGTGACTTAGGAATTTTGCTAACAACAAGCTATCAAAAGCAGAGAATTGTGGACCCAGTTTTAGCACAAATATGCAAATGACCAAGCAGAGGCTAATGGGGCATGATAAATGGCTTGCTCCTTGTTCCATTCCTTTTTTCTTGTTATTTTCTATTATGACAGTCTTGACACTTTACTCTTTAAATGATGATGGATATATCATGCATCATTGTATTCCATTTTGATTTGGACATTGATGATTGTACAATGAGAGATGTAATAATTCCCCTATTTTGAATACCAATTCCGAAATTAACCAATTTTCCAATTAGATTATTGGCGTTGCTATTTTAATTGTATAAAGGTGTTCCTATTTAACAAAACACAACGTTTTTATGTATGTATTAAATCTATGTTTATAAGTTGTAAAGTGTTCATAGCTTGAGTGGTTGGGTAGATGGTTTGTTGAATGTTCTCCCCAATTGGGTCCAATTCTTGGGAATGACATGTTGGCCCATTGTGATAAGGCTAAAAGGGTAGATGCCCCCTCGCAAATGGGACCCCCTTGTGGGTGTGTCACCGAATGCCTCCACCCTTGCTAAGTCATGACATTCCCGCTAGTTGTTGACTCGCAAATTGTTAGAACTTAGCACTAACCTAGGGGTTATAGTGGAAACCACTAGTTTTGAATGTGGGAGTAATCCTGACGAGTTACTGATTCCTCTAGATCCAAAAAAAGCAAAAACAATCTAATGTTGAATTTTGTAGCCATGGTCGGCCTTCATAATTAATGTTTTAGTCCTTGAAATATATAATGAAAATTTAAGACATGTTCTTCATGTCATTTTTATTGATTAGCCCTTGAAAAGATTAATATAAGACATGTTCTTCATGTTGAATCAAAAGAGAAAATTTTGAATTTTGAATTTTTGCTTCAAACATGTCAAGTTGGCCCTCCTTCAAGTCAAGTCGCCCCAAATGAATAGACACCCTTTTGGAGAGAAAAAACACTATATATAGAGCACTCGACCTCCTCCACAAGGTACCATTCGACCTCTCACAACACAAGATATTATGGACATCTTAGCGAAGAAGAAGAAGGATGAAGTAGGGCAAAGGAGGACGAATTCATCTCTAGCATTTCACTCTCTTTCTTTGACTTCTCACGTGTGACTCTTTAGGCATATTATGGGCAATAAGGCTGAAATTTTGGGCAGATCACTCTAGGCAGCAAGGCCAAGTTTCTGGGAATATTCTGAGAGGCCAATATTTGGCCTAGGCGGATCAAAGAGGGCCGAAGTTGTTGGGTAGAATGTGAAAATTCCAAGATCTAGATCTAGAATCCCTATAGCAACAAGATGAACTACTTCTCCTACTTGTAAATCTGATTTAACATGTTATTAAAAGATTTCTTCTTAGACTATCGAAGCAATTACTGAAGCAGCCTTCACCTATTAAAATACATTTATGAAAACAGAAATTGAGCAAGAAAAATAATGCACATAGGACACAATTATTTTTGGATAAATGACCCGGAAAAACCTAATGCGGGAAAACCAGTGCAACAGATCGGAGGGTTTATATATTATGTAGTAATTTTCTAAATACAATCTATGATGCCTTTCTGGCTATCCCTGCAAAGAATATGACAGACAAAGTGCCTGATGAGATTACCTCACACACTGATACTGGAAGACTGACTGATCAAAAACCCCGGATGGCAATCCCTCCACTGCTCTGCGCAATCTCTGTGTCACTCTGCGTGGGGACAGCGTGGCTTTTGTGTTGATGATCTTCTGCTAGCTAGATCTAATCCTTTGGCCCTTCTGGTCTCACATCCAGGCTTTCTGACACTGGATCTGACTAATCCTCAACTGAATTTCGGATCTCCTCAAGGCTGCAGTGTTGCCTCTAGAGGCGTGGCACTGCACTGCCTCTACTGCGTGGCACTGCGCTACCTCTGTGTGGCACTACACTGACTCTGAGTGGCACTACGCTGCCTCTGTGTAGATGCTACGCTGCCTCTTTTGCGTACTGCCCTCTATCTTCTTTGTTGTGTATTCTCTAGCTCAGGAAGATCTCCAACCAGAATTACTCTACCTCTCAACTACAATCAAGAATCACTTAGATCTGATTTTCATCAGAGCACTGCTCCGTCAGAAAAGAAATTGATCTCTAGATCCTCTCGGTGTATCTTACAAATGACCCTCAAGCCTTCCTTTATAGTCTTCTCGTTGAGACTTCAACTGTCGAGATTAGATCTTCAATCAACGACTAAGATTATATTAGACTTGATTTGCTTTTTCTAGAAGTTTCACCCACAGTTTACATTAATACTGATTAATTATTTTAATTTCCTAAGTTTGACTTAGGGTCCTCATTAAAAATTATTAATTTTTCTTATAAAATCGTTTCTAGGTGGAATTTCCCAAAACACTTTCTGGGTTATTTGTAATGCATGTGTCTAAGCCTCTCCACAAAGTTTGGGACTACACATCTGATGCTGCCAAAAATAAACATAGAAGAGTGACTTGACAAGAGGGTTGTTTGACCAAGTTTGACCATAGCATTGTTGGTCAATTTGACTATCATAGTTAACTAGCAGTTTTAGGTGTATCTCTTGTTGAACTAAAAAATTCTCTAAGGAAAAGCCTAAAGGTTGTTCGATTTTTCCCCCAAGTGGGTTTTCCCAAGGTAAATCTTGTGTTCTCTTTGTGCATTGTGATCTCTATTGTCCTTTTGCAATTATGGTTGAATTTATGAAGTGTAATTGCTTAATGATAAACTAGAATTGCTAAAAGGAGATTTACATCATTAGAAGTAATTATTAGTATTTCAGATATCAGTGCTTGTATGTTGAGCTTTGTAGCTCGAGGAAGGTACTTCTAGTCTTATGTTTTGACTAGGAACTTGATTTGCCTTGTTAGGAGCTTGCATGTGACATACAAAGTGTGCAAGTGAGTTGCATGGATGTTGAAGTGTTGTGTGTGACATGCATAAGATGTGCATGTAAGGAAAGCTAAATTTATGACTTGTACTTCAGTTAATAGTTTTAAAAATCCGATGGACTGGCTCGGAATCGGCCGAGTCAACCGAGCCAGACCCCCGACCGGACCGACTCAGTTGAAAAACTGGTCTAGAGGCCGGTATGTGACCGAGTCGGTCGAGCCGTACACCGAGCCGATCGAGCCGACCGAGTCATTGTCCTGAATTGCAGAGATTTGCAATCCGCATTTTGAGTCAAACTTGCAGTGCTTCTGGGTGTGAGCGCAATTGGTCTGTCTTTGAGAGGATTCACACAAAGAAGAGAAACCGTTTGGAGCCAATGCAGATCCACTAGTAGCAGGCCCAATCCCAACTCCAAGTCCTCCAGTTGCAGCCGCAGGCACTTCCTCTAATCAGGCACAACGGAGGTGCATAGCTCGTCTATCTCAGGCTCAACATGTTATAGTTCTAGTTGAAGATGTTGATTAAGAGGAGGAGGAGCAAGCAGTTTCCCCCTCTGGTTCAAAGTTTGAGGCAAAGGATATTGTCTTGTCAGATGTCTAGCAGTAGTGACTATTCATGTTTTGTTGTAGAGGCCATTTAGAGCCTCCTTGGTTATGTTTTTTGTTTTGATCTCTATATCATCATCATGTATTGGAACAGTGCACACTGGGTACAATTTTGATATAATCGATATATTCATGCTTTGTGTTTGGAAACGTGAATGAAAATCTTTAAAATTATGTTTTTTTATAAAAAAAATTAATATTTAATGTATTTTTTACAAGGACCGAGTCATTGAAACTGAACTGGCCGAGTTGATACCGAGTCGGGGCCAACCCTCGGTCGTTTCGGAACTCGAGTTCAATTTTTAAAACACTAGTTAAAGTAGAGAAAGTTAAAGATAGGTTAGTTAACTAAAGTAATATCACTTATTTTCAGTTAACTTGACGAGCTAATTTTCGTCATCAATCTTGGCTTAAGAAAGTTATAAATTGAGCCTTATGTGAGGTGTTAAGACACAACAGTAGCACAATATTCAGAAAGGCTTCACAGTCAATGTTCCACCAAGACTCTAGTGCGAGGAGACGCATAGAGGGGACATGTGGGAGTACCCTCAAATTTTAGGGAAATTTTGGGGGTGCAGGGGCGTCGAGGTATATATATATATAAAATTCAAGTTAATATTCAATAATGAAAGCATAAATAGACTAACGTGTCCTATTCTGAGGGGTCAACGTGTCTGTGTCCAACACTCGAATCCTCTTGTCCTTCGTGTCCCTTGTCCCCATGTCAGGTGACTTAGCATTTATATTAGCATTTATATTCAAAAAAAATCCAAAATACCAAATTAGTTGTAGAATATATGAAAACATGCATATTTGTACATAAATCAAGATAGATATGGCATCCATTGCACATCACTAATTAATTATTCGAGCATCAACCATCTAGAATCTAGATTCTTCTCCTCTTGTCTCGCCTGACTCTACCTCGATTATCTAGGGATATTAGTCAACATTGCCCAATTTTGATCAAACTACCTAATCTAAGCCTTAAAATATGGTGGAACAAGCTTATCGTGCTTCATCAATGATTTTGACTTGATTGAAAGGTAATTTTTTGCTAAGGCCATGACAAAGGAGTTCAACAATAAACACCACCAACAATATGGTACATGAGCACATATAGGGCTTGGTGCTCTTGATTAAATGCCAGTCACATATCCTCATACATGATATAATCTAATGGAATGCCACAATGTCGTTGATCTTGAATTACTAAAAACTTATAAGTCTGCTAAATTTTGAATAGCATAGGAAATTATATTTTCTCCATATGAAGTCCGATGAGGCTGGAACCACTCTCAAACATCCTAAGTCATTTCATGGTAATGTTAAAAATTTAAGTAAAAGAATGACAATGAGCATCAAGGCCTTGGGAGTGTCCGAGAAACTCCAACCCAACTTAAGTCAAAGAAAAAATTAGAAACCCACAAAACTGCCCATCTCCCTCCTAACTCGTTGTTGATCGGTGCGGATACGTGCCCAAGCCTCCACGGATCCTTTTCTAGATCCGCGAATTAGGAATCCGGAACCACGGATCGGGCTCGCACAGTTCTGGATGTCCAAGGATCTATACAAGATGCGATTTCGGCCTTGATTCCTTGGGGGGAGGATCGTGCAACACTGGGCTAAAGTATTTTTTATGTGGAGATGTACTATGTACTTTAAGTTATTAAAGTCACGTGTTTTTAAAAGTGACTTTATGTGTAAACTTTAAAGTACATATTATTAAAGTGACTTATGTTTTAAAAGTTACTTTATGAAAAAAGTGGCCATGGTAAAAAAACATTAAAAAGTACTAAGGAGGCTATTAATAAAAGAAGGGGACCACATGAGGAGGTGTCAAGTAGGGGACTAATCTCCACCCTTGATCTAAATGGTTTGAGATTTAATCTCAACCATTAGATCTTAGGGGTAGGTTCTCATCTTTTCCCATGAGACAAAAAGGGAGAAAAGGAGTTTTTGGAGGCTCATTATTCTCATGAGAACATTAGGAAGAGGAACAAGGAGAAAGGAGAGAAAAGCTTGGAGAAATCGTATAGCGGAAAAAGGATCTACAGCAATTCGAATCCTAAGGAGGTTGAGTTAAAGCTGAGAAGGGAGCACGAGATTCATGTCAGCATCTACTGTCAACTCACCAGTGAAGCGAACATCGCGATTTTTTGAGAACATCGCGATTTTTTGAAAAAATCGCAATTTTTTCGGTCAAACAATAAAATCGGCAATTTTTTGAACGATTTTTTTATTTTCAAAAAATCGCAAAAAAATCGCCCATCAAACAGCGACCCAATAAGTTCAAAAATCGATTTTTTTTTTTGACATTTTTGCAGACAGAGGGCAAGAAAGAGACCTAAGGAGGAGGAGAAGTCATCTTACAAGGGCAAGAGAGGAGAAAAGTGAAGGAATTTAGCAACCCACACCAACAAAATTCAAGTTTGGACCAAGTTTATTCAGCAAAACGTTTTTAGATGCGATTGACACCACTGTTGCATGGAGGGTTGAGGTTGAGACTCGAGAGGCCTATCATGGATTCAGCCCCTAATTGGATAGAGCAGGAGGTAGTGGAGGGGGAGGAGGAAGAGGAGGAGGAGCAGCAGCAGCAACAGGTGACACCAGCTACCCCTGCTACTGGTAGAGGACGTGGTCTACCTCCTTTAGCTCCTGGTGCTTCAAATTCTGGTACTTCAGGTTCTAGAGCACAAGAGAGTCCATTGCCAGCGCCGCCTGTTTCTTCATCTAGACGGAAAGCTGTTACATTTTCTCGCAAGAGGAGCAGAGGAAATCAGTGGTATAGGTTAGTTGGTGCATTCCTTTGTATATGACATTATGAATCATGATATGAGATACATTATTATATTTTTTGTTGATATTTTGAGGCTGAGTTGGGACTCAAGACTTAGTATTCAAGGCATGATTCACTGTTATGTGTGATGTAGCACTAGACATGATATTACACATCTTATATATTAGTTTTTTTTTCATATTTATGTGTCAATGCATTTATTTTATGTTGTGGATGCTTTAGATATTGAAAAATTTGAAAAAAAATTGAATATTTTTGTATGCGCCGATTTTTTCCCGGTTTTTACGATTTTTTCCCCTCGCTGATTTAATCTCGATTGCGATTTTCAAAACATTGCAACTCACAAGTCAAAGTCTAGAGAGTAATTATGTCATTTCTCAGCGTGAGCTAGAGCTCTAGAACCACAACTTTATCTCTGGAACAATCTGCTCGTGTTCCTGCATTCTATACCAAGATTATCAGGTTATCTCAGCGAGAATCTCAGAACAATTTGGGAGAGGGAACTCGTGAGTCTTAAGCATAATTTTTGTGTGCATCAGCATGATTCTTTGGGAAATAAGAGCCAGCTTCAGCCTGTATAAATACAGTGATGTAACCCCAAATTTTAAGGTAGTTGTTGACAGTGATAGAGGTTCGATTTTCTGAGTTGAAGGAGCAACCTAGGAGGTTGAGTTTTTGCTGGAAGGAGAGGACTATGTGAAGGACAAATCAGCCCAAAATTTCCATTGTAAAAGGGACTTCAAAAAAGCTTATTCAAGGGAGAGATAAGTAGAATCTCTCATGTATTTTTTGTTGTAAAATTTCTCCAAAGAAGCAAAATAAAATTCCTTCTCCAGCACTGGCTTTCCCCACTATGGAGTTTTTCCAAGGTCTAGTTGACCAAAATAATTGTGTCAAACTTATGTGTGTGCTTGCTTATTGTTCATTGTATTAGTTGAAAAGTAGAAGCACTCTTTATGTTTCAAACGAGGCTCAGAAATTTCATATCAATATGTTGAAACATGTGGGCTGGGCTTGAAAAACATTTGCAAAGCTTGAAACTGAGAAAAGGGTGCAGGTCATTTAATTTTCTACAAGAAGGTGCATTACAGGTTCAATCAACTACTTGTACAAAGAAGGATCAACCAAATCAAAGTCCTCATCATTAGTTAACTTCAAACCATGGGTATAGCCAAGGGTTTGCAATCAAGCATTTGAAATATCCAGAGTGTACCTCACTTTACCCACACTCTAACAAACTTCTAGACCCAAAAAGCAATGCAATAGACCAATATCCTTCATATCAAATTCAATGGGCAATTTCTTCTTGCACCACATGATCAGTTGGTGAGAACTTCCTATAAGGATAAGATCATCTACATGCAGGGTCTTTCATTGTGGTCTTTCTCTCTCATAATAATGTCGTTTATGATTTATGCAACCTTTCTTGCTTTAAAGCTTACTAGGTTGTCATGCATTTACACCATTGTAGATCCATTTTAACCCTGGATCTATTAAGCACCAAAAGGTTACAAAAAGAAATTGAGGCTGGAACTTCTCGATACTTAAAAGACGAGCGTTGAGATGGATCTATGTTTGTTTATTTTATTATTCTATTTCTTGTTAATACTATGGCTGATTTTTTTAATATTATTGTTTACACATTTTGTTTTCACGTTTACATTATGGATCTTGACTCTTAGTCCTTTTTCATTTTAGTTTATTAGCATTATGTTACATTTGTTGGAAATACTGAGGATGAATCAGTATTTCTTTTACAATTGTTATATTATGCCAATTAATATCACTTAGTAAAACCAGAACACAAGATGTATAACAAAGGAATAATTTTATTAATGAGAATGACAAGGACTCCAATCCTCTTTTACAACAAATCAAGTACAATAACACTTCAGGGTAACAGCCCTAGACGAAGACTCCAATCTTCAATTTCAAAGCAGGGTCCAACCTGTACAACACCAAGCTCCAACTTGGTATACTTGAGAACTCCAACCCTCTCCAATAATTCGAGCTCCAACCTTGTGTGAGGACTCCAATCCTCTAGAGCTCCAACTCTCTTAATCTGCTTCAATTCTTCAAGATAGTTTTAGTGTTGCTTCAAGACTTCCAATATCTACTTCCACAAGTCCTGAAAGTATCTCTTTAGCAAATGCCTCAAATAGTCTCCAAAATACTTCTAGGTTAGTGCATCAAGGTCAACTCTAGCAAGCCTAGTTTGTGTCTCTAAGACCAATGTTCCGATTCTATCTCGAAATCACGATTTTTTGGTCTAGTTGATGTTAGGATATTCCGACACATAGGAAATAGTTAAGAATAACTTAGTCTAGTGTAGAGTTAGGTAAAGTGTGTTTCTTTACCATGTACATTTGTAACTTATAATTCGACGGTCACGATTTGTAGTGATCCAACGGTTATCTCTCACCTTGGTATTAACGACACTTGATCCGTGGCTTAACACCCGATTGGTCCATGATATCTATTTAAAGAACATGGAGGGTCATTTTTCCGGTAACTGTTTATGAGAGAAACATATGTAACTTTTCTTTTTATATTAATAAATTGCCTGAAGTGGCCGCATTGGCTCAGGCCGTGGACTGTTTCCCTCTTTGAGGGTTTTAACCACGTGATTATACTGGTGTACTGATTTGTGATCTGTTTGTGAGCAGTTACCTTTGGTTCTTGATCTAAGGAACTTACCCTGTAAATTCCTACATGGTATCAGAGCTATTTTGAGGGTCGCATCCATTGTTGATCAAAATCTGAAGTCGGTTTGACTGCATGCGAATGCCGTTTTGTAGATCTACTATTTCTAAACTTTTTTCGGCTTGGAGAACTGCTCTGTTGTGTCCAGAGCGTCTGTTACAGTGAGGAACGCCTTTCGTTTTATGCGAAAAGGTTTCCGGCTGCCCAAGTTATGACAGTTTAGATCTGGAGGCATAAAGCATCTATTTTGCAGTTATATTTGTTAACAGTTCTGCTAATTTCAGTTTTTTTCTGTTTATTTTCGGTATTAAGATTTTATTTATTTGCCGGATCTATACCCTCTTCTCTGTGTATGCTCTTTGCTGTATGCTGTGTGCGATCTCGGCAAATCTAAAACAGGAAGAAGGGATTTTTTTTGCTACGTATGCTCTTTCCCAGCGTCTTTGTGCAATCTCGAGAAATCAGAAATAGTGAAAAAAGTGATAGTTGCCGGTAAGGCTAACCGAAAATCTAACATTCTACCATAAGGCTTTGCATTTTGTTTTTTTTTGCTTGGTTTTTGTGTTTTTTTGTGCAAGAAAAGGCACGCACACTGAAGAGTTTTAAAAAAAAAAAAAAAAACCTTCCTCCTTTCATACAATAACGTGATCCTTTTACTATCTCACTTGGTGAGGAGCTAGTTTATGAGAATAGAGGTCTTGGGTTCAAATCTCCTTCTCAAGCTCCTTTTGTAAAAAAAAATTGTTCAAAGGGGCAGAAATTTTTTTTAAAAAGCCGCACTTCATCCCGTTCCCATAACTATTTGGCATCTACAACTCACATTTTTCAAAAGGCATAACATCTTCATCCGGAAGCCGTTTTTCGAGCCGTTTTTTTAAACAGCCTAATTTTTCGAGATCTTTCCATTGGAGCAGTTAGTTTTATCTTTTCTCAGCTTCAGTTTTTTTTTTTTGAAATGGAAAGTGCATGCCCGGTTATTCTTAACAGCACCAATTATTTCCAATGGCTACCTCACATGATAGATATACTTAGAAGTAAAGGGCTTTATAGAATAGCCACAGGACAAGAAACTAAACCTTCCGATGATGATAAAGCTATTAAATGGGAAAATAAACAAGATCAAGCACGAGGGTTGATAGGAATGTCCCTTGTTCAAGATCTTCGATTTCATATCCTTGACATTGACACCCCTGATGAAGCCCTTGAAAAGCTAAAAACTGTTTTTGGCATTCAAAATCAAATCAGGGCCCACCAACTTGAAAATGAGTTGCTTACTTTGGACCCCAATAATTTCTCTTCCATTGAAGATTTTTTGTCCAAATTCAAGACCCTCAGAATTCTTTTAGAAGGTTGTAAGATCAAAAAGGACAATGGTAGCCTCATCTATTGCATTCTTGCTAAGCTTGGCCCTGCATACTCTGTATTTGTTTCCGCCTTCCATTCCACTAGAGAAGCCATCATTTCTTCCGGAACCACCTACAAGAATCTCTCTTTTGATGCATTTTGCGATTCTTTAATAAGAGAACAAGAAAAACTTTTACACCTTGGCCTTATCACTGCTGGAAACGCTTCTAAGAAAGCCTTATCAGCCCAACAACAACCATATCAAAAGAATCCCAAGAAGCCGTATCCTAAAAAATATGGTCCTAAACCAAACAAGGGCCCTAAGCAATTTCAGCCGCAAACTGAAAAATCAAATCACCAAAATAATAAGGCAAATCAAAACAAAGGGAAGAAGACAGAGAGACATTGCAACTTTTGCAACCGAGATGGCCATATAGAGTCCAAATGTTTTAAGAAGATGGAAGCCTTAGAAGCAGCAATGAAGAAGCACAACATCAATTTGGAGCACTCTTCACCTTCATCTTCAGGCATGGCACTTTCTGCTTGTGGTTGTCAAGCATCAAGATCTGGTTATGCATTAAATGTGTCTTCTTCTTCTCCTTCTCATGAGTGGCTCATTGATTCTGGAGCTTCTTACCACATGGCTAAAAATAAATCCATGTTTTCTTCTTTAAATGATTGTAACACCAAACATATTTATGTTGGTGATGATAGATCTCTTAGTGTTGTAGGATCTGGAACCATTCTAGATAATGGTCAGTTTAATGATGTACTATGTGTTGCTACCTTGTCATGCAACGTTCTATTTGTTTATCAGATAACTCATTTAGGTGAAGGGAAAATAGTAGAATTCTCACCTCATGATGTTGTAATCAAGGACCTCAAAGATCCTAAACATATTTTAGCTACAGGCATTGTTGATGATTCCACAAGGTTGTATAAGTTTGACAACTTTGGGTCATCATGTCTTCCCTCTGTTTTTGTTGCTCATAATGATGATGTGAGCAAACTTTGGCATGAGCGATTTGGTCACTTAAACTATCACTCTCTTCAAACTCTATGTAAGGAAAATATGGTGACGGGCCTTCCTATGGTATCTTACGAGATGGTGTCCAGCCCCTTCTCCCTTTCAGTCTGGAGTCAAGCTTTCAATCACTTGTACTACCCCTGAAGTTGATGCTACCTTATATCGTCAACTTGTAAGTAAACTTTTGTATCTAACCCACACCCGTCCTGATCTTTCCTTTGTCGTTGGTCTTGTCGCTCGGTTTATGCACCAACCTCATGAAAGTCACTAGAAAGCAGCTAAAAGAATACTTCGATATATTCGAGGTACAATTCAGTTCGAGATTCATTACAGTGCAGGAGCATCTTCATTGTTGATTGGTTTCACTGATTCTGATTGGGTTGGTGACCCTGATGATCGAAAGTCTACTGCCGGATATGTATTCACTCTTGGTTCAAGACCTATTACTTGGTCTTGTAAGAAACAAAGTGCCATCTCTCTTCAAAGCAGGCGTATATCGTGCGCCAGTTTGAAGGAAGCCATGCACTTCGCTTAACTCTTAGCCTTAAACTTGTTCTCTTGTTCTGTGAACATCCAATGACACTTTGGTGTGACAGCCTACAGCACTATCTCGCCCATGTAAAGATCCCAACACATCAAATAAGATGAAACACATTGAACTCCACATACACTTCAGTTGCTCATTCATGATCGTGGTACTATGGTGATTATCCAACCAATAATCAAGTAGCCGATATCTTTACAAAGGCTCGATGTATTGCTTACCAAACTTCATCCTTGTCAAGCTCATAGAAAGTCATTGTCAAGGGGGATAGGCTCTAATGTCTCCTTCCTTCTCCTATTGTGTCACTTTTGTAAATCCTTCAATCCTATCCCAATTTGTTCTTAAGGGGGGATGTTAGGATATTTCGACACATAGGAAATAGGTTCCTTTTGTGTCACCTTTGTAAATCCTTCAATCCTATCCCAAGTTGTTCTTAAGGGGGGATGTTAGGATATTCCGACACATAGGAAATAGTTAAGAATAACTTAGTCTAGTGTAGAGTTAAGTAAAGTGTGTTTCTTTACCATGTACATTTGTAACTTATAATCCGATGGTCACAATTTGTAGTGATCCGACAGTTATCTCTCACCTTGGTATTAACGACAATTGATCCGTGGCTTAACACCCGATTGGTCCATAATCTCTATTTAAAGAGCATGAAGGGTCATTTGTCTGGTAACCGTTTATAAGAGAAACATATGTAACTTTTCTTTTTATATTAATAAATTGCCTGAAGTGGCCGCGTTGGCTCAGGCCATGGACTGTTTCTCTCTTTGAGGGTTTTAACCACGTGATTATACTGGTGCATTGATTTGTGATATGTTTGTGAGCAGTGACCTTTGGTTCTTGATCTAAGGAACTTACCTTGTAAATTCCTATAGCTGATGTTTGCTGATTTTTAAAGATATTTTTATAGTATCTTAATTTTGCCAATGTCTGCCGATTTTTTACCGATATTTTTGTCGATTTTTAAGATTTTTTGGTTTTCCAAACCCTTGCCGATTTTATCCCGATGCTGATGTTCGCAACATTGTCTAAGACTCTTCATGTTTGCTCAAACAATCTTCTTCAAAGCTACTCCATGAGGGCTTTAACAATGCTCCAACTAATCTTCTTCAACAGGCTTGCGCAAAGGTCATATACTAATCTAGGTTTGTTCCAACAAGTCTTCAATGATACTTCTAGACTGTTCCAAGTTTTGTCTGCTCCAAAGATGTCTACTATTCCAAGGGTGTCTTCAATGGTTGTTTCAGGATACTTTTCAGAATCTGTTGGCCTTAATCTTTTTCCCAAAAAGCCTACTCCTAGTTTTTACAAGACTATAATGTTTTCTCTCAGCAAGACTTGTGTCTTCTCAAAATAAACAGGTCCAAGTTGTTGTCCATGCACTGGTTCAGGCTTGTCTTCACACAGATTCGAACTTCAGCTCCTCTGTCACAGGTCCCAGCTTCAATCTTTTTGCAACAGTCCAATAATTTATGCACTGGTCCAAGAGTTAATGTTACTGAGATATGCCACAGTCTGAGGTTTTATACCATAGGTCTGAGCTCATCTACCACAATTCTGAGCTTCTAATAGTCTGCCCACAGTTCAAGCACAATTTGAAAGTGTGAGCCTATTGATGCCACACTCCACAGTCCAAATTGTGCCAAGGTGCCACAAGTCCGAAAATTATAGTGTTACAGGTCCGAAAATCTTATGCACAAGTCTGAGATATCTCACAGGTCCAAAATCTTTGTCACAGATCCGAGAATTACAGGCTTCCACGAGGTTGAAGTTGCAGGTCCACGGGGCCAAGGTTGCAGGTCCACAGGGCCGAGGTTACAGGCCTCTACAGAGCCGAAGTTGCATGTCCATGGGGCCGAGGTTACAAGGGATAAGCTACAGATCCGAACTATCTACAAGTCTGAAAAACTCTGCCACGGATCAAGGTATCACAGGTCCAAAATTTTGTGCTATTTCAGGCTCAAATTTTGCTCCAAACAAACCACAGAAAACACAACAAAAACACCTCTTGAAGAGCCTAAACTTTGTCTCTTGTGTTTTGATAATTGACTTGATGAAAAACATAATAAGTTAACTAAGATAAGATCTAATTAAAGAAGCATAACTAGTATACCACAAGCAGTTATCAAGTAAGAGAATTGAATTAAACTACGCCTTACCAAATTCTCAACACGGTTTCAGAGCTAAGGTGCTGAAGACAAGAAAGGGCTGATTGTCAAAAGGATACTCATGTACCAAGAGATCAAGAATCAGTTTTTTATAAAACAAAAGTCAGAGATCCACATTGAAGAGTCAATCTTCAGTTCTAAGAGGCAGTTTTTGGAAAAGCCATCTCAAGAAGATCAAGGACCTATACATCAAGAAGGACACCATGTAGAAGCCATTACCATCAACAACTATTTGGTGTTGAAGTCAAATCAACATTGTTGGAGACATCATCAAGCCACCTTGTTAAAGTCATCATCCTTGATCATCATCATCATCTTCAAGGATCCAAGGTGATCTACCGCTCTACACCACTCTTGAAAAGAGTCAACCTAAGAGGGAGCTTCTATCTACATCATCATCAACAAGGAAGAACAGGAAAAGCATATAATCAAGTAAGTATCTTTATGACTTCATATGAATCTATCAAAATGTCTTTTTGCAAAGAAAGCAACAAACTGGTTAGGCTTTCAAACATTCTTGCATGGAAGAAAAAGGACAATGAAGTCATGCCAAATACATGAAGGGAGACATAAGAGTCCAAAGGATTCTTATAGAATCCATAAAAGACTCTCTCATTCCCTCTGAATCGAAATATAATCTTCAAAAGATATATATGACAAATTGGTGGAGCAGTTTTCCATAAGTACTGCAAGGGAAGTAATATCTCTAAGACAAGAACTATTCACATGGGATACGTCTAGAGAGGAGGAAATAACTTCATGAAGATTTCGAAATACAAGATCAATTGCAGGAATTGGTAGAAGAAATGTATGATAGAGAAATAACTACAGTGGTGCTGAATGCTCTGTCAGAGGAATGGAAAACTTCACTTCAAGCATCTATGGGAAGAAAGAAGCAACACCATTCCAGAATCTGGTTTCTATGAGAATTAAAAGAGACAAGGTTAAAAGCTAAAGTGGATATAGGATCAAATGAAAAGAATCAAGCCTATGTTTCCATATCAAGGAGAAATGGAAGATTCGGTAAGTTTGGTCCTCAAGAAGAAAAGAAGAAACATGGATAAGATACGATGCTATGGGTGTAATGAAAGATTGTCCCAAATCTAATGAGGACAAGAGAAAAAAGGAAGAAGCCCATATCATCGGAAAAATGGAAGAACCAGATTCAAAGAAGCCTAAGAAAGAAGAAGTGAAAGATCTCTATTATGATTGAGATCATCTTCCTCTTTAAGAGGTATCTGTCAGGTTGAAAAATAGTATGTTAGGAAGCATGGTATATTAGACAAATGCATCACTCTAGGATTGGTATCATGATGGAAGCATTGAAGGAGGAGAACTCGTTGTAGGAGGATGTCTGTAACACATATGAGACATTTATGCTATAAGAGGCTCTTGGGAACCTCACTGAAAAATAACATTTATAGAAGGCATGCATCAAGGTCAAAGGTCATCATTCAATAATCAATAAGGAAACAGATGCTGACATTTTCTAATGGAGTCCTCTTTGGACTCACTGGTTAGAAAGAAAGCAACAAGTTTCCTTGAGAAATTCTAACTTGCAGAATTATGGGATTAGAAATGATGACACATTGATGAAGCAGGTCAAGGGAATAAAAATATTCACTACAAGGAAATTTGCAGAAGGATGACTCAAAGTAAGGAAATGACGTACATATATATTTATGCTGACATTAGATGCTATATAGACGGGTCATATGGTTGCAGATAGAAGAAGTATAATCAAAGAAAGCAAGAACTCTTCCGATGCACAAGTTGTCAATAGACATGTTCCACACTAGATGAAATCAAAATAATATGTCCTCATATGGAATATGAGGTGATTATATACTATCAAGGAGCTGCACCTTGGAAGTTCCTAGGAATGAAATAAAATTGTGTGGAAGAGAAAGGAAGAGATCGTGAAAAAGTGCAATCATGAAAAGAGGCAGTCAATATCCAAGGAAGCCAAGAAGACTTGACTAGAAAATCTCCTGGGAAGATATGTAGACTTTGAAAGAAGTCTGGAAAGGATGGAGACCCTTGACAATGCATATCTTTAGGAGATGTGTCAAATTGTAAAGAAAGGATGTCGATGCACAAGAATATGTCATGGTGAAAGATCATCACTAAGGTAACTTTTGATTTATAGTGTTCATATTTATAATTGGATAACATCTAATGAGCTTATGCACAAATTGATAACCATATGGCAGGATGAAAGATCCTTGGAAGATATATGGTTCGAAAGAAAGCAACATAACATGAAGCAAGACTAGATGAGAAAATTGATGGATCACTTTCTGATAGAAGACATGGCTCTTGGATTAAAGTGATGGACGATTTGTGCCCTAAGAAGAAATCCCAAAATTGAAGACTCCTCAACAACAAAGAAATTCATGACATCGAAGAAAGGAGCTCTTCATGAGTAGTTGAGTGTTTTCATCATTGTTGTTGCAGGTCCCTGATTAAGAGGGAGCATGATAACGAGTTTCTTACTTGGCTCATTGACTCCTAAGCCAAGAAGAAAGCTTAGGAATATGTCCTCCCTAGTTGAGAGGAAGAGATAGACACATCATTTTGGGAGACAGAATGGAGGATTGGGTAATCATCTGGCATCTGATACTCTTTTGAGAATGTGATAAGACGTTCCGATAAGAGTAGTCGTGGAAGGACCGATATTCTTTGAGGATTGGGAATCCAGCAGTAAGAATAGTCCTTATGGACATATCCTAAGTGAACCCAGGTGGGATATGATCCAAGAGAGACAATGATGAGGGTGTCTACTCATCATTGGTCTCGCCAGCATTGTAGCTAAGATCTCGTGGAGAGATGGAGTTGTTAGTCGCACTGTGACAATGTTGATGGTTAATATGATGTTATACAAATGGGTTACCAATCCGATTCTTCTTATGAGAAATTCTTCAAATTGAAAATGACCATGTACCATTATGAATACCTCCCTAGTTAAGAGGGAGTGTTAGAAAGTGTAACTAAGATCGGTCTTCATAATTACCATGTAATTATGAATTTATGTAATGAAGAAGACTAAGATAATAAAATGTATTTTGTAAAGCTTGACTCATGGGTTTCATGAGCAAGTAGCTTTATTATAGGTCAAAGACTTCTCCTTGATGTCTTTTAGGGGTTTTGTCATCTTGTCATAAATATATAATTTAGATTCATGTATATGTAGGATTGTTACACATGTTAAGGACATTCATTGATGTAAAGGATGCCTCGAGACCTTGTCAATATGCACATAAAAATCAGCTCAAAAGATGATGTATATTCTCCTAGTTGAAGTCGGCCTCAAAAACAATGAATGCACATTCAAGTCGGCTAAAGTAGAGAGACATCTATTCATTGGTCATGTCGGCTTATTCTTGGTGGCAACCACTATATAAAGGAACCTCAACCACCACAGAATTTTCGGAATCCCTCTTTGAATTTTTCGGTGGAATACTTCTGTGATTTTTGGATGGGTTAGTTAGCACACAGTTCGGACATATCTGTTTCGGATAGGGTCTCTACAGGAAGGAATCTCATATCAGTCCAGTAATAAAGTGCGAGAAAAGAAGTATGTTTTGGGTACATATGGATGAGGCTAATCAACAAAGAAAACAATGAAGCCTTATCCTGTTATTGAATCGTATACGTTGCAATCTACTCAAGAGGACCGAGGATGGTTTCAGGACTATTTTACGGTGTAGAACAGTGCAGAAAAGAAGGATGAATAGTACAGCAAAGGATCTTGGAATTTGGAGCAGAATGAAGAGGTCGAAGCTAGAAGGTTACAAAGATAGGGACTGAATCTCCCTAGTAATGGTGCAGTACAGTGAAGAAAAGAAAGATCCATCTAAGGAGCATAGAAGAGTAGTGACAAGGTCTTGGAGGCATACTAGTGTCTAGGTCATGGTTATGGTACTTGTCAATTGTAGATCTAGAAGAATTACTTTCGGGTTTTCCTCTCCAAGAGGGAGAGATTTTGGCCCTGGCTTGAAGAGCCAAAACTTTGTGTCTCTTGTGTTTTGATAATTGACTTGGTGAAAGACATGTTGAGATTTTGTGCATTTGGTGTAGCATCAGTTGTGCTCTAGCTCCCAAATTTTGTGGAGGGACTAGAGTACACTTGATCTACAAGACCCAAAAATGGATTTGAGAAATTTCAGTTGGTGTTCAAGTTATTCAAATAATTAATTATTTTTAATGAATTTCCTAAGTCTAACTTAGGAAAATAAAATAATTGAAGTGAATTAATTAACACATGTGTTGAAATTGTCTTAAGTCACATGGATCAAGCAAGTCTTTCAATCTCAGTCATTGATGGATGATTTAATCTCGGTCGTTGAAGGGTTCAACGAAAAAGTATAAGAGAAAGGCTTGAGGGTCAGTTGAAGACACACAATTTTTGTAGAACTGAGGAATAGATCTGGAATTCTAGGGCGAGTTTGCTAAGAATTTCCGGAGAGATTTCCTGCAGTGAGGGGTAGTATTGGCCAAGGGAATGTTCTGATTCCAGGGCCAAGAGACAACAAGAGGCAAGAGGAGCATCTCAAGGATAGCGCAGAGGGGCTTCAGAGCCACGCAGTCCATCAGGGACAGTGCAAAGGCAACTAGGGCCACGCAGGGCTGACGCTGGCCTAGTAGAGGAAGCGCAGGGGCAGCGTAGACCCTCTTAGGGTGATGCAGGCCCTCCTAGGGCCATGTAGAGGCTGACGCAAGCACTCTAGGGCAACGTTGGGGCTTCAGAAGCTGCACTGAGGGTTTCTAGGGTTAGATCTGGGCTGAGTCCTGTAAATCTTGTTTGAGGGTGTGGATCAGTAAGATATTTGGCACTAGATCTTCATGTTAGCTGCAGATCTGATATCTTTTATTCTTTGTCGGGTTTTTCCAAGTGTGGAACCCAGATTCGTTGTACTCAGAACTTAATAATAAAACCCTCATATCTGCTGCACTGGTTTTCCCGCTTTGGGTTTTTTCGAGGACTTATGTCCAAAAATCCATGTGTCACTTTGTTGCATGAGCGTATTATTCAGTAAATGATCTGCATGTGTAGGCTGTAGTTGTGTTTATTTTTTATATTCTTTGAATCTAATTTCTGGAAACAACTTGGATTAATTAAATCAAGTAGGAGAAAATAGACCAATACACTGCAGAAGAATTTTCACATGGTATCAGAGGGATAGCAGATCAACTTGAATCTCCAGCAATCAGCTGAAGAAATATTTTTTCTACAGGGTGGCAGAAGAAGCAACAGATCCGGAAAGGACATCTTGACAGTAGGGGAAAGAGGGGAAAGAAGATCCAGGAGACAGCACTGAAGCTACAGAAGGCCTCTGGGCTTACGCAGACCCTTCCCAGGGCAACATAAGGACTGCGTCACCCAGTCTAGGGTTATGCAGTCCACTTCTGAGCAGCGCTGGGACTACGCTGGGCGAGCTAGGAGGACGTTGTCCAATCACTTCTCTTGTTGCAGAAGAATTCAGCCAAGTTCTGGAAGCAGTGCTTCAGATCTTCAGCAGTGCTGGTGGGGTAGAGATTCTGCAGGTGCAGAATTGTGCCTAGTTAAGGCAACAAAGGCGAGAGGAAGACAGTCATTCAGCAGATCTGAGCCAAACAGATTGAGATTTGATCAGGAGTATCGGAGAATACTTTCCGTTTGAGTTTTGGTGGAAGATTTCCAGGAGGGAAGTCAGTTTGAGCAAGAAGCAGTTACTTGAGGATTTCTAGTCACCAAGAAACCCAGATCCAGAGGGAGAGGTATTGTTTTCTTCAGATCTGAGCAAAGATGGCTCAAGATGGACCGAGGGATCAAGATAGATTGGACGGCATGTCCAACTTTGTTATCTGGAAGGCCAAAATCCTCTCAATTCTGGATGAGTATGGTCTCAAAGATCATGCAGAGAAAACACTTGTCATACTAACCGATGTTGATCCACTCAAGAAGTATGAGGAGAATCAAGCGCGGAAGAAGCATTTGATCATAAACGAAGTCAAGGACCACGTGATTCCTCATATTGCTGGTAAGAATACAGCACATGACATGTGGTCAGCCTTGGAGGTGATGTACCAGGGAGGTTCACTGCAAAGAAGGATGCTTCTTGAGAATCATATGCGGATGTTCCAAATGATGAAGGGTGAAGAGATAGATCCCTTCCTCTTCAGACTTCAAGCTATCCAAGACCAGCTGATTGGCATGGGTGCTAATCCAGATGAAGGGATCCTAGTGAGGACGGCCCTGAATGTTGTCTCTAAAGATTGGGAAACGTTTGTCCAGAGCATTCTGGGAAGGGCAGTGTTACCATCATGGGCATATATGTGGGTTATTCTCCGCCAAGAAGAAATTAGGAGGATCACCAAGAAATAATCTATCAGTGGTGGAAGCGGATCAGCCAGAGTGAAGAAGGAAGAGGAGGAGGATGCAGCCCTTGCATCAAGGGAAAAGAAGCAAGGGAAGAAGAAGAAGGACCTCTCCAAGGTCCGGTGCTTTAACTGTGGTGATCTTGGTCATTTCGCCAGCAGTTGTCCTAAGAAGAAGGACAAAGGAGCTTCTGATTCCAAGGCTGCAGCAGCAAATGAAGATGGCTCTGATGATGATGCTGCCATGAGTGCTCATGCACCTCGAGAGAAGAGGTGGGGTGACATGGATATCTAGAGTATCCATAGACAGATAGTGGGATCCTTGAGTCAGCCCTACTCTTGGATCAAATACGAGCTACGGGAGCCTTAAGACGGTAGCGGGATAAGTCAGGAGATGGTTGCAGATGAACACATTGAAGCAGAAGAGGGAGCTGAAGAACTGAAGAGGGAGCAGTGTAATGCAGAGGCAGCAGCGCAAAGAAGCTGGGCTCACGCAGTGCAATGTTGCAGCATGACAGTGTCTCCAAGAGGACAGCGTGAATCAACATCTAGGGAGCTTCAGTGATGGAGGGCAACTTGACTTGTCTGTCAAACAATTGGGCAGAGTTCTTCAGTTGCTTACTTCTCAACAACTGAGTTGCAGTGTAGCAATTAGCAGTGGTAGTGCTATGGGCAGCATGATGCAGCAATTTGAGAGGGAGCTGCAATACAGATGTGGCAGTGACATGGGCAGCAGTACAAAGAGCAGCAGTGCAGTAGATGGAAGGCAGCAGGCCAAGCATCAACAACACAGATCCAGTACTCAAGATCTTGTGATACATGGTGTGATGTATTGCTAGAGCACACTCCTGATGCTAAGAGGGAGAGTTGAGATTTTGTGTATTTGGGGTAGCATCAGTTGTGCTCTAGCTCCCAAATTTTGTGGAGGAACTAGAGTACACTTGATCTACAAGACCCAGAAATGGATTTGAGAGATTTCAGTTGGTGTTCAAGTTATTCAAATAGTTAATTATTTTTAATTGATTTCCTAAGTCTAACTTAGGAAAATAAAATAATTAAAGTGAATTAATTAACACATCTGCTGAAATTGTCTTAAGTCACTTGGATCAAGCAAGTCTTTTAATCTCAGCCGTTGATGGATGATTTAAACTCCGTCGTTGAAGGGTTCAACGAAAAAGTATAAGAGAAAGGCTTGAGGGTCAGTTGAAGACACACAATTTTTGTAGAACTGAGGAATAGATCTGGAATTCTAGGGCGGGTTTGCTAAGAATTTCTGGAGAGATTTTCTGCAGTGAGAGGTAGTATTGGCCAAGGGAATGTTATGATTCCAAGGCCAAGAGACAGCAAGAGGCAAGAGGAGCAGCTCAAGGACAGCACAAAGGGGCTTCAAAACCACACAATCCATCAGGGACAGCGCAGAGTCAACTAGGGCCATGCAAGGCTGACGCTGGCCTAGCAGAGGCAACGCAGGGGTAGCGTAGACCCTCTTAGGGTGATGCAGGCACTCCTAGGGCCACGCAGAGGCTGACGCGGGCACTCTAGGGCAATGTTGGGGCTTCAGAAGCTGCGTTGAGGGTTTCTAGGGTCAGATCCGGGCTAAGTCCTGTAAATCCCATTTGAGGGTGTGGATCAGTGAGATATTTGGCACTAGATCTTCAAGTTAGCTGCAGATATGATATCTTTTATTCTCTGTCGGGTTTTTCCAAGTGTGGAATCTATATTTGTTGTACTCAGAACTACTTAATAATAAAACCCTCATATCTGCTGAACCGGTTTTCCCGCTTTGGGTTTTTCCGGGGACTTATGTCCAAAAATCCATGTGTCACTTTGTTGCATGAGCGTATTATTCAATAAATGATCTGCATGTGTAGGCTATAGTTGTGTTTATTTTCGATATTTTCTGAATCTAATTTCTGGAAATAACTTGGATTAATTAAATCAAGTAGGAGAAAATAGACCAATACACTGCAGTAGAATTTTCACAAGACATAATAAATTAACTAAGATAAGATCTAAGTAAAGAAGCATAACTAGTATACCACACGCAGTTATCAAGTAAGAGAATTGAATTAAACTACGCCCTACCAAATTCTCAACAGAACTTGAGATCCATTTGGAGCTTCTTTCTTTCAACCTTGAATGCTAAGAGTCTCCCTTGCTCATATATTACCCCCCAAAATCATAAAACCAAACCCCTCAATGGTTCTAGAAAACTCTGATAGCGAGTGTTGAATTCGCCCCCCTCACCCTTGACTATTAAACTCAAGAGACCTTGACATCATCAAGTTCATCGTTCAATCTCTCTCTAACTCTCTCTCTCTCTCTTGACAAGTTCTTGACGGGCTCTTGATTTTTCATAGGTCTTCTAGCTGATAATTACTTCCAATGATTTTTACATTAAATCCATTTGTATTCACATTCATCATTAAGCAATTACACAGAAGATCTTCAACAGTAGAACAAGAATGATAGGAGGATGTTAAATTTGGACAACTAGGTCCAAACTCCATATTAAGATGCTCAGATTAAGAGGCTAATATTTTTGTTGGATTCCTCTTTCTGAGAGGTGTAAAATCCATATAAAATATGTCTTAATCCGATGAGCAGAACTTATATTTTGAATTTATTATTTTTAATAAATTATATGTGCAAGGTTGGCCAGTTTTGTAATGTAGGCTCGCATGCCCAACAGATGTGTCACACACCCTCATGATGGATATATATACAGGAAAAGTTGGAGAGATTTTCATCAATCAACACAACTCAACATCTTCTCCTCTCTCATCCAGGAGTACGAGCTACCAAGAAGGACGAGTTTAATCCACACGTGTGAAGGACGAAGAGGACGGACCGCACGTACTCGAGCCGCAATGACGATTTTCTCGTCGCTAGGTTTCGCTCGTAAGTTTGACTAGCGTTGACTTTGGTCAACGCATGGTCCAAACAAGCCTGAAAATTGGTGGAAGGTTCGATTTATGAAGGCCGTATTTACTCTGCACTATCGAGGTCAAAGGGTTGACCGTTTTGCCGTCGCTGTTGACTTTTAGCTTGCCGCCCCCGCGTTGACTTTTCGGACGGCGTTGACTTCATGCAGTTGACTTGGCTGACTCATCTACGCATTGGAGGGTTGTTGTGACACATACTGTCGGGTCGGCTGACCAAAGGAGACTTTGCCTGGTTGAAGCATCCCGTGACCGACACGAAACGAATACACACATTTTTCTGTTTCTCGATTTGTCTTCGTAAGATCTACTTATATGTTCTATCCGCATTTTGCTTAACTACTTGTATGATTGCCTCGAAAGAAAAGTGAAATTGCTCCTAGCATAGAACATCTACAAAACTTGACATGGTATCGTAGCCGTAGGTGAAGACAAACTCAATCTATAGCAATCATCATCTGGAGGAAATGGGTTCCACTAGTCTTGAATTCAAGGAGAATGACAAGCCGACCGGAAGTGATGACTTCCATCCTCGGAAGATGATATTAGATCTCAAATTAGAAGATCATGATCTCCTGGATCATGTGACAGGCAGGACTTCAAGAACCTCCATCCAATGCCTCTGCTGTCGTTAGAAACAAGTATAAGAAGGGAGAAATCAAAGCAAAGCCGGCGATCGATGAATCCATAAATAAGAGTCCGGTTGCCTACATATTCGAACTAGGCACATCCAAGGAGATGTATGACAAATTGATACTTATGTTTCAAGTAAACAATGTGAACCAAGTGCTATTCCTCAAGAACAAGTTGAAGAATATGAAGAAGGGCCGAGATGAGTCTCTGCTCAAACTTTCTTTCCGAAGTTGACCAGAAACCAGGAACAACCGCTAGCTATTGGGGAGATAATAGTCGATCGTGAGATGGTTCTCACCGCACTTGGAGGACTTCCATATGAATGGCAAGTATTCACAACTACTATTCTCAACAATAATACCATTCCTAACTTTGATGAGCTTCGGCCAAGATGTATGCAAGAAGAAACAAGGATGAAGGAATTTGATAATGAAAGAAATGTTGCCTATGGTGCTCATTCCCAAAAGAAGAACTCGGTGGTTCTAAGGACAAAAGAAGGACAAAGACTCAAGAGAAGAAGGGTAAATGTTTCACATCGACATAGGGCTCTGGACACTATGCTAGAGAATGCCCCTTCAAGAAGGATTCTCCCGATAGTGACAATACAACAACAACCGAAGAAATGGGAATCGAAGAAATGACAAATTCAAAGGAAAGAGGAAGGCACACTTTGGAGGAAACAATCAACCTTCTAAGAGGTCCATAAAAATACGTGTGTATGAGGAGTCTAATGTTGTTGATAAAAGAAATGAGTATATTCTCAGTATCCGCTCTCTCAACAGATCTCCGCTCCCTGACACTATGGATGTCCGGCCAATTGATAGTGGTGCCTCAAGACACATCACCAAAGCATTCAAGGAAGCACTGTCCGACATGGTTGAAAGGGATACTAATCTAGAAATTATCCTTGGGGATAATGCCACTTATCCCGTGAAAGGGACCGGGATCGTGACCTCCACTTGTCCCAAGGACAAGTCCTCCATTTGCAAGATGTACTCTATGTACCCAAATTGAAGAAGAACCTTGTGTCTATATCTCTATGGAAGACACAGGATTCAATGTTACTTTCTCTCGATGGAAAGGTGCTCATGTGGAAGAAGAGCTTCAAGGAAGCTATCTCAATTGGTTTTCAGGGTTGGTACACTCTATCAAAGTTGGAGGGAGTCCGTTGGGAGCTATGACTTGTGATACTATCCGACAAACCGAACTATGGCACCGAAGATTTGGACACCTTTCATTACAAAGCCCTTCCCGAAGCAAGGAAGATGGTGACAGGATGCTCGATTTTGGAAATAATCATGAAGGTGTATGTAAGGGTCATGTCGAAGGAAAACATACAAGGGGACCTTTCCCCTCAAGTGTCACAAAGACATCTCGAGATATTGCAACCGGTTCATTCCCGATCTTTCTCGGTATGTTGCTCCGTAACATCCCCCGGGGGATGTTCTTACTATATGACATTTACCGATGACTTCTCTCGCAAAAACATCGGATATACTTCTTGAAGAAGAAGGATGAGGCTTTCATGTGGTTCCGTACATTCAAAGCCTTGGTGGAAAATATGACCCTAGAGAGAAGATCAAGATTTTCTGAGGACCGACAATGGCACCGACATGAGTCAAATGAGTTCAAAGACTTTTGCAGAGAAGTCGTGCATTAAGAGGGAGACTACCACCGCATATACTCCCAGCGTAATGGTGTTGCTCGAACGCAAGAATAGGACTATTGTGGAAGCCGCCCGTGCCATGCTATGTGACCAAGGTCTACCAAAGTTTCTATGGGGAGAAGCGCAACACTCGTCGTGTACATTCAAAACCGATGCCCTCATTCCGCTTTGGACTCCCAAAAACTCCCGAAGAGGTTTTCTCTCGTAAGAAACCCGATGTCTCACATTTTGAGTTCTTTGGATGTCCTGTCTATTTTCATGTGCCGAAAAGAAAAAGAGTAAGCAGCTAGGATGCTACCGGGAAAAGAAAGGAATGCTCAGGCCACAAAGTGAGACTTCTAAGGCATATAGAGCTCTATGTACCGTCAAGGAAGTAGAGATAAGCCATGATGTCACTTTTGACGAAGATGCTTCCCCGAAGAAAGTAGTAGATCTTCCTAGATCTCGAAGAAAATCATGAAGAAAGACTCCGGGAAACTGAAGAACCCCGTGATGAGGACTATGCTCGATATTGAAGGGCCAATGGACCCTATTGATCCACCCCCTTCACTTGGAAAGAGACCATCATGGCTCGGTGGACACCCTCGAAGATGCCGAGGGTTATGCGCCCCAAGGGGGACATTCCGAGAAAAGCAAGAAGCCGTGTAGATACCAAGGGTATCTAGTCGGCCATGAGTACTATTGCACAATCCCGAACTCCGGATCTTTTTGAGGGAGCCATCCAGCATCAAGTCCGGAAGGATGCTATGCATGAAGAATATGAGTCTATTATGAAGAATGATGTCCTGGGATGTGGTCCCGAGACCGAAGGACAAATCGTTGTCACCGCGAAATGGCTCCTACAAAATCAAACATGGATCCGATGGGGAGCGCCGAAAAGTTTAAGGCAAGGTTTGTTGCCCGTGGCTTCTCTCAAAAGGAAGGAATTGACTATGACGATATATTTGCACCGTGGCACGATATACCACCATCCGATCAATCAGTAGCCCTTGCCAGCTACGCAAGGATGGAGTCTTCATCGAGCATGAATGTCAAGACCGCTTTTCTCGCATGGTGCAATAAAGGAAGAGGTGTATGTGGAACAACCTCTCGGGATTTGAAGTTCAAGATCGAGACACTTATGTCCGCAAAGGTTGAAGAAAGCCCTCTATGGGTTAAAGCAAGTACCTAGAGCTTGGTACGAAAGGATGGATAGTTACTTGATGAAGTCGGGCTTCACTCGAAGTAATGCCGATCCGAACCTATACTTCAAGGTTGTGAAAGAGAAGCCTCTCATTCTAATACCATATGTGGATGACCTCTTCCGATCGTGTGATGACCCTCTCATTCATCAATGTAAGAGGGAGCTTGCCGTCGAATTCGAGATGAAGGACCTAGGACTCGATGCACTATTTCCTAGGCCCGGGAGGTGCCTGGGCAGACCCGGAGAGATTTTCCTTTCTCAAGAAAAATATATCAGAAGCTTCGGGAAAGATTTGGAATGGTGGACCGTAAGTCCGTGTCGACACCGATGGAACTCAACTTTAAAAGGTTGAGTGGCAGGGCGCTGCCGGGCCTATCTTGGCCAATCCTACCGAGTATCGTCAACTCATAGGAGCTTTGATGTTCTTAGTGAACACACGTCCGGACATATGTTTTGCGTGTGAACACTTTGAGTCAACACATGGTTGATCATAACATTCACATCGGGTTGGTGCCAAGAAACTCTTGAGATATCTCTCGAGGCACGACTGCACCATGGGGTCGAGATACACCGCCGGGAGTATGACACTCCGTGGATATACCGATGCCGATTGGGCCGGGCAAGCGTGGTGGATCGCAAGAGCACATCTAAATGCTACTTCACATGTAGATCTCGCTTTCGGGCAGAATCTAAAGTCTGCAGTCTTGAGCACCGCACGAGGCCGAATACATTGTAACATGTATGGCCTCATGTGAAGTCACTTGGTTGCGAAAGCTCTTTGTAAGTCGGTTTTCGAGCATGTGCTAGAGTGCCACCAAGTTATCCTTTGTGATGAATCCCGCAGGGGGGATTCATTTGTTATAGAATCCCGGTTCCACGATTGATCCAAGCATGTTGATGGCCGGTACCACTTTATCCGGGATATGGCACGACGAGGCGCCGTAAGGCTCGATCATATAGAACCGATGAGCAGTGTCGCGGATATTCTCACAATGCCCTTGGGGAAGGTCATGTTCCTAACCTTCCGTGAGAATCTTGGAATCATGGAACGACCCTATGATGTGGGTCTCGTGGACGATGAGCCTGGGAGCTCGGGGGCTTTGGGGAGAGCTTCTTGAGCTATGGGCAACCACAAGGCTAGGCTTGCCAACCTTGGTGGTGTGCTTGGACCCCACCGTTGTGATTTTGAGTTGGTTCACCTCTCATTTTCACGTGCCCCCGTATGCATCCTACCCATCGAGTTCAGGGGCTCATGGGAAGTACCTCTCATTTGGCCAATGAGGTGTGGAAAAGTTAGGGAGACTATTAGCAAAGACCGATGGACGCATCGAGATTGCCGTACTCTCTATCTAGGATGGCACGGTCCAACCACTTGATCCGGGGATCAAGATTTGTGAGGTCCGGGACCTTCCGGACCGATGTATGTCGCCGGGGGATGATGTCCTTGTGATCGACCCACTTCGTTTCCGAAATAAAGAAGCCAAGAAAGCAAGTTTCGAGTGATGACGCACGATGTTGATTGCACTAATAGATGGAGTTCTCCCTAGTCGAGAGGGAGTGTTAAATTTGGACAACTAGGTCCAAACTCCATATTAAGATGCTCGCATTAAGAGGCTAATATTTTTGTTGGATTCCTCTTTCCGAGAGGTGTAAAATCCATATAAAATATGTCTTAATCCGATGAGCGTAACTTATATTTTGAATTTATTATTTTTAATAAATTATATGTGCAAGGTCGGCCAGCTTTTGTAATGTAGGCTCACGTGCCTCAACGAGATGTGTCACACACCCTCTTTGATGGATATATATACAGGAAAAGTTGGAGAGATTTTCATCATCAACACAACTCAACATCTTCCTCTCTCATCCAGAGTACGAGCTACCAAGAAGGACGAGCTTTAATCCACACGTGTGAAGGACGAAGAGGACAGACCGTACAGCTGAGCTGCAGCACGATTTTCTGGTGCGTGCTTTCGCTGTAAGTTTGACCAGCGTTGACTTTGGTCAACGCATGGTCCAAACAAGCTGAAAATTGGTGGAAGGTTCGATTTATGAAGGCCGTACTACCCTGGCACAAAAATCGAGGTCAAAGGGTTGACCGCTTTTGCTGCTGCGTTGACTTTTAGCTTGCTGCCCCTGCGTTGACTTTTCAGGACAGCGTTGACTTTTGCAGAGTTGACTTGGGTTGACTCATCTACAGATTGGAGGGTTGTTGTGACACATGCTGGGCTGGCTGACCAAAGGAGACTTTGTCTGGTTGAAGCATCCGTTGACCGCTCGAAACGAATACACACATTTTTTTCCTGCTTTCGATTTGTCTTCTCAGTAAGATCTACTTATATGTTCTATCTGCATTTTGCTTAACTACTTGTATGATTGCTGAAAGAAAAGTGAAATTGCTCCTAGCATAGAACATCTACAAAAACTTGGACAGAGAGATCATAAAAGAGAGTCGAGACAGCCAAACAAGAAACACAAACATTTTGCCCTGCAAAAACCCACACGGGAAAAAACCCAGCAACCTTTTCCTTAGAGAAATTATTCAGTTGAACAGAGATACATCTAATTCTCCAATTCAAACTGACTAGTGATACAGTCCTCCTCATACTTGGTCAAATTGCTTACAAGTAACATTAGACAACTGAGGTCTATCTATCCAGAATTCTGTTCTCCTGCCCAGAGATTTGATCTGCTCAGACTTTTGTCCTTCTGCCTAGAAACTGGTCTGCCTTAGAGTCAGTCTGTCACAGAGATTAGGGTCTTAGTCTGCCTCAGTTCAATCTGCCTCAAAGCTCGGTGTGTCACAGAGATTAGGGTCTCAGCCTGCCTCAGTTTGATCTGCCTCAAAGCTCGGTCTGTCACAGAGATTAGGGTCTCAGCCTGCCTCAGAGCTCAATCTGTCACAGAGATTAGGGTCTCAGCCTGCCTCAGAGCTCAATCTGTCACAGAGATTAAGGCCTCTGTCTGGCTCAAGTCTTCTTCACTTGTATATAGAAGATTTGAGTTGCTTGCTTGAGAAGGAGGACGAAATGTTCTTAATATAGTCGACAAATGAGCTTGAAAGGGTGTGTCCTTGGGGCTGGCCGACCTGACTTCTTGGAGGGCTGACTTTATGTTTTTTGAGCCAAAAATTCAATATTAGCAATTCAAAAGTCTCTCGTTTTAAAGCTGACATGAAGAACATGTTTTACATATATTTGGAGGGCTAAAATATCAATTATGCAGACAGACCATCGCTACAAAAATTCAACACACCTTTCTAGTCTTGGACAAACTAATTTAGTATTCTGTATCACCATACCTTTGTCACTATATTTTGATGTTATACTTACCTTTGCCTTCTCTAGTACAACATAATAGGTCCCCTAGGCCCCTCTTTTGGCCAAGTTAGTCATCATTCTATGGGGAATGGACCTCTACAAACTATCTTCCATTGACCTCCACATTTGAATTGTAACATGAAGACCTTCAACCTTCTATTACACCGACTTCATTTCCCTCTGCCACCCGCGCCTTATATTGCTCTGATACAATACTACACATTGTGGCTTTACTGTGATAACTGCGTTTAGGCTGTGCCTTAAGGGGATTGAGTTGTAATTATTAATGCACAAGGATGTCTTAGCTTCTAATCTAATGAACTAGACCCAAATTAAAATGCAGGTAATAACCAAAACACAATGCACTAACTCATACAAGTACAAAAAGATTTTGTAAACAATATGTGCATTACATGTTTGTTTTACAAAGAAAAAAATATTTTGCATTGTGCCTACGATACACAATTTGATTCCCTCGATACATTTTAAGGATTTCATATGCAACTATTCTACATTGTACCTACGATACACAACTTGATTCCCCCAACTAGCCTCGGCCTACCCCCTTACTGACTTATACCTAACGTTTTAAATATTATACTCCAGTCAGATACATTTTAAGGATCTCATATGCAACTATTCTACTTCAATTCATCACACCAAAACAGGCTTCCGTGAAACTGGCCCATATACTTAACAGCTTGAGCAGGTGCTTACTCTTTTTTAACCTATCTGAACCTATTTAAGGTAATTTATCTGGACAAAATGAACTGTACGAAGGTGCCCTTAGTCAAGGTTGATTTTGACGAAATCTTGACTCGATTCAGAGAGAGGCGTCGTGAAAAATCGAAAAAAACTTTGTTTTTATTTTATTTTACAACCCTGCAAAGCAAACCCTGCATTCGCCTTACCTAGAAAACATAGGAAGTTAAAAGCATATTACCGGCCAATTTAAGATCTGGTTCTTCCGCCTGTGATAGACGGAGCTCAAAGGTCAATTATGGGCGTGGCTTAAAAATGCAACGGAATGCAGATTTGCATTCCTCTCCGTTAATTAATACTTAAACAATCCGCGCAAAGTTAGAGATATTTTCACTAGTAAAATGAGTCGACAGAACTCGAAATCTCTACCTCGCTAAATTGTCGAAAGATGAACCCTCTCTGTTTAACGTTGACTGAAGCTGAGCAATAACATCCAATGAATAATGCATTTCCATGATCAGAATAATTCCTTGAGCGGGAATTCAATAGTGTCACTAATCAAGGACAGAGAACCGGAGATCAAAAAATGGATAGGGTTTTTTAAAGCACGCTTAAAGGAAAATAGTCGAAAATGCAACAGAGTGCAGATCTTCATTCTTTCCCATCCCTTGAATTTAATCAATTCGTGAGAAGTTACATATTCTTACACTTCTAAAATGATTCCACGGGACGGGAAATGTCAACCTCGCTACATACTCCAAAAATCGAGCAAAATTGGCAAAATACACGTATACGAAAATTCATATATTCTCGGGATCAGGTAATTTCTTTGAACGGGACTTTAATCGTGCCACACAGTCAAGTACGAAAACTCAAAAGAACAAAAATGGATAGAATTGAAAGCGTAAAAAAAAGTCTTAGAGTAGAAAATACCCTTGAATAAGAACCGACCCCGTGCAATTTCTCGCATTCAAAATCTTCGATGCGAAAGGGTTCCTGCGGAGCCCGGAAGGCGAAGCTCTTGGAGCGTTGGACGCCATTGCCGTTTCTTTCAATTACAGTGTTGTCAGCGGCAGGAGTCAGACGAGGTGCGGAGTTCGAGTCCTGTAACGTTAATTTGCTGCCTATCTCAGCGAGTAGTAGGTCGTTTGAAGCCATGATCTCTGTATTGAGATCTTCAGTAACAATCGTTTAAGTGTGCTCTCCCCTGCATCCCGCACGGAATTGGTATTATCTCTGGGTTTCCGGGGGCGCCTTCTTATAAATTACGCTTAGAAGGGCACCCCTGCCATAAAATAATAGCTGCCTTTAATCCATCGCCGCTGGTCGGTGGGATTTCCCACTCAGACAGTTGAAGTTTGATTAGCAAGCAACCCGTTTTAGAACAACAACCTTTCTTTCAGCGGAAAAAACAAAACGACGAACCCGCTCGTAAGGTCTTGTTCGCCGTGAAACTAATGGAAAATAGATATTAATTTGGAAGTTGTCCTCTGGACATTAAATCGTGCTTCGACCTCGAAGGCAGGGACTTCAGTCAACTCAATAATATATTGATATAAGCCATTTAACGACAAATTAATTATATTTAGTATCGGGGAATGCTACAAAGTTTGGTACGAGGTAAGAAGGTTTTTTTCCGGGGAGCAGTGCGTATATATATTTATTTATTTTTGGGACGTAAGGGTGTTTTTATACTAAATATAATATATATATTTATTTTTGTGAAATAAATAAGAATAATTTATTTTAATGTGTATAAAAAATTTTAGTGAAAATTACATTTAAGTAAATTTTGTCGAGGTGTTTTGAATTATCTAGTGTGATTCATCATCATGACAAAAGAATTTATACACATTTAATGGATCACAGAAGCCAAATTCCTAAAGTTAGTTTAACGTTTATGAGGCTAAAGATAGCCTATGGGACAGATTGCTTCTCTATCTCGCTCTTGTATTTGATCATTTCCCTGTGAAGTTTCACAATAAACGCTACTAGCTTCTCGACAGACCCGACAAACCCCTCACTGAATAGATTATCCCAAGAGCTAGCTCCCAAAATATCTGCATAATTTTCCATGTTGTCTTTGAAGGCCTTACATTCTAAAATGAAATGATTTTATGTTTCCACTTTTTCGGAAGAGCAAAAAATACATACTCTTTCCTCCCACACTTCTTTTGGCCTTTTCGAGCACCCTGTTTCACAACAGAGTTGATGAAAATTAGTCCTTAATTAAGCAATAAGAATTTTGGCTCTCTAAGAAATATTGGCCCCTATGTATCTTTTTGTTAATGATTATGAGTGGGATTAAACTCTTCAATATAATATTTTTTCTTTCTCCCAAGTATGTTTGTGGAACTTATCCATGACAAAAGTTTTTATCTCTTTACTGTTTGTGGGGCACATGCTCAAGCAAATGCCCCATTTGCTAAACCATTTGTTATTTTGCCGCATCCAAGTCTTCTTTCTTTTGCACAATATGTCATTAAACACAACCTTAGACCATTTTCCCTCTTCCATTTGCTCAATTTTTTTTAAATACCTTATGACTTGCACCATGGCAATTGCTTCAATAGGAGTAGCCCTTGTTTCACTTAACAAGATAGCATAAGGAATTGCACTTTTAATTTTGAATTTGCTTGTAACCAAACGCTTCTGTATTTTCTCAATTTGTTTCCACCACATGTCGGATGTACTGCTAGCCCACAGTTCACAACCGTAGAGAATCACCGGAATCGCTAAAATCCCAAAAAGATTTAGAGTGGTTTTCCAATCCCATAACTTTGTCTCTCTACACCTATTTTGAAAAAAGCATAAAATGTTTTCCAACCAACCCCCCCTCCCCCCCCAAAGTTATTTTCTTTCTACATCCATCCCAGCTTAGATTTCTATTGAATTCAATTCTAAGGTATTTGTAATCTGCAACTTCTTCCACAATGTTGCATTCAAAGTAGAACTTATGTTGGTTATGTTTTCTATTGTTAGAGAAAACCACTACTTTTGTTTTGTTGATATTGACTTGCATCCCCACACTTCTACAAAATTGTTCAAAGTAAGTGCTCTTGCAAACCAAGAGCAGTTTTAGCAATCAAAATAAGGTCATCTGTGTACAAAAGAAGCCTTATAAGAAACTTGCACAAATGGATACCATCACCCCTTGTGAATTTAGCCACTCTTCAAGCTTGTGATGTAAGGGTGTTTTTACATCAAATATGATATATTTATTTATTTTTGTGATGTAGGGTTGATTTTGTTTAAAATATGATATATTTATTTATTTTTGTGATGTAAGGATGTTTTTGTTTGATTGTCACGAATGCACAATTTACAATTGTTAAGGTAACTAGAACAAACAATGCGTTTCTACACTTGGACATAACATGTCATGAGTGAGTCAAGTTTGACACACCATGGAGGGTGTAGATTTAATTAGATAGATTAAGCAATTACCTCAAGATTATGTATGAGTGAGATGGGTGGATTGTTCCGCACTTAGAAGTAGCGATGGGCAAACAAGGTACTTTGAGGCACATGTTATCACAGATTACAGCCGTTAGGCACACTCATTAAACATATGTTTTAGACATTCCTTCCTTGGGAAAAACATGCAAATTAAAGCATGGTGAATGGATCTCTCGAGGTGCAAAGGATAAGGCAAACCAAACTTACGAACAGGGGACTTAGGAGCACATAGATGGACAAGGAGGTGGACTTATCACAATTCAAGTGAACCAAACGATGTGATCATTTCAAATGTGGGAGAAAATTCAAGTGAACATTGTATATAATTAAATAACTACACACATGTAATTGTGTCCAACTTTTACATTAATCTACTTAAAGTTATATGTTAATGTATAATGAAGATCAAAGTTTCCCTTGGCAGTGTAACACCCTCCTCCCACATCTACCCAAGTAAGCATCCAACCTAGGTAAACATGTGACAAAGAGTTACTATGATCTGATTCAACCTCCTAAGTCACCTCAAGGAAGTGGAATTGATAACACACAACAACACAAACCTTTTGCACATGCTACAGGACACTCAAGAGCCATCCCAGCCTTCCAGGGGGCTAGCCCCTGAATCAAACTACATTTTCATGCATCAATCCCCCAGTCTCTCCCTTGACATGGGAAAGAGTGCGACTAGAAACCTCCACTCGCACGCACAACATGGGTATGCATGCAACTGGGGACTTTTCCTAGTAGTTCTAAACCTGCAACCTCGATTTTTGTGCCACTTCTTCAGGCCCAGGCCTCACGTCTCTGCCCAAAACTCCATGAGACTTTCAGGAATGAAAAATAACAATGGAATAACGATGTAAATGAAATCACTTGATCAAGGACTTGACTGGACCCCTACTAGCCATGACAGCCATTTCGTCAAACATGTCACAAATATGTAATCTATCAGTTTAAACAACCTATCTGAGCATAGGGGTCTCATACTTATATGAGGACTGCTAAGAAGCATTGTTGCCTCATCATATTAACTACATTATCATCTATTTAGTCATAGATACATTGTTTATTCATTTACAAATCAAAACATGATGAGATGCATACATCATTACTAACATAGAACACATTCATAACCAACATATAATCAACAAAAATGACAAGCATAGAACAACCAAAAAATTCACATAACAACAAGCATATTTACCCATCAATACAAGAGGAAAATACCTCTTATTTCCATAAGCAAAATTCAACCAAGTCTGGGAATTCAACGTTCCACCCGACCATAGACATGCTTGAGCCAAATCTCCCTTCAACCAGTCACCCATGTGCCATATTCCAAGCATGAATGTGGGATCTCATAAAACTCATCAATGAAAACCAAACTAGGGCTTCTAGCGGCCAAGCCACCTCAACCCTCAACCAGTGATTCCACATCACTGTCGGACATCACTAACCATCACCAGATTGGTCTCTACCCAAACTCCAGAGCATTTATTCCAACCAAGGCTTCCAGGACTCATAACTCAACCCACAGTTGTCACTAGGCTTCCAGAGTGTTTGTCCAACCAAGGCTTCCGGGACTAGTAACTCAACCCACCAAGGGCTTCCAGAGCGTTTGTCCAACCAAGGATTCCAGGACTAGTAACTCAACCCAAGTTGTTACAAGGCTTCTAGAGTGTTTGTCTAACCAAGGCTTTTAGAAACTAATAACTCAACCCACAACCAAAGGCACAAGAAAACCAACTAGAAAAAACAAAATTAAAACCCACAACACCATGGTTATCCATGGAATGGAAAGGCTAGACAAAACCATTGTCAATCCAGGCAATCCTCCATGCCAATGACAGATCATGAACAAATAACCACATGCATATGCCACGCATGCAAAAACTAGTGAGGAAACATACATACAACTCGGTACCTACAAGAAAAACTCATTGTAGTTGTTGATCTTGATGCCCTCTTGCAATTTCTTGCTCTTCTTTTGCCTTCTTGTTCCAAAACTCCAAGTATGACACACTCTCCAAGACTGCTCCAAGAAATTCTAAGTGTCCAAGAGTATGAGAGAGAGAGAATATAATGAGAGCTCCAAAACTGAATTGGCAAAAGTCTGTGAACTGATCCTCATAACCCTGTTTATTAATGAGGCCTCTATTTTCTTCATTTCCCATCATTTTCCTTCATTTTCCTCCTCACCTGCAACTTGTGACCTTTCACCTCCATTTTCTCCTATTTTCCGTTATTTTCATAAATAAATGCCATTAAATGTCATTTTTCCTTTCCAAACCCTTAGCCATTGTCTTTGCCAATTTCCATAGCCATAATAAACCATATGAGCACCCACACTAGGATGTTTTGCCCAACATTCAACTTGGAATACGTGTCCCATGACCATGGTTATTATTTTTCCTTTATTAACTTTTATTACATGGAATTTTCACCAAGGTTCTTACAAGTAGCTACAATGTATACAATATGTAAAATTGATAAGGGGGAGGTAAAAGAACCTTTAAAGGGGTAAAGAGTCAAAAAGGCAGAAGAAGGAAATAATTGGGAAGTTTCAACCCAATAAGATAGAGAACAATGAAGAAACTCAAGAAGAAGGGTGTTCCTTGACTAAGTCTTGTTGTTGTAGAGAATCACTACTAACATTTAACACTACATAGAAATGCATGATGGGATGAGACCATGGAAATGACTAGGTCTATGAGGTTTTATAAGTCTGTCATGTGAGCTTGGAATCTAGCCATGGGGCCTCTTCCTAAAAATGTCAAATGGTTGGAAGTAAGAAGTAATCAACCCAATGTATGTTGGTTCAAGAAATTGGCCTATGGTAAATCTCTAGCGAAGGTCAAACGTCTCCCAAGGGAAGAGGAAAAGCATCTATGGTCCTCAGAAGCCATGAGTATGTAGAGAGAACTAAGTGCATTTTTTAGGAGACAAAGGAATCATCCTCTAATCCCATAGTAGGGAAGGAATCATAATACAAAATGGTCCTTTATCTTTGAATTTAAGGAGAAAATATGACAAATATGATGCTCCTGAGGAATATGGTGATGTGTTTCTATGGGAATCTTATGGGAGCAAACTCTTAGTTGGGTGAGAAAGGCACTCAAGCAAAAAGGTAACTAGAGTTTGGTGTATCTTAGGGACTAAATGAATTCATCATTACACTAAAGATACAAACACGAGAATTACTAAATTTTGGTAGAAAGAAGTTCTTTGGGCTCAAACCACGAGGAAAAATGTGAGATCTATAAAAATTAGTATGAATACCTTTTTTAATCACACCCTTGGAGAGATCAAGAGCATCAACTAAAAACTATGCAGGAGTGGTCTATCAATATCAAGGTCAATCAATAGGGTAGTGAAGAGGCTCGTGCATATTAACATGAATTGATTCCACATTCTAGTTACTTCATAGAGGATTTGAGAGCAAGATATGGATATGTAAGAAGACCATTATATAAGTTGCCGATTTGTTTAAGCCTATTTTCATTGTCACCATAGGAAATATCATTGAAGCAATGAATGGGGTTGTGCCAAATTCTACAAGGATAAGTTTGATCTTAGATTTGTGTTTTCCAATTGATATAGTACAATACCATGGGACTTACTCATTTTAGTTTTCTTTATTTAAACAATATTTTTAACCCACCTTAATTCATTATATATAAATGTATATTAAAGGTATATAAAATAAGGTTTTACCCCTCTTTAATTTATCTTCATATGTATATGCAAGTCTTTACTTATTCCACCCCATAATCTTTTCCCCTTCTTGTTATATATTTGATATATCTTGTACCTCAATATTGAAAATATGGGTTATAATATTATTACCACAACATGGTGATTTGAATCGAAGGTTTATCCAAATCAAACCTTACATTATTATGTATTGCCAACATACCACAAGAAATTTGATTGTAATCCAAATTTGTTTTTATTTAATGTTTGAGACAACATTTGAATCAAACGTGTGGAATGAACCTGGATATGTGGAACCATTCTATTGGTCTATATTATAGTTACCCATGTTATCACTCAGTGATTTCTCCAGGGTCAAGGTAATGTGTGGACTTCCAACGACTATGCCTTGATCTTCTTGATCCAATGGTGAATAATGTTAGGGTATGGGTTTTGGCCTTATCGAACTTCTCATTGTTGATCCATTCGGTCATTTTGCCTTGGTGTTCCGACAAAGCTCCATTTTGCTCTGCAACAAAATTATTTCAACTTGACATACTCTGCTAGATTAGGAATGAGTAATAATTATTCTTCTCTTCCAATTTTAAACTCCTCACCTATGATAAAGCTACATTGTGAATAATCACATGTGTTTAGGAAAGTTGTAAGTTACGAAATTGTGATTAGGTTTTCTCTGTTTCTTCTGTTGTCACCTGGATGTGTTATTAAATTAATCACTCATTTTGTTTTTGTTTGGTGTTTACAAGATTGTTAAGGAGAACGTTGAGAAATATACTCAGCCTCTGTTACTAGCGAAAATAATCCTCCATTACTTGTTTTCATAATTCTTACTTAAATTCATTACAAATATTGTTTCTCCTTATCTTAGTTTTCCTTCAAGTGAACTCTTACATATATGTTTTTCATTTCTCAATATAATGCACTATGTGGTCAGTTAAACAACACGGGTTTTGACTTAATCTTCATTTTCATTTTCATTTACATATATGTTTTTCATTTCTCAATATAACGCACTATGTGGTCAGTTAAACAACATGAGTTTTGATTTAATCTTCATTTTCATTTGTGTACAAGTTCATCGTGGAGTTAAATTGTGGCTTTTGACCCTCTCTTTCCATAATTTTTCTCTCAACAAAGGTGCATATCTTGATAGAGGTTTTCTCTTGTCTACTAGATTTTCTCTCTCTTCCTTCTAAAAAGGTTATTAATACATTGCTCATAATTCTTGTTAATTTTTTTATCGATTTACATGTTAGTGTTTGAGTATTAAAACCCTAGACCAAATGTTATAGTTCGGTTTTGTCTTGGTTAAAACCCTTGGCTTAAATATTTTGCCTTGGTTAAAATCCATGGCTTAAATATTTTGCCTTGGCCATTTATGGTCGGGTCGTGTCGTGGAAAATTTGTCTTGTACAAAGTTTATTTGTTACTCATGGTTACAACCCTGCATGAATACATTTGCTTTATATACCTCTTAATATTTACCCAATTTTATCTGGTTAATTCTTGTTCTTTTTGTTTGTCAAGTTTGGGGTTTCAAAAATGAAACCCTAAACTGCCATGACTTGTTTAGCCGCTAGTAAAACCTGGCATAAACCTTTTGATTGCGGTAGTGGTTATAAATGTTGTATTTAGCTTTCCCCTTATTTAGAATTTTTGTTTAATTATAGGGTTTTAATCCCTACCTGTATTTTGTTATATTGGCATTTTATTTGCAACAATTCTAACAAGATTTGTAATCTGTTGCTGGGAATCAACATGGATCCTTGGTCATATATTTTTCCTTGGATAACTTGGATAATAAATATTTTTCTTATTTCTTTAGTAATGATTTTTCCCTTTTTACCAATCCTTACTTATATTTTGATTCGTTGGAAATTCACAGGTATAGTTAGGCACTAGAAAAGTTTGAAAGTTTTTCCTTTGAATATGTTATGAAGCATTTCTAGTACTTAACGGATTTTCGGCTCTACCCTCTAGGTTGAGTGCTCCTAAACTCCTGGTCACTTCTTATGTGTATGATTGACTTCTTTCGTCAAAGACAAAGACACCAAGGTTAAAATTTTCAATTTAGTTACTAGGGTTTTTGTTTTTAATTTAGCTACAGGGTTACTATGTTATAAATTACCCTCAAAATGTATTAATGGCTTAGAGGAAAATGTGCCTTCTTTGTAATTATTTTCAAAAGACCTCGGCTAGAAACCTTCGTTCAGCGGTAACATTATTGTTACACTTTGTCATATAGGTTATTCTCAACTATTCTAAATATTAACTATTTATTTTTGCAAATACCATTACATGTGTTGAATCTTTGTTTGATATTATTAGAAAATGATTTTCATTGTATTGACTAGGTTATGAGCCTTTAATCCATTAATATTATTTTCCTTTTTAATTTATATAAAGAGTCATATTCTCCCTTTTCAAATTATTCTCTAATTTGTTACATTTAACATAGATTTTTGAACTTGTTTCGACTACCTAGAGGGTTTAATCCCTTACTCAATGTAACATGTGAGCTTAGCTATGAAATTCTATTCTTTATGAATTATTACGCCAACTCATCCTTACCAATATATTTATTTATGTTTGTAATTACAAACCTGTTTTTCTCACTAATGTTTTTTGAACCCTCGTGTCCTTCATGTCCCATGTTCCCATATCAGGTGACTTAACCAAAATACCAAATTAGTTGTAGAAGATATGAAAACATGCATATTTGCACATAAATCAAGATAGATGTGGCATCCATTTTACATCACTGATTAATTATTTGAGCATAAACCATATAGAATCTAGATTCTTCTCCTCTTGTTTAGCATTTGAATCTACCTCGATTGTCGAGGGATATTAGTCAATAGTGCCCAATTTGATCAAAATACCTAATCCAAGCCTTAAAATATGGTGGAAAAAACTTATCGTGCTTCATCAATGATTTTGACTTGATTGAAAGGTATTTTTTTGCTAAGGCTGTGACAAAGGAGTTCAACAATTAACACCACCAACACTACGGTACATGATCACATATAGGGTTTGGTGCTCTTGATTAAATGCCAATCACATACCCTCATACATGATATAATCTAATGGAATGCCACAATCTCATTGATCTTGAATTACTGAAAACCTATAAGCCTGTTGAATTTTGAATACCATAGGAAATTATATTTTCTCCATATGAATTCCGATGAGGTTGGAACCACTCTCAAACATCCTGAATCATTTAATGGTAATGCTAAAACTTTAAGTAAAAGGATGACAATGAGCATCAAGGGAACACCTTGGGAGTGCCCGAGAAACCCCAACCCAACTTAAGTCAAGGAAATTAAAAAAAATAAAAAATAGAAACTCGCAGAATCTCCCATCTCCCTCTTGAAACAATGGAAATCTGTGTAGATTTGTGCCCAAACCTCCACGAATCTTTTTCTGGATCTGCGAATCAGGAATCTGGAACCATGGATCAGGCTCGTGGAGTTCCAAATGTCCAAGGATTTGTACGAGGTGTGGTTTCGGCCTTCATTCCCTGGGGGGGAGGATCGTGCAACACTGGGCTAAAGTACTTTTTATGTGGAGATGTAATATGCACTTTAAGTTATTAAAGTCACATGTGTTTTTAAAAGTGACTTTATGTGTAAAGTACCAAAGTACATTTTATATTATTAAAGTGACTTATGTTTTAAAAGTTACTTTATGAGAAAAAGTGGCCATGGTAAAAAAACATTAAAAAGTACCAAGGAGCCTATTAATAAAAGAAGGGGGGCACATGAGGAGGGGTCAAGTGGGGGACTACTCTCCACCCTTTATCTAAATGGTTTGAGATTGAATCTCAACCATTAGACCTTAGGGGAAAGGTTCTCATATTTTCCCATGAGACAAAAATGGAGAAAAGGATTTTTTGGAGGCTCATTATTCTCATGAGAACATTGGGAAGAGGAACAAGGAGAAAGCAAGGAGAAGCTTGGAGAAATCATATAGGAGTTTGAGTTAAATTTGAGAAGGGAGCACGAGATTCAAGGCAACATCTACTGTCAACTCATAGGTCAAAGTCTAGAGAGTAATTATGTCATTTCTCAGCATGAGCTAGAGCTTATAAACATGACTTTATCTCTGGAACAATATGCTTGTGTTCTTGCATTCTATAGCAAGATTATCAGGTTATCTCAACGAGAATTTCAGGATATTTTGGGAGAGGGAATTCGTGAGTCTTAAGCAGAATTTCTGAGTGTGCATTAGCATGATTCTTTGGGAAATAACAACTAGCTTCAACCTGTATAAATACAACGATGTAAGCCCAAGTTTTAAGGTATTTGTTGACAGTGATAGAGGTTCGATTTTCTGAGTTGAGGAGCAACCTAGGAGGTCGTGTTTTCGCTAGAAGGAGAGGACTATGTGAAGTACAAATCAGACAAAAAATTCTGGTGCAAAAGGGACTTCAAAAAATCTTCTTCACAGGAAAGATAATTAGAATCTCTCATGTATTTTTTGTTGTAAAAATTTCTCTAAAGAAACAAAATAAAATTCCTTCTCCAGTACTGTCTTTCCCCTATGGGATTTTTCCAAGGTCTAGTTGACCCAAATAATTGTGTCAAACTTATGTGTGTGCTTGCTTATTGTTTATTATATTAGTTGAAAAGTAGAAGCACTCTATGTTTCAAACAAAGGGTCAAAATTTCACATCATTATGTTGAAACATGTGGGTTGGGATTGAAAAACATTTGCAATATTTGAAACTGGGAAAAAGGTGTAGGTCATTTAATTTTCTACAAGAAGGTGCATTACAGAATCGATCAACTACTTGTACAAAGAAGGATCAACCAAATCAAAGTCCTCATCATAATTTAATTTCAAACCATGGATATAGCCAAGGGATTGCAATCAAGCATTTGAAATATCCAGAGTGTACTTCACTTTACGCACACTCTAGTAAACTTCTAGACACAAAAATCAATGCAATAGACCAATATACTTCATATCAAATTCAATGGGAAATTTCTTCTTGTACCACATGATCAACTGGTGAGAACTTCCTATAACATAGCATCTACATGTAGGGCTTTTCATTGTGATCTTGCTCCCTCGTAATAATGTCGTTTATGATTTATGCAACCTTTCTTGCTTTAAATCTTACTAGGTTTTCATGCATCTACACTATTGTAGATCCATTTTAACCCTGAATCTATTAAGCATCAAAAGGTTACAAAAATAAATTTAGGTCGGAACTTCTTGATACTTAAAAGATGAGGGTTGAGATGGGTCTATGTTTATTTATTTTATTATTATGTTTCTTGTTAATACCATGGTTGATGTTTTTAATATTATTGTTTACACATTTTGTTTTCATTTTTACATTATGGATCTTGACTCCTTTTTCATTTTAGTTTATTAGCATTATGTTACATTTGTTGGAAATATTGAGGATGAGTCAATATTTCTTTTACAATTGTTATTTTATGCCAATTAATATCAATTTGTAAAATCAGAACACAAGATGTATAACAAAGGAATAATTTTATTAATGAGAATGACAAGGACTCCAATCCTCTTTTACAAAAAATCAAGTACAATAACAATTTAGGGTTCCAACCCTAGATGAAGAATCCAAACTTCAATTTCAAAGCAGGCTCCAACCTGTACTACACCAAGCTCCAACTTGGTCTACTTAAGAACTCCAGCCCTCTCCAATAATTCGAGCTCCAACCTAGTTTTTCACAACGCTCCAACCTTGTATGCAGACTCCAATCCTCTAGGGTTCCAACTCTCTTAATCTGCTCCAATTCTTCAAGATAGTTTTAGTGTTACTTCAAGACTGCCAATATCTACTTCCACAAGTCCCGAAAATATCTCTTCAACAAATGCCTACAATATTCTCCAAAATACTTCCAGGTTAGTGCATCAAGGTCAACTCTATCAAGCCTAGTATGCTTCTCTAAGACTCTTCGTGTTTGCTAAAACAATCTTCTTCAAATCTACTCCATGAGGGCTTTAACAATGCTCCAACTAATCTTCTTCAACAGCCTTGCAAAAAGTTCATATACTACTCTAGGTTTTCTCCAGCAAGTCCTCAATGATGCTTCTAGACTATTCCAAGTTTTGTCTGCTCCAAAGATGTCTACTACTCAAAGGGTGTCTTCAATGGTTGTTTCAAGATACTTTTCAGAATATGTTGGCCTTAACCTTTCTCCCAAAAAGCCTACTCCTAGCCTTTACAAGGCTATAATGTTTTCTCCCAAAAAAACTTGTATCTTCTCAAAAATAAGCAGGTCCGATTTGTTGTCCATGCACTCGTTCAGGCTTGTCTTCACACATATTTGAACTTGAGCTCCTCTGTCACAACCAGGAAGCTCAATAGAACCAGATCAAGAACAAATAGGCAATGGACTAGCTCAACCAGGCTCACTAATTTCCCAGGAAAGGCTTACTCAACGCCTTAGTTCTCCATGTTGTTTCTTTGTCAACCAACATCGACGTGTCATAGGTATGTGCAGACCGTATATGGTGTGGTTGTGTTTGAAAGCGCATTGAAGTCAATGCATTACTCTTTTTTTGGCACATCGATAATTTATTTCTCTTTTAATTGAAAATTATGTTTAATAAATATATTTTTCATTTAATTAAAAGAGAAATATTTTATGTTTGAGGCTGATGTATTTTATATGTCAACTATGTAGCAGAGACGTCGTCAGAGGGAGCAACAATAGGAGCAGGAGAGCAACAATAGGAGTAGGAGAAAATAGCGGACCCATACAATATGGTCTAAGCATGGGAGGCTAGAGAGAGAAAGAAAACCTAATTTTTGTTCTATAATACACACTCCAAGTGTCTTACTTGGATCTTAGAGGTCCCTGCTACAAACCACAATGGCGCCATGGATTTCAGAAATGGAACTGTGAAAAATTTATACTTTGTTAAACGTTTCCAATCAAAATGGTAAAATAAGAGTGAAATTAGAAGGCATTGGTATGAAGAAAAGATATTAGATTAGGGTTTCCAGGGTCTTATCAACCACACTCCAAACACCATGAAAACTTGCACGCGTGCCTTTCACGCCACTTCCCTATCGTACAATTGATGTCCTTCAAATTGACGACGTGATGTATATGGCTTAGTGATCTGAGTATGAATGTTAGTTTTGTTGTGCTAATTTCATCTTAAGATTTAAAATTTATTTGCTGATCATATGCTTGATGTACATAGGTTTCCTTGTTGCTTATGTGTGTGAAACAGGTAAATTAACTGAGTTCTTATCAGTGAATTTAAGAGCATAAAGTATGAAAATCAAAATTTGAACATCAACAACAAAATACACAGCAAACCATCACAATTGATCCATCAACACAGAGTTTTGATGAAGGAGTTCACCTCTCCTGGGCTACATCTCCTTGATCCAGCTTCTATGGTTGGGACTCCATATTAGCTCAAAAGTGAAAAAATTGTTGTTTACATTCACCTACAGCTCGTGAATACTCTAATGAGTCCATAATGTCAAAATCTATCATAAATGACTATTAATTCTCTCAATTTGGTCTTCAGCTGATCTAGGCATGGCCGTCCTTCCTAGTGGCCCTGGGCTTCCTTTTTCTTCAAAGTGACGAAAAACACCTTTATAATTTCTCCTCTGCCTCTACAACCTGTACCAATGGATTCAAAGCATACCAATCTGCTAGGAATGACTCTTGCTAAGCCAAAATTGGTCGAACATTGCTCAAGATATGGCCCATTTAATTTTTCCCTAGATTCCTCCTCCAAAACTGGAGAGAACTACAGTTAATGTAGACAAAATAGGGATTCCATTGAAACTGGCAGAGTCCGCTAAGCCCACCACTATTTAAATGAAGGTTTAATTAGCTGTTAATTGCACTTGACTGATGGATAAGGCTATCTTAACTGCGCATAAGCACATTTCAATAAACATTGTTTAATTAACTTAAACACTAGATTTACAATAATTAATCCGTAATTATATTTAAACTCTGCCATTTAACTCTGCTCCGCCTGTGGTCTTCCGCAACATGGTTGTATGGGGAGGGGGCCAAACTCCCGCCATAGAATCTCATCAACGATAAGTATAAGTCGGGACAATAGAATGTTAAGTCCCAACAGAGTGTGTGGTGGTAGGGTGGCCAGTTGGTGCGGGGGAGGTCGTGGTTTCGACCCCGACCTCGCACATAAATTTTGTCGGAAATTATCGTGCCACCTCCATAGTTAAGAACTTTGGATTATATAATATGTGCTCCACCATGTATTAAAACCGCCATATAACATATGACTTTGGAGTTTGCAAATTATTTCAGCCTACAGTTTAAAATATATGCGCCAACATATATAACCACCTTTGGCATATGATCAAACCTTCAACATATATAAATATGCACCACCATATTAAACTCAGACCATAGGAATATGTAAACCAACCTTGGCATAAAATTCAACCAAATGTATAATGAAATTCTAACCTTGGAGTTGGAGAGGGTCCACCAGAGGGGGCACGTGGCAGCACCACGTGTCAGCCTCTGGTTGGGTTGTCCCTAACCATATAAAAAGATTGAATTCAACCTTAGGAGAAAAACTTAAAAACATTTCACTTTCAAACCAAACTGGCGAATCCTGCAGTGACACTTGTCACAGTACCACTGGGAAAAAACTGAAGGATATTCCTTCCATGCTAACTGGGCTGCCATGTCATCAACCTGTCATTGTTCTGCATTTTTTTAGTTGTTTAGGAAAATGAACAACAGGCTCTATCTCCTTCATCCATAATTTGTTTTCGAAGAAAGGAATTGCGTCAGATTCTTGGCGATGAGCTCTTCGTTGTCGTTCAGTTTCCATTCAATTATTAGCACTTTCATTTTTGAGCTTTTACACTGAGATCCTGATCATTCCTCCCCACTAGAAGACTTTTGGACCCAAAAAGATATTTTATTATTGATCATGTGGATGAGGATACTGTTCCCTCACCCTTCCAGTCTATCCACTGAAATTTTCTCATTTTTATCAATTGGAGCTTTTCACAAAACTTTAACTTTCTCCTTGACTCTTGTGACCTTCTCTTGTTGTCATTGACACCGTCATAGTGTAATTCCCATGAATTTGCAGAGCATCAAGCTATTCTTGCAGAAAACATCTTGTTCCTACCTTTGTCATCAATCAAAGGAAACTTAAAAATTGTCTCACCTTACACATTGTCACCATGGAAATTCTTTACGGATCTTGCTCTGTACATGCGTTGAATCTTTACCAAGTATCTTCACCATTGCCATGTACCCTTTGGAAACCAAAAACAATCATTTGTGGAACCCATGTCTTCTTTTTCAAGCTGATTTGTCGCTTTCTCTTTGACCTTTGCACCCTCTTGCACCGGCATCTTGTTTCCAACACTGCTAAACATTGATGTTGATTGTTGCAAATCTGTCACATCTTGTTAACCTCCTTTCAAAGGCAACATGTTAGAATCCTGAAACATCTCATTACAAGCATAAGCATCTTTTTGAAAAGATTGATTCAAAAAATCTCTTTGTTTGATCATCAGCAATGTCAAATTCTGACTTGCATTCACTATCCTCTTCATTTCTCTTGCATGTATAAGAGACAAAATTATCTTCTTCTTATGCACTCTGACTATGTACTCAATACCATATTTAAACAAGTGACACTTATTTTCATGGAAATGAAATACTGCTTTCCTATCATACAAATTAAGGACTTCCCAAAACAATACCTGATATCTCAAGTGACACCACATCAAGTTCAACTTCATCAAGTTAGTTTGAATTGATGGCGAATCTTAGTATGTACTTCCTTGTAACCTGCAAGTTTTAATTCTTGCATATCCACCCTAAAGGATAAGGTCTTGGATGTCTAATCATTTCAAGGTCTAGCTGTTTAACCAAGTCTTCAAAAATCAAGTTAGCTTGTGACCCACTATAAAAAATTGTATCAATATTGGTATGTTTAGAGACAACTCTAATATGGAAAATTTTTATTCTTGTATCTTCATCTTGAGTGACATTGGAACAATTTAAAGAACTAGTGCTTGCCATGTTCTTACCTTTAAAACCCATGGTTGTAATCTTTATTTCATCTCCTGAATCTAACCCTAAGTCATGTTCAACTATAGCAACAATTTTAACCCTTTTCTTTTGGCTTTCAGTTTGTTTGGCTTCAACTCTGGATGAAGTTTCCAACAATGGTCTTCATCATGGCGAGTATTTGAAAAGTTTTTGCATGTGATTTTTTCTTTATCTCTTTTATAGAGCTATTTCTCTTTCCTCTTCCATAAAACTTTCCCTTTCCTTTACCCTCACTATCACTTTTCTCATCTATGTTCTATTTCCCTCTTGCTTCTAAGTGTGTGGCTTGAACACAAACCTCATCTATGTTTGTGGGATTAAACATGAGAATAGTGTGCCTAAGGTAACTTTGCAAACCCCCAATGTACTTTAACAATTTTTCTTGAGAATATAAATTAATACTCAAAATAAGAGCTCTTATCCTAAATTCATGAGTATAATCTTGCACACTTTTCCCTCTCAACTGTCTAAAATTTTGCGAGTCCATAATGGAATTTTTCATGTAAGCTAATGGATAGGATTTCCTTTTAATGGCAACAATAAAACTTGACCAAGACATAGATATCTTACTGTATTTTTTAATATCTTCTTGAGTCCTTTATTCCCACCATACAAGTGCAGATCCTTCCATCCTCAAGGAAGCCAATTGAATCTTTATGTCATCGTCATGAAGGTTTTGAATTCTGCAATACACCTCCAATTGACGTATCCAATTGTCCAGTATTTCTGCATTTACCTCGCCATTATACATTGGAAGCTCAAATTCGACATCAAGTTTGAGTAAGGGTGTTTTTCCTCTTATGGTCTTTGAGTGAGCATGAGTGGTTTTTGTGGTGGAATTGGAAGATGATGTTGATGGAGATGATGAGGATGATGAAGATGGTGGAGATGGAGGTGTATTTCCTCCACTACCCTTTGAACTCTTCTCTTCATCCTTATTATCATCTAAAGTTCCTTCTCCATGTGGAGGCTTAGAACCTTCTCCTGCCATCCCAGCAATAAATGAATCAAACATAATGTTAACCATCCTTTTTATTTCATTGAAGTCTCTCTTGACACCATCCTCTTCCAAATGACCTTCAGTTTCTCCAACACCTGACATGATGGCTATGGATTCAAGCTCAGCTTATGGTGCTTGTACCTCTTCAATCTCAGCTTCTTCAGACAAAACTTGAGGTGTTTCAAGTGAAAATATGAGTGAAACTTTGGGTGAATATGGTGCTCTTGTAGATATCCTCCTTTTGGTCCTAATATTAGGACTTGCAACCAATAATTTCCCTCCAACTTTATGCAACTTTAACCTTGTCAACATCACAAATTTTAAACCATTAAACTTGCACAAAACTCAAGAAACTATCAAGCAAATAACCTTGCATTTCAACCAAGCTCTGATACCAACTTGATATGAGTATGAATGTTAGTTTTGTTGTGCTAATTTCATCTTCAGATTTAAAATTTATTTGTTGATCTTATGTTTGATGTACATAGGTTTCCTTTTTTCCTATGTGTATCAAACAGGTAAATTAGCTGAGTTCTTATGAGTGAATTCAAGATCATAAAGAAAATACACAACAAACCATCACAATTGATCCATCAACACAAAGTTTTGATGAAGGAGTTCACTCTTCCTGGGCTACATCTCCTTGGTCTAGGTTCCATGGCTTGGGCCTCTGCATTAGCTCAAAAATGAAAAAAATGTTATTTACATTCACCTACAGCTCCTGAAACATACTCTAATGAGTCCAGAATGTCAAAATCTATTAGAAATGACTATTCATTATCTCAATTTGGTCTTCAGCTGATCTAGGCATGGCCTTCCTTCATGGTGGCCCTAGGCTTCCTTTTTATTAAAAGTGAAAAAAACACCTTTAGAATTGCTCCTCTTCCTCTAAAACCTATACCAATGGATTCAGAGCATGCCAATCTACTAGGAAAGATTCTTCCTGAGCCAAAATTGGTCGAAAATTTCTCAAGATATGGCTCATTTAATTTTCCCCTAGAATCCTCCTCCAAAACTAGAGAGAACTCCAATTAGTGCAGACAAAATAGGGATTCTGCCGAAACTGGTGGAGTCTGCTAAACTTGCCCCTATTTAAATGAAGGTTTAATTAGTAGTTAATTATGCTTAACCGATGGATAAACATGTCTTAACGGCGCATAAGCGCATTTCAATAAACACGGTTTAATTAACTTAAACACCAGATTTACAATAATTAATCCGTAATTATATTTAAGCTCCGCCATTTAACTTTGTTTCGCCTGCTGTATCTGAAGAGACAATCCCTCGGTTGTGAAAGGAATCAGTGCTTAAGACATTTCAAAAGTGTTTCACAGAAATAATTTTATCATGGGGTCTTTGTTCTATCCCTCTGGAAACTAGTTTTCTAAAACCCTTAATGATCTGGAATAATAAAAGATTTCACAATGCCATTGACTGCTGATATCTGAATGGAAAAGAAGAACTGTAGGGGAAACTCAAAGTAATATGTTTTAAAGACAAAATCTATTAATTTTAAGTTTCAAATAGAATTAATGGAGAGAGAGGAAACTAAAAATAATATGTTGTGAACACAAAATCTATTACTTTTAAGTTTCAGAGAGAGTTCATGGAGAGAGGGGAAACTCAAAATAATATGTTGTAAACACGGAATCTATTACTTTTAAGTTCCAGAGATAATTTTTGAAGGGAGAGGAGTTGGAGTGAAGGAGCGCTTATTAAGGCTATTTAACTCTTACTTACAAACGTAAATCAGAGACCAACTACTTCTTTACTTCACTTCATCCAAGGAAGAAAAAACATAAAATGACACAAGAAACACGAATCACCATCAAAAGTTGCAGGAAACTTGCTGCTTATTTCATTCACCCTTTAGAAAAATAAGTACAAAATGTAATATCTAAGAGGTCCTGAACTCATAACCCTTCCTCTCTCTTTCTCTTCCTTAAATACAAACAAAAGCAGTTTGTAACTGATCGAGCTTCTTGAAACTCCTAGACTGCCTAAACTGTTAACCTATTATTACATTGCAATCAAGGACATCATTGTAGCTTCGATCTTAACAAAGAAAACAAAATAAAACTTGAAATATAATCCTTTTGCTGAATTTGATTTGTTGTTGATATGTCTCCTTCTGTTTCTGCTGTGATATCCTAACAGTCTGCATAAACACATCTCCACCCGAATCTGCCCATGCTTTTGTGTTTCGAACATTGTCATCATGTCACCTACTACTTGACTCTGCGTCTTCCGCTCGTGCCCGCAGCGTTTAGTCTCTGACTAATAAACTGCCACAAACGTATACCATTGTTCTGCACGTAGTGTCGGTTCTTTTCTTACCTGAGTCTTCCCTGCGTTCAGACTTTCCTTTTTAACTACCGTAAGACGAGACTTTAAAAGATATTACAATTTTCCTTTGAAAACTATCGCGTCTGTCCCTTTATTACATTTTGCATTTCGACATTCATAAAATATTCATTAGCGTCATTCCTCCTGAGCCTGCGATGTGCGATGTGCGATAAAGGTAGGGATGATGTGGCAAGTGGTGGTGGGGTCGATCGCAAATCGTAATCAGCGATATAAAACCTTGTTGCATTTCTCATTTCGGCATGTATAACATATTTATTAGCACCGATCCTCCTGAACTTGCGATGTGCGATAAAGGTATGGATGACATGGAAAGTGGAGGTGGGCCCCATCGCAAATCACAATCGGCGATATAAAACCTTGTCGCATTTCACATTTAGGCATTCATAAAATATTCATGAGTGCCATTCCTCCTGAGCTTGCGATGTGCAATGTGCGATTGTAATATATTAAATCAAGTTCTGAGCTGCATCGCGTCCGCTTCGTTATCACACTTCGGACTTCAGCATTCATAACATATTCATGAGCGCAATTCCTCTTGAGCTTGCGATGTGCGATGTGTGTGAGGGTCCCACGGCTGGACTTTAAATACTTTAGATTTGAGTTTCGAACTATATCGCATTCGTTCCTCGTATCGCATTTCACATTTCGGCGATTCAACCTTGTTCTATTCCTCCTGAGCTTTGCAATTGCGATTTGTGACATGCGATCAAGCCTTCCACATGCGATTCCGATCAAGCCTCCAAACACTGTTTTGCACATATATTTGCTTGACTCGACCCTAATCTATGTGTAATGTTCTGATGCATCAATCAACCCGACTCTTGAACTGTTATGCACACGAATAAGACCGAATTGACCCTTGTTGCACACTTTTCTTCTTTGTTGCTCCTCTGGATTAGATTACACCTCCAATGTTGTCGCTTCCCTGATTTTGGTTCTAGTGCACATGTGATGATGAATCCTTGTTGAGCTTGTGGTTATCCTTTTGAGCATGCTGCAGGTTTTCTTGAAATTTTAAGAAATTGTTCCTCGATAACCTTGAATTGCTTAGAACCTCTCTTGAATTTTATCTAAGTCAAATTATGCTACAACATATGGCTCCAATTGGGGACAACACTTTGGTAGAAAAGTGTTGAGAACTTGTAAATCAATGGCCTTTATTGGGCATGGTGTCAAAGAGCACTTGTAGATTAGTAGCCTTTATTGGGCATGGAGTCAAAGAGCACTTGTAGATCAATAGTTGTTATTGGGCATGGAGTCAAAGAGAACTTTTAGATTAGTAGTCGTTATTGGGAATGGATTCAATCCCAAATGGGATTTGATCTAGTATGAAATCCTCCCAAAAACTGCTACACTTTTGGATTTCTTCCTTTTTTCTTAAACTGAAAATACCGAACTAGAAATACTACAACTAAAAATGCTCGACTTCTGAGCTTATTTATGCACAAATCCTATATATGTATTCATGTATGAACTTAATCAGGTGAAGTCAGCCTTCTAATGGCACCAATCCAACATCTGCATGTTAGACCTAATGCCTCCATACTGTTGAAATTTGAAGATCACAATAGGGAGGTACCTTGAAAATTTTCTAGATACAAATCTTTGCACATGCCTTTGCATAAATGCTTGTTTCTGACAAAAGAAAGTTTTCATATAGTCAACTACTAGATCATAGAATTGATGACACCAATTTTTTGCTTCCTCCTTTTCTTGAACATCTTGCTGATGTAGACGTCTTTGAGCAGGGCAACTTTATTCACTGTTTGACTCCTCAATTTTAGGTTGTATGTGAGAAGATTGGTTGTTGTTTTTTGCCGACAGCCATTTAGGTCGAAAAGAGAAATATAAGGTTTGTTCCTCATAATGATGATGTTCTTCGTATAATGCCAATTCTTGACAAAAATATTCCCCCTCCTGTGAACACACCTGAGGGGCTCCACTAGTTTCTCCTCTATTCACAAAATCATTAAAATTATGAAAATTGTAATGATCTTCCAGGATTTCAACGTGTAGTTCTGTCGTTTCAATGAAATTTTGACCCGAATATTTAGAATGCTTAAATTCTTGTGTTTCAGAAATATATGAATCCTCTGACACCTTTTGAAAATACTTGTTCGTATTGGAATTTGCATTCTCTTGTAAAACAATTCCAATGTTTTCTTGACAGGCCCTCTAGTCTTCAACAAAACTTGTTCTTTCAACATGACAGGAAAAATTCCCACAATCCAACACATTATCTTTGATTTCATGTGCATAAAGAAACATCAGCTCCATAGTGCAAGTCTTTCTATCCTTGAGATAAAAAGTCAAGACAATAGAAGGAGCCCTCAAATAGTATATCATAGTTGCACCTTCAAGAGGTCAAATTTCTTTCGACATGCTGAAATAGATTTTTTGAAACCTCCTATCAAATGCAACGATTGATTCATTTCTCTGCCTCTAGATAAAATATAACTCCAAAAGGTACTTTCTTACGGCTTCTTCTCACCCCAATATGTAAGAAAGATGTCTTGAAGACTCTGCCATGAACTAATTGAACCTTCCTCCAAACACTGGAACCAATCCTGAGCATCCTGCTTTAATGAATGTCAAACATACTTAAAGCCACATCTTCATAAATAATTTGAAATTTTTCGAGAAAGTATCCAAATGCTAGGAGGTGTTGTTCGACTACAACCTCATCACTTTCTCCAGAAAAAATTGGCAGAAATTTAAAGCTTTTTAAACGATATTGATGAAGAATTATAGGCAGCACCAAGGGTTTGAAAATCACCTTGGTTCCACGCTGGAAAGAAGCATATTTTTTGTGAGATAGAATATTATCTCCCAAAGATGATGAATCCTCACCTTTATGCCCGGACTGTGACAGGTTATCTTCAGGAATTGTAATGCAACAATCATCTATCCTCTCATATTTAGGAGATAAAGTTGTGTCAAGATCAATAATACAAGCAGAGGAAAAATATTCTTTCTCCAATAATGAATGTACTTTTTGGGCCTTATAATCTTCTGAGAATATAAAGCAGGAAACAATCTTCTTGATATGCAAGGGAAAATATACCACTGAACTGAAAGTGAAAAATAAAACTTCCTTTAAAAGATTCAAACTATGATACCCGTTTTTTCCACGATTCTTTCTCATTTTCTTGCCAACAAAATTCCTTATCTAATGAAATCTTCATCAGTGGAGTCGCCAGGTGAATAATAAACAACCAAATTTTATATCTAATTCTTGTTCACCATCAAGAAATAGATCTCAATACCCAGGGAAAAATAACTTTGTGCCTTCATCCATGGCAACGACGCCAGAAAATGTTGTATCTGAAGGGACAATACCTCGGTTGTGAAAGGAATCAGTGCTTAAGACATTTTAAAAGTGTGTCACAGAAATAATTTTATCATGAGGTCATTGTTCTATCCCTCTGGAAACTAGTTTTCTAAAACCCTTAATGATCTGGAATAATAAAATATTTCACAATGCCATTGACTGCTGATATCTGAATGGAAAAGAAGAACTGTAGGGGAAACTCAAAGTAATATGTTGTAAACACATAATCTATTTCTTTTAAGTTTTAGAGAGATTTCATGGAGAGAGAGGAAACTAAAAATAATATGCTCTAAACACAAAATCTATTACTTTTAAGTTTCAGAGAGAGTTCATGGATAGAGGGGAAACTCAAAATTATATGTTGTAAACACATAATCTATTACTTTTAAGTTCCAGAGAGAATTTGTGAAGTGAGAGGAGTTGGAGTGAAGGAGCGCTTATTAAGGCTATTTAACTCTTACTTACAAACGTAAATCATAAACCAGTTGCTTCTTTACTTCACTTCATCCAAGGAAGAAACAACATAAACTGACACAAGAAACACGAATCACCATCAACTGTTGCAGGAAAATTGTTGCTTCTTTCATTCACCCATCAGAAAAATAAGTACAAAATGTAATCTCCAAGAGGTCCAAAACTCAGAACCATTCCTCTCTCTTTCTCTCTTCCTTAAATGCAAACAAAAGCAATTTGTAAATGCTGGAGCTTCTTGAAACTCCTAGACTGCCTAAGTTTTTAAACTACTTATTACATTGCAATCGAGGACATCATTGTAGCTTCAATCTTAACAAAGAAAACAAAATAAAACTTGAAATATAATCCTTTTGATGAATCTGATTTCTTGCTGACGTGTCTCCTTCTGTTTCTGCTGTGATATCCTAACAGTCTACATAAATGCGTCTCCACCCAAATTTGCCCATGCTTTTTGCTTTTTGAACACTGTTATCATGTCACCTACTACCTGACTCTGCCTCTTCCACTCGTGCCCGCAACATTTAGTCTTTTATTAATAAACTGCCACAAACACATACCATTGTTTTCACATAGCGTTGGGTCTTTTCTTACCCGAGTCTGCCCTGCGTTCAGAATTTCCTTTGTAACTGCCGTAAGACTGGACTTTAAAAGATATTCCAATTTTCCTTTGAAAACTCTCGTGTCCGTCCCTTTATCGCATTTCACATTTTGACATTCATAACATATTAATTAGCGTCATTCCTCCTGAGATTTTGATGTGCGATGTGCGATAAAGGTAGGGATGACGTGGCAAGTGGAGGTGGGGTTGATTGCAAATCATAATCGGCGACATAAAACCTTTGTTGAGATTGCAACAAGATGATGAGCTTAGTGGAAAGAAGTCGCCTTCACTAAGTGGGCCCGCAGGCTATTTTTGGCGCAAATCTATTTTTAGACTATGTCTATTTTTAGACATGTCGATCATATTATATGAGTTGCAGGATGCTATTTGTGGATGGTTAGTCAAGTTGGAAAAATAGATGGACTTCTATTTTTAGACATATTGGACGGAATCTATTTTTAGATTGCCAGTCTAAAAATAGATATGTCGAATATTATTAGCTTTTAATAATATTTGGACTTTAAACATTATCTTATTCTCTTGGAGTACTTTAGTTAAGTGCACAGATGTGGCATAGGAGCTGATAGAAGGAATTACACTATTCCTGAGGGTTAAGTGGAGCTATTGCATGGATACTTCAGTTAGAACTCATGTGATAGAGTTTGGTGGAGTTATTGAGGTAGTTGGTGGAGTTGTGTTCAGTTTAACTGAGTTAAACATAGTTGAGCTAGTTGTATCTAGTATAACTGATTGATACTCTAGTGAGCGTAGTGTGAATTAATTATTAATTAATTCACTAATTATTAACTCATTAATCAACTAAATAATACATGAGTTAACTACAATGCATGGACTTTTTTTATGAACTTCTCACACGCGCTCTTGACGCTCTGCGCGCTTGACCTAGCCGCGCAGCTCTTGTGCTAGTTGCCGCAGGCCAGCCATGGCCCCTCCGGACGGTTCTACGGAGGGTGCCGCTGCTCAAATAGCGTTCTCTGCTCTTGTTAAATCGCTTCTGCTTCAACGCCATCGTCCATCCCTTTCTAATTTTGTCAAGAAGCTGGATGGTCTGCAAGAGGTCGTTCTGCCTCCTGCTCTACCAAGAATGGCTGCTCTTTCACTTGTTGAACGAGGGCTCATTGGGCAATTCATTGGTTTATGGCCATCTCCCAAAAATGTTCAACGTTGGATCAAGAAAAACTGGGCGGACAAAGTCAGTGGCAAAATTTCCATTCGCTTCTGTGGGAAAGGATATTACACATTTCATTTTGAAACAAGAGCAAACAAGGACTTAATCTTCAGAAACGGTCCTTATTTTATGGACTCTAGAGGGCTGTAGTTGAAAAAATGGACTCCAGACCTCGATCTTGAGCTGGATGTCCCTAGTGCTATCCCGGTCTAGGTCCGGCTTCCGCATCTCCCGCTCCATTGCTGGGGAGATGACTTGGTTCGAGCCATTGGCAATGCTGTGGGGAAGTACATCGATCGAAGCGAGCCCAAGGACAATATGCAAGCTTGTGCGCATATATGTGTTGAATTTGATCTCAGCAAGGGTCTCCCAGAGGCAATCAAGCTAAAGGTGGATGACTGGACACACATTCAACAACTGGATTACGAACAAATCCCATTCAAATGCAAGGTATGTCTCGAGTACGACCATTTTGCCAATCGCTGCTCTAAAATTGTTAATGATGAAAATGCTCAACCTAAGAAACAATGGGAAACTGTCAAGAGAAAAAAGACTGCTGCTGTCCCATCAGCTGAAACCCCTCCCAAATTTTCTCCCTTCAAACCTAATCCTTCCTCCTCGTCAACTCCTCCGCCCTCCCCTCCCAAGAAATCCTTAGAGTCATCTAATCCATTCTCCTCCATTTCCCTTGATGATGACCCCCCCATCACTCTACCTCCATCTCAGGATGGCACTCTTGCTCCTACTCCCCCTGCAAACCCTTCTCCTTCATTCTGCCATGACCCTCCTTCATCAAGATCAACCAGAAGCTCTTCTAAATAACACGGGGCCAATTTGGACACACACATGAAACAAGGACCAGGCAGGAGATCCACCAAACAGCAGAGAGAAGAAAACGCCCAAAAATATATCGCCATGGGCACCCAAAACCCCATAGAAACTTACATTTTGGGGCAAAACATCAAGGAAGTGGCACATAAAGATTAGGGAGGGCGAGCAACTCTCCGTACCCCTCTCACCCAATGATGAAAGCCCTATCTTGGAATAGCAGGGGATTAGGGCACCCCTCTAAAATCACAACTCTAAATGATTTGATAACTTAGGAAAAACCAGGAATACTACTGTTACAAGAAACAAAGCAAGGATACCAAGAAATGACAGGGATTATTGATCGCCTCAAGCAATATGAAGGAAGCATCTGCGAATCTAGGGGAGCTTCAGGGGGAATCGCCACCCTTTGGAACCACACTGCTTGGAAGCAAAAAACTGATACAATCAACCAATTCTGGATTAAAGTTACTCTAGAGAATCTAATGAACAACCAAAAAATCATCATCTACAATGTCTATGCTCCAAACCACCACAGGTACAAAGCACAGTGTTGGACTTCTCTCCAAACTGACATTGATGAAGAAGAAAGTAGCAACATCATACTTGGAGGAGATCTTAATCTCATACTCCACGCCAACGAAAAGAGGGGGGGTTGTTTTACACACGACCCCTGCAGAACGCAGCTGGAAACTATTATGCAGTATCACGATCTCATAGATGTTGTCCCCAAAAATCGAAGGTTCATCTGGAATAATCGCAGATTGGGCAAAGACAATATAATGGAGTGGCTAGACAGGATATTGGTGAATGTCTCCCTCCTTTCCTCCTACTCCACGGCATACTCTGTTTTTCTCCCATTCTCAACATCCGATCATTACCCCGCAGCGCTAGTGCTTGAAGCCCATTGTTCACTAGGTCCCATTCCGTTTAAGTACAACCCACTATGGAGCAATTTTCCCATTGTTGGTCAGATTGTTAAACACACATGGTGCCAGCACATTGAAGGATCTTCGGGTTTCATTTGGGAGCCGGAGAAAGTTAAAGTAGAAATCAAAAACAAATTGGAGCAGATCCACAGCACTATAGAGGAACAAGGATTGTCCCAAGAATCCAAAGCTAGAGAATGTGACCTATACTTCTAGATTTATCGTGCCAATCGTATGGAGGAGTAGAAATGGAGAATCAAATCATGCCAGCTGTGGCTGCAAGGAGGGGACAAAAACTCCACCTTTTCCATAAGCAGACTACAGTCAGAAAAATCAGGAACAATGTCACCTCCATCACTGATGATGAAGGCCAACTCCAAACTTCCCAAGATGCTATTAAAAAGGCTACCTCAAAACATTACAGTGTGCTCTTAACTGAAACCAAAGAAGCTGAAGATTATTCAAATCTGCTTCAATATATTCCCACAGAAATCAGTGATGAAATCAATGTAGATCTCACCAAGGATATATAAGAAGAAGAAATACAAAGAGCCATTTGGGCACTTCAGCCAAACAAGGCCCCTGGCCCAGATCGCTTCCCCATCAGCTTTTATATATCTCATTGGGGGACAATAAAAAAAGACCTTGTCAAAATGATAAAATGGGCCCAACGCAAGAACAAAATCAGAGACTTCACCAACGCCACCCATCTTGCCCTTCTCCCTAAAGAAAATCGGCCCTCATCATTCTCCCGTTTTCGGCCCATTTCTCTCTGCAACTCCTCATACAAAATCTTGACTAAAATCATAGCCGCCCGCCTCAAACCTATCCTCCCCTCTCTTATCTCTGAGAATCAAGGAGGTTTTTTAGCCAACAGACAAATTTCTGACTCCATTCTGCTTGTGCAAGAGGCTATTCATTCTAGCCAAGTTAGAAAATAAAAAGGTTTCATTTTTAAACTAGATTTAGCCAATGCATTCCACTGAGTTAGACACTCTTTCCTCCTTGTTGTTCTAAAGAAAATGGGATTTTCCTCACCTTTCATCAACCTAGTCCAAGCATGCATCTCTGGCCCTTGTATCTCCCCCCTCATCAATGGCAGGCCGGGGCCATCCTTCCAATCTTCTCGAGGATTACGTCAAGGCTGCCCCCTTTCCCCCTATCTTTTCATCCTGATGGCTGAATCCTTTAGCAGGGCTCTTGATTACAAACGTCGCACCGGTCTTATCACCGGCATTAAATTTGGGAATGGAGTCAAAAATATAAACCATTCTCAATTTGCTGATGACACCTTGTTAATGGGAGGAGCCTCCAGCATTATAGCTTGTCGTTTCAAAGCACTCTTAGACAGATATATGAGTTACTCCGGAGGCATGATCAATTACCTTAAGAGTTGCATTTATGGTTGGAACACAACTGCTCAAACTCTCCAAAGCATTGCCAGCATCTTCGAGGTTTCCTGCAAGTTGGATTGGGGGCATTTATCTTATCTGGGCATGCCAGGGAGTGTGGGTTCTCTGAAAGCTGAAGTTTGGGACACCATTATCGACAAAATGAAAAGGAAAGTGCAGCAATGGGGCTCCTTTTGGCTTAACCCAGTAGGGCGCCTAATCCTCCTGAAATCAGGCCTCTCCTCTCTGCCCTTGTATCAATTCACGCTCCTGCAAGCTCCAGCCAGTTTTCATCACAAAGTGGAAGCCATCCTCCATCACTTTCTCTGGCAAGGGGGAAAAACTGAAAGAAATAAATACAACCTCATAAATTGGAAATAGGTTATTCAACCTCATGAATATGGAGGGCTGGGGATCAGATCACCACAACTTCTAAACCTGGTGTTTGGTGGCAAGATAGTCTGGAGACTCTTCTTGGTGGAAGAATGTGCTGGAAACCAAATATCTTAATTCTCTGAGGCAGCTTCTATTAGATCATGATATACCTCTCAGAGCTTGCACCAAAATATGGGGGCTGTGTAAAAAAACAATTCCCATCCTTGCTTCAAACACTTCTAAGGTCCCCAAGGGGGGAAACAGCACTAGAATAGGGGTTGATAAAATAATGGGCCAGCAAACTATCAGCAGTAGGCCTGGAACCCAACAGCTTCTCTCCTACCTTGGCAACAACGGGATTCACAGTTTGAGCCAGATATCCAAATGGGATATTCACACTCATCTCTGGACAGGATGGCATTTCCATGATATACCTGACGAGCTACGTTCAAGCCTGGATAATCTATAGACTCAACTCCATGGTATCACCCCCACCAAACAAAACGATGATGATTTTTTCTGTTGGGACCCTTCAGGCACCAACTATACAGTCAAAGTGGCCTACCATCAAATCTGTAACAATGATCACCCCACGCCCATATGGACTCAATGGAAAACTACTTGGAAATCAGAGACTCTTCCAAAAATTAAATTCTTCATTTCGGTTCTTCTAAAAGGGAAAGTGCTAACTTTTGATAATATGAAAAAAACGTGGTATTCTTGGTCCTTCCCACTGCCCACACTTTCAAGTAGCTAAGGAAACTATTCAACACCTTTTCATAAATTGCTCCTTCGCCACTGCTTGTTGGAAAGGAACCTTCCTGAAGGACCAACTCCCCTAGGGTTCCCACAGCACCATCGTCGAAATCTTACACTTATGGAAGAAGAATTACCCCTGGCAACGCAAGAAGAACAATGTGGCAAGAAGAGTCTGGAACGCTCTTCCTTACTTTATGCCGTGGCGCATATGGCTAGCACGCAATCAAACAATCTTCAATGACAAAAAAACCGACATCAGGAAGCTATATAACAAGGCAAGAGGACTCGCCTTGGAAACAATAGCTGCCAAATGTCAAAGGAGGATTGACGCAGCTGGTCTCTTCGTTGAAGAACGAAACTATATAGGATGTCTGCTCAATCAAAGTAACAGGGGCCAATATAATGGCCAAAACAGAAATGACACCAGCAATAAACAAATCTCTAACAGCAGTTGGAAAATTAGAATGAAGGATAAGGAGTTTGCTCCCTGGATAAGAAACTGTAACACACACTATCTATTCTTTGATGGAGCCTCCAAGTCTAATCCTGGTAAGGATGGGGCGGTCGGAATTATTTGTAACGCCAACGGAGACATCATCCTTGCATACGAATGGGGATTATGCCCCCTTTCCAATAACAGAGCTGAAGCCCTCGCTCTATACCAAGGTCTCCTTCAGCTCCAAATTCTTAGCATTCGCACAGCAACAGTGATCGGAGATTCGGAAATCATCATCAGCTTAATGGTCTACAATCGGACATCCACCAATTTAGCACTCCAGAAAATCATAAATCGATGCCATGCGCTCACCCAACAAATGTAAGAAACTCGATTTATTCATGTCCTTCACTCCCTCAATAGGGAGGCCGATGCACACGCAAACAGAGCCTGCTCCAAACCTCTCGGCAGCCTCAAATGTAACGCCTTAGAGTCTTTCTATTTCCTGCCATGAATAGGACAAATCCCCTTAGATTCATGCCCATGAGTTCGATGGCAACTAGGAATATATTATTGGAAACACTGAGCCCAGCTTTAGCACAACAAATGTAGGACCTACAGGCCTTGAAGGCAACTCAATGCAGGATTTACAGGTTCTAAATACAACTTCTCTTTAGCATGTTTTACAAATGTAGTTTTTTACTGTCACAATTTGTCCGAATCTACACTAGATCAGCCTTTTCAACAGTCAGGGGATCCTGGCCTTACTGATGTTCCTCTCTGTTCCTTTTTTGCAAGCATATTGCCCTGTAACAATGGAGCCTAGCCTCCCAATTTTTTCTTTTTGAATGCAAACAACACCCGATTATGTAAAAAAAAAACTACAGTGCATGGACAATTTCAGTGGAGACCAGTGAAGAGGTAGGTGAAAGAGCAGTGTGACTATCAGTTGTGACTATAGTGTTGCATGATTTGCAATACACAGTAGTTGGAGATGCCAATGAGGATTGCGTGAGCAAGGCTGGACCAATTCGAGTTCATTCAGAGCCATTCTTCAGAAGTGATTACACAGTAGAGGTAGGCTAGCAGGTGGCAGAGATTGGAGCATGTGTTTTGCTAGATCATACCTGATTAGTGTGTAGCAATTGGAGATTGTACTGAGAGCTTGTGAGGAGCTTTGTATAATGATGGTTACATGATCTCTATGACATATAATATACAGATAGTTGGGGGTTTTTAGCTTTAAGCTTTCCCATAAATACTGTGTTCATATGTGTGAATGTTTATGGTTTTAATGTACACATGCGATTGTTTATTTTATTTTATTTTATTTCTGCAATTAATGATCAATGGCAGAAGAGATTCTATATTGTGCATGAAGTCAAATAGTGTGTGATTAGGAGAATCTCGGTTGTATAACATATCAGCTATATAAATTTCTACATGGTATCGGAGCGATATTGATCATTGGAGCAATTGCAAAACATTGAAGCGGTTGAGTTTTGTGTTGGTGGAATTCGAATTTGCTGCAGTGTTTTCTTGGTGTCGAAGTTGAGATGTCTTTCAATGGATTACGATTGGAGTATGCCCTTGAGGGTAACTCGAATTATATTGCATGGAAGGACAGGATGGAGGCGGTGCTGGATGGCAATGGGTTGAAGGAGTTCATAGATGCAGAAATTCCAAAGCCTGCTTCTAGCGATGCTGCCGCACTTGACGCATGGAAAAAGAAGACAACAAAATGTCGAAGGATTATGTTGGAAGGTGTGAAGGATCACATAGTGTCCAGCCTTCATGGTAAAGCTTCTCCATTCTTGATGTGGAAATCTTTGACATATTTATTTCAAAGCAAGAGCGATCAGAGGAAGTTGGCGCTCAAGGATAAACTCAGGAACATAAAAATGGAGAAAGGCGACAGTATACCCAAGTACCTCATGAAGTTTGTCCAGTGCAGGGATGAGCTGGAAAGTGTGGGGGTTACTATAGATGATGAGGACTTGGTGAGCTTGGCTCTCCTTGGGCTTCCAAAGAGTTTGCATTCCTATTAGGACTCTGTCAATGGTCGGGAGAAATTTCCAGGATGGGAGCGACTTTGGTCGAATCTTGTGCAAGAGGAGATAAGGCTAAATACCAGGGACAGATCTTCATCAAAGAGTGCAGATGAAGAAAATTGCGCTTTGGCTGCCAAAGCAAGGAAGGGGAAGAGCAAGAAGAATGCTTCTTAATCCGGTGCAAAAGGCAACAAGCAGGACATGTCTAAGGTGAAGTGCTTTCACTGTCACCAACACAGACATTATGCCACTAATTGTCCACAGAAGAAGAAAAATAAGCAGGCTGCTGGATCTACAGCTGGAGAGGCCTTAGCCTTGCAGTTTGAGTTGGATTTTTCGCTGATCGCATGCTTGGTCTCAAGTATGATGGGTTTAGTGTGGTTTCTTGACAGTGGTGCGTCTTTTCATATGACCAAAGACAAATATTTGTTTACTGATCTGGATGAGAAAGATCTTGGAGTGCACATCGAGATGGGCGATGACGGTAGATACAGTGCGACCGGTATCGGTACCATTTCCTTTGAGAGGGAGTGTGGCAAACCCTTCGTATTGAAGGAAGTGATGCATGTTCCAGGATTGAAGAAGAGTCTGATCTTGGTGGCCATGTTAGAAGACAAGGGATATGATGTTGTCTTTAGCGAGGGAAAGGCTTTCCTGCGTAGTAAGGAAAATGGTGAAACCCGGAGGATAGGGGTTCAAGTTAAGAACCTTTATCAATTGCAGGTAGATGGTTGCGCAGCAATGGCAGGCAAGGCAGAAGGAGTGGTGAGCTTTGCGATTTCAATTTACGAAATGCGATCAGGCCTTCCACATGCAATTGCGATCAAGCCTTTGAACATTGTTCTGTACGTATATTTGCATGACTCGACCCTGATATGGGTGTAATGTTCTGAACCCATCAATCGGCCCGACCCTTGAACTGTTTTGCACGTGAATAAGCCCGACTTGACCCTTGCTGCACACTTTTCTTCTTTGCTACTCCTCTGTCTTAGATTACACCTCCAATGCTGTCGCTTCCCTGATTTTGGTTCTAGTGCACATGCGATGATGAATCCTCATTGAACTTGTGGTTATCCTTTTGAGCATGTTGTAGATTTTCTTGAAATTTTAACAACTGTTCCTCAACAACCTTGAATTGCTCAAAACCTGTCTTGACTTTTAGCTGAGTCAAATTATGATACAACACCGCCCGTGGTCATCTGCAGCATGGTTGTATGGGGAGGGAGCTAGCCTGTGGGGCTGGCCCCCTCCAAACTCCCACCATAGAATCTCATCGATGATAAGTATAAGTTGAGAACATATAATTTTAAGTCCCAACAGAGTGGTGTGGTGGTAGGGTGACTGGTTGGTGCGGGGGAGGTCGTGGGTTCGACGCCGACCCCCGCACATAAATTTTGTTGGAAATTATCATGCCACCTCCATAGTTAAGAACTTTGGATTATATAATAAGTGCTCCACCATGTATTAAAATCGCCATATAACATACGAATTTGGAGTTTTCAAATTATTTCAGACTATGGTTTAAAATATATGCGCCAATATATATAACCACCTTTGGCATATGATCAAACCTTCGACATATATAAATATGCACCATCGTATTAAACTTGGACCATAGGAATATGTAAACCGACCTTGGAATAAAATTCGTCCAAATGTATAATGAAATTTGAACCTTGGAGTTGGAGAGGGTCCACCAAAGGGGGCACGTGGCAAACCCTAGTTGCACCACGTGTCAGCCTCTGGTTGGACTGTCCCTAACCATATAAAAACATATTCGAATTCAACCTTAGGAGCAAAAATTTAAAAAATTTCAATTTAAAACCAAATTGGTGAATCCTGTAGTGACACTTGTCACAGTTCCATTGGGAAAAAATTGAAGAATAATCCTTGAATGATGACTGGGCTGCCATGTCATCAACCTGTCACTGTGCTGCAATTTTTTTAGTTGTTTAGGAAAACGAACAATAGGCTCTATCTCCTTCATTCAGACTCTGTTTTCAGCGAAATGAATTGTGCTGTATTCCTGGCGATGACCTCTTCATTGTCGTTTAGTTTCCATTCAATTCTGAGAACTTTCATTTTTGAGATTTTACACTGAGCACCTAATTACTTAGGGTCCTGAATTTCAATGACATGATGTATATGGATTGGGTTTGTGCCCTTCAATGATAATTTTGGGTAGGATATATTTTAACAATATATCACACACAAAACCTTATTATATAACCTTATCACTTACTATTACCAAACTTATAAATACATGTCTACTCTAAATATTCTACTTATAAATACATAAAAAATGGATATTTATTTTACATAATCTAAATAGGAAAGAAAAATGCATACCAAGTCTATTTGAAAGTCAAACAAATGCCTCTTAATCACCATCACATTATTTATCATTTGATTCTTAGCCATAAAATATTTATTAATTCAACTTTTATTTATAGTTACCATCGAAAAGAAAAATCAAAACTATTCCATTATCCATGAAGAAAAAATTAAAATCTCTCATGGATCCATGTAAGTCCATTTGTTTATCTCATGGTCCATAAAAAACATGTAATCAACATTTTATTCATGAAATATAAGACCTCCTTTTAGTTTACAGTGGTGCGTCATAGCTATATGCATATTGTCTATGGTGCGGTTGTGTTTTACAGAGCACTGAAGCTGGTGCATAACTGAGTTTTTAGCGCACTAATAATGTTTATTTTTATTTTTTAATTGAAATTTATGTTTTCATATTAATAAACACATTTTTCATTTAATTATTTTTTTTTTTTTTTAATGTATGAGGCTGTTGTATTTTATATGCCAATCATGTAGTAGAGACGTTAGTAGAGGGAGCAACAACATTTGGAAATACTTAGCGAATAATTAAAACAAAAACATACAATAATAGTATAAATGATGAAATAACACAAGTACATATCACACTCCATTTTCATCACCTTGATTATCTTCCTCGATGGTTGGCATGATAACATTGTTGTTCTCAAAAACATGTTTTGATCTAGGGTTGTGTCTTAATCCAAACCACCAATCCATATCTAACACATTTGGGTAAAAAAAACACTTGGTTGTAGTGTTTTGGGAAAACATAAGGCTCACTAGATTCATGCCACATCTTTCTAGAGTTGATAAATATCAACCCACTTTCGCGATATTCCTTTACATTATTCTGTTCAAAGGTGTCCCACCACTTGTGCCTAAAAATAACACATTTGAATGAAGAGAAGTCCACTTGAATGATCTCTTGCATGTTTCCAATGTAACGTAATGTCACCTGCATTAGATTTTGATCATGGTGGCTAGCATAACTAGATTGGTCGAACTTGACTTCCATTCCAAAGTCTTGTGTCATCAACATCCTCCATGCGAAAATGATTTCCATATTCCCACATTGATGGGAACAAATGCACCTATAAAAATTGAAATAGCCACAATGTCATGTGTCTAATAACCATAACATAATTAAAAATATAAAATATATACAGATGTTACAATTAAAGGGTGCAATATGAAGTTAAAACTGTTTAGCGCATCCTCTTCAACACGTGGGTAATGACCAAATGCACCGTATTTCTCTCTGACTTGATCAACAACCCAATTGTTAGGGCATGCCATTGACACATTTTATTTTAAATTATTAAGATAAGGAACACTTCTACCATTCAACCATTTTAATTCTTTCCTGTCACTGTCCCATTTCCTCTTCTCTTCATACAATGTGACCCACGGTTGTGTTGCTGCCATATTTTAAAGAGTGAAATTGTTGTTGGTTTCAATTTATGAATTAGTTGATGATCAAATCAAACCAACCCACACACACACACATAGATATATAGAGTATGTATGAGATCAAAATATGCACTAATATGAAGTTCAGTGTGAATAGTTACAGTGTAGTAATTTGACAAATGATAATCCTGCATTTACTCTTTATCATGCGCCTCTTTCCATTCATTTCAAGAAGACCCCCTTCTCTTTTGTCTTCATCCTTTTCATCATCCCAAATCGTAGCACCTAGTGTGTTGTAGATATACTTGATTTACTCACTGGCATAATAGAAATACTCATACGATATATACCCCTCGGGTTTTTCCCTTTGTCGAACAAAACCTTTCAATTTATTCATGCACCTCTCTAAGAAGAACATCCAATGACAAGAAACAACCCCAACTAATTCAACCTCATTTTATTGGTGAATTAGAAGATGGACCTACAAGTCTGTGAAACTCCTCAACAATTCCTTCCCAAACATACAAACAATCTCAGCTATCTCTTGACGCCACTATGGAATGCTCGCCATATGAATCTCCTTTGATGTGTTCCAACGTACAAATGCAAATAATTTAGATATGGAACATCATAGGTCTTAGGGGAAGTCATGGTTCACACACCCACACATGAGAAGAGGATAATGACAATACACAGTAAACAATACATTATACAAAAAATAATTATAAAATATCTCATTACATGCATAAAGATTTTATATATATATATATATATATATATATATATATATATATATATATTAAAATCACATTTTTGACATATGTACTCTTAGAAGGTTCAAATAATCATGTGATTTGAACCCCGACAAATGATCATCCATAGTAAAGCAGCACCCTAGTGAAGACCCATATAAAGAAGGCACCCTCACATTCATTATAACTTATTTTTCCAAAGAAAGATCATCTTTCTTTAAAATCCATGGGACATCACCTTCTTTGAAAGACCAAGAGGGACCAACCTATCCTCTATTTTCTTGTCTTGGCCAATGTTTCTTTATAGTTTTTCAAGAAATAAGATCTCTCCTAAAACCCAATGTGTCACTTTCTTTCGATGGTATGTGCCTCCACAAATAAGACAAAACATTTTTAAATATATGCATGGGATCTAGTAATTGGGCAATCTTAAGATGCTCCCAATATGGAAGCTCATAAAAGACATATTTCCTTTTCATCCCAATGAAAAATTTATCAACATAGGTGTCGAAGAAATATGGATAGTTGAACATAGGCTCCCCATTTGAATCAAACATTTATGCAAACTCCTTGTCCTTCTCTATTTCATATGCTCTAATCCATCTAGTTGGTGTCATTATTGCATGCCTTTGGGTTTTCTCTGGTTTACCATTGAAAGCAGATGTTGCTCTTCTATAAGGGTTTTATTCTGGGAGGAATACCCCGGAGCAATCATACACTAAATTTAATACGTGTTCAAACCACCTAGCCTTCAGAGAAGGTCCACAACATTTACATCCATGATACCCTTTTGTTACAAGACCTGAGAAATTATTGTATACATGCCGACACATTAGTGATCATGAAGATATGAATAATTGCAACAAATTAAATTAATATGTGAAACATTAATAATGTTAGTAAATAAATCCCCCAGATGTGGGTGACAACAAAAGTATGCATGATAACTGTGTCTCCCACGCTCAAGAGGACGAATATTTGCAGCGCAGGTCCTGACTCGATGTGGAACCTCACTCTAGCAATCGTCCACATGATATGACAGAGATAGGGCATAATCAAGACACACTTGGACCACATCACCCCCTCCAGGGTACCCCTCTGTCACAATCCTTTTGAATGATCACTTGGATTGACATGCCGCTCGGCCATAACTCTTCGTACGTGCCTACTCATAAAAACCATTATAGCACACAGCTTCGCGCGAGGAACAATAATGCTCAACCACTTAGCATGTTTCACAGGCCTATAAAAGGGAAGGTCCTTCAACACAAATAGATTCAAAGTCTATTCCTCCGGGTTTATATGTTGTTACAGTTCTTGCCCTCCTACATGCCCAGTCTGCCGTGCACCCTCCTCCCTAGTGCTGCGCTGCGCAGAATCCCGCGGGCTACGCTTCCCCTTAACTGTGCGACTCACCCCATCTCCATTTGTCCTACAAGTTTCATAATCCTGGGTGCTCCCATCATCCCGTGCCCCTTGCCGCACATTCCCCTTCAACGCACCTCCCCGTCCACTAGCACCTTGCTACGCACGTCCCTCTTGGTCGTGCACTCCCCTTACTTCGCACCTCCTCTGCTTCAGCTGACCTTGGAACCTAGGCTATGACAAAGAAATATCAGAGGAGGCTAGAGAGGTGCGCTCCCTGGTCACTACCACCGCGGGCCTGATAATTGCCTGGAATCTGTTGAATGCTCCTCCTCTGGCAGTCACGCTAGAGAGGTTGCCAGAGCCCCGAACTTGATCAAGAGGAGGAGGCCCAATTGCATGTTTCGCAGGGAGGCGGAAGTGGACCAAGGAAGTCCATCATAGCACACCAGGATCACCCCTTGCCACGCAAGACTGAGCCTCTTTCGGCTCAGGAACATGATGGGAATGACACAAATGTCTGGATAATGGACTCATAAGGTACCTGGGCGCGCGTCCCGGATGCTAAATGCCCGGTGGCTCCCATCCTCTGTGCACCGGTCTCCAAGCCTCCGGGTCTACGCACCACTGAAGGGGAAGATTCCACGCAGGCGTACACTTGTCCCATAGTGGAGGAAGATCCAAACAACGATGATGAAGCTGAAGACTAACGGTTGTGCAGCAGCTCAGCTCTTCCTAGTTTTTTGTCATGCTTGATTTTATCACAAAACTTCTTTTTTCACTAGTGCAACAACACATTTTGTAATTTTTTGTTTCATGTACTTTTCAGGTTGGTTTTCTCCACGGAGGCAGCCCCTTATTTGCGCAACAAAGGTTGGGATTGGTTAAACGCAGCTAACCAATCCAGCCTGTAGCATATGTACTGTTTCTATTTATGAATTAATATAGATTAGCCTCATTTACCAAAAAAAAATGTTAATAAATAAATCAATAAAAATGTAATTTACTAGAGCAAACTCTTAAGCTTGGATAATCATGTATGGTTTAAGCACATATTCCATACAATGTAAAAATCTTGTATGTTGCGATGGGTATTGATACATCGTACACATGTATCCCTTCCCATAATTCCTTAAACTCATATACCAATGGTTGTAAGTAGACATCCATGTTCTTCACTTGTCTTCTACCAGGGACTATGAGAGCCAACATTATATGTTCATTCTTCATGAACAACCATGGGAGATATTGTTATTGATCACTACTACAAGCTAAACAAAATAGTGATTAATAACAATATCCCCCATGGGTGTTCGTGAAGAATGAACATATTATGTTGGCTCTCATAGTCCCTGGTGGAAGACAAATGAAGAATATGGATGTCTACTTAGTCGATGTTTTAGAGGGAATATGGGTTGACACCATCCATGGCTATGTTAAGTCATAGACTTCATACTTCATCCTTGAATTTTTCAGGCCATGTATCCTCTATATGCTTCATGGCTACTGAATTTGTTGGGATTCACATAACTCCTGAATCACTTCTGTGTGAGGCATGCCATCCCTGCAACATAAATAATTCTTTGAAATGAAAGTATTTAAATCCTTGGTATTATAGGCATGTGCCTCAATATATTACGAGGAGGACCTTATCTTAATATCCTATAGTTGGTGGGGAATATAATTGTACAATATCAATATTTAACGTTCATAAAATTGACCATTTTTAAATTTGATGGTGTGACAAAATATAAGGAACTTGATCGATCATGCAAGTAAGTTACCTCAATATTACCGAGAAACATTTATTTTACATGCCAAACTTTGCTTTCACATTGTAAAACAACATTGTTGTCGCTAGCTGAGTAGACTTTGACTTGCCGCCAGGTCTAAAGAGAGGGGTGGTGGAAGCAGATTTCAAGATTTCAAATATGGTATTAGCGATATGAGAATCATCCCCTAGCTCATCATTTTGGAAAGCATCTTACAACATAAGTAATCATCCATACCAACCTCTATTTCCAACTTGTGATGAAGAACTACTATTTTTGTAGTCATTCCTAATTGGTGAATTTGGACGTAGTGGGAATTGAATAGGTGGTTGATTCAACCATTCTTTGTATGCTTCCTCTTCGAGTATTTCTCTTAACACGACCTTCTGTCAATTTGACGTTGTAGTGGGGTGCACCGAAAGATGGTAGGTGGGTCACTCATCATCATTGGAATCCTAATTTCAAAAAATATTGAACGTCATTAGTACAATATAAATTGTATTAGTAAGCACGAAAATGCAATTGGGTTTGTTGAAATTCCAATATACCAAACAATTATTACCATTGTTGATATAGGATTGCGGCTAGAATATGCCATGTTCCAATTGGCAGGGTGAAGAGGCTGCCGATTTTCATATACCAACTGCTTGTGATATGCTTCTCCTGATAAGAGCTTCTGGCGTTTTTGAAAATAATATGAGTAATATTTTCTACATCTGAACTCGATTATGAATTTGGATCCTGCAAATAATCAATATACATTTTTATTTAAATTGACATGGATTAAAATAAATAAATTCAATTTGATAATCGAAATATAAATAAAATCTAAACTTACTCAAGATGGAAAGGGAGAACTTCGCGGAGGACTTTGATTACGTCGGAGGTGTTACCTTTGCGGGCATGGGGTGAGAAAACACTGTTCACCCTATCCAATCACAAACATTTCGTATCTCCCTTCTCACGAATAATATGTTGACATGTGAGTGAGTTTAAATCGTTCTGGCCGTCCATTTCTCCACCATCCACATCAATGCAACGTTATTTTCGTCTTTCTGTTCAATACAAATTCAACATGTGGTGACAACGATAGCAATATTCTGCTATGGTACAGATATTTTACGTCTAATTCCGGCGAGCCAAGTTCGGCCACCATGTTTCGAACACTAGATCTCTGTGTTGCAATTTCCTTTAGTATGTTGTGGTTATTGTTGGTTGGTTTCACATAACGCTTCCTTGACGACCACTTAAGAGCAACTGACCCAAGACAGCCAATACTAAGAAAGTATATCCGCTGGCCACAAAGATCTTGTTGCAAGAGTTCCAACTTCTGTATGAAGGCATCCCAACGGCCCAAAAAAACAATAAGAAATATTTTATTAAAATGCAAAGAATACAGAGTGAAATTAGAAAACAAAACCATATGACTACCAATACTTTCAAAATTTTTGGAATTACACTTACCATCAATGTTAGTTATTTTGGCAATTTGAAGGGTGCCTCAATTAGCCAAATCAGAGTTAGACAGAGAGAATGTCAGGATACTACAAGAAGAATTTGTAATGTATGAAATAAACATTGTTTTAATGTGAGCCTCAATGCCTGCTGGTTGATCACCAACTGGAACCTTTTTTATGCCAAGCAAGTGCACTCTAGTAATGTTCATGCCATATGGAGAAAATAGTTTTAATCGAATGGGCTTATCTGAGATGCCCATGTTGGCTCCAACCTCCTTCTTTTGTTTCAACCTGCACTTCTGTAGCGTCAAAAGATCTTATAAATGTTCAAATGTGAGGAGTCAAAGAGCATGTATCTTTATTAACATATATTGAGCGATTCTTGTAATTGCAAGATCAAAAGATTTGGTTATCTTACATCATAAAATCAACTTTCAAGAATCAATTGTAGCATTTTTGGAAAGAAACATGCATTAAGAATTTAGAGTTAAGTTGGGAAATGGGGATGGTAAAATTACAACTTGGGCTACTCTACCTATAAAAGTAAAATTATGTTGCCGCCCTTGGAATCACATGCATTTCGTCCTTGTGATTTCTTGGTTGAGGTGTTTTGTGTTGGTGGAACGTGCTAAATTGTCATTACTGCATGCGCTTCGTATTCATTGTGGGTTGGTTCATCGACTGAGTTTGAATATGTACCCTAGCCTGGGAGCACAGTCAGCTGGATCTGGACGACTTGTATAATCTACATAACTAGAAGCTAAGAGAAATGAATGACAATCATTGGTTTTAACTCATACGTAATAGTAATTACAATATGTTTATCAAATTTTAGGACATGGATGCCCTTCATAGGCCATTTCACAAAATAAGGGAAGCTTTTGAGCATTTTCTATGATTTCATCCAATTGGATGACTTCCACAGATCATTTCAAATAAAAATACAGTCATCATTGAAGACCAAAACACCCTTCATGTCCCTGTTACAAACTTTACCATCATTTTTTTAACCTCAAATTATAATTTCACATCATTTAAGACGTAAAATTACCTCAATTTCACCCTCAATGGTTGAAAAGTCAGTGAATATCCGGCGGGGAAGATGTAAGAACTCTCCTGATTTGACATATTCTCATTCCTCGACTAGCTGAGGGACTTGAACAAGCTTTACAACAAGAGGTCGATGAGTGCAAATATTTGATCCTTGAGGGAGAAAATCCTGACCAACCATAGTTTCTAAGACATTAGACTTCTCGCTGCTTTCGCTTCTGACAACAACTACCTGCAGGAAATTGATTGTGGAACTGCTGCCTAGTTGAACGTCCTGCACTAATATGTCGTTTTTAACTTTCCTGATGTTTTTCATCCTCGAATTACATGAAAAAAACAAAAAAAATACAGATATCTTAGACAAATTTGCTGAAGAACTTCTTATTCTACTGGTAATACATATGATTCAAACAAGCCACTTTCGTGGTAAAATAAACTCATTTAGGTAATCTATATGGGCGAAGGTGTTGAGGGCTCAAACACAGTAGATATGTGATCTCATCATGGTTCATTTTTTTTTAGAGAAAAGTGGACACGAGTATACCCCTGGTAAAAATTATAAGATGATAGAAGCGACAAACGTTTTATTAGTTTACTCATAGTGAGGCCAACACTTTGAATACTTTATGATCAGTAAAACAGTTACGTGGCAGAGTAGTTATCATCTCAATGTGAACGTAATGGTGGTGGAATGTGTTAACTGGAAAAGGAGGAAATAATCCACATAACTTCGGTTGTGGTCTTGAATAGATGTTAAACTCCTACCGACAACGTGTTTATGTGTTATAATAAATGATTAAACAAAAAAAAAAACTTTCATTTGGCAGAATTTCAAAACTTAAGTGCTTAGGTGTTTTTCGAAGCAAAGAATTAATTTATATATATTTAAATTTATAGTTCTACCAAAAAATATATATAATCACGTTTAGTTATGTAATTTCAAAAATTGAGTGCTCAGGTGTTTTTCGAAGCATATATATATATATATATATATATATATATATATATATATATATATATATATATATATATTCTAATAATAATAATAATAATAATAATAATAATAAAAATTAAAATATTTACTAAATAAATATCATGTTAGTAGAAATTCTTTCGGTAATAATCACATGCAAAAGAACGAGGTTGACGTGTTTCGAACCAACCAGTGTGGTTCATCATCAGGACTATGTGAGAGATCAGATCCAGACAATAAGTATAAATAGATGTAGAGATGGCTCAACTAGCCGTTAGGATAACGACTAGTTTGACTTAGAAAAAGTAAAAATTCCATTATATATTTATTTAATTAATTAATTAATTAATTAATTTATATTCTTAATTAATTTATTATTATTATTTTAATTTATTTATAAAACCTTCAATATATTTATGCAATTAATTGACCAATTTATATGGATCACAGAAGCTTAGATTCCAAAAATATTATGTTTTAGATAAAAAAATATTTAATTAAGTTTTAAATTTTATTGAAATGTGTTTAAATATTTAACCATATTCACAACTACATTGTTGTTTTTGCATTTATTTATATTTTCAACATGTCCAACTTGCATTTCAAAGTTTCTCCTTTTTATACAAATAGAAAGGAAGTATAATAATTTAAAAAAATATATAGAATGCAAAATGTTGCAAACATCGTTATTCGGATAAAATTGGTAAGGGTCACAAGTCATACTATATTTTACTTTCTTTAAAATATACATGAAATCTAACATTTCCATATATTTTACTTAATTATTGTTTTCCACATTCCCCACTTCTGGGCATTACTTTGCACCTCTTGGTGAAAATTCTAGTCAATAATATGGAATGAGCTGGAATTTGAAGAATCGACCATTTGATATTATTAATAATTTATCCCTATATTTGAGAAAAATAAGAAATACAATTGTGTGTGAATATCTAAAATTAATCTCGAGAACCATATAACCACAATCTGAATTTCAATATAGTTTCAAAACCATTTTTCAAGAACAAGGCGATTTTAAGTAGAAACCGTATACTATGAACAACTGTAATTAATGTTGATGCGTTCTAAAGGATAATTTGAGATTAATATGCCATTTTATGTGAAAATAAAATTTCAGATAGCTTTTAAATCCCACTAGTGCACTAATAAGAATAAAACACACCGGTACGTTTAAATAAATGGCACACCCAGGGGTTTAAATAATACTCTCACTGGTTTTCGGCATTCCGAAAAAATAAAAAATAAGTTATCATATCAATGCTCGTTCACATAAAAACGCATTGCTACGTTTAAATACAAAACAACACTAGTACACAACTGTTTCATGAATTTAGAAAATAAAAATGAATTCAACCGTCTCAGTGCTCTTTTCAATATACATCACACAATTGTGTTAAAAAAAAAAAAGTACCGTTTCATGATTTCAAAATGAAAAAAAAATGAATAATGTTGGTGCGTTGAAAAAAAATGGCGCCCAGGAATGTCAGTGCGCTTATTATATAAACGCATTGGTGCGTTTGACTATTAAAAGCACCGATGTGCAGATAAATTGAATTAAAAAAAGCGTGATTTTTATTTTTTATTTATTATTTATTTATTTATTTAACGAGTGACAATTGATCTTTCGAAATCTAATTTCATAAAGTATTTTAAATAGTAAAAAGCTATTCACCATTTCATTATTTTACCCAAAATTTCAAGGGAGTGATTTGCAAAAGAGATATCAACAACAAAATACATTGAAGCAACAAAACTATTCAGAAGATCAAAAGCTAAAAGGTATGGTGATTCACTCAAAAACCTGCATAGTAAGTTTTAAATTTTATTGTTTATTTTACTAATAAAAAAATTTACAATTTCTATTAGGGTTTAATTAAAAGAGAGATCATTTTTAAGAGAAGATCACATTAGAGTTGCAAAATATTTTGGATTCGCTGAAAGATCAAAAGTTTGAAAACCCTGGATAGAAGAATCTTAAATTTTAATGTTGAAATATTTTACAATTTCTGTTAGATTTATTCAAAATTTTGAAAAAAAGAAAAAGAATATATATATAATTAAAAACCCTATATAATAAAAAAATTACTATAGATTTTACTAGTAAATTTTTTTACAATCTTTGTTCCTAAAAAAAAAAAAAAAAATTCAAATACTTACCTTAAATCCTTCTTCCTGCAAAATTTCACATCAGGGTTTAAATCTCTCTATAACTTCATAATTAGGGTTTTTCAATTTAGACATTTTAGATTTAATGGGTTTGTATACTTCCTATATATAGAGTGTTTGACATATAAAGTAGGGGAATCACTTATTGAATTAGATCTAAATCATGTCGGTCCTCTCAGTTTTTTTTAAATGGTTATATGTTGTGAGGTACACCATCTGTAACATAACACATTGGTGCTATCTGGGTAATACAACACGCCAGTAAAGTATAACACTTTCAATTCTGTCTAGTCCGTTCATCATTGCTTCGAGTGTAATATAACGCACTGACGTGCATGTTCCTAATGGCACCGTGAAATCATTGTGGTGCGCTGAGCCTTACAAAATGCACTGTCGACCCTCTCTGAGTTTTAAACAATGAGTACATGTTTCACGGTGCACCCTATGTAACAAAACACACCAAAGCTACCTGGCTTCTTCAATGCACCGATATATTATAAAACTTTGGATTCTTTCCAGCCTATTCATCGTTGCTCTCAGTGTAATCTAACAAATTGATGCATCTGTTCTTAATATCAACGTTAAATCAGTGTGGTGCCTTTATTATTACAAATTGTACTATCATAATTTAAAATTAGTTTTCCATGACGGTGCTGAACATTTAAAATCCCGGTGCATTTAATCTTATAAACACACCGGTTACCAGAGCCTTTTTGGGATTAAAATTATTTGATTTATTTATAAAATATATCTAATGGATTTTTTATTGAATGGTACAGGTTTTATATTGATACAAATTGTCTCAGAAGGTCTTAAGTAACAAAAACACTGATTGACACAGTGACAACATATCAAAAAAATCATAGAAGACAAGTTCTTTGTAAATTATTTACAAAATCAATATGCTTTAACTATATGTATTAGTTGGTGTGTGTCATGAAGAGCCACAAAATGAATAAGGTTTATAATATTATTTCTAATTTAAGTGCATAAGAGTGTAAAAGCTTAATAGAAAAATTACAGAATGATGAATCAAGTGAATGAAAAAATGCTATTTAATATATATATATATATATATATATATATATATATATATATATATATATATATATTTTAAACTAAAGAATATTATATAACATGTTTCAAAAAATCTATTAATTCATATGTTTAATGTTCTATAGGGAGCAACAACAAAGGAAAAGATCAATGACGTTGTAAGAAAAAAAAAATTAGGGAACATGTATATGACGATGAATTGGTCCTTAGTTCATCTGGAGTGGTGTTGGAGGTTAATGAAAGGGGGAATTATTTTTAGGAAACTATGAGGGATCTAGTGGAAAAAACGTATATACGTACTTTCCAATTACAATAAAAAAATAAAAGCAATGATTCTAAGAACATAATTATATATAAACTATAGGAAGCGTTTCCAGAGTAGTGGTCAATGAGACGTCTCGGGCTTGCAATAGAAAAAACACAAAACAAAAAAAAAGAATCATTCAAAAAGTAATATTCCTAATTTTATAAAATGATTTTATATAATTATATGTATATATTAATACAAATAATTAATTTATTAATATCAATTTTGTTATATTTAGTTTTCATATATCATTATAAAAATAGTTTACTACTCTTTTCACGAAGATTATGAAAATCTCAAATGATCAATCCACTGATATTCGAAACATGCTAATAAGAATGTCCAAAAAAGTGTATAAGGATATGGTCAAAGAAATGGACATAATTGTATCACAGGAGGAGCCATCTCAACAACAACGTGCTTCAAATGTATGTAATCATGATTGACTTTGTACAAATAAAAAACAATTTAGCGTTAAATATTAATTTTCAAGTATTTTCTTGCAGAAAAGAAAACAAGACAGAACTCATTCAACACATAAAACATGACAACAAGGAAGAAAAGGGTTGATTTCAAAGTTTGAGTAATTGCTAATATTTCCTTATAACAACTCAAGGTTTCATTTTTGTATATTTTAAATTGTTTTACAACAACCATCCTTGAATGTCTTCAAATAGGTGCTAACATACAAAGAAGAGCCATAAGAAGAATTGATTGACATTGGGTTAAATAACGATTGTGAGTATATGTTGGCATATCAAAGATTAATTATGGAATTTGTAAGTATCTATGTTGTTTTACTTCTCGCAGTTTAAAATTAATAGAGCAAAAAAATCCTTTATATTAAATATCTAATTTATTATGGGGTATAAAACTTGCAGGGAAAAAAGTATGGACCTATGCCAACATAAGAGTTGTTGAAAGAAGGCATGAGATTTGGTTTTAAAGGAATGCTTATAATTCATGAGTCATGCTATGGTATAGTGTTTTTCGATTTACATTGATGTATATTATATATTTCAATTTTTATTATTCTCACCAATGTAGATACACTCATTACACTTTATTTTTATGTTTGCAGATGGAATAAGATCAAGAAGAGGAAAACAATCGATGTAATCAACAAAACATTCCTCCAAATAACCCAAGTCATGGAAGTAGCTCGAGCACTAACAACAATTCCAACGAAGAATGATGATCTATTTGAATATCAATGCAACCTGTTGTATTTTTTGAAATACTTATCAGTGAAAATCAGACATTTTGTTTAATGTAATCATGGACACAATGTCCCATTTGAAATAAAAGGGGTTACCAATAGCAATCCCATTTTGTATGAAAAATATCCCCTTATTGATATATAATAAAATAAAATTTAATTTGTTCTATATTGTTATCCAATGTCACTGTGAAATGTTGCAACACTGATTAAATATGGATGATTAAATATTATAATAAAGAGATGTGAAATGTGAGAATATAACAAATTAATACTAACATCATATACAAATTCACTAATCAAATATTAATCTATATGAATATTGTTATACGATATATGTCGATTTCTCAATGAATAATGGATTTAAAAATTATAATAATTGCGTTGTCACAGGTTGATGTCTCCAAAAAAGAGAAAATCTCATACAAAAACACCAGTGCGTCCATAAAATAAAAACGCACCAGTGCTTTAATTTAAATAAAAGCACCGTGATGTCATCGTTTAGCATAACTAGTGCCTTTTCGGTACAGGGGAGCACCGGGGCTTTCAAATCTGCAAGCACCGATGTTGTTTTTAATTAATGCCCCGGTGCATTGTAACTCTTAACACACCAGTGCTTTCATAGAACTAACACCCTCCAGTTCTACAAAATATTATTTCCATTCCTGGTGCACTATTAAAATTAACGACATTGGACCCTCCATATAACAAACACACTGGGGCGCTTAAGTAAACAAGACGATATGATGTTGTGTTTTTACAAGAAAGCACCAAAACTGAAATTGTTTTTTTGCATGCCCTGGAGCCGTTCCTTCGTCAAAGAATGACGAGGGATTTTTTATATAAGCACCGACGCAATATACGTTTCAAGGTCTGGTGCTCTTTAAGTGGAGCGCATCGATATTTTTTTTGTTATAAGCACCAGGTTGTATATGTTTGGGGTTCATGTGCTCTTTCATTTAAATGTCTTAGTGCTTTTAATTATGTATGAAGCCTGATGCATGTATATAGGTAGCACATTGGTGCGTATTAGTCCATAAAACACATCAAAAAAAAAATCCGCTAAACCCTCCGGCCACCCAGAGTTTTTTAGTTGCGATGAAGTTTCGTTATAAGCTCTACTAAAACATTCGTTCCCACAAAAAAATGTTTTAGCAGATGTTTTTTTGACAGTTTTTTCCAATTTTATAGCACTAAAAACCTCCATTATAACCTTAGTTAGAAGGTGTTTTCCTTGTAGTATTAGTATTAAAGGCCAGGATGCCTTCAATGACATTCAAATTCCATGATTTTTTTCTATAGATTCGAAGTAAAATACTTCTTATTCAATTACTTCTTATACAATTTTCATACAATGTACATTGATGAGTGTTTTGTGTTCACAAATAATGATTATTACGATAGAGACATTGCCAAAGATATGATCTATTTCATATGGCCAAAGTTGGTATGAGTTTTCCTTGATTTCCTTAAACCTCGAGTCAAGCATGCTAGTCCTAACCTTCCCTATTTGGTGAAACATACCTACACCACAATCTATCATGCTCCCTCATATAAAGCCTTCAACATAGAAACTGTGGCCATTGGTTAATTCCATGATCATCCTTTCAAATGATACAGATTCTACAATATCTACTGTCCATTCATAATGAGCATGTTTTTCGGTGCACTTTGGGGAAAATATTATGAAATCCTTCTCAACTTCCTCTTGCTTTGTTTGAATTGAAGAGTATCAAACTAGACTACTAATGAGGGTAAAACATATGTATTCATATTCCCCAACAAACTTTCAATTTCTATCTTTGTTAATTCAGTTGCGATCTTAGAGTTTTGTGCAACAACTCCTTTTTCTGCTTCAGTGGAAACTCTTGAGTAATTTTTGGAAACTTCCCTCGTCTCATCATAACTTCTTTAAGAAATATCTACAAATCCAATAATTTTAGGGCTTTCATACACTCATCTCTTACTCCTCTCAACAAACCTATGATAAGAGAATCTTTATCTATTATGCAATTGGTAGATCTCTTGTGACTAAAATGAAATATCTCAAAATAATACTCTAAAGATTCATCCATGGTCTGAATATGGGTAAACTAGTTATTGCTATGCTAGCTCCCTCATTAGTATTCAAAATGTGTGATTAGGATCGTCTCATATTAACAACTTGTGAAGGGGTTTATGTGTGTAGTTTCATGTGTCTTTGATGATCAAATTATGAGTTAATTAACTTTTAAAAACTCATATACCGTAGAAATTATAAAACATGCATGTATATCTTGGATTCAATCTGATCTTACAATGTACTAAAGTTAAATACTGAATCGCTTCTACAAATCTTTTGCGGAATTAAAAACACAATTGCAAATCACATGAAGTAAAGAAGAATCAAACACAACAGATAATTTCGAAAGCTTATTTTCAAAAACCACTATCTTCTATTGTATATTAAGCATGGATAATGAAATAATTACATACAAAACTCTTCTCACAAGAGCCCTCCAGTACTCTGCTAATTGTCTCACACTGTCACACATAAAATTGACAAATACTTAGCCAATTTGCTGCCTCCAGATAGCCTGCCTTGCTTGCGCAATCCCTGATGAATGCGATTCCTAAAGAATAGGAATTTTGGCCTTCCTTGACTGCGAAATTATCATGGGAACTCCAATGGGTGTTTGGTTGCATGGGTGCAACCTAATAATCCTACAATTGATAGTAAACTTCCCTTTCACCTAGATCTCAACTGGGTCTCCACTGGCTCTGACATGCATGCAGCTAATAATAGTAAATGCTCAGTTGTATGTGAGATCATTGATTGTGAATTAATTAATATTTCATTCACTTGATCTCTCAATAGTGTATCAAGCAGTTAAAACTAGCACAACTGAGTTTAACTCACTTAACTAAGTTAAACCGATTACAACCCGCATTAACTAATGCACCACTACACTTCAAACTCTGTTACAGCTAGAATTAATCTGCATGCCTCACCAACTACCTCTAACTCGAAATCCGTGAGTTAAATGAGTTTATCACTCTCAGTTAACTATTGCAAATTATTTTTGAGACTAGATTACATTTTATTGTCCGTATTAATTAAGGGATAACTAAAATAAACATGCACCAAAAATAGCACTGTGGGCCCCACCCTAGTGTAGGTGCTTAATGCACTAGGCATGGGTGCTGAAATTTTCTTATTTAATCTCAACACTCCTTCTCAACAAGAAAGGGATTATCCTTCACCCCGATCCCGTCTCTATGGTATTCGAATTTGCTACTGGTGAGCGCCTTCGTCAGAATATCTGCATCCTGATCTTCCGTGGGAATGTATTGAAGCAACATTAATCTTCTCTACACACAATCTCTAAGATGATGGTATCATATATATATATATATATGCTTGGACCTATCATGAAACACATGATTAATCGAGAGTTTAATGCAACTTTGATTATCACTATGAATCACTGTCAGATCCATTTGAGAACCAAACAAACCAACCAAGATCTTTCTCATCCAGATAGCCTCACATGCAACTTGAATTTCCGCCATGTATTCTGCTTCCGCTGAACTGAGTGCCACAGATCGTTGTTTCCTGCTGTACCAGGAAACTGCTATCGATCCTATGTTGAAGATCCCTCCTGATGTGCCATTTCTGCTTGATGGACTGCTCGCCCAATCTACATCCGTGAAGCCTTGAAGCTTCACTCCCTCTGTCCGTCTATACCATAGACCATACTTTGATGTGCCCCTCAGGTATCTCAAGATGTGCTTCCCTGCCTTCCAAAAGAGCTTGGTAGGATTAACCATAGCTTGACTCAATTGGTTAACTGCGCAGCAAATGTCTGGTCTGGTGTTCACTAGATACATCAGTGAACCAACTAAATTCCTATAGACAATAGCATCCACTACCTCTAGAGAAGTAGCATCATCTTTCCTCCAATTTCCTGGAAGAGGAGTATCCATGGGTTTGCACCTCTCCATGTGAAACTTACCCAGTATCTCCTTTGCATACTTGCCTTGAGACACAAAAATTTCACCATCCCGCTGTCATATTTCAAATCCAAGGAAATAATGAAGGAGTCCCATGTCCTTCATTTCGAACTCCCTTACAAGATCATGCTTGCATGAGTGTATCAACTGCTCATCACCAGTCAAAATTAGATCATCAACATGAAGAAAAATAATCAATATCTTACCAACCACAATCTGGTTCAAGTTTCCATCTGCTTCACTTTTGGTGAAGTCCAGTCCAGTGAAATAGCTATCTATCCGAGTGTACCAAGCACGGGGTGCTTGCTTCAGCCCATATAGTGCTCTCTTGAGTCGACACACATGCAACTCACTGTGGAAGATCTTGAAACCTTCAGGCTTCTCTATGTACACCTCTTCCTCAATGATCCCATTGAGAAACACATTTTTCACATCCATCTGATGAATGCGCCAGCCCATCTGCGCTGAGAGTGCAAGGATGGATCTTATGGAAGAGTACCTTGCAACATGTGCAAAAGTCTCATCATAATCTATCCCCTCGATTTGTGAGAATCCTCGGGCCACAAATCTGGCCTTGTATTTTTCCACACTCCCATCAGCAACTTGCTATACCTTGTAGATCCATCTCGATCCAACCACTGATTTGTCGACTCATCTTGGGACAATCTCCCATGCACTATTCTTGAAAATGGAGTCATACTCCTCCACCTTTGCATCAAACTAAGTTGGTTGTTTCACTGCTTCCTGAAAGGATGATGTTTCAGTCACAATACATTTTCTCATAAGAGCCATGTATCCAGTAAATCGGTCAGGAGACTGTCTCTGTTTGCGCTGTGAAGTAGGGGTTCCTACATTCTCTGCAACATCAAGTCTCAATCTATCAGCTTCCGTGGTGCACCTTCTGCCATTTTTGATGGATGGCTATGCATGAGTGTTTTCCTCCACTCCATGAACTTCCTCATGTGGCTTCTCCACATCTTGAGGCTAATCCTTGGGAACCAACAATTCCTCCTCTGCATGCAAGTCCAACTCCCTCTCAAGGGACAACCTCATGGCTTTCTCCTCATCAAATTTTATATCCCATCACACAACAGTCGTTCAGTTGTTTGGAAAATACACTCGATAATTATGGGGTGTTTCAGTGTACCCCACAAAAATCCCGATCTCAATTGTCGGTTCTAGCCTCTTACTAACGTCCTTGGTCACATGCACATAAAAAGATGAGCCAAAAATCTTAAAGTGTGAAACATCAAGTTTCTTACCAGTGAAAGCCTCTTCAGGTGTACTCATGCCAATTATCCTATGAGGACAACAATTCTACACAAATACCGCAGTGTTGCATGCTTCCTCCCACAGATGCATCAGTAGGCCTTGATCATGCAACATCGCTCTTGCTGCACCCATGATTGTTCTGTTATTTCTTTCCATGACCCCATTCTACCATGGGTTATGAGGTGCTATTAGTTCTCTTTGAATTCCTTCTTCGCTGCAGAAGTTATTGAATTCGTTAGAGATGTATTCTCCACCATTATTGCTCATAAGAGCCTTCACTTGATCCTCAAATCTTTCTCCACCAGTGTCTTAAACTCAAGAAACTTAGAGAATGTCTGATCTTTCTTCTACATGAAGAAGATCCAGCACTTACGAGAAAATTTATCAACAAATATTACATAGTACTTATGTTTTGTTGTCGAAGCAACAGAGAAATGGCCACACACATCTGTGTCAACTCTCTCAAGGATCCTCGAAGCTTGGTTCTCCTTCTCATGAAAGGTGCCCTTTACATATTTTCCCAGAGTACATCCCTTGCATGTGTCTAACTGCGCAAGTGTACCCCTGGGAAGACTAGTATAAATATGTTGCATGACTTTCAACCCTCCATGGTGAAGATGGCCCAATCTCTTGTGCCATAATTCACCCTCATCCCGGCTCACCACTTGATCCGCCTTACCCGTCATTTCTGCGCAGACATCTACCTCTAGCTTGTAGAGATTCTTAACTCGAATCCCTATCCTCTTGGCTTATCCTCTAATCGCAGGAAGGATTTTCCTTCACTAAAAGCAACATCATAGCCTCTATCATCCAACATTGCAACTAAGACTAAATTTTTCTTCAAACGTGGTACATGCTTTACATATTTTAATTGAAAGGGTTTACCTGAATACCTCTGGAAGGTAATGGTACCAATCCCAGTAGCACTGTACTGCCCATCATCATCCATTTCAATATGCATCTGGAAATCCTTCTCCTCCAAGTCACTAAAAATTTCCTTGTCTCCCGTCATGGGAAAGGAAGTGCCACTATCCAAATACCACATAGATACCAATGCACTTGACACCATGCACGCGATCAATGAGAAGTCAAGCTTAAATTGCGAGGCCAAATCCTCACCAACTGTAGATGCTCCAGCCTTCTTTTTCTTCTTCTTTTATGGACAGTTAATAGCAAAATGCCCATGCTCGTGACAGTGAAAACACTTCACCTTGGACATGTCCTGCTTCTTGCCATTCTTTGACTCGGATTTGGAATGGAATTTATTCCCCTTCCCCTTATTTTCCTTGGTAGGAAAATCAAAATATTCTTCATCTTCATTCTTAGATGAAGATCCATCTCTGGTGTTCTGTCTGAACTCCTCCTACACCAAATCTGACCACAGTCGTTCCCAATCTGGAAATTTTTCCCTTCCATTGACAAAGTATTCATAACTATGCCAAATCTTGGGAATTCCTAGGAGAGCCAAGCTCAGCAAATCATCATCACCGAAATTTATACCAACGCTCCCCAGTTCATCCCGACATTGGAAAAAAATTGTTAGATATTTTGGTATGGAGTTGCCTTTCTCCATCTTGTTCTTCCTGAGTTTATCTTTGAGCGCCAATTTCCTATGGTCACTGCTGCTCTGGAATAGATCTGTCAAAGAATTCCACATTGCATATGGTGTGGCTTTCCCATGGAGGCTTGAGACAATGTGGTCTCATATTCCCTCCAATAGGACCCTCCTTGCCTTTGCCACTTTCTTTTACCATGCATCAAGATTTGCAACATCTGTCACAATGGGTTTAGGAACATCATTGTCAATGAATTCCTTTAAGCCATTGTCTTCGAGTACTACCTCCATCCTGTCCTTTCAAGCAATATAGTTTGAGTTGCCCTCGAGTGCATACTCCAACCTCAAGCCATTAAAAGCCATTTCGATCCTGAATCAGCTGTAGCACAAATAAAGTATTTTTGCAAATTCAAATTATATCCAGTCACAAACTCATCTCCTCCTTCACAATTGTGATTTCCTGTGCTCTGATACCATGTATAAATTATACAACATTCATGTATATCTTGGATTCAATCTGATTTAACAATGTACTAAAATTAAATACTGAATCGCTTCTACAAATTTTTTGTGGAATTAAAAACACAATCGCTAATCACATGAAGTAAAGAAGAATCAAATCAAACACATCACATATAATTTCCCGGAGAAATATTTCCACTCAAAACGCCACTGTCTTCTATTGTATATTCAACATGGATCATGAAACAATTACATACAAAACACCTCTCACAATGGCCCTCCAGTACTCTACTAATTGTATCACACTGTCACACATAAAACTGAAAAATACTTAGCCAATTTCCTACCTCTAGATAGCCTCCCTTGCTTGCGCAATCCCTAAAGAACAGGAATTTTGGCCTTCCTTGACTGGGAAAGTATCACGGGCACTCGAATGGGTGTTTGGTTGCATGGGTGCAACCCAATAATCCTACAACCGATAGTCAACTTCCCTTTCACCTAGATCTCAATTGGGTCTCCACTGGATCTGACATGCATGCAGCTAATAATAGTAAATCCTTAGTTGCATGTGAGATCACTAATTGTGAATTAATTAATATTTAATTCACTTGATCTCTCACTAGTGTATCAAGCATTTACAACTAGCACAACCGAGTTTAACTCACTTAACGAAGCTAAACTAATTACAACCTGCATTAACTAATGCACGACTGCACTTCGAACTTTGTTACAACTATAATTACTCTGCATGCCTCACCAACTACCTTTAAATCATAATACATGAGCTAAATGAGTTTATCACTCTCAATTAGATATTTAAAATTTATTTTTGAGACTATATTACATTTTATTTTCCATCTTAATTAAGGGATAACTAAAATAGACATGCACCAAAAATAGTACTGTGGGCCCCACCTTAGTGTAGGTGCTGAAATTTTCTTGCTGAATATAAAAATATACAACAAATTAAATGCGGAAACATAAATCACAACAATCACATAACACAATGGATGATAATGAAGTTCACCCCTCCTAGGCTACATCTCCATGGACCTGCTTTAACTAGCTAGGCCCTCTTGGGATTTAGAGTAAAGTGTTTGATTACAAGAACCTGTATTGCTCCAATGGATTTAAAAACTATACCATTGGCTTCAGAACAGTCAAATACTCCAAAAAAAACTATTCAATCTTTGAATTTGGTTACTAGCTCCTCTAGGCTTGACCTACCATCTTTGTGGCCATGGGCTTATTTAATATCCAAAGTGACAAAATCACCTTCATATGTACTCCAATGCCTCTAAAAACTATCAAAATGTGTTTAGAGCATCAAATACATCAAAAATTGACTATTCATTCATTCCATTTGGCCTTCAGCTGATCTGGGCATGGTCTTCCCTCCTGGTGGCCCTAGGCTTCAAAATTTTTCAAGTGACCAAAAACACTTGTAGATTTTCTCCTCTGCCTCTGCAAGCTATTCCAATCAATTCATAGCATGCCAATATGCTAGGAATGTCTATTCCTGAGCCAAAATTGGTCAAAAATTGCTCAAGGTAGGCTTCATTAAAGTTTCCCCTAGATTCTGCCTCTAAATCTGGAAAACTGCCAGTTAGCTCTGACAATTCTGGAAATTTCGCCGAAATTGGAGCCACTGCCAAAAAATATGCCATAATAATTCAGGATTAATTAATGTATAATCATGCTTAATTGGTGTATTAACTGCGCACTAATCCGCAATTAACTGAGCGCTACGACTTGGTCATGGAGCGCGGTCTTATGAGGAGGAGGGCTGCCCCACTCCTTCCTCCACCATTGTATTCTGCATCTCTGTAAATAAGTGTTGGGCGTAATGGTTTTCAATGAATAAGGTCGTGGTCCATTGGTAAAAGGCAGACATGGTATGGGGGAGGTCGTGGGGTCGAGCCCTGATCTAACCCCGATCTCGCCCCTCCATACATATTTTGCACCATATATTAAAACATGCGCTCCATACATTAATAACTTTAGACTTTGCATAAGGTTTAGTCCATAGCTATAATACCCCCATATTAATGTATTAAACTCCACCATTTATCATGTGGACTTTGCATTAAAACTATAACCCATAATTTATATGCCATAATTATAACCCATAGTTTATATAATATGCCATGGCATCATATGGTATAAACCATAGAATAATGCCACCATGTGATATAAGTATAGCCAAACCTCCACCATTCAACATGTGAACCGAACTTTGGTTATATATATAATAATAATAATAATAATAATCCAACCTTTAAAAATAAAAATAATTCCAACACATGAATTCATCATGAACCCACATTCAACCTTGGAGGACATTGGGAAAATTTCACCTTAACCAACCAAACTGGAGAATCTCACAGTGACACTTGTCATAGTCCCATTGGAAAAAAACTGAAGAATATTCTCTGCATGCTGACTGGGCTGCCATGTCATCAGCTTGTACCTATTTTGCAACATTTAAAAAAAAAATTACCTGTTCTAAACAACGATCAACAGACCATAACTTCTTCATCCGAACTCGGTTTTCGACGAAATGAGTTGCATTGGATTCTTGGTGATGAGCCAATCGCTGTCGTTCTAATTTGGTGCAATTATGAGTGCTTTCATTTTTGAGCAAATTTTTGCCCCTGATCCAGATTCTCGATCAATCCATTCCCTGAGTCATTCAAATTATTTCATCTCTTGACTCCAAATATTATGTCCATCAAGGCCCATGAACCGCATGAGGACTACTTCATCCAAATTGGAGGGAAACAATCTTAGCTTTTGAGCATCATTCTTATAGCCATGGGTCATACAAAGGACTTCAAATTCAAAGAGGAATATATCTAGGCCTTCAATTACCATTCCATGATAATGGGAAGAGGATCTAGATTTATGTTTTTCATTCTTACATCCACACTTCCCTCTGTTATTTCTTCAACCATGATGAGTAGAGGTGGAAGTTTAAAAGATGACGATGAAGAAAATTTCCATTTCTAAATTTCTCAAGTGCTTTGATATGGATTTATAGCTTTCCCCAATGGTTATTAACTCTTGAATCTTCTCTTGTTCTTGCCTCACACTTCTTCTTGAATATGAACTTTGCTCATAAAATTTTGGCAAAAATATTCCTAATTTATCCCTATCATGGTGCAATCATTCTTCTTAAAATCAATAGACCAAATATGGAAAAAAAGACCAACTTGCAAAAGGAAACTCTTAGAAACCTTGCTTCCTTCTCCGTTTCATATTAATCCTCATTTAGTAGTGCATTGTTCCTTGAAATTTTCATACTTCCCAAATAATTGTCCCAAAATCTTGAGTAGTCACACTTAAATTATCAACTAAAGGAATCATATACTTGTGAGGTACCATGCAAATTTATGCAATCTTTAAGTGTAGATAAGATCCATGGAATGGATTCTATATTTTATGTTATTTTTAAAGAATACAAATTACGTGAGTGATGTGCAATTGTTTTCCAAAAAGAGCTACATCTCTATATTAGAAGTCTTCTAAGCATATAATTTATTATTACTAGTCATCGGTGCTACAAAACCCCACAATCCCCTTAGAATTAGACAACATTGTTGAAACCAAAGTGAAGTGTAAAAATTTCAGTGTTACAAGAATGAACTAGGTAATGAAAGATAAATTCAAAGTTGGAAAACAAACCCATTCTACGACATGCTAAGGCACAACGACAAATTCCGTGTCAACCATAGATTTATGGTATGTTAGTGAAGAAGTCAATCACATTAATATAAATATTCTAGCTAAAAGATGAAAACATCCACACTTTAAATTACACATGTAATGTAAAATAAATATTAGAAAACAACATCTCCAAGTAGGCCCTGCTTGATAAGGACTAGTAAATCCCCTCTCTATAGGTTTGAATTATCTCATAATAGTAGTAGTCATCATGCACGATGCCTCATCAACATGCATGTGTTCAAAAAGGAGTAGTATACTATTAGGAACGAGACGCTTGGGGGAACTTGTTGAGATTCAATAAGAAAATTCAGCACCCACGCCTAGTTGCATTAAGCACCCAGACTAGGGTGGGGCCCATAGTGCTATTTTTGGGTGCATGTATATTTTAGTTATCCCTTAATTAAGATGGACAATAAACTGTAATATAATCTCAATGATGACTTGAAATAGTTAACTGAGAGTGATAAACTCAGTTAGCTAGTGGATTTCGAGTTAGAGGTAGTTGGTGAGGCATGCAGAGTAATTCTAGTTAAAACAGAGTTCGAAGTGCAGTGGTGCATTAGTTAATGCAGGTTGTAATTAGTTTAACTAGGTTAAGTGAGTTAAACTCAGTTGTGCTAGTTGTAACTGAAGATACACTAGTGAGATATCAAGTGAATTAAATATTAATTAATTCACAATCATTGATCTCACATGCAACTGAGGATTTACTATTATTAGCTGCATGCATGTTAGATCTAGTGGAGACCCAGTTGAGTTCTAGGTGAAAGGGAAGTTGAATATCAGTTGTAGGATTATTGGCCTGCACACTTGCAACCAAACACCCATTGGAGTGCCCATGATACTTTGCACAATCAAGGAAGGCCAAAATTCCTATATTTTTGGGATTGCATTCATCAGGGATTGTGCAAGCAAGGTAGGCTGTCTAGAGGTTGAGAATTAGCTATGTGTTGGTCAGTTTTGTTCATGACAATGTGAGACAGTTAGCTGAGTATTGGAGGGCTCCTGTGAGAAGAGTTTTGTATGAAATTGTTTCATGATCCATGCTTAATATACAATAGAATATAGTGGGGTTTTTAGCTGTAAGCTTAAAATGGGAAATTATCTGTGTTGTGTTTGATTTGATTCTTCTTCATGTTCATGTGATTAGCGATTGTGTTTTTAATTGCGCGAAATATTTGTAGAAGCGATTCAGTATTTAACTTTAGTACATTGTTAGATCAGGTGTATCCAAGATATACATGCATGTTGTATAATTTCTACCTGGTATCAAAGCACAAGAAATTGCATAAGTGAAGCAGGAGTTGAGTTTTTGATTGGATAAAATTCGAATTTGCAAAAATACTTTCTTGGTGCTACAACTGATTCAAGATCGAAATGGATTTCAATGGATTGAGGTTGGAGTATGCACTCGAGGGAAGCTCAAACTATATTGCTTAGAAGGACAGGATGGAGGCATTACTCGAAGACAATGACTTAAAGAAATTCATTGACATTGATGTTCCTAAACCTGCTATGGAAGATGCTACAAATCTTGATGCATGGCAAAAGAAAGTGGCAAAGGCGAGGAGGATCCTGTTGGAGGGAGTACGACACCACATTGTCTCAAGCCTCCATGGGAAATGCACACCATATGTAATGTGGAAGGCTTTGATGGATCTATTCCAAAGCAGCAACGACCATAAAAAATTGGCGCTCAAAGATAAATTTAGGAAGATCAAGATGGAAAAGGGCGACACCATTCCAAAATATCTAACAAAGTTTGTCCAATGATTGGGATGAACTGGGGAGCGTTGGAATAACAGTCGGTGAAGATGATTGGTGAGCTTGGATTTTCTAGGACTTCCCAAGAGTTGGCATAGTTATCAAGAATCTGTCAATGGAAGGGAAAAAATTCCAGATTGGGAACGACTGTGGTTAGATTTGGTGCAGGAGGAGTTCAAACGAAACACCAGAGATGGATCTTCATCTAACAATAAAGATGAAGAGGATTGTGCTTTGGCTTCCAAGGCAAGGAAGGGAAGGGGAAGAAATTCCATTCTAAATCCGAGTCCAAGACTGGCAAGAAGGAGGACATGTCCAAAGTGAAGTGTTTTCACTATCACGAGCATGGAAATTTTGCTACTAACTATCCACAAAAGAAGAAGAACAAGAAGGCTGGAGGATCTGCAGCTAGTGAGGCTCTTGCCTCGCAATTTGATCTTGACTTCTCATTGATCGCATGCATGGTGTCTAGTGCATTGGGATCTGTGTGGTATTTGGATAGTGGCGCTTCCTTTCACATGACGGGAGATAAGGAACTTTTTAGTGACTTGGAGGAGAAGGATCCCGAGATGCATATTGAAATGGGTGACGACAGAAAGTACAATGCTACCAAGATTGGTACCATTACCTTTCAGAGGCAGTCAAGTAAATCCTTTCAATTAAAAGATGTAATGCATGTACCAGGTCTAACTTTTTTTTTGGTCTCAGTTGCAATGTTGGAGGATAGAGGCTATGATGTTGTTTTTAGTGAAGGAAAATATTTCATGTGACATAAAACAAAAAGACAAGCGAAGAGGATAGGGATTGGAGTTAAGAATCTCTACAAGATAGAGGTAGATGGCTACACGACAATGATGGGCTAGGCAGATCAAGTGGTGAGCTGGGATGAGGGCAAATTATGGCACAAGAGATTGGGCCATCTTCACCATGGAGCCTTGAAAGTCATGCAACAGATTTATACTGGTCTTCCCAGGGGTAAACTTGCACAATCAAACACATGCAAGGGATGTACTATGGGAAAATATGTAAAGGCCACCTTTCATGAGAAGGAGAATCGAGCTTTGGGGATCCTTGAGAGAGTTCACACAGACATGTGTGGTCCTTTCTCTATTTCTTCAACAATAAAACATAATTACTATGTAATATTTGTTGATGAATTTTCTTGTAAGTGCTGGATCTTATTCATGTAGAAGAAAGATCAGACATTCTCTAAATTTTGTGAGTTTAAGGCACTGGTGGAGAAATAGTTGGGGAAGAAAGTGAAGGCTCTTAGGAGTGATAATGGTGGAGAATGCATCTCTAATGAATTCAAGAACTTTTGCCGCAAAGAAGGAATTCAAAGAGAACTCATAGCACCTCATAACCCACAACAGAATGGGGCAGTGGAGAGGAAGAACAGAACTATTGTGGGTGCAATGCGAGCGATGTTGCATGATCAAGGCCTACGGATGCATTTGTGGGTGGAAGCATGCAACACAATGGTACATGTGAAAAACCGTTGTCGTCATAGAGTACTTGACATGAGTACAACTGAAGAGGCTTTCACTGGTAAGAAACCTGATGTTTCACACTAAGATTTTTGGCTCATCTGTTTATGTGCATGTGACCGAGGATGCCAGGAAGAAGCTGGAACAAACAACTGAGGTTGGGATTTTTGTGGGGTACACTGAAACACCCCATAATTATCTTGTATATTTTCCAAACAACAGAATGACTGTTGTGCGATGGGATATAAAATTTGATGAGGAGAAAGCCATGCGGTTGTCCCTTGAGAGGGAGCTGGACTTGCATGCAGAGGAGGAACTGTTGGTTCCCAAGGATGAGTCTCAAGATGTATATAAACCACATGAGGAGGTTCATGGAGTGGAGGAAAACACTCATGCAGAGCCATCCATCAGAAATGGCAGAAGGCGCACCACTGAAGCTGATAGATTGAGACTTGATGCTGCAGATAATGTAGGAGCCCCTACTTCACAACATAGACAGAGATAGTCTCCTGACCGATTTACTGGATACATGGATCTTATGAGAAAATGTATTGTGACTTCACCATCTTCCTTTCAGGAAGTAGTGCAAAAACCAACTTGGGTTGATGCAATGGTGGAGGAGTATGACTCTATTGTCAAGAACAATGCATGGGAGATAGTCCCAAGACCGATCGATAAATCAGTGGTTGGATTGAGATGGATCTACAAGGTAAAGCAAGTTGCTGATGGGATTGTGGAGAAATACAAGGCCATATTTGTGGCTCGAGGGTTCTCACAGATCGAGGGGATAGATTATGATGAGACTTTTGCACCTGTTGCAAGGTACTCTTCCATAAGATCCATCGTTGCACTCTCAATGCATATGGGATGGCGCATTCATTAGATAGATGTGAAAACTACGTTTCTCAATGGGATCGTTGAGGAAGAGGTGTACATAGAGCAACCTAAAGGTTTCAAAATCTTCAACAATGAGTCGCATGTGTGAAAACTCAAAATAACACTGTATGGGTTATAGCAAGCACCTCGTGCTTGGTAAACTGAGATAGACAACTATTTCACTGGACTCGGCTTCACCAAAAGTGAAGTAGATGCAAACTTGTACCAGATTGTGGTTGAGGGTAAGCTATTGATCATTGTTCTTTATGTTGATGATCTAATTTTGACTGGTGATGAGCAGCTGATACACTCATGCAAGGAGGATCTTGCAAGGGAGTTCTAACTGAAGGATATGGGACTCCTTCATTATTTCCTTGGATTGGATATATGGTAGCGGGATGGTGAAATTTTTGTGTCTCAAGGCAAGTATGCAAAGAAGATACTAGGTAAGTTTAACATGGAGAGATGCAAACCCATGGATACTACTCTTCCAGGAAATTGGAGGAAAGAGGATGCTACTTCTGTAGAGGTAGTGGATGCTATTGTCTACAGGTAGTTAGTGGGTTCACTAATGTATTTGGTGAACACGAGACCGAACATTTTCTACGCAGTTAACCAACTGAGTCAAGCTATGGTTAAGCATACCAAGATCTTTTGGAAAGTGGGGAAGCATGTCCTGAGATACCCGAGGGGAACATTGGAGTATGGTCTATGGTACATACAAACAGAGGGAGTGAAGCTTCAAGGCTTCACGGATGCAGATTGGGCGTGTAGTCCATTAGAAAGAAAGAGCACACCAGGAGGGATCTTTAGCATAAGATCGATAACAATTTCCTGGTACAGCAGGAAACAACGATCTATGGCACTCAGTTCAGTGGAACGAAATACTTGGCAGCAAGTTAAGCTACATGTGAGGCTATCTGGATGAGAAAGACCTTGGTTGGTTTGTTTGGTTCTCAGAGGATCCGATAGTGATTCATTGTGATAATCAGAGTTGCATTAAAATCTTGATTAATCATGTGTTTCATGATATGTCTAAGCATATAGATATCCGGTACCATCATCTCAGATATTGTGTGCAGAGAAGGATAATGTTGCTTCAGTACATTCCCACGAAAGATCAAGAAGCAGATATTCTGACGAAGGCGCTCACTAGGAGAAAATTTGAATAACACAGGTATAAGATCGGGGTGAAGGATAATCCCCTTCTTGTTGAGAGAGAGTGTTGAGATTCAACAAGAAAATTTCAGCACCCACGCCTAGTTGCATTAAGCACCTAGACTAGGGTGGGGCCCACAGTGCTATTTTTGGGTGCATGTCTATTTTAGTGAACCCTTAATTAATATGGACAATAAATTGTAATCTATTCTCAATAATGACTTGAAATAGTTAACTGAGAGTGATAAACTGAGTTAGCTAGTGGATTTCGAGTTAGAGGTAGTTGGTGAGGCATGCAGAGTAATTATAGTTGTAACAGAGTTCGAAATACAATGGTGCATTAGTTAATGCAGGTTGTAATCAGTTTAACTCAGTTAAGTGAGTTGAATTCAGTTGTGCTAGTTATAACTGAAGATACACTAGTGAGATATCAAGTGAATTAAATATTAATTAATTCACAATCAATGATCTCACATGCAGCTGAGGATTTACTATTATTAGTTGCATGCATGTCAGATCCAGTGGAGACCCAGTTGAGTTATAGGTGAAAGGGAAGTTGTCTCTCAGTTGTAGGATTATTGGCTTGCACACATGAAACTAAACACCCATTGGAGCGTCCATGATACTTGCGCAGTCAAGGAAGGAAAAAATTCCTATAATTTTGGGATTGCATTATTTAGGGATTGTGCAAGAAAGGCAAGCTGTCTAGACGTTGAGAATTGGCTATGTGTTGGTCAGTCTTTCTCATGACAATGTGAGACAATTAGCAGAGTACTGGAGGGCTCTTTGAGAAGAGTTTTGTATGTAATTGTTTCATGATCCATGCTTAATATACAATAGAAGATAGTGGGGTTTTTAGCTGTAAGCCTTCCTCGGGAAATTATCTGTGTTGTGGTTGATTTGATTCTTCTTCATTTTCATGTGATTAACGATTGTGTTTTTAATTCTGCAAAATATTTATAGAAGCGATTTAGTATTTAACTTTAGTACATTGTTAGATTGGGTGAATCCAAGATATACATGCATGTTGTATAATTTCTATAGAACTTGAACTATTCACCATCACATAGAGGAAACTACTACTCGGTTCAGTGAGCTCACTATAAGCCCCATCGAGGATGAGCTTACCCACATTGAGAGAAAAGGATCCTCTCAGAGGCATCAACTTTTAGACATATAGGTCATGATAGGGCTGGTAGACTAGGTGCCGGAAATTGGGCATACACTGGATGTTTCAACCAATACATGTACACCGTTGATTTATAATGTGCATGAAGTTCCTCCTCGACAGAATCTTGATGGATTGTTTCGAGCATCGAGTTGAAATCATGCACTTTATGAAGCACTTGCATCACCATATGAAGGACCTAGACTAACGACTAGACCACATCGAGCAACACCTCAATATCCCTCCTTTGGCTAGTATAACCCCATGCAACAACGGGGACCCCATTCAGGTTGCAACAACTAATTCAGATCCCTCTACTTAGTCTAAGGTTGTGTTCTGGCTTATCTTGTTTTATGGTATTACTGTCTACACTCATGGCCAACTTAGCACGCTTTTAAGTTTACATATTGATTTATGCACCATATTTTTGGGTTTTTTGAACACTATGTTATCATATGCCTCTCTAGGAGAATGAATTTTTGGTTATGCTTTGATCTTTCTAGTGAAAGACTGACCTAAAACATTTGCATATCCATGTACACTATTGTTTAGAAGGCAATATAATATTTATCCGATTTTTTTTTTTTTTTGGTTAATCTAGACATCAAATTAGTTATGAGATAAGAAATGATATATGAAATCTATTTATTTGTGGAATTAAAAAATACATGTTATATAACATATACTTAATGGAATTAATAAATTTAAATATTTTAAAAATATATATTTAAAAAGTAATAATAAATTATATGTGTGAGGGAGGGGCTTAAGATAAGGGATAAAAAGGACACACAACACACATAACAATAAATATTTATTTTATTTTATTTTTAATATATGCTAAGCTAAAGATAAAACTATTATGAATATTATAGGTTGAATTATATAATTTAAAGGTAATAAAAGTTTTCATATGCTAGATCTATTTAGGGATTCAAAAATAAAATTTAATTATTATAATAATTTGATTTCTTTCTTTGTAAGATAAGGAATATACACATTTTAGTTCTAGAATGATTATTTGGACTCAACAACCACACCAAAAGCCTTTACAACAAAGTTTATCATGTATTTTTAATGAGAATTGAATCTAGGTAAAGAGGATAACAATCATTCCTTTCAACCACCTTAAATAAACTCAATCAATTAAATCTATAACCTTTTATAATAAAACACATGAAATTAACCATCACAAATTACTAAATAAATAAACTTTTAACATTATTATAACAATTTCATATTCAGATTCAAAAATATATTTACAAATTAATTTCAAATCCTTTTTAATTATTTTTAATAACTATTTTAGTAAAAAGAAGTCTTTTATTTCACAAACCAAAAATATCATACACCAATTTAATATTTAATTTACTTACCACTTCAAAAATATATTACTCTTATTATTATAAATTAATTCCTTCCATTTATGTTTCTTAATCTTCAATAATGGTTAAAAATTCTAAACTAAAAATATTTGTGAATGCCATCTTACCATTTTCTTTGGCCATTCTAACTAGACTGCATGTCCATGAAGCAGAGGTACAACGGCGGAAGGCATTGACTTTCACCCGATCCACCCACGATCAAACCTTTGTGGAGACATATACCTGTTAGGTCTTGGCTAGAACAGTAGGCGACCCCATAGCGGATGTCTCGGCTCTTGTTGAGGCATAAGTTAAATGCTATAGTGCAGCTTGCAGGTTGTTGCACCTAGCCTAGGTTTATAGTGGCAGCCAGTTGGATTTGAACCTGGGCCTCGCTCAGGAAAACCCCACCAGTTCTCGATTCCCCTAGATCTAAAAAAAAAAAACTAGACTGCTTTTTTGCCCTAAAAATCATGGAAATTCCAGTTTAAGAAAATCGGCAGGGATTTTTGTAAATCCAGGTTATAGCTATCAAACTTGAATATTTTGGGTGCCCTAAAGGTTTTTGATGGTGTTGAATCCATTTCCACCACCAAATACATGATTCAAACACTGCTACTGCTAAATTTCTTAAATATTTTTAGTCCAAATTCAAGCCACTTTTAGCCATCCAAACAATTCCTCCATCTCCATAAACAACTCCTTTTCTTTACATTTTTAAACTAAACCCTCTTAAAAAAAATTAGCAGATGCCGTTTTAGCAGTTTCCTCACATTTTTTCCAGTGAATTCCTTGAAAAAGCAGATGGGCACACACGCAGAGACAAAATCTGCAATAGTAACTTGTCATCACAAAACTCCAGCATAGATCCTAGTGACAACTAAAAAATACACGCGGGGACAAATTCTGTAAGATAACTTTCATGTCTATCTAACAATGACACTTAAATGATATAAACAATCAAATATAAAAAAATATATCAGTGACCTCTTCAAAAGGTTATGACGTTTGCCATACCCTAAAGCACACAAAACATGACAATTTTTTTAAGCACACAAAACATGACAATTTTTTTTAACAGATTATGATGTTTGACAGGGAAACTATGCCGGAGATGCACCAACAAACATATTTGAAATTTAAAAAAAGGACTCAACACTCATTTAATTTTCTTAGTTGCTTTTGCATTTTTAGCAAAGAAGTTGGGATATGTCATTATCAAATTCTTGTTTATAATCACTAGGTGAATTACATTGGGAATCATTAACACCTCAATTTTCAACATCATTCTTTGCTTTTTAATATATTGCTCAACTATCATTCTCCAATACTTTGAAGCATTAACACGTGTTATGGATTTTGTGCTTTTGAATAGAGATTAAAGTTACTATTAATTTTTATTTTATAATAATTTTATTTAAATTATTTGTTTGATTTTTTAAATAGTTTTAGTTATATTGAAAATGATATTATAAGTGTAACAATATATTTGTAGGGTTTAGAGTGCGCCTTAAAATTGTTTTTATTTGGTTAAGAATTTGTTTTCCTCGGACGTAAGGAAACACGTTAACGACCCAAGATTCAGAGGCATCTAGTAGGGGTGAAAGCTCGCCCCCTTACGGATCACTAGCAGGTTATTCCAGGCGGCGTGGTTTTCCTAGAATAACGGTGATGAGTCAGCCTGCATTCGCGGATAGCAGCCAAAGATGGTTGTCCTCACTGCTAGTTTGACAACTGAGTTATGATAAGTTTTCCCACCGTGTAAAAAAATCTAGTATATTCGTAATTTTAGTGTGAATTCGTTTGTGTATTTAAGAGTAAGCTAAGGTTTATTGTTTGGATGCTTTCTTAATGTCTATATACTACAATCAATATTTACAAATTTACATTATTTATTGTTTTAAAAAGGAATAAAATGTTTATAAATATCTCAACAAATTGTTTTAATGTTATTTTTTTTGGTTAATAATTTTTTTATTACAAATAGTAAATTACAAGCATAACATTTTCCTCTAATAAGGTGCCTTGTCATTGGGGAAATTAGATTAGCGGTGAAATTTGAGGTTTTTAATTAAAAAATAGATGAAGTTTAAACAATTACATGTCTATTTTTCATACTTTTGTGAATACTAAGCATTTTTAGTTTACAAAAATAACTAAAATGTTGCATATACCACCAAAAACACTAGCACAATTCAAAGTGTTTGTTGCACTATAGAGAGTGAGACAACGATGTATCCAAGAATTGATAACCCTCGGGAACATGCTACGAAGAAGTGGACACTTCAATCAAAATTGTTGGGGTGCCTGCTGATGTTGGGCCTTTCTCGCAAGCAAGGATGACCACTATGCAAGCCAAACAGAGTACCATGTCTCAATGTTATGCTTGGAGATCATCTAACTGCATAAGTATCTATCAATTTGCCTCATTCCTCTTAAGGATGTCTTTACCCAAAACATCTTTCATATGTTAGTATAGCTTGATGGTGTACGAGTATTGATTTTTTCAAATCCTTGGTGTCGCTGGTATCTAGCACCTAGTCGGCCACGAGAGCCTCAACTTCAACATCATTGAATTCATCTTTATCAACCAAGACTTCAATTGTTGCTTGTTGGATTTCCTCTTGGACTTTTTTTTTTTTTTTGGGGGGGGGGGGGGGGTATGCAAGATATTACGATGAGGAGCACAATAAGCATGAAGGCAAGCTCTGAGGCTAACCTCCACCCTGTTCGAGGAACATATCCGACTTCGAGGTCGCTATTTAGGCATTTTGGAGGGAATAAAGAGCCACACATGAAAGCAAGAAAATCACGAGGATAGAAAGAACAATTGGGTGGGCGGGTGGGGGGGAACTAGCAGGTAGTACAATGACTAATCAATGAGGGGAGACTTTGTAGGGAGAGAAAGGCCCAGAGGAGGAAGCACCTCTTTAAGACAACTAGAAAACCACGAGCCACAAATCCCGAGCATGCAAACCACAAACAAAGTTTAGGGGAAGCAAACTTTAAATGAACACAATAATTATAACCAACGACTTGGTAATACAAACTCGAAAGAAGATGCTACTGTTGCTATCAAAGGTTGATGAGACTTGAAACCCAATGGTAATTGAAGACGATGGACTGAAAGACCTGAGGAGCTTTTTGACCCATCCTCGATACACACTCACACTAAATCTCAAACCATAGTCTTGCTAGAAACTAATAACAATGTGGGAGGCTAGGTCAGGAGGACATGGTCCTTCCCCTTCAAAGAAATAGAAATGACATTGTGCCTAATGAAACCTTCCTCTATAACAATCAGATGCCACATAACAAATCTCATCCCTGCCAAGTCTGAGTTGCATATACTTAAGTCTCTCCCGTTCTCAGTTTCCATTATAGAATTAACACCTGTGAAATTATTCTTTTGACTATCACCGGAAACATCACAAGCATGATGATATTAGATGTGTAATTGTACATCCACACTATATGATAAATACATGTGGGAGGAAGGTGGCAATGCCTCCTCCTCTACTCAGTGGGGTAACGACGACAGTACCACCCCTCCTACCATTAATCTTTGTTCTTCACCTTGTACGAATTTTCCAATTTCATTATAAATTAAATAAATTTTCTTTATCAATATTAAAAAAAAACTAATATATATAAAATAAAATTATATCTAAATAAATATAAATATTTGTATACATATTATACTCGAAAATAATAATAATAATTTGACCCCTCAAAACCCTACCAACAAAACCCCTACACTCCTTTCAATTAATTAAATGACCTTTACTATCATTACAATCTCGCTATCATGATTTCTTTGCTTATACGTTCTTGAGTGTAAAATCATTTTTAATTATTCATTAGTGATACTTTTTATTAAAATACAGTTTTTTTAGATGTGACTTTTCGTTCACATAAAGAAAATGACAAATGATGCATCTAATTTCATCATAGAAATATGAATAAATAAATAAAAGTGATAATGATAAAGTAACTAAGTCTCGATTTTTAAAATAGTGAAAAAAACATAATTGATACTTGATGGTGAAAGACAAATATTTATAATTTTAAGGCAAACGTCAATATTGTAATAGTTATGGTTGAGAGTAAAAGACAAGTATCTATAATAATAATGCAAAGGCCGCCCACTAAGACATAGTAGATAGTGAAAGACAAATATCTATAATTTTAGTGCAAAGGTCACCCACTAAGACATATTAACATATGTACGAATATTGTAACATTATGAAGCTTTAAACAACCACGTGTATTATGAAGCTTGACCTATTTTTTTAATAAGGATGAGGTGTAAGTTATTGGAGATTAATTTAGTATTTTCAAGAGTATTTTTTTGGGAATGAAGTATAAATAATTATTTAATTTATTATGTCATTGTTTATTGTTTATGTAGTGATATATATGAATGATTTTATATATTAGTTTAATTGGTATGAAGTATATTTTTACCATTTGCAAAGTGCATTTTGGTTTTGATTTTTTCCAAGACCAGTGACTTGGGTAGTCAGTTACATTAGGATTCCAAAACTCAATGATAATTTATGACTTTGCTGCTAAACTACATTAGGATTCCAAAACCATATGATAATTTTAGACCCTTATTTGTGAAGGTGATTGTGATGTGTAGAGTTAACATTGCTAGTAACTCAATCTGCTTGCTATCTGCGTCAACATGTATCATGTTGGTTAATCTTTGACTCTGGAAAGAGAGTTTACCCACATGCAGTTCGAGTTGCCCCTGAACCCATTATGAACAACATTTTAGATGACAAATAGCATTAACACTGTTCTTCACTTTCTCATTCCAACCAATGCTCATGAATTTAACTAATAATACTTCCCTCGTTTCATTATAAATCTTCGACTTCTCATGCTCATGAATTTAACTAATAATACTTCCCTCGTTTCATTATAAATCTTCGACTTCTCTTCACATTATAAGACTAGCACAATGTTAGTGTCACAATGTCTTTCTTGAGATATTTTGTGCGACATTATAAGACTAGCACAATGTTAGTGTCATAATGTCTTTCTTTATATATATATATATGAATTGTTTTTAGTGCGATTTTTTGAAGTTTCAGGTGTCAGAATCTGGTGAAATTTTTTGAGGTAAAATCTAGGTTTTTGTTATTCAAACTGGTTTTTTGACTCTATATACAGATTCAGCACCCTCAAAAACCTCTAGGGCACTTCGATTGTGCAAAGTTAGTAATCAAACTTCTCTTTTCAATAAATTCCTGTCGGAATTTAGAGAAATTACACCGTAAAAACCTTCAAAAAGTCGCACTAAAGACTACTCTATATAATCCCTCCCGTGTTTCTCTTAGTGACAGACAAATATGCGACTATGGCATAAACAAATCTTTATATGATTTGTCTTCATGTTGTGGAAATATAAGTTTTGAGTTTAATGAGGCATTACTTTTTGTGTGATACTATTGTGTTTTTTCTGACTAGTTTTCAAGTGTAATTATTTTTGAAAGTTTTTTGGTTTATTTTCGGATTTAATTTGTTTAGAATCTTGTAGGGATTAATTGAAATCACAAATTTGAATGGAAGTGCAGTAAAAGTTTTTGAGAGTTTGTAGGTGCACCAGTATGAAAGCAAGAAATAATGAATGCTTTAATTGTGAATTATTATTTGTATATTTTTAATATTAATTTTTAACAATTATTGTTAATAGATTTTCAGGGAAATCACATAAGAAATTATTAATAATAATATGATTTCTTGGAAGATTTATTAATAATATGATATGGATTACATAAAAAGCAAGAAATAATAAATGCTTTAATTGTGAACTATTATTTGTATATTTTTAATATTAATTTTTAACTATTATTATTAATAAATTTTCTGGAAAATCACATAGGAAATTATTAATAATAATATGATTTCCTCAAAGATTTATTAATAATATGATAAGGATTACATAAATTTATACTTTTAACGATTAATCAAAGATTTTTATTTTAAAATTTTTTATCCATACTCTGAAGTGCCCCCATAAATTTTTGAAGATGCTAAATTTATATATGCAGAAAAATACTAGTTTAAACATCACAAATCAAGATTTGGCCACACAAATTTTTACCAATTTTCGACCAAAAATCTAAAGAAAACTCCAAAAAAATCACATACTTTTCACTACATTATTATTCTTATTCTTAACAACACTACTTTTCACTACATTATTATTCTTATTCTTAACAACACTACTTTGTAAACGCTTTACTTGTAAACGGTTATTTGTATATTTTTAATATTAATCTTCAATGATTAGTCGAAGATTTCTCTTTTTAATTTTTTAATCCACACTCCGAAATCGCATTTCGTAGATATTAAAGCGTAACAGCTTGATATTTGTTTTCAATTTTATTTTTTTAATAAACCCTTCGCATTTTTGTACTTTAAAAACTTTAAATTTCTTAAAAATTAAATAACTTTGTTTTTTCTGGGTAGTTTGATGCCCAACAAAACTTGTTATCCACTTCATACTAAACCGTGTCTAGAGCGTAGGGCCATTCACGTGCGTAGAAATCAGACTTCGAACCTAGAATTTATTTTTAAACCAGCTGAAGATTTTGTATTAGTTTATTCTTTTATTGCGTGAGATTTGGAATTTGTTTGCACCAACTGAAGATGAATGCTACGATGCCGGTTTTAAATATGATTATGTATCAGGTTATTTTTTAATAGCTAAAGATTCAGACCTGCTAATATGTTTTGTATTTTGAACTTTTGCCATCTATTTCTAGATTAAACATTTGTAAATGTTTTTGTGATGGGTACGAGGATAATTTTTTGAGATCTCAAAGCATTTTGAAAAATTTCCATCTATTTCTAGATTAAACAATTGTAAATATTTTTGCAATGGGTGCGATGATAATTTCTTTCTATATATTTTTTGGGATGTTATTAATCATAAGTTTTATTTGGATATTATTAATCATAAGTTTAGCTAGTAAACTTTTAGATAAAGAGGCGTGTGATTTTTGGAAAGGTGGCAAGGACAACAACTATTTATTAATATTAAAATGAATGGAGTTTGGTGATGTATGATTTGTTTATGGGGTATTTCAACCTTTCTTGGGATTAAATGCATAATTAACTAAAAAATATAGAAAGAAAAATTTTGGCCTCCGTTTTGGGAGTCATTTGAAACGTCCTCGCACTTATAATGTAATGCACAAATTTTTGTTAAAGAAAAAACAAAGATTAAGTTATAACATAAGCAGGTTGGTTTGTGCAAGATTTGCCCATTTGGATTAATAGTTTGGGTTTCTAGTTCTTAATTTGACCTTTGACTTATGTGAAACATACAAATAATGTCTATTTGAAGCTCTTATAAATCTACTAATTTTGTTAATCAATTACATGTTTGATGTTTGTAGTCTCTATTGAGACAAATTCATCTCATTTTCCTTTCATCTTCAATTAGCACCAACCAAGAGATTAAGCATTTGATTCAAATAATTCATTTATAGATGCCAACCTTTTGTGAGATTATTCCAGAGATTACTTGGATGGTTGCAAATCAAATACTAGTTTCATGAGGAGAGTTTTCTCCAATAGAATTATTTATTTAAGAAATTCTGCTCGGTTATGAAGACTTTCTGCAGAATGCACAAAGATTTGTTCTGCGCAATCGTTGAGTGCTTCTGACCAATGAATTGGACTTGTTTAGAGGTTAATTGATTATGTGGTAGGATGGATAAATTGTTTATATAAACATTGAGCAATGTTTTCCTTGTTAAAATAAACTAACATAAATTTTAATTATTTAGAACACACATAAATTGGACACAGATCAAAGTCAAGTAGATTTGCTATGATTTTTTTTCAATGAACTTGTTTGAAGCAAAGTTCACAGTATTTAAAAAGTAAATAAAACTACATTCACAAAATTCATAAAATATGCCACCAAGTAACTCTTGTTATATGTTTTAATGATTCTAAAAAGCTTCGTAATTTTTTAATAAAGATGAAATATAGGTTATGGAAAATTAATTTAATATTTTTTTTTGGAATGAAGTATAAATAAGAGAGAGATATTTTTTCCTTCAATAATTTTTATTCGAAATAATTTATTATAATAAAAAAAGATATCAAATTGATATATAATTTTTTTGTTTTTGAATTTGATTAACAGTTAATCTTTTCTTTAATACTCATTCAAATACTTGATAAAGAAAATACACTTCAGGTATATACTTGAAATATTAATTAAAGTAACATTAAAGTCTATTTTGTTAATGCCTTAATATAAAGTTGGCAAGCTTTAAGCGGTCTTAGACATTGCTGACGGGAAGTAGCGGTTTCTTTCTGGGTTGCTTAGAGCAGAGCAACCACCCCCTCAAGGTCTACGATGATTTTATTGTCCTATAATTGTAGAGGTGTTGCTAGCCAAGTCAAAAAGCTAGCTCTAAGGGATCTGGTCTGGTCCCTTAAACCGAATGTTATCATGTTGCAAGAAACCTTGGGGGCGGGAGAGGTAGTGGTAGAAAGTCTGTCAAAACTGTTCCCGGATTGGAAGTTCCATGCTCTTGATGGGAATGGTCGCTCTGGGGGGGTGGCTACGAGCTATGACACAAGAAATCTTAGAGAGGTTTCCTCTCAGGGATTGGAAAGCGCCTTGGCAGTGGAACTATACTCAAATGAAATTTGCCTTCCTCTACTGCTGATGAATGTTTATGGGCCGTGTGTGGAGCGTGAGAAATTCTGGAACCTTTTCTTTTCGAAAACCTTCCTCTCCCACCCTCATCTTATTATTGGAGGAGATCTTAACTTCTCATTGGGAGAGGCAGAATCTTGGGGCACTTCAGCTAGAGCGGATCCCCTCTCCGATTTTTTTTTTGAACAAATTGGTTGCTTCTCATTTGGTGGATGCCCCTTTGCTCAAAGTCAGGTCTACCTGGAGAAACAAAAGAGTAGGTGAAGAATGGGTGGGGAAAAAACTTGACCATTTTTTGATGAATGAAGCCTGGTGGACAAATTTTCAACCTTCAGACATTGGGTGGGCGAGGGGGGTTTGTCAGACCACTTCCCTGTTCTGTTGGAAGTGATTGGAGACTTCAAGAAACTGGGAACCCCCTTCAAGTTCAATTCCTCTTGGCTCAAAGATGAATCTTTTAATGCCCTTTTTCATAGCACTTGGAGGAAGGACTGTCTCAGGGCAGATGAAGACAGAAGCAGGCATTTCATGGAAAATCTTAAGAGGATGAAGTTAGCAACAAAAGAGTGGGCTCTTGAAAACAAAAAGAAGGAGGAGGAGGCTCTTAAATCTATTAATGCTAAACTGGAACTCCTTGAAAGTCCAGAAGGGAACGGTTATGCATCTTTGGAATCCAGGGACAGAATCAAAGAACTGGAATCCAATAGGAGAAGGATCCTACAGGTTAGAGAGGAAAGCTGGCGACTTAAGAGTCGTGCTATCTGGTTACAGGCAGGGGACGAAAACACCAAATTCTTACAGAACTTCACAAAAGGAAGGAGAATTTCAAATACTATTTGGGAATTACAAAAAGAGAATGGGAAGATGGCCCGATCCTTTGAAGAGCTAGCCTCCTTAGGGGTTAATCACTTTAAAAAGCTCTTTAAATCACCTGAGGAAGCTTCCATTGCTGAGGTAATTAGAGTGGCCCAATTCTTCCCCAGATATATCGAGGAGGAAGGGAATGCATCCGTTATGGAACCTGTTACCAAAGAGGAGGTTGAAGACATTCTCAAATCAATGCAGAAGGACAAAAGCCCAGGGCCGGATGGCTGGACGGTGGAATTCTTCCAACATTTCTTTAAAACCCTGGGAGAAGATCTGGTAGCTTTGGTAGATGAATCCAGAAGCACTGGAACCATTTTTCAACCTTTTAATGCCACTTTCTTAGCCCTCATTCCTAAGACTGATCATCTAGGTTCCTTTGATGACTTCAGGCCTATATCCTTATGTACCTGTGTCTATAAAATAATTGCAAAGGTCATTGCCTCTCGCCTAAAACCCTTTCTGTCCAAGAATATTTTGGCTGAACAATTTGGCTTCTTGGATGGCCGTCAAATTCACAAGGTTGTGGGAGTAGCTCAAGAAACTCTACACAATCTTAAGCTAATAGGGAAGAAAGGTGCGATTGTAAAAAATGATCAGTCAAAGGCTTATGATAGACTCAGTTGGATGTACCTTAGACTCCTGTTAACTCACCTTGGCTTCAATTATGAGTTTGTGAGTTGGGTTATGGGCTGTATCTCTTTGTCCTCTATTGCAATTCTGGTTAATGGGGCAGCGTCTTTGTTTTTCAATTCGGAAAGAGGGCTCCGTCAAGGCTGTCCTCTTTCTCCTCTTCTCTTTTTGTTGGCAGCTGAGGGCATCAGTCTAATGATTCATGTGGCAAAGAGACAAGGACAACTAAGAGGTATTGAAGTGGCGGTAAACCTTTGGGTCACCCATATGCTCTTTGTGGATGACATTCTGTTGTTTAGCAATGGAAGCATTGAGGACTGCAGGGCCCTAAAAAAGATCCTAGATCTCTTTCTAAAATCCACAGGCCTATGTATTAATGCTCAGAAATCAACCGTAACGGTTGTGGGTTTGTTAAGGGAGGACTTGGCAAGGGTGAAATATATTTTTTAGTTTGAGGTCAGATCTCTTCAAGACAATTTCAAATATCTGGGTTTCTTTTTGAAACCAGATAAGTAACACAATCAGGACTGGAAATGGCTGCTTGCAAAAATTGAACTTAAATTGAAACATTGGAGTTATAAATGGCTGTCTAGAGCAGGAAGGTTAGTCCTTATAAAGTCTGTCCTGATGGCAGAACCTGTGTATTGGGCTAGTCTTACATGGGTACCTAAAGGTATCTTGGCATCCATTGAAAAGCTCTGTAGAAAATTTATGTGGGCAGGCTCTAGAAATGAACATGTAATCCCCTGGATAGCATGGGACAAAATTTCTAGACCTAAAGAATGGGGAGGATAGGGTATCAAATTTTTTTTCCCCTTCTCTCAATCTCTGGCTGTAAAGCTTGCTTGGAGGCTCATTTCTGGAGAGAACCTTTGGTCTTCAGTGATCAAAAGGAAATATATAGATCCAGTCCCTCTTCTTGATTGGATAAGATTGCCTCAGAAATCTGCCAAAAATGCTTCTGTGGTCTAGAAGGCAGTGGCAGCCTCAGTTAGAATTGTTGAACAGGGACTGTCATGGAATGTGGGGGATGGAACTAGTGTTAGGTTGGGGAGAGATCCTTGGGTAGGATGCTCTTTCAGGTTTTCTCTCCCAAGGGATCTAGTTATGTTCTTAAATAACAGAGGACTTTTTAGTCTAAACCAAGTGGTAGATCATAGAAGTACTTCTCTATGGAGACAAGGATGGATGACTGGACGGGACCTGCATCTAGAAGATCAGTGGCTAGAAGTCTGGGAAAACTATAGGATGGATCTTCATAACTCCTCTGTTCGAATCACGGATTCTAGAGATGAGCTCAGATGGGTCCACGCTCAAAACGGGGTCTATTCTCCCAAGATGGGCTACAAGTGGTTAATGACCCAGAATGGGTGGGAGGACCCTCTTTGGTGGGCTAAGTCTCTCTGGAAATTAAAAATCCCTCCGAAAGTCAAACTCTTTTTCTGGTGCATTCTTCAAAAGAAAATCCCAACCTGGGATTTCTTACAAAGGAGAGGGAAGATTGGGCCTGGTTGGTGTTCTCTCTGTAAATCCAGTGAAGAATCGGTAAAGCATCTTTTCCTCTTTTTTCCTTTCAACATAAGTTTGTGGATTGAATCTCAAAGGATCCTCAAACTCCCCTGCAAGTTGGAAGGTCTGGAGGTGCAGGAAGCTTGGAATAGGTGGCGGCAGGAAGCCTCCAATGATAGAGTAAGGTGCCTCCCCCTGCTGATAGCCTGGGGGACTTGGATTGCTAGGAATCGGGCAATCTTTAAGGATTCGGTTTTCCCTATAGGTAGATTGGCAGCTGAAGGGGCTGCAATCTATGACAACATACCCATACCTGCTGACACCCCTCTAAACCGACCTGTACAAAAGGAAGCAATTAGATAAGGAGTGTTGTGGGCCTACTTTGATGGAGCCTCAGACATAAACCAAAATTGTGGTGCAGGCTTGGTTGTACATCTTTCCCCCGGTTTTTCCCTTAAAGCTGCAGTGGGTCTTGGTCACGGTTCTAATAATTTTGCAGAATTGAAAGCTCTTCATCTTCTTCTCTGTTCGCTAATTCTCAGGAATGTGAGATCAGTCCAGGTTTTTGGGGATTCTATGAATGTTTTCAAGTGGTTTAATGGCACTCAAAACTGCAGGAACTATCTTTTTCTTCCTTTGCTTAGTGAAATATTTCGTTTAAAATGTCAGTTCATTGAGATATCTGTTTGCCACATTTACAGGGAACGGAACTTCGTTGCAGACCGCCTGTCTAAAGAAGGTGCTGAGAAATATCTGGGGAACTGGCTAGTGACTGAAGATAAAAATGGGCTTGTTCGTCCTATTAAACAGCCTGTTTTTGCTTAAACTTGTTAAAAATTTCGGCCAAATTCTCGGTGGACTTTTTTGTATATCTGTTGCAAGTGTTTTTTGTTTTCTCAAAACTGGTCTAAGTAACTTAAAAAAAAAATACTTCTGTGGATTTCAGAGCTGTTTTCCTTTATGGAGGCTTTGGATCTTCGTTCTTAAATATGACTCTTAAACGATTATTAGGAACCGGGCTAGTGTTTACTGCCAGTTTCTTGATAGAACTGCTAGCTCTATTGCTATTTTTGGTTCAAATTTCTGCATCTGGTACACTTCTGTTTCGGATGTCTTCCTTAAAGGATCCTAGGAGCTGTGTCAGATCATAACAATCATTCAGCTTTTGGCTGGTTATTCTGCTGGATGGGGCTGTTTTTTACAAAATAGCTGAGACTGCTTTTCTCTTTGCGTGAAGAAGAAAAGGAGTTCTTCATAAATGCTATGCATATGCTATGTAACTCTCTATAATTAATAGATGGTTCGATTTTTTCTATGGAAAAAAAAAGTTGGCAAGCTTTTAATTATGAACTTCTGCATCACTCATGTAAGTGATCTCAGCTTAGTTAACTTAAGAAAGTAATATTTGCAATATAATAAGGGGTTGGTTTAAAAGTTAAAAAAAATACTTTTGTTCATTGTCTTATGATTATTTATTATCTTTTCAATTTACCATGTCATGAAACCAATTATTGAGGTCCATGTATTATTCTCCATACCAACAAGATATACATACTCATTATAGGCATTAGGCCTAATTATATTTCAGATTGTGAAAAAAATTGGTTTCTTTTACATGTATATGCAATTAAGATTATCATTCAATCAAGTTGGCTTGCGTTTCGACTAGGTACAAGCTCATAGTATTGGTAAACTTTGTAGTCCTCTAACACATAATTAATGCCCAAAGCAAGGCTCATGTTTACAAATATCAAGAGGAGAACCAAGGTAAATTTATTTGACTCCTTTACTTGGCTTGTCAGACCAAATACGTTGGCAAGTCAGTAATCTCAACACTTTTGCCAATCCCTTGTTTTTGAATTAAGCTCTCTAATTTTCCACGGAATGCTAGAGGGATGACGATCTCGAGTAGGAAGCAAGTTGTTCAAGGATTTCTTCAAAAAGTTAAGCCATAAATATTTTTTTTGCAAGAGGTAAAGTCATTTGAATTTGAGCTTCATAATCACATGAGTTACATTTATAATGGTCACTTCTATGCCATGGATCATGTTCAAGGAAGAGGTCGAGTGTTGTTAGCCATTTCACTATATTTGCAAAGTTTTGTTATTGTTTTAGGAAATGACCCACAAAATATATTACACGTGGATTTCTAGGCTATTTTAGAAGACAATGTTGGGTTTTTGTTTTATGTATGCAACAAACCTTAGCTTCACACATATTGGTCTCTAGGCATGGATGGAGACCTCTCTTCCAGATGCTTACTAAACAACTGGAAATTTTTTTAACATGGTTTAATGGGATGGTTATAGGGGAGGAGGGGATGGTTCTATGATCAATAGTTTAGAGAAGAAGGCTTGATTTACGCGTAAGACCTCTCTTCAACTATTCAACCCTGATTAGAGGGAGAAATGGGTTTGTTGAAGTTTGTAGCTATGGTTGGTATTCATATTAAAATATTTTTATTAATGATGTACTTGTTTATGAAAAGCATGTTCTTCAAGCTCAAAATAAAATTAAGATATTCATGTTTTTATCAAAAGAAAATTTTAAATTTTGAATTTTATCTTGACACCACAAGTTGTCCAAGTGAGCATGGCTATTTAAGGCACCAATTTGACCTACTGATCTCTATGTATATGAGGCAGTCATCCACTTCTCAATCACCATTCCATAGGAGTATCAAGTATAAATTTATTCTATCCACATGAAGGACAAAAAGGATCAGAACGAAGAGAACAAGGAGTTGATAAAAGACATAAAAAATGCAAGACTAATCTATGTAAAGTAAGACAAAAGTTTTCTATAGATCAAGCCAAATCTTATGTGGTGAATTATCTGTGGAAAAGGGTTGAGTTCCCTTTGGTATTCTCTGTGAAAAAGGGCCGAGTTCCCTATGGTATTCTCTATGGAAAAGGGTTAAGTTCCCTTTGGTATTCTTTGTGGAAAAGGGTTGAGTTCCCTGTGGTACTCATTGTGGAAAAGGGTTGAGTTCCCCGTGGTACTCTTTATAGAAAAGGGTCAAGTTCTCTGTGGTATTCTCTATGGAAAAGGGATGATTTCCCTATGATATTATATGTGGAAAAGGGATGAGATTCCTATGGCATGTTCTATGTAAAAGGACTAAAGTTCAGATCTCTGTTGCATACCCTTGACCAAGTTGACTAGGGCATATTAAGAAGGGCTTGACTTGGACTCTTGGTGGATGTATTTTTTGGTTAGTTTTTCCATAGTCTTGAATTTGATATCTCTTGTTGAATTGATTCTCTAAGGAAAGAGTTTCTAGGTTTTTACTTGATCTAGGATCTTTACTTCGAGGATGTTAAACATAAGTACTTAAATAGCATGAAATACCATAAATGAAACATCCATAAGGAAGCAACAAAAATCAAGACAATATAGACAATGCGCCAAGATTTCAATAATGAAGTTCACTCATAATGTGTGAGCTACGACTTTGGGCCCAACTTCAAAGTGGAGAGGCCTCTATATTATCTTAGCAAAAAAATGGAAAGTACATGGAAAAATACATGGAAATACCTCACTTTTAGGAGTGACCTAAAATTATGCTACTCAGATCCCAATTCTCACTATACCAGTGCATTCCTTACAAAATTTCGTGAAAAATGAGTATAAACTTGAACAGGTACTGTAACCTTCATGTATGGGTGCCTTAGGGAATATTCAAGATTCCACATCAGTCAGAATATTTTAGGAATATTCTTACAAAATATTCCCTAGAATATACTTATGAATAAATCTCAAAAAGTGTGCTCACCTGACACGGTTATGCTGTGCAAAGTTCTGATCGGCCCTCCATGGCCCGACCTTTGTCTCCCTCTGCGCTAGTTAAATTGTGGGTAAAATACATTTTGTAGGGTGGAGAAACCAATGTGGCCCATTGGGCATGTTGGTTGTTGTTGCTATGTTAAAGCGTTACGATTGGGGGAGGTCCCGGGGTCAAGCCCGTAGGCATCCCCACCTGGCTTTTGCCGCATTATAATATATGCGTGGTTTATTGTAATGTATGTTGGTTTTGAATTTTTTCCAACCACATGGTTATATAATATATGCCCTTGTGGGTTTCTAGTTGGGTGCCACGTGGCACCATCTGATTGGGCAACATGGCACATACCTATTGGCCCAGGTGTGTGCTAGTCACCCATGCCTGCCAAATTACGTTGACACGTGTCGACTGTACTTCCACGTCAACCCTTGTGGGTCCCACCAAATACTGACTGAGATGCCACATGGAAGCATGTGGGAGTTCCATGTGACACCCTAAGGGTCCCACCTACATATAATTTTATTGTTTATGCTAAAATTCAGATAGGCATAACTTTGTTATACGAATTCGGATCGAGGCGTCGTTCACATTGTTGGAATTGCCTTAATGTGATCTACAACTTGGTGATGACTTTACTGAGATTCAAGCAATTCATATTTTGAGCCTTTTCGGATCCTTCTGGATCATTCCTCCCCATTGAACCGCTTTTGGGCCTCCAAAATCCTTATCAATCAACAAGTAGGTGAAGGATTTTCTCCCTCACTTTCTCCTTTTCAATCCATCATGCCATGTTGGGATGCATTCCTTTGAAACCCACTCGAAGGTACTCCACATCTCCCTGTCATGATTCATAGTTATTATGTCTAGGAAGTTTTTTTCAACCAACATGTCAAAGTATTATCGAGTGAAATCACCCATTGATGAAACTTGACCACTCTATTATGGATCTATGATCATGGGTCATTCATAAAGTTTCAAGTTTGCAACATTGACTCTGGAATACATTTGCATATAAGCTGGAAGATCAAGGTGATAAACATTTCTTCCAATCTTTTCTATGATGGTGAATGGACCATATTTGATTGCTTTCAACTTCTTTCCTACTCCCTTCAACCTATCCTAGCTGATGTGAAGCCATACTTGGTATCCAACCTAGAACTGATGATCAACTTTGTGTTTGCCATGTCAGGCCTTATACTTTGCTTGACTCTTCTCCAAATGTTCCTACACTACTTAATGTATCATTTGAATCCTCTGAATGAACTTGTGAGCTTTGTCTTCATCAATTTGTTCATTGGAATCCTCATTGTTCTCAAATAAAAATTCGAAAGGTGCCTTTGACAAGTACCTAAAGCATGTATTATATGGTGAAATTTGAGTAGAAGAGTGAAAAGCACTATTGTATGCATATTGAATATAATATATCTGTTCATCCCACAACTTAGGATGCTTTCTATAATATCATCAGAGCAAATGAAACATTTTTTTGTTGATGACGTTTGTCTATTCGTCAATTTGTGGATAGAAAGTCATACTCCTCTTTAGCTTGGTGTCCATCATCTTCTATAATATTGTACAAAACTCTTTAAGGAATCAAGAATATTGATTCAAGAAAATGGATGTGGGTAGTCCTAAATGGACCCATACATGCTGAAATAAAAGTTGAGTAGTCTGCTCAGCAGTAATATGATTTTTACATGGCATCAAGAAATGCATTTTTCTAAACCTATCAACTACCAATATAAATAGTCATGAACCTTTTTCGACAAAGACAACCCCCCTACAAAATCCATGGAGATACTCTCCCAAGGATGAGAAGGAACAAGGAGTGGTGTGTACAACCCCAATTTTCTATTAGTGGACTTTAAAATAGAGCACATCACACACCCCTTTACATACTTAGTTACAATTTATTTCATCCAAGGTCAATAACAAAATCTCTGCAATTGAGAAAGGGTTTTTCCTACCCCAAAGTGACTAGATACAAGAGAAGTGTGAGCTTCTCAAATTGCATGGAGTCTTTCACTTGTAGGAATACATAACTTGCCAACATGGTAGAATGATTTACCCTGCAAATGATATTTCTCCACTAGTGGTCCATGGTTTATCCTCTCATGAAAATCTTAAAATTCTTCATTAATAACATATTGTTCAACATAGCTGTCATGATATAAATAAGCATTCTTCAAAACAATAGATGCAAAAATAGGAGGTCTAGAAAGCATATCTGCCACTTTGTTACTTATACCCTTCTTGTACTTGATTACCAAATGAAATTGTTGAAGGAATCCCATCCACCTAAAGTGAAGAGCTTGTTGCAACTTGGTCTATGACAATAGATACTGTAAGGGTTGATGGTCTATATGTATGATAGTTTCCTTCCCTATCAAGTAGTGCTTCCATTTCTTGATACTTTGAACCAAGGCATACAACTCTTTGTCATACGTGGGATAATTGATAATATCTTGAGAGAAAGTCTCTGAATAGTAACAAACCAATTTATGATGTTCCATCAATACTGCACCCATGGCATATTCACTGGTGTTCGTCTCAATCTAAAATGGCTGCTAAAGGTATGACAAGGCTAGTAATAGTGTTGTGCTTATATTTTAGGTGTCGAAAGACTTATGCTGCTTTCCTCCCCAATGAAATATCTACTTCACACTAGTCAGGAGATGTAAAGGATATGCAATGACTGAGAAGTTAGCTATGAATATTTTCCATTAATGAACTTCTCCCAAGAAGCTTCTCGCTTTTGTCCACTACAAGGAAAATACCCTCTAGCGGATGTTTTTGAGGAAGCCCTTATAAAAATAGCCCAGATATCCGTTTGTAGCAGAGGTAACTAGAGGAGGTTGGCAGGTGGAGGTTTTTGCAGATGTTTTTTTTGCAGTGCATTTCTAATCATAACATGCACCGATGGTTTTATATAAAGTGCACCAGTGCGTACTGTTGAGATTCAACAAGATGATGAGCTTAGTGAAAAGAGTCGCCTTCACTAAGTGGGCCTGTAGGCTATTTTTGGTGCAAAGTCTATTTTTAGACTATGTCTATTTTTAGACATGTCGATCATATTCTATGAGTTGCAGGATGCTATTTGTGGATGGTTGATCAAGTTGGAAAAATAGATGGACTTCTATTTTTAGACATATTGGGCGGAATCTATTTTTAGATTGCCAGTCTAAAAATATATATGTTGAATATTATTATCTCTTAATAATATTTGGACTCTAAACATTATCTTATTCTCTTGGAGCACTTCAGTTAAATGCACAGATGTGGCACAACAGCTGATAGAAGGAGTTACGCTATTCCTGAGGGTTTACTGGAGCTAATGCATGAGGACTTCAGTTAGAACTCATGTGACAGATTTTTGTGGAGTTAGAGAAGTAGTTGGTGGAGTTGTATTCAGTTTAACTTAGTTAAACTCAGTTGAGCTAGTTGTATCTAGTCTAACTGATTGATACACTAGTGAGAGTGGTGTGAATTAATTAGTTAACTAATTCACTAAATAATAAATCATTAATCAACTGAAGAATACATCAGTTAACTACAGTGCATGGAATTTTTAGTGGAGACCAGTGGAGAGGTAAGTGAAAGAGCAAGTGTGACTATCAGTTGTGACTATAGTGATGCATTGATTGCATCCAACACTCAGTGGAGATGCCAATGAGGATTGTGCAGTGCAATCTTGGTGGATTCGAGTTCATTCAGAGCCATTATTCAACAGGGATTGCGCAATAGAGGCAGACTAGCAGGTGGAAAAGATCGGTGCATGGATTTTCAAGATCGGGCCTGATTAGTGTGTAGCGATTGTATTGTACTGAGAGCTTGACATGTTCAGCTTTGTATGAGGATTGTTACATGATCTCTATAACATATATTATATACAGATAGTTGGGGTTTTCAACTTCAGGCTTTCCTGTTAAACAACTGTGTTAATGTGTGTGAATGTTTACTGTTTCATGTGTGCATTGTAATATTGTTCAATTTCCGCAAATGATCAATGGTGGAATAGATTCTGTATTTTGCATGAAGTTAAAATAGTGTGAGATCAGGAGAATCTTAGACATATAACACATAAGTTATATAATTTCTACATGGTATAAGAGCAGTTAATCATTGGAGCAGATTGCAATTATTGAAGCGGTTGAGTTTTGTGCTTGGTGTCGAAGTTGAGCATTCATTGAAATGTCTTTCAACAGATTGCGACTGGACTATGCCCTTGATGGCAGCTCAGATTATATTGCATGGAAGGACATGATGGAGGTGGTGCTGGATGATAATGGGTTGAAGGAGTTCATAGATGCTGATATTCCAAAGCCTGGTTCTAGCGATGCAACCGCACTTGACACATGGCAAAAAAAGACAGCAAAGTGTCGAAGGATTCTGTTCGAAGGTGTGAAGGATCACATTGTGTCCAGCCTTCATGGTAAAGCTAATCCATTCTTAATGTGGAAATCTTTGATAGAATTTTTCCAAAGCAGAAGTGACCAGAGGAAGTTGGCGCTTAAAGACAAGCTCATAAAAATAAAAATGGAGAAAGGCGACAGTATACCAAAATACCTCACGAAGTTTGTCCACTGCAAGGATGAGCTGGGAAGTGTGGGGGTTACTGTTGATGAAGAAGACTTGGCTTGGATCTCCTTGGGCTTCCGAAGATTTGGCATAGCTACGAGGATTCTGTCAATGGTCGGGAGAAACTGCCAGGATGGGAGCGACTTTGGTCGGATCTTGTGTAGGAGGAGATAAGGCGGGGTACTAGGGATGGATCTTCATCGAAGAATGAAGATGAAGAAAATTGTGCTTTGGTTGCCAAAGCAAGGAAAGGGAACGGGAAGAAAAATCCTTCTCAATCCAGTGCAGAAGGTAAGAAGCAAGACTTGTCCAAGGTGAAGTGCTTTCACTGTCACCAACACAGACATTACGTCACTAATTGTCCACAGAAGAAGAAAAATAAGCAGGCTGCTGGATCTGCAGCTGGAGAGGCCTTAGCCTCGCAGTTTGAGCTGGATTTTTTGCTGATCACATGCTTGGTTTCAAGTGTGATGGGATCAGTGTGGTTTCTTGAAAATGGTGCGTCTTTCCATATGACCGGAGACAAAGATTTGTTTAGTGATCTGGATGAAAAGGATCTTGGAGTGCACATTGAGATGGGCGATGATGGTAGATACAGTGCGACTGGAATCGGGACCATTTCCTTTGAGAGGGAGTCTGGTAAACCTTTCATATTGAAGGATGTCATGCATGTTCCAGGATTGAAGAAGAATCTGATCTCTGTGGCGATGTTGGAAGACAAGGGTTATGATGTTGTTTTTAGCGAGGGAAAAACCTCCCTGCACAGTAGAACAACTGGTGAAACCAAGAGGATAGGGATTCGAGTTAAGAATTTTTATCAATTGTAGGTAGATGGCTGCGCAGAAATGGAAGGCAAAGCAGACCCAGTTGTGAGCCGGGATGAGGGCGAATTGTGGCACAGGAGATTGGGCCATCTTCACCATGGCGCTTTGAAAATTTTGCAGCAGATTTCTACCGGGCTTCCAAAGGGTACAATTGTGCAGTCAGATCAGTGAAAGGGATGTACTTTGGGAAAATTTGTGAAGACCAATTTTCATGATAAGGATAGTCGCGCCATGACGATCCTTGAGAGAATTGACGCAGACATGTGTGTACCTTTCTCGGTTGCTTCAACAACAAAGCATAGGTATTATGTGATATTTGTTGATGACTTTTATCGTAAGTGCTAGATCTTCTTCATGCAGAAGAAGAGCGAGACATACTTAAAGTTCTGTGAGTTCAAGGCGCTGGTTGAGAAAGAGTCAGGGAAGCAGGTGAAATCTCTAAGGAGCGATAATGGTGGTGAATACATCTCTGGCAAATTCAAAGACTTCTGCAGCGCAGAAGGAATTCAAAGAGAACTCATAGCGCCTCATAAACCACAACAGAATGGTGTCGCGGAGAGAAAGAACAGAATGATCGTGGGTGCTGCACGGGCGATGTTGCATGATCAGAGCCTTCCCATACACTTGTGGGCTGAGGCATGCAACACTGCGTTTTATGTGCAAAACCGTTGTCCTCATAGAGTACTTGGCATGAGTACACCCGAAGAGGCATTTTCTGGTAAGAAGCCTGATATTTCTCATTTGAAGATTTTTGGCTCACCTGTTTACATTCATGTGATGAAGGATGCCAGGAAGAAGTTGGAGCCGATCGCATATTTTTGGATATTTGTGGGGTACACAGAAACACCCCACAATTATCATGTGTATTTTCCAGACAGTCGGATGACTGTCGTGCAACGGGATATCAAATTTCATGAGGAGAAAGCCATGAAGTTGTCGCTTGAGAGGGAGCTACACTGGCATGTAGATGAGGAGCTACTTGTTCCTAAAGATGAGCCTCAGGATGTGGATCAACCAAAAGAGGAGGTTCATGGAGTGGAAGAAACCACTCATGCAACGCCAAACATCAGAGGGCAGAAGCGCACTACAGAAGATGAGCGACTGAATCTTGATGCAGCGCAGAATGTAGAAGCACCTACATCACAGCGCAGACAGAGACAATCACCTTACTGATTTACTAGATACATGGCTCTGATGAGCAAGTGTATTGTGACAGATCCATCCTCTTTCGAGGAAGCTGTGGAGGATCCCGCATGGGTAGATGCCATGGTGGAAGAGTATGATTCGATTGTCAGAAATAGTGCATGGGAGATTGTCCCAAGGCTAGAAGGGAAATTAGTGGTAGGTTCGAGATGGATCTACAAAGTGAAGCAAGCTGCTGACGGGAGCGTCGAGAAGTACAAGGCAAGATTTGTTGCCCGGGGCTTCTCATAGATCGAGGGGATTGACTATGAAGAAACCTTTGCACCTGTCGCAAGGTATTCTTCCACACGGACCATCCTTGCTCTCTCAGCGCAGATGGGTTGGCACATTCATCAGATGGATGTGAAGACTGCGTTCCTCAATGGAGTCATTGAGGAGGAGATGTACATTGAGCAGACTGAAGGATTTTAAATCTTCAGTAGTGAGTCACATGTGTGCAGGCTCAAAAGAGCACTGTATGGGCTGAAACAAGCACCTCGTGCTTGGTACACATGGATAGACAGTTATTTCACCGGACTTGGTTTCGCCAAGAGTGAGGCGGATCCTAACCTATAGCAAATTGTGGTGGAGGGTAAGTTGTTGATCATTGTGCTTTATGTAGATGATTTAATACTAACGGGTGATGAAATGTTGATACACTCATGCAAGGCAGATCTTGCAAAGGAGTTTGAGATGAAGGACTTAGGCCTCCTTCATTATTTCCTGGGATTGGAAATTTGGCAGGGGAAGGGTGGACTGTTTGTGTCTCAAGGAAAGTATGCCCAGGAGATACTGGAGAAGTTTCACATGCAAGGCTACAAGCCTATCGACACTCCTCTTGTTGGTGGTTGGAGGAAAGAGGATACTACATCGGCAGAGGTAGTGGATGCCACCGTTTATCGACAGTTGGTTGGTTCGCTCATGTATTTGGTCAATACACGACTGGACTGCTATGCTGTGAACCAGCTTTCACAAGCTATGGTTAAGCCTACCAAGCTCTTTTGGAAGACAAGAAAGCATGTCCTGAGATATCTCAGGGGCACATCTGGGTATGTATTGTGGTACAGACAGTCGGATGAGTTGAAGCTGCACGGCTTCACGGATGCAGATTGGTCAGGAAGCCCAACGAACAGAAAGAGCACATCTGGAGGGATTTTCAGTATAAGGTCTATAGCAGTTTCTTGGTACAGCAGGAAACAAAGATCCGTGGCACTCAGTTCAGTGGAGGCTGAGTACATGGCAGCAAGTTTGGCTGCATGCAAGGCCATATGGGTGAGGAAGATCCTGGTCGGGTTGTTCGGTTCTCACTTAGATCCTACTGTGATATATTGTGATAATCAGAGTTGCATTAAAATCTCGGTTAATCCAGTATTTCATGATAGATCTAAAAATATTGACATCCGGTACCATCATATCAGAGATTGTGTGCAGCGGAAGATCATGTTACTTTCTTACATTCCTACGGAGGATCAGGATGCAGATATTCTGACGAAGGCGCTCACTAGGAGAAAATTCAAATACCATAGAGACAAGATCGGGGTGGCAGATAATCCCTATCTTGTTGAGAGGGAGTGTTGAGATTCAACAAGATGATGAGCTTAGTGAAAAAAGTCGCCTTCACTAAGTGGGCCCGCAGGCTATTTTTGGCGCAAAGTCTATTTTTAGACATGTAGATCATATTCTATGAGTTGCAGGATGCTATTTGTGGATGGTTGATCAAGTTGGAAAAATAGATGGAATTTTATCTTTAAACATATTGGGCAGAATCTATTTTTAGATTGCCAGTCTAAAAATAGATATGTTGAATATTATTAGCTCTTAATAATATTTGGACTCTAAACATTATCTTATTCTCTTGGAGCACTTTAGTTAAGTGCACAGATGTGGCACAATAGCTGACAGAAGGAATTACGCTATTCTTGAGGGTTTACTGGAGCTAATGCATGAGGACTTCAGTTAGAACTCATGTGACAGAGTTTGGTGGAGTTAGAGAAGTAGTTGGTGGAGTTTTATTCAATTTAACTCAGTTAGACTCAGTTGAGCTAGTTGTATCTAGTCTAACTGATTGATACACTAGTGAGAGTGGTGTGAATTAATTCACTAAATAATAAATCATTATTCAACTAAAGAATACATCAGTTAACTACAGTGCATGGCAGTTTCAGTGGAAACCAGTGGAGAGGTAGGTGAAAGAGCAAGTGTGACTATAGTGATGCATTGATTGCATCCAACACTCAGTGGAGATGCCAATGAGGATTGCGCAGTGCAAGCTTGGTGGATTCGAGTTCATTCAGAGCCATTCTTTAGCAGGGATTGCGTAGTAGAGGCATACTAGCAGGTGGCAAAGATCGGTGCATGGATTTGCAAGATCGGGCCTGATTAGTGTGTAGCGATTGTATTGTACTGAGAGCTTGACATGTTCAGCTTTGTATGAGGATTGTTACATGATCTCTATGAAATATATTGTATACAGATAGTTCGAGTTTTCCCCTTCAGGGTTTCCCGTTAAACAACTGTGTTAATATGTGTGAATGTTTACTGTTTCATGTGTGCATTGTAATCTTGTTCAATTTCCGCAAATGATCAATGGTGGAATAGATTCTGTATTTTGCATGAAGTTAAAATAGTGTGAGATCAGGAGAATATTAGACATATAATGCATAATTTATATAATTTATGCACGTACTATCAAATGGCACACCGAGACACTATGCTCTTGGTACAAACTGGCATGGTGTGTCTTAGTAAACCAGCGCACCGGTGCGTACTATAAAATAGAACACCGAGACACTATGCTCTCGGTACAAACCGGCCAGGTGTGTCTCAGTGATACAACGCACCGTAAAGAAGTGCACTGTGCCATTGATACAACCGCCCGGTGCATCTTATAATCGAACGCACCGTAAAGAAGTGCTGTGCGCCATTGATACAACTGCCCGGTGCATCTTATAATCTAGCGCACCGAAAAAGGGTTAATTACAAAAATTACCGGTCGTAAAAAACTTCATTTTTTCTTGTTACAATGCTCTAGATCTCTCAAGCACCGATGTGATTTTTTCTTCTCTGAGGCACCCTGCCATCGGTGCTCCCATTGATTGCATTGCTTCTGTCCATTGCTCACTGTATGGAGTTCGAATTTTCGAAAATGGTGGGAAAATTTTATTTTCAGTATTCCTCAGCAAAGATGCCTCCTCGTCGCACAAATGTTCAGGTAATCTACTTGTTTCTCAATAACTCAAACTTTTAGTGGATTAATTTCTCAAATTGACTTAAAATTTACCGTTTTTAAATATTTTTTATTTTATTTTATTTTTATTCTTAGTTTTTAATTAAATTTTAATTTTTTTTGTTTTGTTTTAATTTTAATTTTTTTATTTAGTTTATATATATATATATATATATATATATATATTTTTTTTTTTTGCATGGTGCATTTGAGCCATTCGGCTCGCACCATTCGCGGTGCTGCTTGTAAATTTATAGGCCACACTGTGAACGGTGTTAATGGAAACCGCACCAGGTTCCGGTGCAGTACCGAGAAAACGTGCACCACTTTAACACTAAAATAGTGCGGTGCGTGTCAGTTGCTGGCCGCATCGACCATTTAAAATTTGTAAAAATAACGCTCTATGTACGAGTGTACGACGGTCTGGTCATTTACCAAAACACATCGGGAATTATGTACAACTGTTGGGCGGTGTGTTGACCAAACTAACCGCCCGGGGGCAGATAGTTTGTTTAATGCACTGCACAAAAAAATATTTATGTTTTCACGGTGTGTGACGTTTTTTCATGCACATTGTGGGCAGTGTGTGATAAATAGGTACGCACCGGTAGTGGTGCGTCACTGTTTTTTTGGGCGCACCGAATGTTTTTTTTTTTCAATAAAAATTATATATATATATATATATATACACATTTGTCATTTATTAAAAAAATGTATTAATATGTGAATCTTTCAGCAACTTCAACGAAGAGAGGAAATACAACAACAAGAGCATATGGAGGACCATTATAACATGATTCAGTAGTGGGAAGCATGGGAGAGGGAGAGAATTTTGTACCCTCGCCCTATTATGGCACCCACCTAGTTGCTCTTAAGGGGAGGTAGGCCTCCTTAATTCTACGAGGAGGCTACATCCCTGAAGGGGCACAATGGGTTATTAGGACAATTGATATATAGGTGGGATGCCTACCGACAGGCTTTTCGGGTCATTCCTGACTAGTGGTATGAGCCCACTGAGAAGGGAATTTATTTTATTACTGGCCTATCTAGGAGAGGGTAGGATTTTACCCAGTTCCTAGAGGTCCCAGTCGGTTATGCAGTAAGGAGTCAGTTGGTGTACTCCCAAAGATACATTAGGGATGATATACCTTTTCTTGCAGATTTTCAGGTGTCCGATGGTCAGTTATGCATTGCTTCGTTTGGTCTAGAGGAGGTGAGGTGCCTCTCACTACTACTGACGACCATTTCACACTATACTAGAGATGAGAAACGCATTAGTTGCCCTCTTTTATTTTATGTTGATTCTTTATTCCAGACGCCACGACTTGTGAGATGGTCTGCCACTTTTTTGCGACCTTTTTGTATAGCATTAGATAAATGCCGTTCTCAGGCACGTGGGAGGTTGACCTTCCCTTTTGCTTCAGAGTTATTTTGTTTATTTTTTGAGAGGTTTCCGGAGATGAGGCCTACTTTTGTCCGCCAACCTCCTAGCCAGATGTTACATGTATAGGTGTAGATGTGGGGCCAGATGATGCCCAAGAGGGGCTTGTCTGGCTATCTGGCCAAGATATCTAGTGATGCATTAGAGCTGCTAGCCAGTGTTGATGATCACATGTTCGTGATGGTGCTGTGTCCGTACGTAGGTTTGGATTGGCAAGGGTGTACCAACACCTCTTCACACAGAATGAGCCATCGGATGATGGAGGTAATATTAGTGTTTTCTTTAAATTAATATAGTTTAATTTTATTGCCTTAATTAATTAGAATAAAATTTATTCTAATATGTTCTTTAACTTGTTTTATTAAATTGTTTGATGAAATTGTCTAATTATTGTTGTGTACTATATATATTGTAGATATTGGCACATTCGTTAGGGATATGATAACACCCTCACCGGATGATCCTGTAGATCATGACGAGGAGATGGCAGAGGCCGCGGATCAGGGTGACAGAAATATTATGGAACGAGCTGGATTTTGAAGAATTGTCCATTTGATATAATTATGAGATTTTCTCCCTGCATTTAAGCAAAATCAACAATAAATTTTGGTGTACATAACTAAAAGTAATTTTGGTGTCTTAAAAAAGGAGTTATTGTTATTGGTGCTAATGTACTATTAATCGCACCGGTGCGGTTTTATTACCGGACGCACCGGTGCTATTAATTAACAAACACACCGAATATGAATTAATCAAGCAGTAAATTTAAAAATGAGCAGCAAATGATTTTCGGAAATCTAATTTCATAAAAAAGTTCTTTAAATAGTAAAAGCTATTCATTATTTCATTATTTTTGCAAAATTTTTGAGGGATGGATTTGCACGAGAGACATACCTGGAGAAAGAGAGCATGAGAGCACTATGGAGCAGTAAAATACTTTCGAACAACAACACTATTCAGAGAATCAAAATTTGAAACATCTGTTAATTCACACAAAACCCTGTAGTCTAGTAAAATTGTTAAATTTACTGTAATAACTATTTTTTTAACAGTTTCTGTTAGATTTAATACATGCATAGTAAAAATTTTAAATTTATCGTGCATTTTACTAATAAAATCATTTACAATCTCTATTACTATTTACATTTAATTAAAATTCAGGAAAAATAAAAAAATTCATGCTTACGTTAAACCCTTCTTTCTTCTTGTTTATGTGACTTCACAATTAGGGCTTTTCATTTTAGATTTATAGGGTTTGTATTACTATATATATAGGCGTATGAAATCTAACCCGCAGGACCACTTGTAGAGTAGGATCTCAATCCCTCTAGGCCCTTGCACAATTTGTTAAAAAACAACTTTTGTTAATCAATGCGCACTGTTTAAAATAGCACACTACAATCACGCACCGAGCGCATATTGACAAAAAAACACTGTTTGATAAAAACAATTTTTTATTAATTTATGTTTGTGTTATTCAGTTCTCCGGTATTAATATAATGCCCCGACTCTCCTTGTTGACAAAGAGCACCGTGTGATGTTTCTACTATATTGGCAGTGCGTTTATAAGAACCTACCGCACTGCATTCAGTGTGTAAGTTACGAAAGTCACACCGTTTTCTTGATTTTTTTTTTTTTTTTTTTTACCTAAAAAGTATGTGATTTATTTATAAAATATATTAATGAATGGTACATGTTTTATATTGATAAATAAATGGATGACAAGAGTTCAAGTAACAAAAACACTGATAGCACATCCAGGAAAACAAAAAATGCAAGTTATTTGTAGATTCTTTACAAAAATTATTATTTTTGAACTATATGTAAGTTTAAATAATATGTATTTTTTAGTGTGTATCACACAAAGCCACAAAATGACAAAGCTCGATAAGATTATTTCTGATCTAAGACCAGAAGAGCTTAAAATCTTGATGGAAAAATTGCAGAAAGATGAATGAAGTGAATGAAAAAATACTATCGATCCAATATGAGTTTCTTTTTTGACTGAAAAATGACTACTGTGGATATTCTGAGTCCTACATCTGAAAAAATACACCACAGAAACCTCCAATCTACCAATATGAGTTTCTTTTTTGAATTTTCATTAATAATATACTTAAAAATATTATATAACATATTGCAAACAATCTATTAATTCAGATATGTTTAATGTTCTATAGGGACCAACAACGAAGAAAACAAATGTTGTTCTAAGAAAAGAAAAAAAACAGAACATGCAAATGAAAATGAATTGCTTCTTAGTTCATCTAGAGTGGTGTTGGAGGTTAACCAAAGGGGGAAAAACTTTTACAAAACTTTGAGGGATCTAGTGGAACGAATGTATAGATGTTATTTCCACTTATAATACAAAAATCAGTCCAATGATTCCAAGAACCAAATTTTATTTAAACTACAGGAAAATTTTGCAGAGAATTTCTCAATGAGACATGTTAAACTTTTAATAGAAAAAACGTACAACAACAAAAAAGAAGGATTAAAAAAGTAATTTTCATTTAAATGTTTTCTAGAATTATATGTATATATTACTACAAAGCAATCATTAATAAATATCACTTTTGTTATATTTAGTTTTCATATATCAATATAAAAATTAAATAGTTTATTGTCATGTTACTTTTTTAGGAAGATTATGAAAATCTCAAAGGATGAACGACCTGATATCAGAAATATGTCAGTAGGAATGTCCAAGAAGGTGTACAAGGAGATGGTCAAAGAAATGGACATAATTTCATCGCACGAGGAACCATCTCAACAACAAAGTGCTTCAAATGTAATATGTAATCATTGAATTTTTCGATTTGATACAATAAATAAATAATTTAGCAAAAAATATTAATTTTCACGTATTTTTTTGCAGAAAAGAAAGGAAAATGGAACCCATTCAACATATAGAACATGATGACAAGGAAGAAAAGGATTGGTATTGTTACACCAATTTTTGGTCATCTAACCTGTTACTATTAGATGGATCAAAGTAAACCATGTAAGACCAATTTTACCCTAGTAAAATTGCTTTCACTATGAAAAATAACTTAGTAATCCATAATTTATTAAGTTGTTTATGGTCTAAACAGGAAACCGCATGAGGAATAATTGAATAAATCCTTATTTATTTGATTTTCCTCAAGGGATAATTAATTAAACCCCTATTTAATTAATATTCTTGGTCATATTTAACCCAAAACAGGGAAATTAATTAGATAAATAATTATTTATCTTATTATTTTCCAGGAATAATTATTTAAAATATTATTTAAATAATATTCCTTGTTAAATTTGACTAAATCATTTATAAATATTTGAATAAATCATTATTTATTTAATTATTACTCAACCATATTCTTAAAATAATAAATAAATCATTTATTTATTATTTACAAATAAAGGGATTTGACCAAATTCAAATTATTTTTCCCTTTAACAAAAATAATAAAATATTTCATAAAATTTGGATATAAATTTGGTTAATAATATTTTAATTATGCACTAATATCTAGACTAACTCAATATTTTGTTATAAATAGAAGGGTTTTTCCATTCTTTCACTACCTTTCGTTGCCTAAAAATTGCTCTGGATCTATACTTTTGGTCTGACTTTGATCCTCCATCATTGTCATATTTTTCTACCTTTTTGCTTGTGAGCTCCCCTTGAGTTCCATTTTTGTCTAGTTTTTCTACACCATCAAGATAGAGAGATCTTAGATCTGAAGCGCCGAGGACATACAAGAACCCATCCCATTGAGGGGGACTCGTAACATCTTTCTATGTTCCCTTCCCAGGTGTCATAAATACAAAATATTCGTTAAAAACATTCTTGTCTTATTCATTAGATACATGGAGAAACTCTTGCTTTTATTTGCTGTTTAATGTATTTAACTGCATAGATATGGATTTCTGTAGCAGTTATTCTGATCACTAACTGTAGATATAAGGAAATTGATATCCATGTTTAATGTTAGGGTTGTTTGTTATGCACAACCAAAGTGAGATTTTTTTCGTATGCTTGCAATTATAATCACACTAAAAACTGGCGACTCCACAAGGGTTTATAATTACCACCGTTGTCGTTTTTCAGATCCCTGCATGACCAAATTCTTCAACCCCTAGGGTTTTTCTTCAGCTTCTTATTTTTCATTTCTTGATATTGTTTTTAACCTTTAAAACCCTAAAATAGTAAAAATTATAACTTCCATGTGTTTCTAGGCCTATTGCGCAGGTGACAGGTATCAGTCGCAGCTGAGACAACACTTTTTTATGAAACCTGCTCCCGAGACGGCCGAAAGTGCAGGTTGCACTTTTTGGGCCAAAACCTGCGACCTCAACCTTCAGGACACATAAAACATCTTGAAACCTGCAACCTCTACTGAAAACAGGTCAGAACCTGCGACCTGTACTTTTTGTGGGAAAATTTCTGTGATTTTTCTGTGTTTTCCTAGGCTACTGTTCAGGGTCTTCTGACCTCCCTCTCCACCCATCTTGGACTTGTACTTGCTTAGTTTTATTGATCGAAGTAGGAACCAACCCCTTAGGGCTTCAGTACGCGTCCACCTTTTTAGGAGGAGTTTAGTTGAAGCAGGTCATCTGAGATTTTAGCGTGTTCAGCCATTTTTTCAGATCTGAACCTATACTTTCAGATTTATTTCAGATTGGCTATTCATCCATCCAAAAAACGTCCTTCTAGTTTTGTTTGGTCCTCCTTTAGGGTCCCCTCTGTTTCCCTCCAGGTTGTAGCCTTTCACTACCTTTTTTGCGGCACTTTTCCCTCTAGTTTTTTGTTGTCTTCTGCACCTATTTCCAGCAAATTTGACTTTTAGATCCCTGTCCCTCTTGAATTTAGATCCATTGGCCATTTTGTGTGCTTTGAGTAGATTTAACCCACCCATAGACTAGTTGTTGTGAAGCCCTCCTCCTTGGGTTTAAATTGATGCATCTTTAGCTGTTTATTTTCTATCGTATTCAATTTCCGTTACTGTCATTTTCAGATTTGTTTTCAGTTATACATCATAATTTTTCTTTTTTCTCCACACACGTCTGGGCTTAATTAAAATTAACACACTTATCACATACATGCACACCCTAAGTGAAGAGCACCTGGTTTACACAACCAGGCCAAGACTATAACATTGTAATCAATTGATCCTGCTTCTCCTCGTCCTTGTTTCAACATTGTAATCATTTGATCATGCACCTCCTTGCCCTTGTTGGTCTCTCTTCCTTCTATGATCTGTGTCTATTTTCCATCATTGCGCGTCCAAGGCGTTTATCTCAGAGACTCCTAGGCCTTCATCCTCAGTTTCCATTAGGAAGATTTCCTCCTTTTTGTAGGGTTCAAGTTCGTCGTCCACCATGTCCCCATTCCGACTTTGCTTCTCTTTCATCGGGTTCCCCTTCTAGTTCTATCCCTGGCTTTCCTCCTGTCACCTTCACCATTTCTGGTTCAGGACCTAATACTGGTGGTAGCCCCGACCCTAATGCTGGGAATACTACTAGTGGTGCCACAACATGAACTATCCCGACTGCTCCCTTTCTCCATTACATGGCAGGCCTCAACCTTCCCAACTTTAGCCAGTTGATTAATGACCCCATACGCCATGATCCTAGTTGGCATGCTATGCCAACCAAGCTCCCTTTAGACATACCCAAGTTTGAAGGAATTGCCGGAGAGGATCCTACCAACCATGTTCGTTTTTTCGACATGTGCTGTTCTTCTAACTCCATCACCAATGACTCCGTCCGTCTTCAGTTGTTCTAGTGTACGCTTACTGGAGAAGCTTCCAAGTGGTATGTTGACTAGGCTTATGCCTCTCATACTACTTTTGTGACTCTTGCCAGGGATTTTTTGTCTTACTTCCAGCTTCCCCTTCACTATGACACCGGTACCAAAATCTTGACCTCTTTCCGTCAATCGTTTGTGACCTGCCTATTTGATCATGTCTAAGAATGGAAGAGAAGAAAGAGCCTATGTTGAGCCCTGTTGATGAGAAAATATGTCCGACCAACAACAAAGAATCTCCCCGGTAAAAAGTCCCAACTAGACTCTAAACCGTTTGAAATAGGGATCCCGTCCGGGGTGTGGGTCCGGGTATCGTTTAATTCTCCTTTCCTTGGGTCTCAATAAGACTCTATAAACCTGCAGACACATGCTTATTCAGATGATACAAGACACATGATTGATGAATTAAATGAACATACAACACTATGCATAACAATTTGAATTATAAAGCATGGGGCCAAAGGAAATGCTGTCAACAACATATCATTAGGGTCATGCTTGTACGCTATTCTAACCATAGAAGAAACAATTATTTATGGAAGAATACCCTTCACTTCCTTAAATGGTTTTGGTGATAATGTAAATGTTTGTAAACAAAGTTATTAACATTCATGAGAAAACGAAATAAACTTAGCACCATTAACACATGTTTATAAAACTATAATGCATAAATGATGTAATTGGAGACATAGTTTCATTAATCAAAAGATGTTAGAAACTGAAAACAGAATACTCATAGTGTTCACACATTGACCAACATTAGATCCAAAAATGGAGTTAACAAATGCTTGTATATCATACTAAAAAATGTGTAGTCCTTCTATACAATGCTCTATCTCTTTGAGTCCCAACTAAAAAGTCTTTACAATTTTCCCGAAGGAAGATTTTATAGAACAAAACTTGCCCTTTGGGCCTCCTAAATTTTCACCTTCCTAACCGTTGGGCTGCCTTGCAACCTGAACAGAATATGAGACCTGGGACTTGGTTGGACAGTGCGACCTGCGACCTAGTTGGACAGTGCGACCTGCGACTTGGTTGGATAGTGTGACCTGCAACCCCTTCTGTGGATTTTCACCTTGCAATATGATCATGGGAGTGTGCACGCAATTACGAGCTCGAGAACGTCAACTTGTTTCTCCTTGAGGAAATTATGCCATGCGCGATAATCTGCAACGAATGGGGAGATTAGAGGAGTCTCTTCCCGTAACCGGTGCAGGCATTGTAAGGCATTTGGAATCAGAGTTTCTCTCTTGAGTGTGACTTGGTTAGCTAAAGCAGCCAGTTTAGTGTAGATCCAAATTGGAGTTATGACGAACTTAACCAAGTTCTCCTGTGATGCAGGAAGATCAGGTGTAGTGGCGGCTTGTCTTATAGGCTGTAGAAATGCTTGAATCTCCTGATCTATCTATCCCCATGTCTTCTCCTCACTTAGTGCACCTAGAGAAGGAATGTGGTGTATTTCATGCATTGAGTCGATGCCACTGATCAAATGCTCGTATGCGGTCATTACCTTTTCTAGATCTTTAAATAATTTCTCCTTGGATTGCATCTTGATACAGATTTGGACCTTGTCATCCTGAGTGCGAATCCAGTCTTTCTTGGGAAAGTTTTCCAGAGCCTATGGGTATCTGCCTGTCCATTCTATAATTCTATCCAAGGCGGCAGAGGCCTCTTTCAATTGCTCATTTCTCTGCTTTGTCTCTACTTGAGCTCTTAGTAGAGGTGCGACTGTTTGTTTTATGGTGAACATCTCCCCGTAAACCTGTCTCATGGTGGCCTCCAGTGTCGCCAAATCTCTCTGGACGGTGAGTGGTACTTCATTAATAAGAGTATTTTTGTCCTGGAGCTGTTGGATTTCTTCCCTTAGTGCTCTCTTTTCTTGCTCTGCCCTTGATTCCCCTTGTTTAGAGTCCTGTAATCTATTTTGTAGGGAAAGGATTTCTCTACTCATCTGGCTCACATTTTATTCTGTGGCTGCAGCAAAAGCAGTACCGACCGATGCTATCATCACTGGGTTGGTCCTAGTGTCTAGGACTATATATTTCTCCGCCGTGGCTGTGAGTGGGGTGGAAGGGTTCCATGCTAGGCATCTCCTCTTTTCTTGTCAGATTTTGAAGGTGAACTGATCATAAGTGAGTCTTGTTAGGTTGGACACCTCCTCCTCCTGTCCTTCAGAGGATCTTGGCTCAGAGAGTGAAAAACACTTGTTAAGTACAGTTACTTTGATGGGCTGCAGCTCGGGTTGTACTCCTGTTACTGGAGGAGGTGTCTCGGTGTCTTTTGATCTTTGATCCTCCTCTTCTTTTCTTTTTTTTTCTTCTTCCTCTTTCCAAAGCACCTCTGCCTTCTGTCTACGCTCTACTTCCACTTTTTCTTCTTTCTCTTCCTTCCTTTTGCGTTTGGCCTCCACCTGATCCAATTCTTTCTTGAGTTGCCGTTCAGCTTCTGCTTTCGCTTCCTGCTCTTCCTTCCTCTTCCGGGCATCCTCCACCTATTTCTTTCTCTGTTCTACCTTTAGTTTTTTCTTACGTTTATCTTCATCTTCTTTTGCCTTCTTTTCAGCTTCTAGCTGAGCTTCTGCTTCTTGGTCTTTCTGTTGGGCGGCAGAGTTGTGGCTCGTGCTGGTTCGAGGCTTCTTGGCCTAGGAAGAAGAGGCACCTTCGAACTCGTAGATTCTTTCTTCCAAAGTATGATCATCTGGATCCTCCTGATCAGACCATGCTCCTGGGGTGAGTTCCCTATCCGTGTTATACCAGTTTCTTTTCTCATCCTCACATGAGCATTCAGTATGCTGGTAGCTCCATTTGAACTTGGCCCGTTTGCAGTGGTCAAGGACTATCCTCTTAGGATCGTATGTTTGGTGATCCAAAGGTCCCAGGTAGAAACCTTTGATTTGTTCCGCTTCTGCCTCTACCTCCCTAAAATCCTTGACTGTGTAGGCACCAATGCTGAGCGACAATGTAGGCCACAGATTTTTCTTACCTTTAGTAAGGACCTTTGAGAAACCGAAAGTCTCCTGATAATATACTTCCTGAAGAAGCATCTTGTCCATAACGAATCGGGGCAGAGCATGAGGAGTCTTAAATGAATCGAAGACTCGAATAAAGGTGTATTCTGCGAGTGGAAACCAATGTGCTACCTTGACTAACGTTTCCATGGCTCGCTAGGACATGCATGGGGTATCCCGACCGAACAATTTCCTGTAGAGTGCAGGGATGAAATGTTGTGAGATTGACTCTATATCCTTCTTGTACTTAGAGTCCCAGAATACCTGCATTTCTATGTGAACTGGGCGTGCCCGCTCCGGGTCCCAGTTGTGAGCCCATCGCTCAAAGTGGTACCTGGAACAAACTACATCCAATAGATAGGAGGCCATGTAAAATTCAGGTGAGCATCCCTCTTCTGGTGCCAGTGCCACAGATATGTTTGTTTTGAGAGACGCCACTAGTAAGATAGCCCAATTGAAACGAGTGCCATAAATAGTAACATAGTTCATCAGGGATAACCAAGTGCCACTGAATGTGGTGGCAACGGGACGACCATATATCCTGCAAAGCATAGCTGCTACCAACTTGTATACCTTTCTGAGGCCCGCCACTGGATACTCCTGATTCTTCTTGATTTTTAACTTCTCGAGTTCCTCCCACCATCCTCTCAGGGTGTCTGCTATGGGGACCACATGGGTGGTGGCCCATTCTTCTGTGAAAGTCTGTTCTCGTTCTGGAAGCGCGTAATAAAAATCTGCATCCGAGCCCTTTATATTTGCAAAAGTTCTTCCCTCATGATCTCGAATTACCCACTTCTTGGGGTCGGTATTCTGTATGATCCATTCAATGACTTCTGCACATGGGAATATAGCAGGGTGGGCACCCGCGTAGTGAAGCTTTGACCTTTTAACTTGTACATATACTTGCCGGTCTGGGAGGTCCTCTGGAAATTCTGATCATGCGAATTCTTGGTATACTTGATACCAACTTACGCTGTCTCCTTTGCCAAATGTACATGCAGTGTCCCTATAGATCAGGGGAGGAGACATTGGTATTTCCATTTTTGTGTCTTCTATCTCTAGGCTCTTGTTTTTCTTGTGAACTACCAGAGGTCCCATGTTGCTTGAGTTTGAAGAGATGGAGACGCACTCTAAATCTGCTTCGAAATCACCTGGCATGTTCATAAAACAATCCCAGGATAAGACAAATGCCATAATAATAGATGCCTAGGTACTGATTTTTTAACTCTACCCAACTAAGACCCAGGAAAGGGCGAATTAGCGACTTGCGACCGGGTCACTGGGTCGCTAGGTCGGAGAGGCTCAAAATTCTTGAAGGGTGCGACCTTGCGACTTAGCGACTTGCGAGCGGGTCGCTGAGTCGCAAGGTTGCGAATGTCAAGTTTTGAATGAGATGCGACTTAGTGACTCAGCGACTAGGGGTCGCAAGGTCAGAGGGTCGAAAGTCGTGCTAGGGCTGAGTGGAAGACTTCGTCGGTGGCGCGGCCCCTTTGTTCCATTTTAACATAAAAAATACTAGGATTAAGTGAGGAAAACCAATAAATGAGGATGAAGAAGTTATGAAGGGAAAAGACAAACACATGGGTGGCTAGTTGGCTCCATTTACAAGTCTGTGTTAGGAATGGCAGGGTTTGGATCATTTGAAAAGACTCAAGCTTCAAAAGGATCTCAAATGGGAAATGCTAGGTGGCTTTAAAGGACTTTGATCAGTGGACAAGGGCAACAAAAGGAAAAAACGGAAACATCAGGAGGATTAGGCAACTTACCGAGAAAATCATGCTCCGGTTGGCCTGTTAGAAGCATTTTTTTCTCTTTGTTGTGTGGGTGAAATGCGACCTAGCGACCCTTCTATTTATAAAGGGGTTGCGCGTGCGAGCAATAAATGAGGTCACTGGGTCACAAATATCCCGTGCTTGTGAGATGTGCGACCTTGCGACTTTGTGGCCTTGTGACCTGGGAGGGTCGTAGGGTCGCTAGGTCGTGATTTTGAGAATTGAGTGAGAGTTGCGACATGGTGACCTAGTGACCTGATAGGTCACAAATTTGTGAAAAGAACTAAACTATGACTCAATGACTTGAGGATTTTCCTGAAATAGACTTGAACCTTAGATTTTGACTTAGATTTTCGATGCTCAAGGGGCTTAAAAAATTTTAGATGGTGAATTTTTGGAGGGTGTTGAAGAGGTTACAACAAGCCCCTACCTTCGAAGACCGTGTCTACATGGATTGGTTTCTAAGATCCCTTTTGCTTGCTATTGGAAAAGGTGTCGCATCTCACTTCCCTCAAACCGAGGAAGCTTCCCTCCAGATTTTGTTAAAATATGACCTGATCTACGCATAGTCTGGTTATGTTTGTACCGTCTTACCTAATCTCCCTAGAACTGGTGGTGCCAACGCATCAGGGGCATTCGATGCCGCTGATGATATCGTTGGAGCCCTTTCTCATCCATACACTCATCCTCCCATGGGTTATGGTTTCCCTCAGGGAGGGGCCAACTCCTCCAGCACTTGCCCCCCTCCCAGTAGCATGTATCCAGGATACACGATGCCTCCTCCTTTTTCCCAACCTATTTACCCAAATGTTGCCCAAACTCCTTATTATCCATATCTGCAACCTAGTGCTCCAGCTCCTCCAACATTAGCACCTCAGCCTCCCTTGCCTTCTCAACCCCCGCAACAACAGCCACCACCCCCTCAGGGTTAGGTGTATGCACAGCAGGGTACGAGTAATCCTCCTACTTACAAAAATAAGAGGAAAGGCAACCAAAACCAATTTTCTCAAGGTAATCTAGGAAAAAATCCCCAAGGGAATGCACCTAACACTGCAACCCAGCAATAGGACAGTCGGCCCAAGCACGATAGGCCTGTTCGCACAAACAAACCTTGTTCTTGTTGCGGTGTCTATGGTCACTAAACCCATGATTGTCCTCTTTTACCTCATATGTTCAGATGTGGGAAGCTCAAGCAGCATCCCAAGGACAACAAGCCTCCCCTTCGGTTCCTCCCTATGCTACCCCTATCCAACCGACTGTGTTTACCAATCCTTTCCCCCAGATAGGATTCATGTCTACCCAACCCCCTGGAAGTCAAGAAACCACTCAAACTCCTCCATATGGTACCTTTGATTACTAGATCCTCATGATGAACTTTGAGCGACCCATTACCGTTGACCTCAACCTTCAGACTCGGTCCCGTCAGTACAATAAGCCCCCCGCTACGTCTACTCCCGAGCCCCCTTCTTTAGGTCCCATAGAGCCTCTTTCGACACCCAATGGTCCTTTACTGATACCTCATCCTAAGGCATAAGTTCACACCAAGATCCCCAAGGGATCATTACGCCAAAACACTGCTTCTGGTAAAGTTGCCCACTCCTATAGTATAATAGATGACTTAGCGCAATCCCTTGCTACCATGTCAACGCTAGAAGTCCTCCAGTTGTGCCCCTCACAACGAAAATCTATACTAATTTCCATGGGCGTTATGGATCCTTCAAATGATCATTTGATCATCTTCAATGTTGACCGGTAAGAACATCCCCCTTTTCCTGCTTCCGTCGTCTTCCAAATCCCTGTCAAGATCCAGAATGCTAACGTATCCCATTGTATCATTGACGAGGGGGCATCCACCTGTGTGATGTCTGCTTCAGTTTGGAGGCAACTTGGATCTCCTAAGTTAGTCCCTTCCACTATCACCCTACGAGCGTGGGATGACCACTCTTCCCAGCCCCTTGGCATGTTCCGCAATTGTCCTATCACTCTTGTGGGAAAGACTGTTTGTGTTGACATAGAAGTCGTTGATGCCCCCTTAGACTACAACATTATATTAGGTCATAGCTACACTTATGCGATGTCTGTTGTCCCATATTCCATTCACCATAAGATGTGCTTTCCTCACAACAAAAATATTGTCACCATCGACCAGTTGACATATTACAAACTGAAGTCTCAGACCTCCACTGAGTGCATCATCTCTTCGATGGCCAATAAATAAGCAGTCGAACCTCTGACCAGTGTCTCACTCGCAGTCTACAAAAATTCATCTTTTCCTGGTTATTTCCCTGGTATCCTCCCTCCTATCTCTGATCCAAGCTCCTCGAATGTTTGCATTATGTAATCGTCTCTGTCCGATCTCAAACAGACCGGTTCAACTAGTCAGCAGCCTCGCCCTCCATAACGTGCTCCTAGCACCTCGACTCAACCTTCAGAACCCCCTCCTTAAGGCCCCTCATCTGCATATGGTGTCCATGATCCTACCTACCCACTTGGAATGGTCCCCCCTAGCCTAAACCATCTGGGAGCCATCCCACCTAGCCATTACCCCTCCGGTCAGATACTGTTTCTTGCTCCCCTTCCTAGAGTATTTTTGGTACATGTTATGGCTACCTTGTCTCTTCCTAACATGACCCTAGGATCCAAGTATAGTACATTGATCCCCTAGCCTCTATCCCGCCTGGTCAGCCCAAACCTTATACTGCTTTAACCTCGGTCCAACTGGTTGCCATGACCCCTCCCTTTGCTTCTATGCCTCAGCCACCTCAACAGGAACCTACTCCTATTGCGAAAGCTTTGGGTGAGGGGGGAAAAGCTTGCAAGAAGACACCTAAAGACAAGGCCGCCTAGACAACCCCTGATCCTCCTTAGCCTCCAAAGCATACCCCTCCGTGTGCTTTGTGTGATGTTTTCAGTCATGCAACCCATAACTATGTTGAATTGCCTCGTATCAAGCCTATGGTTAATGTCGTGTTTCCTGAGTCTAAGGTCCATGAAGCCTCTATTTCTTCCTCAAATGATGCTAAGAACCCAAATAATATTCACACCAACCACCCCTGTGATTTGTGTGATCTCCATGGCCATTATACCCACCTTTGTCCCTGCCTCAAGCATTACCACACCTCTTTGGAAGTAGTTCAAGAGTACGAGACTAAACATAACTAGTCCGTCTCTCCTGTACTTGCACAACATTCTTCAGGCCAACCTAAGGATACCTATGCTCCCATTGAAATTCCCCCTCTCGATGTCAAGATGACAGAGTCTTCGTCCAATATCCTCTACCTGTCATCATCTATGAGATCCAAGGTGGAATATTCCTCTGGGACTTCCCCTTCTATTTCACTTGACCTCCCTTCAATGATCACCCTAGTCTCAACATAATTGGATCCCTTATCTGGTTGTTCTTCTGCCACCCCCTGTGACAATGCGCATGTGAACCTTTCTTCTCATGATGATGAGTCAGGTAGCTTCGCCACTTCATGTGGTCTTTCTTCCACCAGTCACACCATCTTCTATTATGATGATGACATTATGGAAGCATTTACCACCCCTGACTTTATCTATCCCCCCTTACATCGAACCCATGCATTCAAAACACATACACCTTGTGGCCATTACATTGACACCCAATGTTTGGGTAAGGGGGCACCGATATTTGAGAGTCTAGGGGAAGAAATTTTGCACAACCCTCCTAGTGCATCTGGTTGTGTCTACTCTAGTACCATTATTCTTCCCTATTTAGAAGAACCTCTAGAGTCTCATATCACTTCAGATCACTCTAGGGATGATCCCCCTCATCATTCCTTCATCTTACATCAACAACCTAGTCCCTTAGACATTTTTGTTGACCAACTTGTGTGTTTTCTAGGTGAGCACTAGTTCATTATATCCAAATCCACTCTTTGGGATAGTGACACTAGGTATGCGAACCCAAAAATTTAGTTCATTTGCTTCATATATGCAGTACCAAAAGAGATTGGTAATACTCCATTCCCTTTCTCGAACTGAATCTATCCATTCTTCTCTTAGAAGATAACCATAACATAAAAAATGGTGAACCACATCATTAAAATGTGTTTATTTTCCACTTTTCTAAATACATTTGGCATGAACACAACATGCTTGGGGACACCTATGCCCCTCAACCATAAAAATCCTAGATCTCAGCCAAAAACGGCACCAAAATCCCCTTTCTCTTACAGGTCGCTCTTTTTAGGTCATCTCCTAGGATAGGTCGCAGTTTTCTGCCCAACACTTGCTACCCAGGTCGCCAAATAGACCCCAAAAAGTGCGACCTGTTCTGTTCCTGAGCTCTGGGTGCCTAAACTAAAAATTTAATGCACTGAATTGAAAGAGTATGGTTAGGCCTCTTACGTGCAACTAACGGATCTCAATTCCAATGGTCGGTTTGTCTGCTACGATCACCGCAAGATTTAGGGCCTTTTCTCCTCTCTACATTCACCAGAGCAACACTTGCAAATGAATCAAATTGGATGGAAAATGCCTTATTAAAAGAGAAACCCTAGATTTTTCTTTCGCTAGCTGTGACCAAATCGTAGCTCGTTTTTACAAACCATCATCACCGTTGGAAAGCTCTCACCGAGCTCTCAAATGGGTATCCTTTCATTTTTTGTGATTTGATACTTCACCCAGATACATTTTTTCTAAGAAGGGTCACTTCACCACTCCTCAAAATCGAATTTCTTCACTTGCAACACTTGTACTCGGGGCACCAATTTTCCTTCATACATGTCCATGCTCGTGCCGATTTTTATCGTGCGTAACCATCTTGTACTCATGTTTTTATGGTCCCCACCGGGCCTGTTCTGTGTGGCATCATCATCGATTCGCCCTTGGTTAGAGCATCCGAGTTGAGTCATCATCACATCCGTGGAGTCTGTCCTAAGTCCTATTGTATCTCGCTATAGTCCTTCATCCTTCATTGCTTTGTTCCTCTCTCGTGTAGGACATTTTGGCTTTCAGTCATACTTTCCCCTATCCCCTCCAATGTCGAGTTAGTAGCTACCAGGTCATCCATGCCCTTTATTTTCTAACAAGGGAAGTCATCATCCCGCTACTCAGTACTCTCCATTCCACATTATCCCTAGTGTCAGTATATCAGTCGCACTACTATTATCTCTCGTGCCTTAGTTGAGGATCCCTTATTGCCTCACCTATGGGGGACCTCCTTATGTCGACATCAACTTATTCATTCCAGAAGACTAGTCTAGAGGGCGGTGTACTTTGGTTCGAGCTTCCACTCTTGTTCGGTGCCTCGAATCAGGCAAAGGGACTCTTTATTTCCCTTTGACCTGATTTTTTCTTAGCTCCAGCTCCTTATGGCATGATCAAGATCCGTATAATTGATGGTTCAGTGATGCAATAGATTGTACCCGTGATTCCTGGGTGTGTGTGAGATGTTTCAGATCTCATGAGGGGGTGGCCCTTCAAGTATCCCCCCACATGCCTAGATGGCATTTGTACTACAGCCTTGGATGCAGCTCCATAGATTTGATGGTTCTGGCCTCAACCGCTTGCAACGCCTTTTAGTTTGCATGTATCATTCAAATTTTTAGAGCCCTTTCCTGTTTTACAGGGCCTCTTTGGTTGTACTTACATCTCATGTACTCAGATATTATTGTATAATTCCCGACTGTTGTCCCAGGCACAATATGTATATGCGATCCATTATCATGTTTTTATCTGGCCCATGTTTATGCTAGCATGTACTATATAGCTCAGTCCCTTGTTTGCTGGACACATCATTCTTTGTACTTTGTTATCTCGGTGAGCATATGTATGCCTCCCCCACCTCATGTAGAACATGTACTCACTCATAAAAGAGACTTGTCACACCTGTAAGTCTCGCCTACTCAGGGTCTTGTCCTCTAGCATTTTAGTCTACCTTATATTTCTCTCTCTCTGACTCCCCCTTCGGTGTCTAGTGATTGAGTTCTTACAACGTACTTTGGTCACACGATTAGCTCCTAATGCTCACACGATGGGGGTAATCTGTTACACCAATTTTTGGTCATCTAACTTGTTACAATTAGATGAACCAAAGTACACCATGTAAGACCAATTTTACCCTAGTAAAATTGCTTTCACTATGAAAAATAACTTAGTAATCCATAATTTATTAAGTTGTTTATGGTCCAAATAGGAAACCCTATGAGGAATAACTAAATAAATCCTTATTTGTTTAATTTTGCTCAAGGGATAATTAATTAAACCCCAATTTAATTAATATTCCTGGTCATATTTAACACAAAATAGGAAAATTAATTAGATAAATCATATTATATCTTATTATTTTCCAGGAATAATTATTTAAAACATTATTTAAATAATATTCCTTGTTAAATTTGACTAAATCATTTATAAATAATTGAATAAATAATTATTTATTTAATTATTACTCAACCATATATTTAAAATAATAAATAAATCATTTATTGATTTATTATTTACAAATAAAGGGATTTGACCAAATTCAAATTCTTTTTCCCTCCTACAAAAATAATAAATATTCCTTAAAAGTTGGATCTAGATTTGGTTAATAATATTTTAATTATGCACCAATATCTAGACTAACTCAATATTTTGTTATAAATATAAGGGTTTTTCCATTCTTTCACTACCTTTTGTTGCCTAAAGATGGCTCTGGATCTATACTTTTGGTTTGACTTTGATCCTCCATCATTGTCATATTTTTCTACCTTTTTGCTGGTGAGCTCCCCTTGAGTTCCATTTTTGTCTAGGTTTTCTACACCATCAAGAGAGAGAGATCTTAGATATGAAGCACTGAGGACATACAAGAACCCATGCCACTGAGGGGGACTAGTAACATCTTTCTATGTTCCCTTACCAAGTGTCATAAATACAAAAAAATATTTAAAAACATTCTTGTATTGTTCATTGGATGCATGGAGAAACTCTTGCATTTATTTGATGTTTCATATCTTTAACTGCATAGATATGGATTTCTGTAGCATTTATTCTGATCACTAACTACAAATATAAGGAAATTGACAACCATCTTGGAAGTTAGGGCTGTTTTTTATGCACAACTAAAGTGAGTTTTTTTCGTACGCTTGCGATTAGAATTCACACTAATAGGTATCTATGTTTGTAAGTAATTGTTACTTCCTTATAACAACTTAACTAGATTTCCTTTTTGTATACTTTAAGTTTTTTTATAGCAATCATCATTGAATGTCTTCAAACATGTGCTAACATACGAAGAAGAACCATCAGAAGAATTGATTGACATTGGGTTAAATATGTGTTGTTGGTATATGTTGGCATATTAGAAATTAATTGTGGAATTTTTAAGCATCTATCTTGTTTTACTTAGCTCCGTCTATAATTAATAGAACAAAAAAATATTTTATATTAAATCTATGATTTGTTATGGGGTATAAAAATTGCAGGAAACAAAGTATGGAACTACGCCAACAAATGAATTGTTGAAAGATGGCATGAAATTTGGTTTTGAAAGAATGCGTATAGTTCATGAGTCAATTCTTGCTATGGTACATTTATTTTCGATTTAAATTGATGTATATTATTTAATATTTCAATTTTCATTATTATCACTAATGTATATACACTCATTACACTTTATTTTTATGTTTGTAAATGGAACTTGAAGAAGAATAAAAAAATCAACACAATGAAAAAAAAATTCCTCCAAATAACCCAAGTCATGGAAGTAGCTCGAGTAGTGACAACTGTTCCAGCGAAGAATGATGATGAATATGTTTGGATATCAAAGTAAGACATTGCATTTTTTGAAATATTTGTGTGTGAAACCAGACATTTTGTTTAATGTAATGGACATCGTGTCCCAATTGAAAGACAAAGGGATACCAATAACTGTCACATTTTGTATGACAGAGTGTCTTATATATATATATATATATATATATATATAATAAAATACGTTTTAATTTAATTGCATTCTCCATTGTCACTGTGAAATGTTACACCACTGATTAAATATATGGATGATTAAATATTATAATGAAGAGATGTAAAATATGATGATATGATATAACAAATTCATCCAAACATCACATTCAAATTCACTAATAAAAATTTAATATGAATACTATTATAAGATATGTGTTGACTTTTGATGAATAATGAATTTAAAAAAATCACAATAATTCATTGTCATAGGTTGATGTTTCTAAAAAATAGAAAATGAAGACCGGTGCGTGTTAGTTATTGCGCACAGGTGCATTTGTATGATACTGCGCACCGATGTGTTTCTACGACTTATGATCATCGCACCAAATACCAATACGATTTAGAATGCCTGGTGCACTTTATCAACGACTACAACCTAGGCAAATAGGCATTGCATGCACTAGTATGGTTTTCCTTTAACATGCCTGTGTGTTTTTATAACTTAATGGCTTGGTTCGTTTTTACACCTTAACGACGCCGATGAATACTCCTTCTATCGGCTCGATGCGTATTTGTGGGTGACACGCACCGGGACGTTTCTAAATTCCTTGGTGCTTCCGAAATTTGTTTTCCATCCTGGTGCTTGGTATGTTTACAGTACCTGTGCGTACAGGTTAAAACGCACTGGTGCGTTCACACATGATGCGTGCACCGATGAGAAAAACATCCGTAAAAACCTCCAACTGCCCAGTTTTTTTGTTGTTGTGTTGAAGTTTCGTTTAATGCTCCATCAAAACCTCCATTACCAAAAACAGATGTTGTAGCAAATGTTTTTTTGACAATTTTGGCCAATTTATAACATTAGAAACTTCCTTTATAACCTCCGCTAGAGGGTCTTTTCCTTGTAGTGGTCGCATTTATAGATTTAGGCTATTTTAAAATTACATCAAAGTTAGAAGGATTAATCTTTAGTTGACCTCATCCAACAATATGACCAAAATACACTAAAGAAGTTTTTCCAAATTCACATTTGGACAAATTTACATACAATTTCTCCTTTTGCAAAGTATCCAATACTTTCTTGACATGTTTTAAATGATCATACCATGTTTTGCTAAAGACAAGAATGTCATCTATATATACAAAATCATCTAAGAATGGTTGAAATACATCATTGATTACCCGCATGAATGTTGCTAGGGCATTGCAAAGCCCAAATGACATTACCCACCACTCAAAAAATCCTTGCTTGGTTTTGAAAGCAATTTTCTGTACATTAGTTTTTGCGATCATGATTCGATGGTAACCGCTGTGCAAATCCAACTTAGTGAAATAAACATATTTCTTCAATTGATAAAGAAAATAATCCATACTAGGGAGATGATATTGTTTTTTGACCAAGATATTTTGAGAGCTTGATAATACATGCACATTCTACATGTGCCAACTTTCTTTGGCACCAAAACAATTGGTGAAGCACGTGGGGATGGGCTAGGTATGATGACTCCTTGGTCCAACAAGTCTTGTACCTACTTCTTGATTTATTCCATTTCCACAAATGACATCCTGTACATTCCCACATTCGACAGAGGGGCCTCTTGTTGAAGATGGATCTCATGTTGAATTTCCCTCTTGGGAGGTAATCCACTTGGTCCTTGAAAAATATCATCATAGTTAGAGACAATATAAAAATTTCTTTCCTGTGAGAAGGATTACAACCTTTGAAATAATTATATGCTTCAATATATTTTTTCCTCACAACCATGAGCATACACTTCTTGCTGGAGTTGCTGAGTATCTTCATCTGTCCTACAGTGACAAGGCTTGAATTGAATTTCATGCGATGTTATCATGCTTGAAAAAGATTGCCTGCCTATCGTACAAGTATGGGATTCCCAAGTCTATGCAACAAATGTCAAGTGGGACATCATATAGATCAACCTCATCTATCAACTTTGAAGCAATGAAAAACCTAACCCTACATTGCATGGTGACATCGAGTTTTTCATTGTTGCACACCTAACCAAGAGGATAGTGTTTTCGATGAGGGCTCATTTCTAAACCCAAGTTCTTAACTATTGATTCAGATATCAAATTAACTTGAGAAACCAAAGAAAATAATGTTTCTATTTTTGTGTTGTTATATACAACTCATAAATGAAACAATTCACTTCCTTTTCTTTCATCAACATGAGCTTTAATTTCAGAACTTGAACTAGCATTAAAGGAACTTTTACCTTGTACCCCAATGGTTGTGATCTGTGTCTCATCACTGGAATAAGAACCAAGGTCTTGTTTCATTTTAGCAACTATCTTCTACTTCTATTTTCCACCATAATTTATAGGCTTTAATTTCTAGATTTAGCTTCCAACAATGCTTATCATCATGGCCTTCTTTCTTGCAATGAGTGCAAGAGGGATTCCCTTATTCTTTCTTTGTTGTTGCCATCTTCTTACCCTTTCCTTTTTCTTTGAAATTTTTGTTTTGAGGTTTGATGAAGTTCCATTTGGATGATGTTCTTGTCCATGCTTTACCCTTCTTTCAAGATTATTTTCTTTCACACTAGCTTCATCTAGATTCGTGGGATCAAACAACACCAATGAATGGCGAAGATAACTATGTAAAACATCAATGTATTTCATCAAAGCTTCTGGTTAGTCTAAATGAATATTCAATGCCAATGATTGATTCCTAAATTCTTCTGTAAAACTTTGAACATTATGACCTTTGCCCTGTCTCAAGTTTTTCCATTCCATAATGGATTTTTTCCAGTAACCCAATGGGTAAAATTTCACTCTTAATGCATAAATAAACTCAAACCATTATGAAAGGAGTATACTATTATTCTGACTACCTTTTGAAGTTTGATCTCCCACCATACAAGAGATGTGCCTCCCAACTAAAGATATGCCAACTAAATATTTGTGTCATGCTCTTCGATCTGTTGTACATGACAATACACTTCAATATGTCTAACACAATTGTTTAGTTTCCCTACATTAAATTCTCCTTTAAATAAGGGAAAATAAATTTCACATCTAACTTTAAAACAACATTTTAGAATCAATTTTCCGATGACTATTTGAATGATGAAAATGAGGGGAAGAGCAAGAGATTGAACTTGAAGATGGAGATTTAGGAGGTTCTCCTCCACCTCCTCAGTGAAATGACACATTGTTATTTGTTGGAGCTCCCTCTTTCTTTCCATTTTTTCCATTCTCCTTTCATAATTTGCAAACAACTTTTCCACATGATCAACCATCTGATAAAAGGCCTTGTGGAAATCCTACTCATTGTCTATGTGTATGTCATTTTCCTCCATTTTCTTTCTTCTTGTTGCTCGTCCATTCGTAGGGTTAAACAACTTGAAGTTTCCTTCACCCTTTTTGAATTTGGCCCTGGTAAGCATCCACACTCACAATTTACATTAAAATAAGACAGCTCTAATACCAACATTATTCAAGATCTTTGCTTCAGTGATGTTAAACATAATTTCTTAAAGAGCATGAAAATACCATAAATGAAAAATCCATGAAGAAGCAACAAAAAATGAAGACAATATAGACAATGCACCAAGATTTGTTAACAGAGTTCACTCACAATGTGTGAGCTACGTCTCTAGGCCCAACTTAAAAGTGGTGAGGCCTCTATATTATCTCAAAAAATAATAACAAATACCTAGAAAAATACATGGAAATAACTCACTATTGGGAGTGACGCAAAATTCTGCTACGCAGATCCCATATTTGATTGCACTAGTGGATTCCCTGCGAAATTTTGTGAAAAATGAGTATAAACTTGACCATTTTTTGTAACTTTCACCTCTGGGTCCCTTAGGGAATATTTAAGATGCCATAATAGTCAAAATATTCCAGGAATATTCATGCAAAATATTCCTTAGAATATACCTAGGAATCAATCTCGAAAAGTACACCTTGCTGACATGTTTCTATTGCACATAATTTCGCTCGTCCCTCCATGGTCTGACATTCATCTCCATTTACGTTGGTTGAATTGTGGGTTAAATACATTTTGTAGGGAAAAAAAAGTAACATGGCTCATTGGGTGTGTTAGCTGTTGTTATATCTAGGAATCGCAGTTGGGGGAGCTCCCGGGGTCAAGCCTGTGGGCCTCCCCACTTGGATTTTGGTGCATTATAATATATGTGTGGTTTGTTGTAACGTATGTTGGTTTTGAAATAGTTCCAATATATATATATATATATATATATATATATATATATATATATATATATATATATATATATATATATATATATATATATATATATATATATATATATATATATATATATATATATATATATATATATATATATATATATATATATATATATTGGAACTATTTCAAAACCAACATACGTTACAACAAACCACACATATATATAATGCACCAAAAAATCAAGTGGGGAGGCCATAGAGCTTGACGATACAGCTGCGATTCCTAGATATAACAACAGCTAACACACCCAATCCTATAATCATTTCGTCCACTCGTTTCAACTTGCCATGTGTTTGCGGATTGGGTGGGCCTTTGTGGGCTACTAGTTGGGTGCCATGTGGCACCATCTGATTAGGTCACATGGAGCCTACTCCATTAGCCCACATGTGTGCCTAGTCACCCATGCCTCCATACTTGCCTTGAAAAGTGTCGATTCTACTTCCATGTCGACCTTTATGGGTCCCACCAAATATTTACTGGGATGCCATGAGGCAACCTATTGGAATGCCACGTAGCACCCTATGGGTTCCACCTGCATATAATTTTTCTATTCGTACCAAAATGCAGATGACCATAACTTTTTCATATAGACTCAGATTGAGGTGTTGTTCACACCATTGGAATCATCTCGACAAGATCTATGACTTGGTGCTAGTTTTGCAGATATTTGAGGACTTCATATTTTGAGCATTTATGGATCCTCCTAAATCATTACCCCAAGTGGGTTTTCCCAGGGTAAAAATTTTGTTTATTATGTGCATTATGATCTATACTCTTCTTATTTGTGTGTGGTTGAATTTTTGAAGTACATTTGCTTGATGAAAAATTTTTAAATGCTAAAAGAAGACATATAATCATTAGAAGTAATTATCAATGTTTAGAAATAAGTTCTAGTCTATATTGCACTTGAAAAATCAACATGTTATCAAAGCTTTGGTAAAGAAAGAAAGTTGAAGATCACACCTTCTTTAATCTCTCTCTCTCTCTCTCTCTAAATTAATAAGTATTTATCTCTATGTCTAAGATTTTTGAGCAAATGGCTCCCACTTGCAAGGAAGGAAACAAACCTGAAAGAGCATCTAACTTCAAAGCATGGAATAACAATATTGATATTTTCCTAGAAGAACATGAAATTTTGCAATATGTCCAAGGAAACATACCTCAAATAGATAAATATGATGATGAATATAAAGGAAATTTTAGAAAGGGTAAGGTCAAGGTTCAAATAATTCTATTTGAATCTCTTCAGGACCATTTAATCCCATTTGTTTCAGAATTGGCTACATCAAAGGAAGTCTATGATACTCTTATCAATTTGTACTCAACCAAAAACATTGGTCAAAATATGTCTTTAAGGAATCAAGTTCAGATACTAAGATGTCAAAGTATGAACCCATGGCCTCCTATTTCCTAAAGATAACGCACATAAGAGATCAACTCCAAAGCATTAGTGAAGTCATTTCTAAATTTGAATTGATCACTACAACAATCAACGGTCTACTAGATTTACGGGATGCATTTGCTGTTGGCATATGTGCAAGAAAGGATAATCCAAGATTTGTAGAATTATGGACCTCTTACACTGAAGAGTAATATAGGCTTATACGTAAAGGAAATATCCAAAGTCTCGATGAAGAATAATCTCAATATTTTGCTGCAAAATCTAGAAGGAATAATGAAAGGAAGAAGTTTGGGTCTCAAAATAAAAACATAGGTAGAAGAACCAATTCATAAGGAAAGAGAGACTTGTCAAAAGTCCAATGTTTTGGATTTCATAAATTTGGACATTATAGAAATAATTGTCCTGAAGCATCGAATGATAAGAAGAGGAAGGGCAATGATGATGATGAGAAACAACATTAGAAGAAATCTAAGAATGATATTGCAAAGAATTTAACATCTAGTGATAAGGACTTATTTTACTAGAATTACTACAAGTAGGCTAGGAGAAAGAGGAAGCTGAAGGGGTCTCTCACATAAAAGAGAATTTATATGATCCCTTCTTAGAATTTATTTTGTAAAACCTATAAATATAGAATTATTGATAAGGAAACCCTAGGATTTGTGGATAAAACCCTATAACTAGACCTAGTTCATTGTTTTTGTTTAAAGAAGTAACCCTAGCTCGTGAAAGGAAGGAATGACATCATAAGGACACGATTACCAGAAAAATTAGATCAAGAAGGAGATGAAATTTTTCTCAAAAGATAAGTATTTTATATCTTTCTTCTTTGATTATTGTTGTTTTTACTAGCAAGCAGTATCTTATATTTGTATGCTTTGCGTGGTTATAATTGTTTTTTCATGGCCTCCTAGTGAGGATTACAGGTACACATTGAAGGTTTCCAATGCTCTGGTAGGAAATGGAAGAAATGGAAGAAAGAAGCAAAGTATGTGACAAGAGGAATTTCATAGAATCATGGTTTATGTTGAGAGATATTGTATTAGATGAAATCTGAGCTCAGAGGGAGCAGAAAAATTAGCAAAGATTGAAGTATGCCCTTGATATTTGATGAAAATAAGTCAATAATGAATTCTAAGTCAAGTATGAATAGATGAAAAGAAGCAAAAAGTAAAGGATTATCTCACTAAGAGGGAGAGTATATGAAGTTAGGTACACTTATGTTATTTTTTTTTCTATGGTTTCTGTTGTATGCAAAGATTGTCTTCCTCGATGAAAGAAGAAGTGTAGATATGAGATATCGCAATCTTGTGAGGTACATGCAGAAGTCTTATACTTGTAAGAAAAAATAAGGCTTTGTACAAACTCCTCATATTTGATACAATTGGATTGGTGAATCAAGGTTGATCCTATATGATTTATTTTCTAACAAAAGTATAAGATCTCACTGTTTTACAGGGAGTGATCAAGACTTCCTCAGGAACCCTATTTTTAACTACAAAGGAAGATTACATATGAATTCATGATGATGGACTGCTATTTATAGTTGATATACTAAAACATAATTGTGGAAGAGGGAGAAACCTACGTTACCACAACAAGATATGTATCTGTCTAAGAGGGAGCACTCAGTCTGGGTGACCGAAAAGAATTTGTGGTCTAATGAAGGGAGAAAATTAGTTTATGGTTGAACTTATAAATGTTGCTCAGCTTGTGTTGTAGTACCAACATGGTACAATTGGTCATGGATGATTTGAGAAGTACAAATACATATTTAGCAGAGAGTATTGAAGACAAAAATAATTCATCAAGATGTTGCTTCAGTTTGGACTTGGTTATAATTTCTTAGATGAACATGAAGAAATAATTTTTCACCCTCAATATGGCAGACGACGAGTATATTGTATCTATATTGGAAAGTTAAGAAGCAATATGAATTCAAAGGTTACTTGTAGGATTATCTTGATTAAGTGCTATTGATGATGATGGTGACAAGTTGAAGCACATTGGGATCAAATACCACTTCATTCGAGATATGGTGCTAAAGGGAGTTGTGAAGCTCTGATACATCTCCATTGATGAGAATATATTTGATATTATTACAATGCCTCTTTCTAGAGGGAAGCTTATGTACTTCCGAGATAAGCTTGGGCTTGTGGAGATTGCCTCTCTCATTAAAGGAGAGCCAATGAGACGCCATTATAAATGGAAATTCTCCATTTGTCTTCACGACCTTGCTTATATAATGGTGTGATATTCTCCTTTTGTCATTATGACCTTGGTTGGAGAAGTTCTCCTTGTGTCACTATGACCTTGGTTGGAAAATGGTTTGACAAATTATATAGCATCATGGACTAACATTCTTCTTGTGTCTTTATGACTTGTTAGGCAGATAAATTTTTCTTGCGGACAAGAAGGATCTCCCTAGTATCACAAGGATAGCTAGAAACAAACAGGACAATTTGTAAACTATTTTCTCTATATTACATACGATTTAGAATTTTATATGATGAAGAAAGGACCTACTTGTGGTCCAATGCTAGTTGTTTTCTTCTTTCCCGTTGCTCCAAGTAGTCATCTCTTAAGATCTGCAAACAAAGACATCGAAGTGGATCAGCAACACCTGCAACATATACTAATTCAAAAATCACAAATCGATCTTAATGATCAAGGAATTTAAGAAATAAGTCATACAAGTAAACACATAAACAACTTATTGAGAAAACAAGATCCAATTGTATTATCTTTAAATAAAAGAGGGAGTCTTACAACCATGTTCGCCTTGATGTCGTACTGGTCCTTCTAGGGATCCGGAACAAGCGTTTTCCTTAGGTCTGACAAGCCCTTCCACTCTTCGAACTAGCTTAACTACGAGTATGTAATCGTTCCCGCAGTTAGCAAAGAGTATGTTTCTTCAACAATTCCCTTCTCTATTGTAGTTACCAAGTACAAAGAAAGTACTAAGTGTATACAAAATGCATAGAGAAGTTTTACATATGTGAGCATGTACCCTTGAGACTGAACCAAAGATTCAATTTATAGGAGAAGGAAAGTGGTTACAACTCCAAAATGGAAGGGATAGAGTCCCCTTATCAAGGGATTAAGTTCCAAAATCCAAGGAATAGGCTCCTTTAATGAAGGGATGAATATTCATGATAATGGAGGGAGTAAGGCTTCGACTGGATAACGCATTCTAGAAGCTTCCAGCTGGGAGAATATTCGACCAGCTGGGCTTCTAGAATTTAATTTCGCCTTCATTTTACCTTTTACAAGGGTCTGCATTTTTAATGAAGAAAACATGCGGTCGGCTCCGCAATTTCTGGAGAAAAAGAGTGCGGTGCCGTAGGTAAGACAAAGGAAAAGTGCGGTACAAGTATTTTTATGAATTTTAAACGCTTTTCTCCAAATTCAGAACTTGGTTTAGGAAATTTAGGGTTGTAGACTTATAAGGGAGCATTATATAAGTATTGATGAACCCATATAGACATCAAAATGTCATGGTGACAAAATAATGTGTAACATATTGCCCCTTAAAGCACGAAATATGAGATAATTCGAAGAGTGAAGTGCTTTATCATTACAAGGATTTGCTTGTGGATGCCGGTTGGAACCTGTAAAAACATTCAATGCAAACATATATGTATATATATATCATCGCTGAGGTAGGCATTCCCATACTCAGAGAAAAAACTAATCAAATCTTAACTAAAATTTTCTGGTATAGAAATGATTCTAATATTACATCAATAGTAGACACAGTATGGACACATCCATCTATCATGAATAGTCTACTTCACAATGAATAATAAAACTCCTCGCAGCCTGGATGGTGGAAACTAGATCTAGGGTCTTGATTTCCGCTACCCGAACTAGTACGATTCTATCCATGCGATTGATTGTGTCAAAGTCGAACATGGTAGAAACCACTTGATTACCAGTCAATGATGTTAACTGTTAACAAGTGTGAGAGAAACCACCAATAATGACAATGGTTCTCGAAGTACTCAGCACAATCCATGAAGTGTGAATAAATGATTTGAAGTCGAACACTTCACGGAATCATTCGATCGAAGATCAATGATGCAATCTGTCGTCGAAGGCAAGAAACCTGCCATTAGGGCATGCATATTTCAAGGTACTGAAGGATTCTAGATCAAATTTCTAGATGATAAGTTGTCTTCGATAGAAAGTGACCCGTCGTAGGAAAGCCTACGACACGAAACCATTAGATCAAGTGTTGTAGAAATATTTTGCAAGGACTGACTCAGGGATGGTCAACGCGAATGGAGACACATGTTTGCAGATGAATTGTTTGTTTGAACTGTCCTATTGAACACATAAAGAAACTGCAGATGGTTTGATGAAAATTGACCTAAAACTAATACCCAGAAATCGGCTGAAGACTTTCAATATGGTTTGATTAACTGATAGGAAAAGGATTTTCCCAACCCAAGTGGAAGTGTGACAAAAAGTGTCGTGTTCAAGAGTGGTATACTTCTTTTAAACAAAGTATGACAACTGGATCCATTTTCTCTCTTTTCCCCCACCATTTCTGGCAATTACCTCTTTATTTTTGACAAGCTTGAGGAGGATAACATTTGCTTGTTATATAAGTTCATCCTTCGGATGAGTCCAACTTTGTTTAAAAATTGAACCCTAAGAAGGAGTGGTTCGTTCCTATTTGTAATTTACAGGTCCTTTACTGTTTAAATTTTAACGAGTCCAATATAGGAGGAACTCGGTGTTTTTCAATTTTAGGGAGTCATAAGAAAAACTTTAAGGAAACTCTGTGGGTGTACTTTTTCGTAAATTTAGTCTCTCAAGCTCGAAAAAGGATAAAATAATATAGGAGAGAACTCTATTGACCATGTTTAGTCAACGTATACATTTTTCGTAAATAGTCCATTTCAGTCTGGAAAAGCGGTAAACTTATACTGAAAGGACGACTGTTCATTTTCTTTAACGAGTTCGAATAGTCAAGTACTCGGCAATCTTTTCGTATTTAAAGAGTCTGAAAAGGGCTTAAAAGAGAACTCAAATTTTCGCTTTTTCATAATTTTTAATGAGCTTGAAAAAGGGATAAAAAGCGTACTCCTTTGTCAAAAATGATCATTTTACCCAAATATCCTATATTCTGCAGAAAAAACTCAAAAAATTAAACATACCTGTTTATGATTAATAAAAATAATTCAGAAAACAGCCTTTTAAAAGTGAAAAATAAACAAAATTATATTTCATTTATTCAAAAAATCTTATAAAAATGAGTTTTTCTAAATCATTTTTACCATTTGATTCCAGAGTGAAATTTGAGAGCTTTTGGTGAAAAACGTTCCAGAGGAGATTACAGAAAATTCGCTCGTGAGAATCGAAAACCGTCAGCTTCAGGTAATCCACATCATCCTCGCCTTCATTTTTGTCCATTCATTTTCTTAATTTAGGGCTTAAATTGATTTTTAAGGAGAAAAATATGTTTAAAAAATCGCTCACAGGGGTTCACAGGTAATACATATGACACCTGCAGACCTCGACAATTTTTCAAAGAGAAAATTGTCGTGGTCCCACACTTTATGCATAAAACGCGTGCGAATCCACACACTGTTTTTGTGCACAATGTGCAGAGGCGCTGTGAAGAAAATAAAATGATAATTTTCTCCAAAATAAACCAAAATTCTTCACCCAAATTGCTTCTAATATTTCAATTTGTTCATTGCAGGATATCTACTATGCTTGAGTGGAGAGAACGTGAGCATGAAGAGGTTGACGAGGCTGCCATGTTACATCCGCCCACATTACGCGTATTGAGAGAATGCGGTTTGTATAAATACTAGGCTATTTAGGGCATGAGGGCCCAATTAGATTCACTTACTTGGTTAGTAAACAAATGGGATGTTCAAGAGAAATGCTTCATAATTGGGGATCACCGGCTCGAAATTGTGCTGGAAGACATATATTTTCTCACTGGTTTATCAAAGAGAGGTGAACCAATTTCTTTGTTTGGGGCTAGGGCAGGTGGCCAATATGTTACTAGCCTTCAACAAGAGTTTTGCAATGAGGAGGCAGATCCCAAAGATAAACGGATTGATATAAAAACAATCATCCGTATTGAACTTAGAGTGGTTGCATTTACTATAACCTAGTTGTGTGGGAGCGCGGCTCCGAACGTTGCTACTAGGTCCCAGATGTAGACTGCTGTCGATTGTTTTAGAGGCACCATTTTCAATTGGTGTGAGGCACTATTGGCTAATGTAAAAGGCCAATTATCCAGTGCAAAGAACACAAAGTTGAAAAACTTTGGATATGGAGCTATTTTTGTTACATTTTCTCTAGAGAGAATTCCTTCTCTTGCCCCACAACTCATCTCAGTTGATCATGGTAGAGTCAAAGAGCCTCAAATCGTCTGATGGGTTGCGCTGATGGCCCGTCATAGTGAGGGCGGCAAGATTATTCGTTTTACCCCAGCTTATTTCCATTAGTTAGAGAGCCAAATCTTCGCCATAGAAGATTTTCCATATGCTGGGATAGACTTTCGTGGCGATTGAGAGATGGATCTTCCTCCAGGAACACAGTGGGATGATTCAGGTAAGAAACATTTTGACATGTTCTAAATTCTATTTTTTTTTTTTTAATTGTCCAATACTGATGACAAAAATGTAAAATGCAGATGTTGGTCCACGCAGGCCAGCCACACTCCATCGCTTCGATAGGAAGAAAAGAGAGCCTGTTGCACCACCACAGGATTAGGCGGCTAAGATTCTAACTGACTTGGAACACAACCTAGAGCGGTTGACTTTGGATATTTTGGAGACTTCGATAGACGATGTCCCTCTCCGTCTCTAGAGATATGTCATTGGATTTCCTGGTTAGTTCAGGAGATTCCTGAACAAGGTAGCTACTATCATGATCATCACCACGGATAGTGGATGATTGTGCAAACTATTACATTTTGTTTTTTGTATCACTTTTTTTTGCCGATTATTAGGTGTTTTAAACCTATAATCAAGGACGATGTAATTTTTTTGAAAACATTACTCTACTCTATGATATTTCTACTATCTCCGGCTATCTTTTCAACATGTTTATCAAATGTTGTTTTGAATTACTGCTTTTAATGTTGCAAATATCTGTTTATAACACTAGTAGCTAATGCATCAGCTAATGTGTTTAAATTTCTCAGAATTTGTTGATATTCAATATAATCAAACTCTCGTTCCAAGAGACGTACCTTAAAAAATAATCTTAACAATACTGGGTTTTTAATTACGTATACTCGATTTAAGTGTACTACAATGAGTTCAGAATCTAACCTAACGATCAAACGTCGAATTCCAAATGAAATGGATTCAGATAATAACTCAATCACTGTGCTATATTCTGCAATATTATTCGTTGTTTGACCGAGGCCTACCCCATGCATATATATTAACTCATCAGCGGGTGAATAAATAACCCAGGCAGCGGAAGAAATGTTCCATGTACTATGATAAGCACCATCAACAAAACCAATTTACATTTGAAGGAATGTCGAAATCTGCAATATGAAGAGTAATCCAGATAAGTAGGGATAAAAACAAACTTAAACTAGACACACTCTTCTAATCTAAGGCAAATAGCTACGAAAAGAACTAATATACAGATCTCCACTCAAGATTTAAGCATAATATCTCTTCAGATAAAGCCCATTCCTGGGTTTGTCTAAAGGGACCCCATCATAATCAGTTAATTCATAAGCCCCTTTTGTAAGCACTCGCTTGACATTATAAAGACCGTGCCACATGGGTTCAAATTTCCCAGCTCCTAGCTTATCATTAGCTTGGTCGTATACCAATACTAGGTCACCTTCTAAAAAAATACGAGGTGTAACATTCCTATCATACTCAGCTTTCATTCGTTTTTTATGAGCCTCGGTAGCTAATGTAGCGGTTCGTCAAGTCTCATCTAGTTGAGCTAAGTATAAAAAGCGTTTTTCCTCTTCAGAGGTAGCTGGTAATAATTCTATGGCTAATTTGAGTGATGGTATTTCGCATTCAATCGGTAACACAACTTCTAAACCATAGACTAGTTGAAAAGGAATGAAACCTGTTGCAGATTTTGCTGAGGTTCGATATGCCCAAAATGCTGAGAAAAGCATAGTATGCCAATTCAATTTATGAATTTCGATTATCCTTTTAAACATAGTAGTTAAGACTTTATTTACAACTTCAACTTGACCATTATCCTGCGGGTAATATGGTGTAGAACTGTCATGGCGCAGGCCAAGGTAGTCAGAAAGTTCGGTCATCATAATGTTTCGAAAATGGCTCCCATGATCAATAATGATAGCTTGGGGTACACCAAATCGAGTAATCACGTGATTGAATACAAAATTAGCTATAGTTTTTCCATCCTCCCCAAATGTAGGCATCACCTCGACCCATTTGGTAAAATAATCCACTGCAAGAATAATATACCCATGCCCCTCGGCCGAGTGAGGGTTACATGTAATGAATTCAATTTTCCATTTTGCAAAAGGACCAACAACAATGATTGGGTGAAGAGGAGCTGGTGGTGCACGCATCTTACGATAAAAAAATTGACAATTGTGGCATTTTCGGACAGCTAGAATGCAATATTTAAATCATGAAGGCTAAAAATAACTAGTGCGCAATATATTTTGGGCTGTGGCATACCTAGACATATGACCGCCACATGCTCCAGAGTGATAGTCATTTAATACCTTTTCAGCCTCTTCGTGTGTTAAACATCGTCGAAATACAAAATTCACACCACGACGATAAAGCATGTTTCCAACAATATGGTATTGCTGAGACTGGTAATGGATATTTCGTCATTGTGAACGTGAGAGTTCAGGTCGAAAAGTTTGGGTTTGGAGATAAATGATGATATCTCCATACCATGGATCAAGTGTGCTGATAAGAAACAACGATTCATTAGCAATCAAATGTTCTACCACAGTTTCTGTCTCAGTATTTGGGAAGTCACACATCAGTTCCGCGAACAGTAGTGATTTATTTGATTTAGATTTTTCAAATTCTAAATCAAACTCTTGAAGGATTACGATCCATTTAGAGTATTTTCCCCCTAGCAATTGTTTGGTCAAAATATACATCATAGGGTTGCAATCATAGATTACTGCTGTTTTTCGTAACAAGATGTAATCACGAAATCGTTGGACAACTTGAACGGCTGCCAAGGCCAATTTCTCCACATGTGAGTATTTGATTTCAGTTGGATTTAAATTGCGACTGAGATAGTAAATCACATGTTCGTTGTGAAATTCATCTTCCTTAACTAATACCATTCCAATCGTGGAATTAGAGGCTGCTAAGTATAAAAAGTAATCTAGGTTGTAATTGGGTGGATGCAATAACGGTGCATGGGTCAACGCGTGTTTTAGAGCATTAAAAGATCTATCAGCGATCTCGTCCCAAATGAAAAGAGTATTCTGTTTTAACAACCTTGTAAAACCTTTAGTTAACTCGACATAGTTGGGAATGAATCTATGCAGAAAGTTTGCTTTCCCTTGCAATATTTGGAGTTGGCGAAGTGTATAAGGAGGAGGTAAATTGATAATAGCCTCAACCTTCGAAGGATCGACACGAATGTCTTGTTTCAAAATGATAAATCCTAGTAATCGACCAGATTGTACACAAAAAACAAATTTGTGTAGAGTCAGTCGAATCTTATAGTACCTACATCTCAGAAAAATTGCTCGTAAGTGGGTTAGATGATCTTCTTTGTGTAATGAATGAGCAGGTAGATCATCGAGATAAGGTTGCACGATGTGTTTAATGTCATGGAAAGCATAGGACGTAGCCCTTTGAAAACTTGCCCCAACATTATTAAGTCCAAATGGTAATTTACGGTAAGTGAAAGTTCCCCATGGACAAATGAATGCTATCTTGGGTTGATCAGCAGGGAGTATGTTTATTTGATTATAACCGGAAAATCCATCCATAAAGGAAAAAATTTCACTTCCGGCACAATCATCAATGATTTGATCGATATAAGGGGTTGGATAATTGTCTTTTGGACAAGCTCTATTTATATCCCTGTAATCGATACATACTCTGATTGTTCCTTGTTTTTTATTAACAAGAAAAATATTAGATACCCAATCTGTTAAAGGGATTGGAATAAATCCTGCGCGAAGTAAATTTTCAACTTCAGCTTTGATTGCAACAGCTTTTCATGGATGTATCTTATGTAATTTTTTCCGAATAGGTTTAGCATTTGGGTATGTTTTGATTTCATGAACAACAATTTTAGGATCGATTCCTCACATTTCTTCATAAGACCAGGCAAAAATGTCGCAGAATTCTTGAAATAGGGTTTTGTATATATCAATTTCATCTTTTGTACAAGAAGCGCCTATATGAATGTTTTCAACAATTCCTTGTTTTACTGATATGTCAATAGGAATTGTGGAAGAAATATTCCCCAAATTCACTTCAGAGTTTGAAAACGTACTGGATATGGGATTCTAGGGTTCCTTGACATAATCAGTAGTGAAAATTGATGAAAAATTATTTTTGAATTTTTTAAGCTCAGGTAAAAATGATGATCTATGATGAAGATCATCCCATGGTAGGTCATCTATGGACAAAAATTCACGAATATTTTTGTCAGTATAAAAAACTTTTGGAAAAATATCCGGAATTGATGTTATAGTTGAGCTTGAAGATGAAAATGATTTTTCATTGACCACATTCATAGGGTCCGATTCAGTTGAAGTTAAATCGGAAAAATACTGTACTGCTTGATATGCCAATTGAAATGGACTCAAAGGCATCGTGCCTTCAAACGAATCCAGTTCTGACTCTAAAGACGCTATCCAAGTATCATCAAATGGAATAGTGCTCAATGTAATCATATTGATATTGGCTATAGTACACAGTATGTTAGGTGGAGGCAAAGAAAAAGTTCCCAAAAAAGCGAAATCTTTAATTAAGCCTACTCCTACATCCTTATAAGGGATAACTGTTTTTCCAACATGCTGAATGTTATCCGTAGAAGCTGGATTGAACGAATAATATGAGATCTGATCGACCTTCACAATCTTTCCTTGATGAGGAAATATGATGACTCGAAAGACGGAAGATATGACAGTAGTCATAGCATAAGATCAATTACGACCCAGGAGAAGGTTGTAATCTAGAGGGGCATCAACTACTTACACATCTAGATTAACGGGTTTTCCTTCGACCTCTATACGTAGATCCTGTAAAATACCATAGGGATGGAATCCTCTTCCATCAAAATCTTTGAGTATGGTCGGAGATCGGTTAAGCGTCGGAGAACCAAGTGATTTCCAACAACTCAATGACATGATACATGTAGAGGCCCCTTCATCAATCACAATACGAAAGCAACGTGTGTTTTTGACTAACACTGGAATTTGGAAAGCCATTTGATGGGGGTAGGTGAGGTGTAAAATTTTCTAGATCAAAGATCATAAGATTCGAATCCTGTAGATCTACGACTCCTAAAACTGACAATAGTAATTTTCTTTGTGCTAAACATGATTGCAACACTTCCAAAACTGACATTGCTAAAGGGAAAATTGCCAAATATTCAATGATGTTGTAATTTTGAGCAGCTCTCGCATGTGGATTGAAAGCTGATTTACGAAGTACACCTTTAGGAGGTGGTTTGATTACTAAGTCAGGATTTGGTTTCTCGATGTGAAGCAGATCGAAAAGCGAAGTAGATGCAACTGATGAAGAATTAGAATTTTCTACTTCTTTACCAGTGATAGGATTTTTACTACCATAATCTTGTGATCGAGTTGCAACCATCAATATATCTACTAAAGGATTAGAAGAAGATCCAATCATTTTACTATCTTGAATTGGAAAGGGATCCTTCAAGACAACAAGAGTGGGTGAACCTTTGACGAACTTAGAAACTTCTTCGTTATGCAGACATTCCTTGGTGAAATGATCCTCGTCACAGATAAGAGAAGGATAACGAGGTTTCCATTTGTCATCAGTTGATTCAGTTTTATCAGTTTTTTCTTTAGGAGGTGAGGTATGTTTATTATTTTTCTTCCCCTTTTTCTTTTTGCCAGATTTTTACTTAGTATATGAATCTACAATGTGAATGTCGACAGTAGTTTCCAAGGAAGATTCTCCTTTTGGTGAATCAGGTAAATTTATTATGGGAGAAGTAATCTTTGAGGAATTCTTATTTTTAGTTGTAGTAACGGAACCAATTACACCATCAGTAGCATGAGAGCCTGAAGGAGTTGTATTTAACTGACCAGGTCATGGTAAATTGAGTATTTTTTCATACAAAGTTCTGGACGGAGTATATACCAAGTCTAGATATTGAGCTTGAGTAATAACTTGTTCTTCCGTAACAACTCCTGCTTTAGCTACATATTCAGTGATTTTTGGTAATAATGATTTAACAAACCATTCTGCCAATATTTGATCCAGGATAAAAATTTTTACCAAACGTCTTCTACGTCTCCATTCATGAATATGATCTGATATATAGGTAGACGTGGATTGTTTGAGTGAAGTTAATAATTCCGTGCCATTGTTGTATTTGACCGGCAACTGAAAATGAGTTAAGAAGGCATTTTCTAGGGTGTTGAAGTTATTAAAAGAGACACATGGAAATTGAATGTACCACTTAGCAGCTAATCCTATTAACGTTCTCTGAAAAAGTCGAAGTCGAATAGAATCGTCAATTAATGAATTAGATGCACACCAAAGGTGGTATGTCATAACATGATTGAAAGGATCCTCTCCTGTTTTTCCTTCAAATTTTGGAATATCACTGGGCAACTTATGAGGCATCGGTGGCCAGTACGGATGATAATAGATAGGATCATTTGTAAGGCGAGATAAATCCGGTAAATCTAAAGTTGCTATGAACGGAAATTGACGGGTAGGGTCTTGTGGATAACCTTGTGAAATTAAACCAGTCCTAGGAGGAGGATATCCAGGATAACCTGGAATAGGATGTGCATTTGGAATCATATTACCTCTCGAATAACCAGGAATAACCAGACCATACTGAGGTTAAACAGGTGCTTGATATGTATATCCAGGGTATGATTGTTGCGGGTAGTTTGGAGTTTGTGAAACAGGTCCGTAGTGGTACGACACTTGATAAAGTTTATAAGTAAATTGAGGTTGACTCGTTATTACTGTACTTGTACCAGATTGTCCTGCAGGTATCTGAACAGTAGTTTGAATCGTTGGTCCAGACTGCGGAATAGAAACCTGAGGAATCATTATCAAAGTTTGAGGGGTAGATGTAACAAGAACTATATATACTGCATGAATGGGTGTGGTAGGTTGAACATAAGTTTGAGCAGCTATTTGTGGTGGAGTATGAGGTGAGCTCAGACCAGGTGCTAAACAGGACCAGATGCAGGTATTGAATTTGAAGGCTAGACTGGTTGTTGGGGTTGAACATAACCAACAAGTTGTCCTGCTTGGTAATAAGGTACTTGCATATTTGGTTGTAAAATATGTTGGACTTGGGATGGATCCCACACCATTCCGGGATATGAGGGCCCCATTGAAGGTTGTACATAAGATGGCCCATAACTGGGTTGGACAGATGGCTGATAATTGACTGGATAATTTCCACCTCCTTGTAACATTTGCTTCTCTGTATAGAACTGTTGCCCTGAAGGAGGTTGCAATCCTTGAGTAGGATACTGACCTTGAGGTTGATATTGACCTTGAGGTATGCACTGACTCTAGGGTTGACCTTGAGGTATGTATTGTCCTTGGGGTTGATATTGATTTTGAGGTATGTACTATCCTTGAGGTTGATATTGACCTTGAGGTATGTACTGTCCTTGGGGTTGAGATTGAACTTGAGGTATGTACTGTCCTTGGGGTTGATATTGACCTTGAGGTATGTAATGTCCTTAGGGTTGATATTGACCTTGAGGTATGTAATGTCCTTGGGGTTGCCCCCCAGGCTGTATCTGGCTATTTTGAGGTTGCCCCCCAGGCTGTATATTACTACCTTGAGATGTGGGGTTTGAAATATTTCCAGACATCATATAAATTTTCTCATTGTTCGAAGTTCCAGTATTTGATTCATTCAAATAAGATGATGACATTTGTTTACTAGGAAAACGAGATGATCCTGAAAATGTACCAGAGAGCGACTGATAGCCTGTAGGAACAGATGGACCACCATAGAGGAATGTTTCTGGTGATTCATAAAACATAGATGACTCTCCTGACATGTTTAACTGAGGTCTACGACCTATTGGTGTAGTGTAAAAAGGTGTTCGGGGTGGTGAATACTGAAGACCTATGTTTTGCCTAAAATTTGTTAATGAAGAATACCAAGCGTCTTGTCTAAAAGGATTGTAAAAAATTGATTCATGTTGTCTAAGTTTTAAATTTTCTTGAGTTGAAGGGAGAAGGACTTCTTCTTCTGTATCAGTGATTTCCTCAATACTAATAAGACTTGGAGGAAGAAATTTTGTAATTCGACTCTTTACTCTAGGTGAATTAGGATAATAAGTGAATTCTAAAGTGGGTTCTGATGTAGTAGGTTTAGTTTCTGGTTCAGAAATTTCAGGTTCTTCAGGTGATAATTCACTCATTGTAGAAGCAACTTCAGTTAATTCAGAAATGGAAACTGGTTGTGGAGGATGTTTTGCTACTTGGAATTGATCTACTTCAAAATCAGGATGAGGGATAATAGATGATTCTCCTTGTTCTATTTATCCAGTTCTACTGATAACATTTGGTATCAGAGATTTAAGTCCTGCTAGCTGGCTAGGTGTGTACTCAGGGGGTTTCCCCTGAGTTTTGCGTGATCGTCTCGGTAATTCAACCACGATAAAATTTTTTAACACACATAATCAAAGAAAATTTAAATAAAAATGCCTAAAGTCGCTAAGAAACAAATAAATGATCACACGCTTATAGAATCTAAGAGGTCAAACCACACACAAACAGTAAATTCCTGCACTAAAAACACTAGTTGGTGATGAAATCCAACATCGTAGTATTTTAATTCAAAAATGGCAGTTGGAACAGTTACCCCGACAACCTGCTTAATTAAACAGACCAGTGCAAGTTTCTCCACTTAACCCATCTCGAGTGAAGATAACCCTCCGGAGAGTCCAAGTGAGTCTAGTCGATGTCTGTTCCAGGTACAGTGGGATCTTCCCTCCACCGTCACCTTGGGAAATAATCCTAGAGTTTATGGCCACTAAGGTCACCAACAGGAACAAATATACCTGGGGGAACAATCTATGATCCGATACACACGCAAGGGCAGAGTAAAAAATCTCAATCCCCTTGAAGGCTCCTTGACATAATCCAAGGTTTACCGACAAGTGACCCCAGGCTCCTCGACAATGGTCAATCTGAGGTTTACCGTTGTTAATATGTGTATACCTTCTGTCATTCCCAACGAGGAAGGATTGATTACCCCACTGGTTTGGATATGATCTCGTGCTTGAGTCCTTTAAGAGGAGCTTCCCAGAGCATACATGCTACTATTGGAATTTCCCTACTGCAAGATTGACTACTTATTTGTTTTTACTGTCTTGGAGAGTTAACTAAAACCTAATCCAAGACACTAGCCTAAGCTAAATCGGTGGAAAGAGCCCTAGAAAAATAAAAATTGCTAGGTTGGTTTTAATTAAGCGTTAATTTTAATTGGCTGTTGCTTAGGACAATGGGTATGAAAGTGAAACTTCAATGGTGTATAATGACTCGACTCCAAAAAACACTAAAATGCATCTATATGAGAAATATTCGTTTCCTTTCAATGAAATCTCTCTAAAAGAAAGAGTTGAGAAATGCAATTGCTTTAAAACTTTAATCCTTCTTTTTAAAAAACAAGAATATATGAAAATAAATCTTTTTCTATGAGAACTCAATGATTAATTGCTCAAAAAGAAATCCCTTTTATCGTTCAAGTTTGAAACTACAAATAAAACAATTTCCAAAAGAAAAATATGATTACTTAAAAGAAAATTCAAAACTAAAAACACTAATTTTGAACTTTTTAAAACTCTAAAGATCTAAATTTTAAGACTAAAACTCTAAAAATTTTAAGGATGTTTTGCTCAGTTTGTAATCTGACCAAGAAATTCTTTGCTTATCCTAGCAAGGAATCAAAATCATACAATGGTGGTTTTGAAATGAGATTCAAGGCTTTTTAAACTAGAAGTCTCTTAAGATTTGCAAATAAGAAATAAATCTAATTTTTATCGAAGCAAATTCTGTCATAAACTCAAAGTCTCAGCAAGAAAAAAATGAAATACTAGTGTTCTAAGGTATCTCAAAGTTCCTGATCTTGGAGCAACACAAAGACAAAAACAAAAATCACTTGTAAAATGAAAATCTTTAGAAAATCATTCAAAACTTGGAAATGCTATAAGAAAATTTTACAAGAGGCTTTTGACAGTGAATACATGTCTAGGTAATTGCAAAGAATCTTGTAAGCTAGAACCAGAAAAGAGAATTTTAAGTTTTTCAAAATTTTTGTTAGGGTCCGCAGGTTGCAGAGTACAAAAGTGCGGTGCTGCACTGTTCACACAAAGAAACTGCGGAGGTGCCCACACTGTTTTGAAAGAAAAAATGTGGAGACTAGAAAACTTAAAGAAAAATAAAAAATTCTAAATTGACTTTTGAGGGATTCTCAATCTAATTTTCCCAAACTAGTACAGACTAATCAAAATCAGAAAAAATGGTTTCAAAAGTCAAACTCAAAGAAAACTAAGTTCAAAACAAAAATCCCCAGTATGGTTGCCATTTTGTTAGGCGGATAAATCGTTCTTGCGGACAAGAAGGATCTCCCTAGTATCACAAGGATAGCTAGAAACAAACAGGACAATTTGTAAACTATTTTCTCTAGATAACATACGATTTAGAATTTTCTATGATGAAGAAAGGACCTACCTGTGGTCCAATGCTAGTTGATTTCTTCTTTCCCGTTGCTCCACGTAGTTAGCTCTTAAGATATGCAAACAAAGACATAGAAGAGGATTAGCAGCACTTGCAACATATACTAATTCAGAAATAAAAAATCTATCTTAATGATCAAGGAATTTAAGAAATAAGTCATCCAAGTAAACACATAAACAACTTGTTGAGAAAACAAGATCCAATTGTATTATCTTTAAATAAAAGAAGGAGTCTTATAACCACGTTTGCCTTGATGTTGTACAGGTCCTTCGGGGGGTCTGGAACAAGTGTTTTCCTTAGGTATGACAAGCCCTTCCACTCTTCGAACCAGCTTAACTATGAGTATGTAATCGTTCTCGCAGTTAGCAAAGAGTATGTTTCTTCAGCAATTACCTTCTCTATTGTAGTTACCAAGTACAAAGAAAGTACTAAGTGTATACAAAATGCATAGAGAAGTTTTACATATGTGAGCATGTACCCTTGAGACTAAACCAAAGCTTCAATTTATAGGAGAAGGAAAGTGGTTATAGCTCCAAAATGGAAGGGATAGAGTCCCCTTATCAAGGGATTAAGTTCCAAAATCCAAGGAATATGCTCCTTTAATGAAGGGATGAATGTTCATGACAATGGAGGGAGTAAGGCTTCGACTGGATAGCGCATTCTAGAAGCTTCTAGCTGGGAGAATATTCGAGCACTTGGGCTTCTAGAATTTACTTTTTCCTTCATTTTACCTTTTACATGGGTCCACATTTTTAATGAAGAAAACGTGTGGTCGGCTCCGCAATTTCTGGAGCAAAAGAGTGTGGTGCCGTAGGTAAGACTAAGGAAAAGTGCGGTACAAGTATTTTTATGATTTTTACAAGCTTTTGTCCAAATTCAGAACTTGGTTTAGGAACTTTAGGGTTGTAGACTTCTAAGGGAGCATTATATAGGTATTGATGAACCCATATAGACATCAAAATGTCGTGGTGACAAAATAATGTGTAACATCACCTTGGTTGAAGAATGGCCTGGTGGATTGAAATTCTTCCTGTGTCACTTTGACCTTGGTTGGAGAATGATTTAGTAGAAGACATTCTCCCTATGTCACTTTGACCTTATTTTGAAGAATGGTTCGACAAAGGATATTCTCCATGTGTTAGTTTGACCTTGGTTGGAGAATAGTCCTAGGCCACTTATATGAGTAGGATCCTCCAAGAATTATTCTCATATTTGTTTAAAGAGTGATCTTGTTTATCATTGATGAGGCCTCTAGTGTTTCAACTAGACTATGTCTATAGTTGTTTGATGGTGAAACATGATTATGTAAGGTTGATGCTGGTGATTATGATATTGATGATAATATTTATCTTAATCTTGATATTTCCTTAGATATCTTGATAGTCATTATGAAAACCTCCCTAGCTAAGAGGGAGTGTTGAATTTTTTAGCTATGGTTGGTATTCATATAAAAATATTTTTATCAATGATGTAATTGTTTATGAAAAGCATGTTCTTCATGTTCAAAATAAAATTAAAATATTCATGTTTTTATCAAAAGAAAAAAATATTTCGAATTTTATATTGACACCACAAGTTGTCCAAGTCAGACCAACTATCCAAGGAACCCATTCGACCAACTGATCTCTATATATATGTGGAATATTCCACTTCTCAACCACCATTTGATTTGAGTATCAGGTATAAATTTCTTCTAGCCATATGAATGACAACAAGGAGCAAAATGAACAAGGAGCAAAACAAAAAGAACAAGGAGTTGATAAAAGACATCAAAAGTGAAATAATAATCTTTGTAAAATAAGCCAAATTTTTATATGGATTGGGCCAAATTATCTGTGGCAAATTCTCCATGGAAAAGGGCCCAGTTCCCTTTGGTATTATCTGCGAAAAAGGGACGAGTTTCCTATGGTATTATTTATGGAAAAGGGTCAAGTTCCCTATGGAAATGGGTCGATTTCCCTATGGTACTATATGTGGAAAAGGGCTGAGTTCCATGTAGTTTTCTATGTGGAAAACAGATGAGTTCCCTATGGTATTATCTATGGAAAAGGGATGAGATTCTCGCGACATATTCTATGTAAAAGGGTTAGAGTTTAGATATTTGTTGTAGACCCTTGAACAAGTTGACTAGGGCATATTAAGGAGGGATTGACTTGGACTCTTGGTGGATTCCTTTGGTGGTTAGTTTGTCCATAGTATTGAATTTTATATCTCTTGTTGAATTGATTCTTTAAGGAAATATTTGTTGGGTTTTTTCCCCAAGTGTGTTTTCCCAAGGTAAGCATTATGTTGATTCTGTGCATTATGATCTCTACTTTTCTTATTATTGTATGTTGAATTTTTGAAGTATAATTTGTTGATGAAAAAATTGTAAATGCTAAAAGAAGACATATAATCATCAAAAGTAATTGTCGGTGTCCATAAATAAGTGCTAGTCTATATTGCAATTTAAAATTCAATAGGGTTAAGTATGGTGGATGGTTTACTTGGTCCATCTTTAGATAGGGCTCTACCAATATTTATGCTAGTTTGGATTGGATATAGAGCTCGAGGGATGATATCTCCTTTTCTAGGAATATGTGTTTAGTTGATTATAGCTACAAGCTTGGTTCACCTACTATTACAACTTTTATTTCACTAGGGAATGGGGTGGATTCCTAACCACCATATTTATTCAAACTTAATGTTTCCAATTTATACTTTGTATATTTCAAAGCTCTAGTGTGTAGTGTTTTGAATATTGTTCCTTATCCCGGGGGGGACAAAGGGAAACATTTATGGTGGAAGGCCATCATTTATCATACTGTGAAGTTTAGCAGGGAATGGGATTGCATGATTGCTTGAAAGCATGAGAGAGATTTGGGAGGCCTAACGAAAGTCAGAGAAGGTGCATAATCTCTTGGAGGAGGATCTACATAATATTACTCTCTAGGAGGATGTATCTTGGTTTGAAATGGTTTTTCTCAAGGAGGAGGAGTATATAGAGCATATTTCTAGGGGGGCTTGAGTCAGATCTTGAATACAAAAGAGGGTGACAAGGGATATAAGTTCTTCTTTGAATTCTAAAGGAGGAATTTGGTGTTTGACAGGATCCTTATTTTACATATAGAGGACGAGACTCTTAAGGAGAACCTAAGAGAGTTTTGAAGTATGTTTAGCATTCAATTTGAAAACATTTTCTCTGATTACCGCTTTTTAGAGTCAATTGTGGCTACTAGGGATGCTTGCTACAAAGTGGTTCCTCACAAATTTTGGATTAGAGATCAGGATATATTGGAAATATATTTTACGAAATATGATTTTTTTCCCATTACTCAATGAAAAATGGAAATTCCCTAAAATATTGATGGTTTGCCTTATGATTTTTACCAGAAGACGTGGGACATGCTAAGGGATGATTTTTGAAATCTTGCACACAAGGTTGTTTCCACATATAATATTTTGAAAACACTTAATTAGGAATTGATAAAGCTTATTTCAAAGAATATAACTATTCTATTGGCAGGTTGTGGCTGATAACATTATTGAGTATTGATTATAAAATTATGGCCAAGGATTTAGCCACGGGAATTTGAGATGTGGCTCAAAAAATTGTTTGGAAAGAATAGGCATGATTTGTACATGGATGATATATTTTGGATATTGTCTTGCTTGCTAGGGATGCCATGAAGTGGGCTAGGGTGCCTAGTCTGCATGCACTCTTCCTTAAAATTCATTTTGATAAAACATTTGATTGTATTGATAAGATATTTATCACATATATTTTTTCATGCCTTGGGTTTGGCCAACATTTTGTTGGTATGGTTAACACATTGTTTATATTTTCCTATGATTTCTATCAATGAATAATGTGCTGTCCCCATGCTCCATCTCCATAGACCTATTAGACAAGGGTGTCCTTTGTCCCCTTATCTCTGGTTGATCCTCTTAGTTATCTAATGGAGGTAGCTCATATTCAAGCTGAGAGATGATTAACAATCATTTTGTAGATGACTATGTTTTGCTAGTATTTAATAATAACAAGTTGGCTCTACAATGAAGTATTGTATTGTAGTTTTTACGGAGGTTTAAGGGAACTTGTTAGTGATTGCAATATGGAATATTTGCTAGTTGGTATTGAGAATCATGGCACATGGTTGGTTATTTCTTGGAGGTTTTTTAAGGTAAGGTTTATTATGAAATATCTTGGTATACCATTTGGGGTCAACCTTTAGTTGGTTGTTATGTAGGATTGTTACTTGCAAAGATTGCAACATAAGTTATTTTTTGGTAGTATAGGGTTATTCCCTTTGCTGCTAAGCTGAAAGTGGTGAAAAGGATTCTTTAGGCCTCCCATATCTATTATGCGTCATGTTGGATTCCAAGTACGGAATAATTTTGTCGATTGGAATAGATTTTTTTTCTCGTACTTATGGGCCAAATATGGTGGGGCTTCTAGCCTTCCCATGGTCGCTTGGGTTGTTTGTACCATGCCCAAGGATGAATGAGGTCTTGATATGATTGATGCGGCAAACCGAGACAATATTTTGGTTGTTGAATGAATTGTTAGGTGTTTGAAGGGCTCCTCGTGTTGGAAATTTTTGATGTGGCACAAATTGATTTCAACCCAACATATTGGAAAAGTAAAGGCCAATTTGGATTATGTGATATAATTTCTACTCATAATTTATAGATTTCATGGTCCTCCATCTTCAGGAGTATCTATATAACTTAGAGGAGGGAGACAAGTTTGATTCATTAGTATTGGTTAGGTATTAGATTAGGTTGGGATCTATCTTGGAGGCTAATTTGGATTGGAAGTAGGAGGGTACTTGCATATATGACTTGCCTCATTTTTAGGCAAGGAGGCTATGCATAAAGGATATTTTTTTCTTGAGAGGTATTTGGAATTCCAACTCTCATTCTTGGAATACATGGTGTTTACTGGATTTGGAGTTCGCATTGTCTTCGATGGTGTTGGAGCTTCGAAATGAACTCATTTTTCTATGAAATTGGCTCTCCTTGCTGCGAAGAGACCTTTCCCTCCTTTCCTATTGTCATTTATTAATCCTAATATTGTGATTGTTATGGATTTATTAAAGGTATCTTGCATATTTGGTTAGTTTATTATTTCAATTTTTAAAAAGAGCTATAAATTAGTTAAGAAGTTGTATGCTCAATACTATACCAGTATGTATATATATTTATGAATAAAAGTGGCACTAAATTTCATTGTTGGAGACCTCTAGAGACTTCACTTTTCAGGCACATCACGATGCAAGTGGACAGACAAGGTACAGAAATATCAAAGCTTGTTAGCGAGCATATTTTTGGGCATTGGATCCTATTGTTAACTATTAATGGAGCATATTAATATGAGGCGCATTTCGTAGCCAATCATAGAGTTTATCAGTGTCATTTAAGATTAAAAAGGATTTTGTACACTAAAAGGACCAATAAAATTATGCCTTGGCACGCATAAAAGATGATCTATCATAATTTACATGCTAATTTTATGTGACTAATGTCTGGTTCAGTTTTAGGAAACTCTAGCGGATACTATGGATAATGTTTGACCGGTTATCAAGGTTGATATCCTCCCCCTCCACTTATAAATATGTATAAGTTTTTGAAGTTAATATTTGTTGTTATCATAAGACTTTGTTTATCATTTTGATAATATAGACTGCTTGTGAACATGTTATTTCTATTACTGAGCTCCTACAAGTGTAATTAATATTTGGACGTAGGCCGAACCTAAGTTTGGGCCCGCTCAAGGCAAGGCACTATGCACAATTTTATTTCCAAGTTTATTTACATGTATGTCATTTCTATGCAATTAATAATATTGGTTAATGTTTATTGAGATTTTAGAGTTGGATGAGTAGATGGAGTATGCTATTTAGCTGATTGCAATAATGCTTTGGGAATTTTTTATTCCTTAAAGTGTGTTTTACATGTGGCTGCATAGTTGCTGCAAAATAAACAAACTGCTGCGAAACTGCAAGTCTGCTACAAAATTAGAATAAGATAGGCTAGCTACATTAATGGTTGATATGTTCATAATATTCCTTCTCTAGTTGTTTGGGTGACCTTAGAAGTAGAATAGAATAGGAGTACAACATGTATGAACTTTGAATGCCACATTTTATAGATTTCATGCATCAAATTTTCTTCGATAGGAGTCTTGGTAGTCTTGCATACAACATGGAGTCCTCATAAGGTTATGAACTCTAGTTGACAATTAAAATGATATCGTGAATTATTATTTAATAAAATATACATATATTCACACTTTCATTTTTGGAGCCATTTCCGCGGAGGCACTCAATGTATTAAATACCCTTGTATAATATGAAAATCACACTGGGAGTAGAAGCAACTGAAGCGAGATAGTTAGCCACCCTTTCAATAACCTACATCATGAATGTCTTACACTTATATAATCATGTTGAGAAATATATGGCATAGAAATTAAGTTATTTCTCTTCTATTAGTAATGACTTGTGAATTATTTTTCCTTCTTATATTAGGATCTTCTCTTACTTATGTTATTATAGTGTTCTTATTCATCAAACAAAAACCAATGCATAAACAAAAAGAGATAAGATACACCGAATGTAGGCTATCAAACAGGTCCAAAACCTCTCTCTCTTTGAGAGGAAAACTTGAACAAATTATTCTTCTTATAGAGATTCCAATTAATGAATACTAAGACCAAGACCCTTGACCTATTTGCCACTCCAATACCAAGACACAAAGCTCCCTTGATGAATTCCTTATTCCTTGAGTCAACGGTAGTCAAACTTATGCTTTCTTCTTCTTTTCGACTTCTCTTCTTCTTCAACCTTCAACCTCAAACCTTCAACCTCATTTCTATAATTTGACCTTCTTCTTATCTCAACCTTCCTTCTATAATTCATCTTCTTCCAATTCTTGTCTCGACCTTCCTTCTAGATTAACTTCTGCCTTCATTAATAATTGAACTTATCTTAATCTGAATATCTTGGATCTTGACCTTACTGCAGTAGCTGATCTCCCTTTTCTACGCACTTGTGATAGCAAGACCACCTTATAACAGACCCAAAACTGAAGCTTAGAACTTTATTCTACTTCTTTTCCCTTCACTGATGTTTATGTTTCCTTCTTGATCACCTTCACAATACTTGTAAATTTCGAACCTTTACCAGAATTCTTATCTGAAATTAAGTGTTGAAAATGGAATCCATACTGGCTATTTATAGTTGTATGTTCATATATATAAGCTGACATGATAGTAAGTGAGCCGATGTTTCCTTTGAGAAGATAATTTTATTTCTTTGTAGCCGACCTGTAGGAGGATGCTTATGCTTGTCTTGGAGGGTTGTTTGACACTTCTATTGACTCATATACAAATGTATCATGCCCAAGAAGGGTCCTTCATACATGACATTGAGTCTTTTTTTATGACCAATACTAAAGGCTCATGATGGTAGCCATTACTAAAAATAAAATTTCTTTCTCATGAAACCCATGAGACAAGTATTACAATAATAATTTTAATTTTCTTATTTACATTAATTACATTAAATCACAATTACACATGTCATTATGAAGACTGTACCTAGTTACAATTTTCAACACTCCCTCTTAACTAGGGAGGTATTCATAATGGTATTTGGTTATTCTCAATCTGAATAATTTCTCATAAGAAGAATCCGATTGGTAACCCATCTGTTTAACATCATATCAACCAACATTGTCACATAGTAAGGCCTTGACCAACAACTCTATCTCTCTATGAGATCTAAGCACAATGCCGACGAGACCAATGATGTATACACACCCTCATCATTGTCTCTCTCAGAACATACCCCGCCGAGGTTATGAGGGTGTGTTCTAACAGGACTATTATTATCTTGGATTCCCAGTCCTCAAAGAATATCGACCATCAACGACTACTCTTATCTTGGATGCCATACTACATCCTCAAAGAGCATTAGATTCCATATTCTTACCCAATCCTCCACTCTATCTTCCCAAGTGATGAAAAGAATGATGTGTCTATATCTACCTCTTAATTAGGGGGGACATATCTATTCCAATAAAGGAATGTACTCATTCCTATAGAAGGAATGTACCTAAGCTCCCTCTTGGCTTAGGAATTTCCAAGTTTTTTCCAAGTAAGAAACCTGTTTCCAAGATCCCTCTTAATTAGGGACCTACAAAAACTCCTCAGGTGGAGATGATGGGAAAATAAAATGCTTGAAGAAATCCTCCTCACTATGTCATGAACTTCTTTTCGTTATATAGGAGTGTTCATGTTTGGGTCTTCTACATAGGGCACTGACCATCCATCAATTTCGTCCACGAGTCAACCATGTCATCATCGAAAAGTGATCCATTAGTCCATATATGGCCTTCCTTCATGCCATGCTACTTTATTCATGCCAATTTTACTTAAGGATATTTCTTCCTACTACATGTGCATCGGTGGTGGAAGACATCCATAGATATTCCCTTGGCAGTCGTGCATAAAACCATCTAGAATATATTTGTTCAAAATAAATGATCATTAAAATCAACATTATCTTTGTGATGGTATTTCATCATGAAATCTTCTAGTTTGCATCAACATCCTGCATACATATCGACACATCTACCAAAGATAAATATTGTCAAGGGTCTCTTTCTTTTTTAGACTCCATAGGAGTCTTCATATCTTTCATAGAGATATCTAGTCAAATATTCTTGGTCTTTCGGATGTTGATTTCCCTTACCATGGTTGCATATTCCACGATATCTTCCTTCCTTTCGTCACACGTCTCATTCCTAGGAGATTCCATTCAAATTTCCTCAATTGTTGTCAACCACCTCATACTTCATATGAGAACATATTATGTTGATTTCATCTAGTGAATGTGTGACCCATGCATTCCTGCATTCATTTGAGGGAGGAGATTGTTTCTTTTGATCATGATCTCAATATAGAGCATTGATCCATTTTACCTTCAACCATATGACATGAATTCCACAATATCAAATTTAATCATTCATACCTCATTTTTCCTATGGGTCATCCAAACTTCCTACAACAAATTCATTGACTGAAAGAGCTTCAATCCCTTGATCTGCTTCACTTTTATGTCATCATACCATCATCCCATGAATTCCACAAGTTTGGAATTCTTGATGAAACACTTGTTTTTCCTCATGATCGGTGAAACTTTCAATGAAGATTCCATCAGAGAATTTTGAGGATCTAAAGTATCCCCATCATCAAATGTTTCCTTTTGATAGATGTATGATGAACCTTGTACTAAATTACCTTGCAACTTGTGTTTTCAGTGAGATTCCTAAGGGATATATCACCGTCTTTCATGCTTCTCTACGATGATGTCCCAAGCTCTTGTTTTTAATTCTTTTATGATGCCTTGATGCATCCTATTTAGTGAATCGTGATGGCCATATATATATATATAAATATTTTTTTTTTCCACAGAAAAAAATCGAACTTTCTATTAAATAGATAGTTTCAGAACATATGCATAGCATTTCGATGACAGAGCCATTCCTTTTTTGCAAAAAGAGATGGAAACATAGCTACTTAAACACCTATGTAGATGCTTAGCAGCCAGAAAAACCAAAAAATAGCCAAAGCAGACATCAGTGCATCTATTTTAGCTCATCATCTCCCAGTAAACCGAAAAAAGAGATGAGAGCAGAAAGAGAAGAAAACACTGAAAAGCCCATAGCTTCGCTAGCACAGAGAAAGGGTTGGCAGTAGAGACTATCCCAGCCCCCTAAAGTATATCAGAAAAAACCAAAAATGGAGCCCAGAACCTCCTTACATAAGGAAAACAATTCTGGACTCTATATAGTAGCTGTTTTAAAGTTTATTGAAAAGCAAATATATACAATTCAGAAGAAAAATAGCAGAAATTTAAACAAAGGAAGGTTTTTCCCGAGCATGAACAACCCCATTCACCATCTCAGATACTGTCCAGGACCCTAGATCAAGCTGAGCACCTTCTTTAGATAATCGATCTGCTTCCTGGTTCCTTTCCCTGTAAATGTGAACAACAGAAATCTCTGAGAAAAAGCATTTAAGACGACGGATCTCCTTAAGCAAAGGTAAAAAAATATAATTCCTACACTGCTGAGTCCCATTGAACCAATTCACAACATTTCTAGAATCACCAAAAATCTGAATCTGTCTCATATGTTTGGATATCAACCAGCAAAGTAGAAAGTTGAGGGCTTTGAGTTCAGCAAAGATATTGGACCCTTGCCCAAGGCCTACTGAAGAACGGAGATAGTTTTCATGAGAAAGATGAATGATAAGACCAACACCACAAAGATCATTAACACCAGAAGCCCCATCAAAATAAGCCCACGAAATTGACTCATTAATAGCCTTAGGTTGAATATTACGGGATGAGCCTGTACCAGAAGGAGTAGGAATGCTGTAAAAAATAGCAGCTCCCTCTGCTGCCAGCCTGGTTATAGGAAAATATTGCTGATTGAAGATCACCTTGTTGCACACAATCCAAGTTCCCCAAGCTATAAGAAGAGGAAAAGCCCTGAATTTTTCATTTGGAGCCTCCTGCCACCAATAATTCCAAGCCTGAGAAAGTTCCTCACCATGCCACATCAAGGGAATATTGGTCAAGCTCAAAGCTTCTGCTCAAAGGCTGGAATTAAAGGGGTAGAAAAGGAAAAGGTGCTGAATATTTTCTTCAGCAGACTTGCAAAGAGAACACCAGCTCGGCCCCTGTTTCCCTCTCTTTTGAAGAAATTCCCACGTTGGCATCTTATTATGGAGGATGCACCAGAAAAAGAGTCTGGTCTTGGCTGGACATTTCAATTTCTAGAGTGGTTTATTCCACCAGCTTGGGGTCCCCCACCCTTCTTGATTCATTAGCCATTTATAGCCATACTTGGGGGAGTAGATTCCTGACTGCGCATAAACCCAGCGCAATTCATCAGAAGAATCTGAGATTTGAATAGAAGAAAAAGTTAATGCTGCAACATAAAAATTCCATTCTTCCATCCAACTGTCTTCTAAATGCAAATCTGGATCCGAGAGCCAACCTTGTTTCGCAAGGGAAGTTGTTCTAGGATCAGCCACCTGATTCAAAGTGTAAACTCCTCCTACGTTAATATAATTAACCAGGGCCGGAGAAAAAGAGTAGTTAACAGAGCAACCAACCCAAGGATCACAACCCACACGTACTTGAGTGTCGTCTCCAACCTGCCAGGCCAATCCTCTTTCAATTGTCTGAACGGAAGCCACAACAACTTTCCAAACAATAGAGGCATTTTTAGAAGATTTTGCTGGAGAACGAATCCAATCCAGGACAGAACCTTGATTGATATATTTTTGTTTGATGACCGAAGCCCAGAGAGAATCAATAGAGATCAAATGCCATGCAATTTTGGCAGCCAAAGATTTTGTGAAAGAAGGCATATTTTTTATTCCCCAGCCTCCCCATTCCTTTGGTTTAGAAATTTTATCCCAAGCAACCCAAGGGCTGACATTGTCCTGATTTGACCCTGTCCAAAAAAATATTCTGCATAATTTATCAATTGAGGACAAAATTCCTTTTGGAACCCAAAAAAGGCAGGCCCAGTAAACTAGAATGGCCATCAACACTGACTTAATTAAGACCAGACGACCTGCCCTCAAAAGCCACCTGAAACTCCAGTGGTTTAGCCTTTTTTCTACCTTAGCTAATAACCATTTCCAGTCTCGGATTCTGTAATTATCAGGTTTGAGAAAAAAGCCCAAGTATTTGAAGTTTTCCTGCAGAGAACGGACTTCAAAATTCAGAAATCTTCTTACTCTGCCTATCTCATCGACAGAAAGGCCAGAGGGAGTGATAGTCGACTTTTGATCATTTATTTGGAGCCTGGTTTCTTTAAGAAAAATATCCATCAGATACTTTAAGGCACGGAAATCCTCTTTGCTCCCATTAACAAATAACAACATGTCATCTACAAAAAGTATATGAGTGATCCAGAGGTTCGGAGCCAACAGAAAAAGTAGTGGAGAAAGAGGGCAGCCCTGCCTAAGGTCACGTTATGGAGTAAAAAAAGAGGTAGTAGCACCATTTATTAGAAGAGAAATAGCAGAAGAAGATACATAGCTCATGATCTATCTGACAAAATCAAATCTAAAGCCAAGATGAGTGAGTAAAAGCCTCAAATACAACCAACTGAATCTATCGTAAGCTTTAGAAAAAATCTAATTTGACAATAACCCCTTTCCTACCACTTCTCTTCTGGTTGTGAAGGGATTCTTGAGCAACACCTACAGCTTCATGGATCTGCCTACCACTTATAAATCCAAATTGTTTCGGAGAGATGTGGCTGGAGAGAAAAGGTTTAATCCTGGAAGCTATGACTTTCGCAATGATTTTATAAACACAAGTGCAGAGAGAGATAGGCCAGAAGTCAGCAAAGGAACTTGGCTGGTCAGAGTTAGGAAACAAGGAAAGAAAAGTGGAATTTAAAGGGGGGGAAAATTTCCCCGTAACTCTGGATTCCTCAACAACAGCAACAAGTTCATCACCAAGCGCATCAAAAAAATGCAGGAAGAATTCAACAGTCCAGCCATCTGGGCCTGGGCTTTTGTCCCTTTGCATTCCTTTGAGAATGTCCTCGATCTCTTGATTAGAAACAGGTGCCATGATGGCATCATTCTCTTCCTCCTCAATGAACCTAGGAAAAAACTGCGCCACTCTTATGACTTCTGCTATGGACGCTACAGCCGGGGCTTTAAAGAGATCTTTGAAATAACAGATACCCAAAGAAGCCAGATCCTCAAAAGAAGAATCCTTTTCACCATTTCCTTTAGGAATTTCCAAAATAGTATTTGCCATCTTCCGACCTTTGGCATAGTTTTGGAAGAATTTTGTATTCTCATCGCCCACTTGGAGCCATATCGCTCTGCTTTTCAATCGCCAACTTTCTTCCCTGAGCTGGAGAATGTTTCTCCAGGAGGCCTCCAAGTCCTTGATTTTATTCCTCGATTCAAGAGAGACATATCCTCCCCCTTCCGAGTCTTCCAACTGAGCAAGTTCAGAGTTAACCCTTTTAAGCTCCTCCTCCTCCTTCTCCTTTTTTTTTGCAGCCCAATTTTTTGAAGCTGCTTTCATTTTTTTTCAGATTCTTCCAAAAGAAGGCACTCCTAGAAGAATCAGGCCTGAAAGGATCTTTCTCCCAAGTAGATGAAAATAGTTCCTTATACGAATCATCCTTGAGCCAGGCAGGATTAAAGCGGAAGGGCATCCCGGGTTTATTGCCAGCACCTTTAACTTCGAGAAGGATGGGAAAATGGTCTGAAACACCACCCTCACCAACCCAATGGAGATAGTCCATGAGTTTATCCAACAAAACCTCACTTAAAAGAAACCGGTCTATCTTCTTTCCCACCCAATCCTGACCAATCCTTCTATTTCTCCAAGTGGGTTTCAGCTTCAGAAGAGGCATGTCCACCAGATGAGAAAGAGCTAAGTGATTTTTGAAAAAATCAGTTAATGGGTCCGCTCTGGCCGAGTCACCCCATGACTCCGCTTCCCCTAGAGAGAAATTCAGATCTCCTCCAATAATTAGATTTTGGTGAGCTACCCAGGAGGAGCGAAAGACAGAAGACCAAAAACGCTTTCTTTCCACACAAGGACCGTAAATATTTAAGGAGAGCAGGGAAAGGTTGAGCTCACTGGAGAAAAGTTCCAAGGCCAACATACTCGAGGACCCCCAAGAAGAAACATATTTTAACTTCTTAGGATTGAAACCAGAAACCACACCCCCGGATCTCCCCACAGCATCGAGGGCATAAAAAGACCAGTCAGGCAGCAATTTAGAGATGATACTAACAACCTCCTCCCCTTTACCCAGAGTTTCTTGAAGAAAAATAATGTCTGGAATCTGAGAACGCACAAGATCTTTGAAGGCTAGCTTTTTAGGCTGGCTAGCTAAGCCTCTGCAATTAAAAGAAAGAATAATCATGGCACATCTTCTGGGGGTGGACGCTCTGCTCTAAGCACCCTAGTGAGAGACATCTGTTTACCATCAGCTATATCCACGACTACTTTCGATTGGGTTATGGAGAGGTTAGATTTCCGACCTTTCATCTTTCTTGCCCCAATTACAACAGGGTTTGAGGCAAGACCTCCCACAACCAGGCCAGACCCTCTCCTATCAGCCCGAGGTCTAAGGTTATAAGGGAGAGGTTTAGAAACAATAGGCCGAGAGCAGGGGAGCGGAGGGGCATCAATAACAAAAGAGGAAGAAGGTCCAGAGATATCAGGAACGGATAAAATTACACTATCCAGAGGTGGCAAAGAAAGGTTTAAAGCAGAAAGATCACTCAATAGTTGCCTGGAAGGACCAGGCTCAGTACTATCAACAAAAGGAAAAAAAGCAGAGGACTGATGCAAGAGAGGAGAGGAGGAGGACATACCCGCCTGAGACGCCCCAACGAGTTCAGCAACTTGAAGGGGAACCAGGGAGTCTGCCAGATCCTCAAGGGGTAGGGAGGAAGGGCCAGATGCATCCTCTGGGGCCTGATCCACGTTCGCCACAGGGGAAGAGGGAATCTCCTGAACTGAAGGGCCTGTCTCTGCTTCCTTAAGACCCACATCCTGATCTGAAACTGAAGTTTCTCCTTCCTGTTCTGCTTTCTCTGTCTGCGTTTACGCTGGTGACCGAGAGGGCATTCTCTTGCCAAGTGACCAGTCTTATGACACCTATTGCACCAGAAGGGAAGGTGCTCATAATCTAACATCTGCAGAAACTCCATATCCTTATAGTATAGCATCATCGCGTCAGCAAGACCTTCTCTCGGATTTAAGCTCACCAGTATACGGGCCACACTCTTGTCCCTTGTTTGCAGGTAAGATCTATCAGCTTCAAGAAAAGTGCCCAAGGTATTTCCAACAGAAACAAAGACCGAATCAGTCCAGAACTGCAAAGGAAGGCCAGGAAGCTTAACCCAAACCGGCGATTCAGCCAATTTTTCCTTCTGAGCGTCAATGAGGGGTGTCCATCTTCTAAAGAGAATGGGTCTCTTACCAAAGAACCAGTTTCTCTCAAGGACCCGGTCCACTTGATCTTTTCTTTCAAACGTAATACTGAATCATCCTCGCGCAAGAATAGAAATATCAACAGACATACCTGGGGATTCTTTCCACATTGATTGAGCCCATTCAGCTATGTAGTCTACCGAGTATTTCCGGCCCCTTAATCTGCCAAAAATCATAATCTCAGTTAGATCCATAACATTCTCAATGCTAATATCCACACCTAGCAAACATTTTGGGTGATCTTCTTTGGATTTAATAGATTTGGCTTTCTTATGCTTCGCTCCCACAACTTTCTTGAAACCCTCCTCCTCTGCTACTGGATTGACTTGAGGAATCTCAGCTCTTAAAGTCTCAAGTAAAAATTTCCTCAGATCTTCGATGGATCTCGGAGGCGCAAGACCCTTACTTAAATTCTGTAGGGCACCGACCCCTGAAGCAACTTCACGTCACGGCGCAACACCTTGATTTTCAGAGGCAGAAGATTTTGGGAGAAGGTCAACTGCCTCATTCGAGGAAACCCTTAACTAGATACCAAGACCTGGAACCCCATCCTTTACCAGGTCAGCCAACCCTCCTTCATTCTGTTCTATTAGCACTTGATCCTCCGCCACCCCTTTAGAGACTGCCTTTGTAAAACCATTCTCAACCCTAGGAAAGAGAAGCCCCCCCGAGATCTCCTGAGAAGGTCTACCCAACAAGGCAAGACCTGTGGTGTTGTTTACCCTAGGTAAAAAAGAGCCCTGCGGGAACTGAAGCCCTCTACACCCTACTACATCTTCTAAACCACCAGTTGCAGCATAAGGAAAGAAATTACCCTGAGGTGCCGAGCACGGCAGGAGCCGATCAAAATTGATTGCTGCCTTGAAAATATCTTCAGAGGTCTGAGGACGACTGCTGCTCGGAAAGTGCTGGCTACGGTAGCAGTTCCCACTCCTGGAAACGACAAGGTTTTCACCAGTAGGACCAAATCCTTGCGATAACCCTCCCAACGCTGCTTCAGCAGCCAGATCAATCTAAATCCGATTTGGAAAGTATTGTTCGATATTATTCTCCAAGATTTCCAAGCCCCAGTAGGTAAGAAGGTCCTCCGGTGAGGGTTCTAGCTCAACAGAGACACTTTCAAAACCCATTGTGATCGACAACAAAACCTCTTAAGGAAAACTGCAGAAGACCGCAAAACCCGCTTGTCCTTAGAAACCCTAACCTCAAAACACCGTTGAAAGAAGCCCGAACCGCAACCAAGGGTAAACCCCATTCTGAGAGCTATTTCATTAAACATCATACCATGATGGCCATATATTACAACAAAAGACTTAGGAATTTGAGAAGAAATTTAGGCGAGGAATACTATCTTAGTAATAGACATCTCTTACTTCCTCTTTCTTGAACTTCTTATTTTCAACTTCCTCTACTTCTTTGGTGATGTGAGATTCTTCTATTCATCTTTTTTTACTCTCCTTCTTGATCTTAGGAAAATCCCTTTTGTAGTGCTCATATTCCTGACACCCATAGCATTGAATTTTAGACATGTCCCTTTTTATTTTTCCAAGAAACAAACTTTCCAAAGTTCCTTTTCTTCTTGTCATTGTAGGATAAGCTTGAATTTTCTCGCCTGTTCCCACATCATATTTGGCCTTTAGTCTAGATTCTTCAATCTTGCATAGTGACCATTTATATTGGAATGGAGTAGCTTATTTATTCCCATAAATAATTGAAGTAAAATTTACCCCATTCCTCCAATATTGAATTTAAGACCACTGTAGTCATTTTCACTATCAGGCATGACTTCTCTTAATTCTTGTAGTTGATTCCCTATCTCTAATATCCTCATAAAGTACGAGTCTATTCCATCTTCCTTAGAAATCTTCATCTTGTAGATTTCTTGCCTTAATGATATGAATTCTATAGCAGTGCTTACAGAATACAACTCTACCATTTTGTCGTAGATTTCTTTTGAACTTACGAGTTTAGATACATATGCGATGAGGGGATCCTTGATGTATTCTATGAGAATACTTTGAGACCTAACTTCCCATTTCATGGAAATATTTTAAGCATATTCCTCTCCTAGTTTTGTGATAGATCCTTTGACATGATCCATGATATAATTTTCAATGAGATTTAGATCTGTCCTTTTCTTCCATGCATGATAGTTTGAAGCCCCAACCACTTTTTTGCTTTCCTTGAAAAAAGACATATTGAAAAATTCACTTGATATGATGATCCTTTCTCCTCAATGCTTCCTTGATGTTGATACAATGTAGAGAATGGAAAAATTCTCCTTGATGAAGGTAGTTTTCTCAATAATTATCCTTGATCCTATGAAGAGTGAGATGACACCACCTTTTTGATCTAGCTCCCTTTGGATGAATAGTATTCAAAACACTTTATCTTGAGTATATGTAGGGTTTTAGCCTTCTTTTCTTGATGATGATCTTAATAATTCTTTGTAGACTTCTTAACTTCAAGATGATCTTTGCTTTGATTCCTTCCTTGATATTTGATCCTTGAGTGTCCCTTGATAAGATGCACTTTCTTAACTTAGTCAACTTAGCTCTGATACTATGTTGAGAAATCTAGGGCATAACAATTAATTGATTTATCTTCTATTAGTAACTGCTTGTGAATTCTTTTTACTTCTTAGATTCATATCTTCTTTTACTTATGTTAGTATAGTGTTCTTATTCATCAAACAACTACCATTGCATAAACATAAAGAGATAAGAGACACTGAATGTAGGCTATCAACTAGGGCCAAAAAATCTCACTCTTTGAGAGGAAAAACTGAAAAAATTCTTCTTCTTATAGAGATTCCAATTGACAAATATCAAGACCAAGACCCTTGACCTATTTTCCAATCCAAGAGCAAGACACAAAGCTCCCTCATTGAAGTCCTTCTTCCTTGAGTCAACGATAGTCAGAATTTTTCTTCCTTCTTCTTGTCGGCTTCTCTTCTTCTTTAACTTTCTTCAGCTTCGAACCTTTAGCCTCCATTCTAGAATCTGGCCACCTTCTTATCTCAAACTTCCTTCTAGAATTCACCTTCTTCCAATTCTTATCTCAACCTTCCTTCTAGATTGAATTCTTCCTTCCTTAATACTTGAACTTATCTTAATCTGAATATCTTGGATCTCAGCCTTACTGCAACAACTGATCTCCCTTTTATTCACACTTGTGATAGCAAGGTCACCTTGTAACAAACCCAAAACTAAAGCTTAGAACTTCATTCTACTTCTTTTACCTTCGATAATTTTTAGGTTTCCTTCTTGATCACCTTCACATTACTTGTAAACTTCAGAGCTTTACCCGAATTATTCTCTGAAATTCTGTGTTGAAAATGGAATCTGAAATAGCTATTTATAGTTGTATGTTCATATATATAGGCTGACATGACAGTAAGTGAGTCAACGTGTCCTTTCAGAATATAATTTATTTCTTTGAAGTCGACCTATAGGGGGGATTCTTATTCTTGCCTTGGAGGGCTATTTGACACTTCTACTGACTCATATACAAATGTATCATGCCCAAGAAGGGTCCTTCATACATGACATTGACTCCTTTTTACTCTATGACCAATCGTAAAGGCTCACAATGGGGGCCATTACTAAAAATAAAATTACTTGCTCATGAAACCCATGAGACAACTAATAATATTTTTAATTTTTTTCTTTTCATTAATTACAATTACACATTAATCACAATTACATGTCATTATTAAGATCGAAACTGGTTGCAATTTGTAGAAATTTGAATAATAGATGAATTATTCACCAAGATTATCCTTATTACACATTATTTGAGCTTCATGCATAATACATAACCTCTTCTACCATTGATCATCAATTTGCGGAATTAGAAGCAGTCGCATGCGCACATTAAAACATAATCAAGCACACATATAAACACAATATGTAATGGGGAAAGCTTACAGTTGAAAACCCCCAAATATCTGTATATTATAATGATAGAGAACATGTAACAATACATAGCACAAACTCCTCACAAGCTCTCAGCACTATCTCCAATTGTTACACACTAACTAGCTCAGATATGAACAAGTCACAAGTTCAAATCTCCTCCACCTGTTAGCTTGCCTCTACTGCGCAATCCAAGATGAAGAATGATGAGATCCAAGTTCGAATCCCACTGGCTTGTACTGCACAATTCTTATTGGCAATCTCAATCAATGTGTGTGCAAATCTCATGCACAGATATAGTCACAACTGATAGTAGACTCACCCTTTCACCCACCTCTAACACTGGTCTCCACTGAACTGTCCATGCACTCCAGTCAACTGATGTATTCTTTAGTTGATTTATGAGTTAATAATTAGTGAATTAATTAATAATTAATTCACACCACTCATCACTAGTGTATTTATCAGTTAGACTAAATACAACTAGTTCAACTAAGTTAAACTGAACACAACTCCATCAACTGTCTCATAAACTCCACCAAACTCTGCCACATGAGTTCTAACTGAAGTCAACCATGCAATAGCTCAACTAACCCATACGAATAGCGTAATTCCTTCTGTCATCTGCATGTGCCACATCCAAGCATCAAACTGAAGTGCTCCAAGAGGATAAGATAATGTTTATAGTCCAAATATTATTAAGAGCTAATAATATTCGACTGATCTATTTTTAGTGGCGTCCTAAGCTAGACTTCGCCCGTGTATTCTAAAATAGGAATTCCATCTATTTTTATAACGATCAACCATCCATAAAAAGCATCTTTTGCATCTCATAGAATATGATCAACATGTCTAAAAATAGACATAGTCTAAAAAAATAGACTTTGCGTGAAAAACACTTGTGTGGCCCCCACCTAGTTTTGGTGATCAACTTTCCAACTAGGATCGGGAATGATGTTTCGGGAGTGCCTCTCCTTCTTTGTTTCTTGTTGCAATCTTCAACACTCCCTCTCAACAAGAAAAGTACATGCACGTGCGACATGCAACTCCATACATTCACCACACGACCTTCACCAGCGCCATGCGAAACTCCATGCACATCTCTGCTCTGCAACTCCTCTGGCTTGAATAGGCTCCAAACAACTCATTCAATCTAATGCATCTATCATCAAAGTTTTCGACTTCTCCTTAGCTACTGCACATGTCTTCAAGAACCAATGCACTGTTGAACTCTGCACCCATGCACTCTGCACTTGTTTTCAACTCTGAACCATGCTCCAGTATCTGACATTGCCACTTTGATATCACTACATCAATCCAACTGATCATGCTACTGCTGTTCTATGGGCACCTTGTAGCCAAGTTCAATTCATGAGATCCAGACCATCTCAATGAATCTTGCCCAGAAATCTCCTCTTGGCATTACTCATGCATGTCGCCCCACCTCTCACTTGGTGGTATAGTTGCATGCACTCCCTCTTCCCATCTGGCACGAAATTTCTCTGAATGAGTGGTTTCTCCCACTCCATGGTCTTCATCTTGTGGCTGCTCCACATCCCGAGGGTCACTCTTACCTGCATGCAAATGCAGCTCCCTCTCAAGCATCAATTGCATGTCTTTCTTGCACTTCCCAACAGTAGGAAGCTACGTAGACATCCCATCTACTTCAAGTCTGTAGAGATTCTTTGCTCGAATCCTAACCTTCTTGACTTGTCCTGTTTCCTTGTGCCGATGGAAAAATTTTCCTTCACTGAAGACAACTTCATACCCTTTATCCTCTAACATTGCTACTGAGATCGAATTCTTCTTTAAACCTGGAACATGCACTACATCTTGTAAAAGAATGAGTTTACCTGACTCCCTCTGAAAGGTTATGGTACCAATGCCGGTCGCATTGTATCGTCCATTTTCACCCAACTCAACATGCAACTAGAGATCTTTCTCCACCAAGTCACTGAAAAGATTCACATCTCCCGTCATGTGAAAGGAAACGCCACTATCAAAATACCACCCCGATCCCAATGCACTAGACACCATGCATGCGATCAATGAGAAGTCCAGCTCAAATTGCGAGGCAAGAGCCTCACTAGCTGCAGCTCTAGCAGCCTACTTGTTCTTCTTCTTCTGTGGACAATTTGTGGCGTAATGCCCATGCTCGTGACAGTGAAACACTTCACTTTGGAAATGTCATGCTCTTAACCATCCGCACCGGATTGAGAAGCATTCTTCTTTCCCTTCCCCTTCCTTGCTTTGGCAGCCAAAGCGCAATTCTCTTCATCATATGCCTTTGATGAAGATCTGTCCCTGGTACTCCGCCTTATCTCCTCTTGCACAAGATCCGACCAAAGTCGCTCCCATCCTGGAAATTTCTCCCGACCATTGACAGAGTCCTGATAGGAGTGCCAAATCTTCGGAAGACCAAGGAGAGCCAATCTCACCAAGTCCTCATCATCTACAGTCACCCCCACACTTCCCATCTCATCCCTGCATTGGATGAACTTTGTGAGGTACTTGGGAATATTGTTGCCTTTCTCCATATTTATGTTTCTGAGTTTGTCCTTGAGTGCCAACTTCCTCTGGTCGCTCTTTCTTTGGAATAAATATGTCAACGCTTTCCACATCAAGTATTGAGAAGCTTTTCCATGCAGGCTGGATACAATGTGATCCTTCACGCCCTCCAACAGAATCCTTCGACACTTTGCTGTCTTTCTTTTCCAAGCCTCAACTTGAGCAACATCAGTAGGCTTTGGGACTTCAGCATCTATGAGCTCCTTCAACCCATTGTCATCTAACACCGCCTCCATCCTGTATTTCCATGCAATATAATTCGAGCTGCCTTCAAGGGCATACTCCAATCGCAATCCGTTGAAAGACATCTCGACTTTCGACACCAAAAAAACACTGCTGCAAATTCAAATTCCACCAGCTCAAAACTCAACCGCTTCTGATCTTGTGAGAGCAAAGTATTTCTAGCACAGAGATCGACTGTAGGGCATTTACTAGATTTTTCACCTTTCAAAGAAAGGATAAATCTAGAGGCTACCTGGCCCTCTTACAGACTCTGTCTACCGAATTAAAATGTAGTCACTGTAATAGATCCGATGATCAACCTCGCTCCGATACCATGTATAAATTTGAATAATAGATGAATTATTCACCGATATTATCCTTATTACACATTATTTGAGCTTCATGCATAATACATAACCTCTTCTACCATTGATCATCAATTTGTGGAATTAGAAGCAGTTGCATGCACACATTAAAACATAATTAAGCACACATATAAACACAGTATGTAATGGGGAAAGCTTACAGCTGAAAACCCCCAACTATATGTATATTATAATGATAGAGAAAATGTAACAATACATTGCACAAACTCCTCACAAGCTCTCAGCACTATCTCCAATTGTTACACACTAACTAGCTCAGATATGAACAAGTCACAAGTTCAAATCTCCTCCACCTGTTAGCTTGCCTCTACTGTGCAATCCAAGATGAAGAATGATGAGATCCAAGTTCGAATCCCACTGGCTTGTACTGCAAAATTCTTATTGGCAATCTCAATCAATGTGTGTGCAAATCTCATGCACAGCTATAGTCACAACTGATAGTAGACTCACCCTTTCACCCACCTCTGGCTGCCCAGACCTCCTTTAGGCTGTCCACAATGCGATCAAGCGATGTATTCTTTAGTTGATTTATGAGTTAATAATTAGTGAATTAATTAATAATTAATTCACACCACTCATCACTAGTGTATTTATCGATTAGACTAAATACAACTAGTTCAACTAAGTTAAACTGAACACAACTCCATCAACTGTCTCATCAACTCCACCAAACTCTTCCACATGAGTTCTAACTGAAGTCAACCATGCAATAGCTCAACTAACCCCTAGGAATAGCGTAATTCCTTCTGTCAGCTACATGTGCCACATCCAGGCATCAAACTAAAGTGCTCCAAGAGGATAAGATAATGTTTATAGTCCAAATATTATTAAGAGCTAATAATATAGTCCAAATATTATTAAGAGCTAATAATATTCGACAGATCTATTTTTAGACTGGAAGTCTAAAAATAGACTTCGCCCAGTATGTCTAAAAATAGAAGTCCATATATTTTTGTAACTTGATCAACCATCCATAAATAGCATCCTGCAACTCATAGAATATGATCGACATGTCTAAAAATAGACTTTGCGACAAAAATCACTTGTGTGGCCCCCACCTAGTTTTGGTGATCACTTTCCAACTAGGATCAGGAATGATGTTTCAGGGTGCCTCCTTCACTGTTTCTTGTTGCAATCTTCAACACAATTTTCAACAAATCATAGGTAGGAAAAGGAAGAAGTCTGTAAAAAACCCAAACCATGGTGTTATAGGAACCACTAGTGCTGACACTCTATAAAACAAAAGAAGGGATCTTGGAAAAGTCGTCTTTTCTCAAAGTAGTGCAATAGGGAAAACAATAAATCAAATAATTTTAAAATAATATTCAATACCATTGCACAAAGATTTGGAAAGCTCTTCAGGGTCTAATAAAATCCAAACCTCAGAGACACCAATAAAAGAAGTGATGGGGGACAATGAAGTAAATGGACCAAAGCAAAAGGGCCCTATCACTTTTGAATTTCCTATTGAGGACCCCACTGAAACAATCCAAATGAAATACATTCCCCTTTATGCTCTTCCTAATTTTAATAAACAGTATAAGGAAGATCTGAATACCTTCCTATTTGAGTTTGATGTTCTTTTTCGCAACTATGACTATTCAGCCGATGCTCGAAATTTGAAAATTTTCCCTACCACACTAAAATATGTGGCTCTTAATTGGTTTATGAAATTCAGGGGAAATATTATTCACACCTGGGATGACACGAAGAAGACCTTGTTATCAAAATGCTAGAATTATTGCAGAGTCTAGGACATCAAGGAAGAAATTTTCAAGATGTCTCAAAGGGATGATGAGAGCCTTGAAGATTATGTAGAAAGTTTCCAATATACCTTGAAATGGACAAAGTAGAATACCCTTGACCCAAAATATATGCATGTTATTTTTTTTAAATGGAAATGAGAAGATTTCCTAGAAACTTTAAACCTCATGGGGGCAGGAGATATTTCTCAATTAACTTATAAGGAAATTTGTGAACTTTGTAAACAATATTCGAGAGGGAGTTGGTGTTAGGTCCCTATATTACTATTATAGTCCCTTATTGTTGTTATTGTAACCCCCTTATTGTTATTATTATACCCATGTAACCCCCATATTTTTATTATTGTGCCCTTAAATTATTATTGTTAGGTCGGCTAGGATTACATTGTGGCCCCACTAGGATTACATTGTGGCCCCATGGACTCCTATATATAGAAAGGAGGTTTTGTAATTTGTATCATCCAAGAATTGTTCATTCATGTAATGTATTGGAGGTTGCCCCCTGAAATTGGCTTATTTCTAAGGCGTTGATATCTCTTTTCTTCTATTTTTGGAGCTGGTTTCCCAACATTTGGTATCAGAGCTTTGGATTCTAGGGTTTTGCTGCTCTAAACAGGTCATCGTGGAATTTTAGCTATAACGTTTTTTATATGAAGGTTCAGAAGCTGAAATTTTTAGAGTGTGAAGTTGAAATGCTAAGGAACATCGTCGCAAAATTTTAGAGCTTGGTGGTGAGTCTCAAATCTGCATCTTTCTTATACACCTTTCTAGACCTTTTTTCATTCACCTGGACCCTCTAAGTCATCAATATCATTGCATATTAATTTTAAAAGAGCATCTAAAATGGCTTTTAACTATGTTTTGTGTCTGATGTTTGATTTAGATTATTGCTCATTTAGCTGCGGAATCTTGTCACTTTCCGCAGCTGCTGCAACTTTCCGCAGCCATTTTGTTAAAGTCTATGTTGCAGGTATCTTCAGGCAAATCGAGCCACATGGGCAAGTTAGAAATGAAATGGACATGGATCGTGTCCTATTGGCTCGGTCGAATTCACCTAAGAAGGTTGTGGTCAAAGGTGGCCAAGTGGTGGTCAACCGAAGAGTCCCACGGTGACAGAACTCTGTTTCTCATCACGTGGAGATTTGCGTGGCCATTTCTAAAACACAAGAGACACATCAACACCTGTAAACGGCTCCATAAGCCGAATCCAACATCCACTCTCCATAGATTTAATCCTCACAGCGGCCATAATGCTAGATCTCTGGACGTGATGGTTCACGTGTCTTCTACCAGCGCAGACTTCAGGGAATTAGTTATATCTCCCTCTGTTATAAATAATGCGTTCTCATACGCATAATAGTTAGATCTTCTTCAGCTCTGTAATGTAATTGCGTCGCCATTGTGCTGTGACATTATTTCTCTGTTATGACCGCATTTTAATATATGAGAAGACTTTGTTCAAAAGTGTAATTCGTATTTGAAAGCTGTTGCCCGAGGTTTGTGCAGAGGGCCCCTATACACGCTGAGGTTTTGTGTATTACTGTATAGTTTCATGCTTCATTTATTTATGTTCATTGTGCCATAGTCATTCACGTGTATATAGATTACATCTTTCATGGTATTTACATTTCATCTCTGTCCATAATCGTTCATGCTTTACATTTTACTTCTGTCCATAATCTTTTATGTTTTATGTTGTTGTTAACTGATCAGTGTTTTGTTTCAGATTACAATAGGCAGCCCGGGCATTTGCACATCATTTTATAATGACTAATGACATGGAATCAATATTGTCCTTCTGTTGATTTCTTTTTCTTAGTTTTTAATTCTAGCACTGCTTTGTTTATTTCAGCCTTGCACATTTGCTTTAATAGTCAGATTAGATATCAAATTGTTCATGTCATTTTCAGTTACCTCCGAAAGCCATAGTGAGACTAATGGTGAGGGATTGAAGTATGAGTGTATAGTTTGATATTAGTTTACTTTTCTGCAAGGTAGATATTAAATTGCTCATGTCATTATCAGTTACCTCTGAAAGCCATAGCGAGACTAATGGTGAGGGATTGAGGTATGAGTGTGTAATTTGATATTAGTTTATTTTTCTGCAAATTAGATATCAGATTGCTCAAGTTGTTTATGATTACCTCCGAAAGCCATAGCGAGACTAATGGTGAGGGGTCGGAATATGAGTTGATGTAATTTGATTTTAGTTTTACTTTACTTGCAATATTTTCTTTGAGTACAGTTTCTTTTGTGTTTAGACAGCAGCAAGGGTAATGGTTTTCATGATCAATAGTTCACTGTTTGTTTAACTAGAATAGTAGCGCATTTTCATTTCCTTTTAGGAACTAATTTTCTCATTGTATGTTTCAAAATCATTTTGAAGTTTGAAGTTTGGTAAATCATTATAAAGGACATAATTGCCTTGAACGATCATAACCATACTTGTCTTTTAGAATTTCCATCTCACAATAGGAAACCAACTAAGATAAAAAAAAAAACCAATAACGACAAAAAGTAAGAGATAGGTTATCTTGCACATATAGTGCGCCACACTTCTTCAGCTTACGAATCCTGGATTGACAAATTAATGTAGCAATTTAGGACACACTAAATTGACCAAACACTTGGTTCGCAATATTTTCGGACATATGATCTGTGGAAGTTAGGTCTTTTTGCAGGCTCCTGAATTTCACTTAAAAAGGTCATCACGGATTTTTCGCTATAATTTTTTTTTCCACGAAGGTTCAGAAGATGAATTTTTTAGGGCGTGAAACTGAAATCCTAAGGAATATTGTCGCAAAATTTCAGAGCTTGGTTTGCAATCTTTTTGGAGATATGATCTGTAGAAGTTAGGTCTTTTTCAGGCTCCTGAATTTCATCTCAAAGAGATGATCGTGGGAAAATATTCATAACTCTCTCTCTGAGCATTGGATTGGAAGTCTGTAAAAAGTGACTAGAAGTACACAGACTGTAGTTTCCTGTCTATAAATTTCAGAGCCAAAGGAACAAACAGTGACACGTGGCAAGCCATACAAGTTCGCTCTACTAAACCAATCCATAATTAGGTCGTTGTGGGAGATTGGAAATAACTTTTTCTTGAAGAATCCAAATCAAGTCAGACCTATGGAAATTGAAAGAAGATTCAGGGGGCTATGTCAGGGCCAAATTTCAGATATTGAAGATCCGAAATCGCAAAGATAATTCAGGTTCAATATCGAGCTCCTCAAAATCAAGAAAAAGGTTTGTATTTTTTTTTCAAATTGCATAAGTATTGTTTGGAAAATCAGTTTTAATTGATTCCAAAGGCCTATTGAGCACAAATATTAGTATTGGGTTCAAAAATGCCTCCTAAAAATAATTCAACACCCATTAAGCCCTCAGAGTACTCTAATATGACTCATGAAGATGAAGAATTGCAACATGATATATCAAAATTACAAGAGCAAGTGCACCAAAATTCGCTCTCACAAAGAGCAACAAAAAATGAAATGGATGTTTTGAAGAAAAGCATGGAAGCTAAGATGGATGGTTTGAAGAAAGGCATGGAAGCTACGATGGATGGTTTGAAGAATGGTATGGAAGATAAAATGGATGGTATGGAAGAAAAAATGGAAGGTTTGAAGGAAGGTTTGTCAAAGTTGATACAAGAAATGATTCCTAATGGCGAAAAGATAGTAGATGAAAATCATGATGAGAAAAAAATAAATGTTAATCGTGATTTCATAAACTCTAATGTTGGATTAAAGAACCACCATATTCGAAAGATGGATATGAGGAAATTTGATGGCAAGGATCCTGTAACATGGATACTACAGATGGAGCAATATTTTGATCTCAATAATGTGAAAAACACACAAAAGGTACGCATTGCAACTTTACATTTAGAACAAAATACATTTGTATGGTATCGATGGCTTTGCTCCCGTAAAAAAATTGTCACTTGGTCAATTTTTACGGAGGAAATGATAGCACATTATGAGGATACAAAAGCAACACCTTCTTTAGCCAATTGATAAATCTCAAACAAAAGGGTTTAGTGGCGGAGCACATTGAGGACTTCCAAAAATTGAATATAAGGGTAACTGATATTTCAGAGGAACACATAATTGATCTCTTCATAGGTACTTTAAAGGATAACATCCAACATGAAGTTCGCGTTTTGGAACCTGATTCATTGGAGAAGGCATTCAGGTTGGCAAGAAAATTGAATGTAAAATTATGGCGACAAGGAAGCCTACCACTCACTTCTATAAAGAAGGAAGTGTTGCTACGCCTAGATTTCCACAACCTACAAGGTTGACACCATAACAATTGGAAGAAAAAAGAGCAAAAGGGCTTTGCTACAGTTGTGATAGCAAATACACTAAAGGTCATAAGTGTGCTGAGAAGAAATTATTTTACATAGATTGTGAAGAAGAAGAAGAAAATGAACAAGAAGAGGGTATACACCAGGAACCACCCCTAGAAGAGGAAGAAATGAATCCGACCATATCGTGTAATGCACTGGCAGGAATTACCACTCCTCAAACTCTCAAGATAGAAGGACATATAAAGAAGAAAAGGGTAATAGTGTTGATTGATTGAGGTAGCACCCATAATTTTATTCATTATAAGGTAGCCAAGGAATTAAATTGTTTCCTATACCCAGCACCAGAATGTCAAGTGATGGTTGCAAATGGAGGAACTATAAATTGCTCTGGAAAATGCCATAATATCAAGCTAACCATTGGGGAATATGTATTGACTAGTCCAATGCTTTCCATTCCTATGGGAGGTGCGGATGTTGTACTAGGAGTACAATGGTTACAATCTTTGGGGACGATAGCTTTTAATTTTCAAGAACTTTTCTTGAAATTTTTTTCAGAAGGAAAGGAAGTCGAATTACGGGGTATTGAAGGGAAGCCGGGAAGGATAATAAGCTCTAATGTCATGACAAAGCTTCTAAAGAAAGAACAAAGAGGTGTAATTGCACAATTATGCTCACTAGAAGTTCCGACATCAAAATCATCTATTTCTGCAGATCTCCAACAAGTCTTGGACAATCATTCCAAGGTGTTGAAACTCCCAAAGGACTCCCACCTATTCGTGATCATGATCATGCTATTCATTTGATTCCAGGAAGTGTTCCTCCAAACATCAGGCCTTATAGATATCCTTACTTCCAAAAGAGCGAAATTGAACGTATGATTGCAGAAATGTTAGAGGCGGGTATAAGTCAACCTAGTCAAAGTTCTTTCTCTGCTCCTGTAGTATTGGTACACAAGAAGGATGGATCATGGCGAATGTGTCCGGATTATAGGGAGCTCAATAAGCTCACCATTAAAGACAAATTTCCCATTCCTATGATTGATGAATTATTGGATGAATTATATGGAGCAATTTATTTTACCAAGTTGGATCTTCGTTCAGGATATCATCAAATTAGAATGAAGACTGAAGATATTCCAAAAACAACATTTCGAACTCATTAGGGTCATTATGAATTTTGGTCATGCCTTTTGGCCTTACCAATGCACCTTCTACATTTCAAGGGTTGATGAATTCCATTTTCAAACCCTTCCTTAGAAAATTTGTGCTAGTATTTTTTGATGATATACTAATCTACAGCAGGTCTTGGAAGGATCATGTTCAGCATGTTGACATGGTGCTCAAACTATTGCAGGAGAAACAATTATATGCAAAAACATCCAAATGTTTCTTTGGAGTACAAGAGGTGGAATATCTGGGTCATATTGTATCTCATGAGGGTGTTAAGGTAGACCCTAACAAAATCAAAGCCATTAAGGAATGTAAAGTCCCCACAACCATTAAGCAGTTGCAAGGATTTCTCGGGTTAACAGAGTATTATCACAAGTTTGTTAAGAATTATGGGAGAATAGAAACACCTCTAACAACATTATTGAATAAAGATGCATTTTCATGGACTCCTAAAGCAACTAAGGCCTTTGAACATCTTAAAGAGGCAATGTGCCTAGCACTGGTCTTAGCTACGCCAGACTTCACAAAAACCTTTATTGTGAAATGTGATGCCTCAGGAAATGGAATTGGTGCAGTTTTAATGCAGGAAGGAAGACCCATTTCTTTTGAAAGTCATCCAACCAAAGAAAAGTATTTACAGAAACGTATTTATGAGAAGGAAATGTTAGCAATACTGCATGCACTAAAGAAATGGCGAACTTACCTAATGGGAAGACACTTCAAGGTAAAAAATGATCATGATAGTCTTAAACACTTTTTGGAACAAAGACTATCTTCAGAAGAGCAGCAAAAATGGGTCACAAAGATGTTGGGTTATGACTTTGAAATAATATACAAAAAGGGAAGCTAAATGTTGTTGCAAATGCACTCTCAAGAAAGAATGAAGAGGTGGAAGCATTGCTTTGTGCCATTTCTATTATCCAACCATATTGGATAACCGAAGCAAGAGATGAATGGAAGAAGGACGAAGAAGTGTGGGCACTCATTCAAAAGTTGCAGCAAGATCCTAGTACATCTGATACATTTAGTTGGAAAAATGATTCCTTATGGTACAAAGATCACTTATATCTTTGTAAGAATTCCCAATTAAAACAAAATATTCTTTTGGAATTGCACACTTCTCCTTTAGGAGGACACTCAGGATTTTTAAAAACTTACCACAGGGTGAAGAAATAATTTTTTTGGGATGGCCTTAAATCTTATATTCAAAATTTTGTGGCAGAATGTTTTGTTTTCCAGCAAAATAAAGTTGAGACAATTAAGACCCCGGGTCTTCTACAACCTTTATCCATTCCAAGTCAACGTTGGGATGAGATTTCAATGGATTTTATCACAGGTTTACCTAAGTTCGAAGGAAAGAGTGTTATCATGGTGGTAGTTGATAGAACTACCAAGTATGCACACTTTTGTGAATTATCTCATCCATTTAAAGCAAGTACAGTTGCTACTACATTTATGGACACAATTCAAAAGCTACATGGGAACCCAAGGGTTATTATGAGTGACAGAGATCCCATTTTTACTGGAAATTTTTGGACAATGTTATTTTCTTGTTTGGGTACTCAATTAGCTCATAGATCATCTTATCATCCTCAATCCAATGGTCAAACTAAGATAGTAAATTTATGTTTGGAAGGATATCTTTGTTGTTTTGTATCTTACAAACAAACACAATGGGTCAAGTGGTTACCTCTCGCTAAATGGTGGTATAACACTTCCTTCCATACTGCAGCAAAAATGACCCCATTTATGGCACTTTATGGATATCATCCACCATCCATCACATCATATTTAAGAGAAAATTCGAAGGTTCAAGGAGTGGAAGATCACATCGAGCATCAACAAGAAGTTCTCCAACTCTTAAAGGATAACCTGAATTTGACACAAAATCGAATGAAACAATAGGCATATCAGCATCGCAGCAAGAGAAGTTTTGATGTAGGAGACTGGATATTTTTATGGCTACAACCATATAAACAAATGTCCCTCAAGCAAGCTAAGAAGGATAATAAATTATCGCCAAAGTATTATGGTCCTTACAAGGTGTTGCAAAAGATTGGTACTATGGCATACAAATTGGAGCTTCCTCCTTCTTCATGAGTGCATCTAGTTTTCCATGTTTCATGCATAAAGAAGTTTATAAGTGAAAATCTTCCAGTTCAAACAATATTTCCCGAACTTGATGAGGAAGGAAAAATCATATTGGAACCTGAAGCGGTCAGGGAAACAAGAACTTGATAGCTACGGAGTCGATCAATTTCAGAGTATCTCATCAAGTGGAAGAACTTACCCACTGAAGATTATACATGGGAGGATGAGAATTTTATACAAAAGCACCCAGAGCTACTCAAGCATTGAGGACAACACTTTTTTGAAGGAGAGGGGCATGTTAGGTCCCTATATTACTATTATAGTCCCTTATTTTTGTTATTGTAACCCCCTTATTGTTATTATTGTACCCATGTAACCCCCATATTTTTATTATTGTGCCCTTAAATTATTATTGTTAGGTCGGCTAGGATTACATTGTGGCCCCACTAGGATTACATTCTGGCCCCATGGACTCCTATATATAGAAAGGAGGTTTTGTAATTTGTATCATCCAAGAATTGTTCATTAATGTAATGTATTGGAGGATTCCCCCTCGAAGTGGCTTATTTCTAAGGCATTTGATATCTATTTTCTTCTATTTTTGGAGCTGGTTTCCCAACAGTTCGAAACATAATCGAATCTCTCAGGATGTATTCTCTAGGGGTAATATGTGTAGTCAGATGTTACCAATGAAAAATCAAGGATGGGCCCCAGGTAGGAGAGGACCTTCTCCTTATGGAAATACATCACCACAAATATCACCTCAAAATCATCCACAAAAACTTCAGCTACCTTGAAATCAACTCGCTCAAACTAAATCAAAATATAAATTTCCATCCCAACCAATGCCTAATCCAAATAATAAAGTAACTCAACCTTCCTACAATGCTGAGTTATCCTTTTTCCCAACTTAAAATTTTGATTGTAAAGATATCCATTTACGTTCTGGGAAAGTACTCCAAAATCGAGACTCTCTTATTATTTCAGAGCAATATGAAAAGGATGCTCTTATGGAAAAATGACTGCTTCCTTTCGACACTCAAGATTCAGTAGCCATCCAACCTCTTGAGAAGGAGTTTACTCCCTACCTAGAGAGATTGGGCTTGGAAAAACCTCCTGTACAACTTGAATTTGATTTCTTGGGAGAACTCAAAAATTTATTTGTCAAAATTCCACTTCTTCAAGATATTAAGGATGTTTCTATATATGCAAAAAAAATTCACTAACTATGTCTAAATAAACCAAGGAGGAAAAAGAAGGATCCTAAAATAGTTCAAGTCATGGGGAAACTATGTGATTTAATGTCAGGGAAAATAATTATGACAAATTATGGAGATCCCAGGAGCCCTGTTGTCATAGTAAATGTTGGTAACACCCCCATAAAAAATACTATAATTGATTTAGGGGTAGCTATTAATGTCATGGCTCATGAAACTATGGAAAAACTTGAATTATCATACCTAAGACCTACTCCCACTATCCTTCAATTGGCTGACAGAGCTACTGTCAATCCAGAAGGGGTGGTGGAAGATATTATTGTTTCCATAGATTCTTGGGAGTATCCACTTGATTTCATAATCATTCAACCTAAATCTAGTCTTGGTGGTTACCCATTAATTTTGGGAAGAGCCTGGTTGGCTTATATCAGCTGTAGATCAGGGGACATGACTATTTCGTATGGGAATTCCATGAAAAATCTTGATTTGTATCCACTTGCTAAGCCCTCACTAGAATTTGTGAATACCATGTGGTTTGAAGACAATGATGAATAACTTACTTAACCCCTCTTAACACTTGAACAAGTAACCCTTTTTAAAGAAGATACTGAATATGACCTAATCTGTGCTACTTTAATTAATTCTTAGGAGAACCATCCTTCCTCATATACTAAAATCTTAGGGAAATGTTTTTAGGAAAGTTTCACCCACGAAGCTAGAGAAACAATTGGATTCATTAGCCTTAACTTGCATTGATAATCAGAGTAAGGATGTAGAAATACACCCTAGAAAAACCCTTAATATCAATGCATGTCTAAAACCTTCTAAGCAAAAATAGTTAATTACAATGCTTCAAAAGAATTGTGGTGCCTTTGTTTGTGTTTATATTGATATGAAAGACATCTATCCTAATTTATTCAGTCACCATATTTATCTAAAATAGGATTACCTACCTATAATACAACCTCAGAGAAGGATGAATCCTGCTTTGAAAGATATTGTGAAGGAAGAGTTGCGAAAATTTCTTAATGCTAACTTTATTTACCCTATCTCCAATAGTAAATGGGTTTCCCCTTTGGTTATTGTCCCTAAGAAAAATGGGAAATGGTGAATATGTGTTGAACACCCTCACCGGGAAGAAAACTTTCTCTTTTCTAGATGGATGCAATGGTTATAATCAAATTAAATTAGCCTATAAAGACTAGGAAAATACTACTTTTACGTGTTTGTGGGGGACATATGCATACAAAGTACTTCCATTTGGATTGTGTAATGCACCAAATATTTTCCAACGAGATGTTCTTGGTATATTTTCCGATTTAGTCCATGATTATGTTGAAATCTATTTGGATGATTTTACTATTTACGAAAATACATTCAAGGAAGCCTTAGGAAAATTGGAGAATGTATTAATCCGTTGTTAGGAAACCAATATTTCCCTTAGTGATGCCAAATTTTAGATGCTTCTAAACCAAGGGATTGTTTTAGGGCACCATGTCTCTGAAGAAGGGATTAGAGTGGACCCTTATAAAATATAAGTAATTCTGAAGCTTGCAACCCCTACTATGCAAAAGGATGTCCAAAATTTTTTGGAATATGCAGGATACTATCGTATATTCATGGAAAATTGTACTAATATAGCTTCTCCCCTATTTCACTTGTTAACCAAAGCTACGAAGTTGTCTTGGAATGAGTAGTGCCAACTAGCCTTTGAGACCATTAAACAAAATTTTTCCACTACTCCCATTCTTCGAGATCATAATTAGTCTCTGCCTTTTCATATTCATACTTCTTCAAACATAGATATTGGAGTCATACTAGGACAAAAGGAAGATCATAAGCTATATGCAATCTATTATATTAGCAAAAATTTGACCCCAACCGAGTTTAATTATACAATTATAAAAAAAAATTCCTTGTTGCAATTCATTCCATCAAAATTTTGTCATTAAATTACTATATATCATGTGTTTTTACATAATAATCACTCAACAATTCCGTATCTCATGAAAAAATCCACTACTCATGGTAGGGTGACTAGATGGTTACTTCTTCTATAAGAGTTTAACATTACAATTACTGATAAACCTAGAAAAGAAAACATTGTTGTTGATTTCTTATCATGACTTCATAATAAGGATAGATATGATTCTATAGAAGATGTTTTCCCTGATGAGAACCTGTTCATTTTTTCTACTAAAGCACCCTGGTTTGTAAATATTACTAATTATTTAGCTATAGGAAAGCTTCCACAACATTTTTTGCCTAGAAAGCGACAAAAAGTCATAAGAGATAGTGCTAGATACTCTTGGATTCATGGATATTTATTCCAAACTGAGCCTGATCAAGTGATTAGGCGATGCGTCCGGGAGGATTAAATTTACAATATTTTGAAAGACTGTCACGATGAACCATGTCGAGGGATATTGCAAATAAAAAAACTGCAAACAAAATATTATGACAATGATATTATTGGCCTAATATTTTAGGGGATGTTAAGAAATATGTTTGAAGTTGCGACAAGTTACAAAGGATAGGACAACCCATGTAGGTTGATGAGATGCCACTTGAACTGCAGATAATGATTGAACCCTTTGAGAAGTGGGCTCTTGATTTTGTGGGGACGATTAATCCACCATCGAAACAAAAGAGGTACATCTTGGTATGTACCGATTATGTGACTAAGTTGGTGGAGGAAAAATCCGTGCATAAAGCAATTCAACAAGCATTGGCCGATTTTCTATATGAGGAAATTTTTGTTTGATTTGGCATACCTCTGGAAATTGTTACAGACCAAGGAAAATAGTGCAAAACTAAACATATTCAAGATATTATTGAAAAAAACAGATTAAACATCGAATGTCTACTCCCCACCACCCACAGGCCAATGTACAAGTTGAAGCTACTAACAAGGTATTGAAAAATATCTTGACAAAAATAGTGCAACATCATCACAACGATTGGGATGAAAATTTTCCAGAAGCCTTGTGGGTCTACATGATTACATGGAGGAACACTATAGGTTTCACTCCATATGAGGTTGTGTATGGTAAGAAATTTTTTATACCTATTGAATTTTAAATAAAAACATTGAGGATTGCTTTACAAGTAGGGATGGAGCCATCTAAAGAAAAACATCATCAGTTGAACCAAATTAATGAGCTTGATGATATCCAACAAGATTCCATTAATCAGACGATATTTGTGCAACAACACGTTCAAAATGAAATGACAAGTTTATAAATAAGAAGAACACGTTCAAAATGAAATGACAAGTTTATAAATAAGAAGAAATTTAGAGGAGTCTGGGCCCTTCTGTTTAATTCTAGATATAAATTTTTTAAAGGGAAAATCCATACTCAAAGGTTCGGGCCTTATGAGAACGAGACGATATTTGATAATGGGTCAGTATGACTCCATACTCTTGATGAGGCATGAATACCACTGATGGAAAATGGACATCAACTCAAAGTGTACTAGAAGCCACAACCCAGTTAAGAAATTTAAATGGATGCATCTAGGATGATTTCTCTTCAACTTGATAACTTCTTGTGATGTATTTTTATTTTTCTAAATTATTAGCTTCTTATCTTATTATTATGTTTTTCTTATAATAAAACAAGTACCAAAACAAGAATATCAACAATACACAAGAAAATAGGATATAGGCTGGAAGCTAGGGCCAAAACCTCTCTACTTGAGAGTAAAACCAAAAATATCTTCTCTTCTTATATATTCATGAAATGATGAATTCTAATACCTCTAGAATAAGACCAAAACCATTCCACCACCAAGTATGACCTCCTGGATGATGTGCTTCCTTTTTCCAAGTCAAACCCAGTAAATATCTTCCAGTTGCACATCTTCGACCTCCAACTACAGAATTTCAACCTCCAATGTAGGTCTGAAAATACCCCCTCCCCCCCCACCCAACAACATTTGATGCTTCCACACGTGTGAGGGGATTCATGGATTTCAAGGCTTCCCTTTACCTTCACTTTAGTTTCTCCTTCTTCTAGGGTTTGTAGGTGAGAGAACCCAAAATTTTTTCCTTCATCCTTCTTACTTCTTCGCTAGACTTATTCTACTTCTCCTTCGCTTGGATGATGAGAAGATGAGTGAGTGACCATAGAAGGTTGAGTTCCCCCCTATATAAAGCCTTCCATAGAGGATGAAATGCCCTAATGAGGTCGAATTCTTAGCTTCCAGGCCTACTTAGTATTGGAGGTTATTTTGACACTTTTAAATACACAAATAATTCCTTTTACAAGTTACAATGTGCCCAATGGGGTCTTCTTCATATGACAATGAATCTTTTGAATTGTTGATCCTATGAAAATCCCCAGAAACACTCAATGGGTGATTGACCTCTAAATAAAATACCTTGAGAATGAAACCCTTGCTACAAAAATAACAATAATAAGGTTTCTTTCTTACAAATTTCAACACTCCCTCTTAACTAGGGAGATATTCATAATGGTATGTGGACATTCTCAAACTAAAGAGATCTCATAAAAAGAGTCAGATTGGTAATCCATCTCATAAGCTAAATTTTCTTCTTATCTCTTTGCATCATACCAACCAACATTATAACATATGGAGGCCTTGACTACTATCTCTATCTCTCCACAAGACTAAAACACAATGTTGGTGAGACCAAAGACAGATAGATACCATCATAATTGTCTCTCAAGGAACACACCCCACTCGGGTGTTCATAGGGTATGTCCTTTTAGGACAATTCCTATCTTGGAGTAACACATCCTCAAGGAATTTCCTCTTCGACTACTCTTATCTTGGATGCTACACCTCATCCTCAAAGAGTATCAGAATCCTGATGCTTACCCAATCCTCCATTCTTTCTTCACGAAGTGAAGACAAGAATGATGTCTCTATATCACCTTCTCAACTATTGAGGATATATAAACCAATCCAAGCTTGTCTATTAAATACACAAGCTTCTATTAGGAATATATTCTATCAAGATGTCAGTTACCTGTTCATCAGTGGAGATACACCGTAGCTGCAACGCTCCATCTTGCACCAGATTTTGTATGTAGTGATACTTGTTATTTATGTGCTTTTTATTTCCATGGAACATTGGGTCTTCAGAAAAACTTATACAGCTGGTGTTTTCACAATGTATCACTATGTTGTCGCTGCTACAACACCCTCCAAAAAATTTCACTACATTCAAATTTTGGAGCCTACTATCACTGTCATATCTAGTGCTTCCTTGATCGTCAAGTGTCGTCTCATGTCATTCTATGTGTTTGAAGTGTTCTGAAATGTTCTAAAGTGTAGTCACATTTATTTGAGCATATTTAGTGCATTTCACAGTTGTGACATCTGAATCAAGCCCTGTGGATCTAACGAGGTATATACAATTAGTTGGCTCATTGCTGTATTTGGTAAATACTCGATCAAACATTTATTTTACAGTGAATATTCTCATTCAGTTCCAGGCAGAGCCCAAGAATTATAATTCGATAAAAACCAAGCATAGACTGGGATATCTACAAGGAACAATACACTAATGCCTAAATTATGATAAGGGGAATGATGTCCACTTGATTGGATATACAGATTCTGACTAGCGAGGCAGTGAGATGAATAGGAGAAGCATTACTCGAGGATGTTTAAGTTTTGGATTCTCCATTATATAGTATATGAGTAGAAATAAAGAATCAATTATTTTGAGTAGTGTTGAGGCTCAATACATTGCTTCCTGTGAAGTAAGCAGGGAAGATGTTGTCTGACCTAATTGAAGGATCGATGGACCCTATAGTGTGCTCATGGTGCTGGATATTGCCAACATATAAGGGGATATCCATGATATGAGGTTCCAATTATACCTCACACCATTTGAGATAGGATTCCCATATGAAATTCGACCCAACTAAAATTTATTCCTTGGATTTTGCTGTTAACACAAGAGAGAAGTAAAAATGTCCTTTTTAATGAGAAAGAGAGTGCACCTTGTGAATATTCAATTGAAAATGTATCAATTTTCTCTTAATGCAAAGGGGAAATAAAGTGAGCCTCTAAGAGAGAAGTAATAGTACTACCCTAATGGAGACACACAAGAATGGGAAAGTCTTGTATAACATCAAGAAAAATAGTTTGAAAATATGTGACGATCATTATAAACATTACAACACACTTCCAATGAGTTAAGCACCAAAGTCACCAAAATACTTCAATTACTCCAATAAAGGTGAAATAAAACATGAACCATAAACATTCAAATAATAGTCTTAGAAACATCCACACTCCATGTGTGAAAATGTGTTGGCCTTGAAGGCTTCGATATTAAGCAAAACTTCCAAGATACACAAATACACAAGCTCCTTATTAGGAATAGATTTTGTCAATATGTTAGGTACCTGATCATCAGTTGAGATATATTGTAGCTGCAACAGTCGATCTTGCACCAACTTTCATATGCAGTGATACTTATTATTTATGTGCTTTGTATTTCCATGGAACATTGGGTCTTCAAACAAAATTATACAACTGGTGTTGTCTTAATGTGTCACTATGTTGCTGCTACAACACCCTCCAAAAGTTTTTACTAGATTTTAATTTTGGAGCTTACTATCACCGTCATATCTAGTGCTTCCTTGATCATCAAGTGTCGTCTCATGTCATTATATGTGTTTTAAGTTTTCTAGAATGCTCTAAATGGCTGTCACATTTATTTGAACATCTTTAGTGCATTTCACAGTCGTGACATATTTGTTGTAATTTCTCAATGAGTTGGTATGTGTCGCACATGGTTTTATATCTAAACTCATCATGTTCACCCATTGCCCTATATCCCAGACTTAGACAAATTTTAGTTGCAAGTGAGCTCGCTGAGGGTAGGAGCGCACTATCAAGCCTTGAGTGGAAATCCTTCATTGTTAGTAAGTGTGCCATGCACCCTCCAAGAGCACAAAGTGCACTCCTTAAGCACTTTCCCCTTCCTTGTTTCGAACTGTGCCCTTCAAGAGACTAAGTTTTCCTTTGAGCACACTTATTTGACTCGAAGGAGTGTGCCCTCCTTACATCAGTGCACCTAGAAGGGCTTCAGCTCCATCCTTCAGCTTTCCACATTGCGCCATGTGCCCTCTTGACCCTTTGAGCACATGAGTGCACTCCGAAGGAAAAAATATTCTCCCTTCAACCTTTAGAACTGTGCCATGTGCCCTTCTAGGCCTCTTGAGCACATGAATGCAACTCAAAGGCCTGAATAATTCATCCTTAAAACTTCAAAGAGTTAAAACTCCTTCTCTCCCTTGAGCATGCAATGTAATTAGGAAGCCCGTAGCCTTCCCCTAATTCCTTTGGAATTGCGCCATGTGATTTTCCTTGACCGCCTCTTTCTCTTGAGTGCATGAGTGCTTGCCAAATCCCTAGAGTTTCCACCTCTCATTCCTTGAGCCTTTAGAAGTGCACTTAGAAGCTCTCCTTGTTCCGTTTAGGCACACTAAATAGGCATGAACATAAAATCTACATAAAATATGGCAGAATAGGAGATTTTCAGGCTGATGGTTACTTGTCATGAGTGATTGCAGGTATAGGTATTTCAAGAACAATGTGGAAAGCACACACGAGGAATATCGGGAAAGGAAAAGAACCAACAGAAGCATTAAAAGAATAAATAACACATTGAAATCTTAATGATTGAAGCACCATAAAGACTCCATTAGATCGAATACCCTTTGGAGGGTGAAGACATCAATGATCAAAGCTACGTGAAGAACAAATACAAAGGTGGAATCCATGTCACCATGTAAGAAATTCCATGCCATTAGTCACTATTAGTTCCAGTCATCAAAGATAGTGACATGTCACATTTTTCTCACATGATGATGTGGAAGTTATGATGTAATGTTGTAATTATTATAAAGGCAAATAAGTAGAAGTCCAAGAGCCATATATGGAAAAAAGAGCCATGAAAGTCCAAAAGACATGTAATAGCAAGAGTCATATGTAATTTCAAAAGGCATTTGGAAGTGAAAAGGTTGTAAAAGTCCAAAGTTCATTAAGAGTTGGAAAGTCAAGAGTCATGGGGATGTGAAAGATCATGCCTCAAGTTATAAAAGGATCCTCATTTCTCATGTAAATGAATTTTAACCTTGGCTTCTCCCACAAGGCATTAGAGAGACTAAGTTAGTACTTTTGGGGAGAAAGTAGTAGCTCTAACGCCCCAATATTGGAGCTAGTGATGTTCATTGTATTTATGTATCTTGGAACTTTTTCTTCATATCGAAGCCTTCAAGGCAAACACATTTTCACACATGGATATTGGATGTTTCTAAGACTATTCTTTGAATGTTTATGGTTCATGTTTTCTTTCACCTATATTGGAGTAATTGAAATATTTTGGTAATCCTACCCCAAATAGTGTGAGGTCTAATTGGGACCTCATATCAGGGATACCCCTATATGTCGGCGGCATCTAGCACCATAAACACACTATATGGTCCATCGGTCCTTCAAATAGGTCAGACAACAACTTCTTCAACCATACAAATTCCCTGCTTACTTCATAGGCTAAAATGTATTCAGCCTCAAAACTACTCAAAGAAACTAATTCTTGCTTTCTACTCATCTAGGATACCATGGAGGATCCCAAACTGAAACATACTCGAGTAGTGCTTCTCCTATCCTTATCAATACCTCGCTAGTCATAATCTGTATATCCAATCAAGCAGACATCAATCCTCTTATCATACTTTAGGAATTAGTGGATTGTTCCTTACAGATATCTCCATATATTCTTGATTTCTATCCAATGATCATACTTGAGATATACCTTGAACCGACTGAGAATATTCAATATAAAATAAATGTCTGGTCGAGTATTGACAAAATACATCAATGAGCCAACAAATTTTCTATACCTCGTTGGATCCAGAAGGGTTTATTATGAAATTATTAGCCTCTTTATGTTTGTGACCATATGGGTTGTCATAGGTTTGCAGTCCATCATGTCAAACCTTTTCAGCATCTCGATCACATACTTTCCCTGACCTAGATAAATCTCATCAGGTCCTTGACAAACTTCCAACCCCAAGTAATAGTGCATCAACACTAGATCCTTCATATCGAATTCTACTGCCATTTTATTTTTGAATTCCAATGAATACGACCATCTACACTTGCCATAAGAAGATCATCCACATATAGAACAATTATTATGGGCTCATCCTTCACAACCTTGATATAGATATTTATATCAACATAACTCTTTGAGAAGCCCAATATTTTAAGGTATGTGTCCATCCTCGCATACCATGCCCTTGATGCTTGCTTAAGCCCATAAAGTTCCTTCTTTAGCATGCAAACATAAGTCTCTCTATCCTTTAATTCAAATCCTAAGGGTTGTTCTATATAGAATTCTTCATCGATGGTACAATTCAAGAATGTTGTCTTGACGTCCATTTGGTGGATTTTCCATCCCATCAATATTACCAAAGTTACCAACGAACGTATAGTTGTATACCTTGTTGTAGGTGCATGTTAGGTCCCTATATTACTAGTGTAGTCCCTTCTTGTTTTTAGTGTAGCCCCCTTACTCTTATTTTTGTAACCCTGTAACCCCCATATTGTTATTATTGTGCCCTTACATTATTATTGTTAGGTCAGCTAGGATTATATTGTGACCCCATGGACTCCTATATATAGAAGGAGGTTTTGTCATTTGTATCATCCAAGAATTGTTCATTTACGTAATTTAAAGGAGGTTTCCCCCTTGAAGTGGCTTATTTCTAAGGCGTTTATCTCTCTTTTATTCTATTTTTGGAGTTGGTTTCATAACATTTGGTATCAGAGCTTTGGATTTTAGAGTTTTGCTGCTTCAAATAGGTCATTGTGGAATTTTCACTATAAATGTTTTTCTACGAAGGTTCAGAAGTTGAAAGTTTTACCACAAGAAGCTAAAATCCTGAGGAACTTCATGTAAAAAATTCAGATCTTGGTTTGCAATATTTTCGGAGATACGATCTATGGAAGTTAGGGTTTTTGCAGGCTCCCAAATTTCATCTAAAAGAGGTGACCTTGGGAAAATATTCATAACTTGCTCTCTGAGCATCAGATGGGAATTCTATCAAAAGTGGCCGAAATTAGATAGATTTTAGTTTCCTATATATCAATTTCAGAGATGAAGGAGGAAACAATGACACATGGCACACCATACAAGTTCGCTCTACTGAACTAGTCCATAATTAGGTCATTGTGGGAGATTGGGCATAACTTTGTCTTGAAGAATCCAAATCTAGTTTGACTTGTGGCATTGGAAAGAAGCTTTAGAGGGATACTATAGGACCAAATTTCAGATATTGAATATTCAAAATCATAGAGATAATTCAAGTTTAATATCGACCTCCTAAAAAGCAAGAAAAAAGTGTGTATTTGTTTTTTAAAATTGCATAAATTTTGTTTGAAAAAGTAGTTTGAAGTGATTCCAAGGGCATATTAAAGCAATTTTTATTAGTATTGGGTTCTATAATGCCTCCCAAAAATAATTCCACACCCATTAATCCCTCAAAAATATCTACTATGACGCATGAAGATGAAGAACTTCAGTATGAGATATCAAAATTATGGTACCAAGTGCAACAAATTTCGATCTTACAAAGAGAAATCAAACATGACATAGATGGTTTGAAAAGAAAAAATGGAGGCTAAGTTGGACGCTTTGAAGAATCAAATGAAAGCTAATATGGATGATAAAGTAGTGGAAGATCACATCGGGCATCAACAACAAGTTATCCAACTCTCAAAGGATAATCTAACTTTGGTGCAGAATCAAATGAAACAACAGGAAGATCAATGTAGTATAAAAATAAGTTCTAAAGTAGTCACAGAAACAATAACTCGAAAAATACCAAATCAAACAATTTCAGAGTATCTCAGCAAGTGGAAGAACTTACCCGTTAAAGATTCCACATGGAAGGATGAGAATTTTATACAGAAGCATCCAAAAATAATCAAGCGTTGAGGGCAACACTTGTTTGAAGGAGAGGGGCATGTTAGGTCCCAATAATACTAGTGTATCCCCTTATTGTTGTTAGTAAAGTCCCCTTACTGTTATTGTTGTACCCTTGTAGCCCCCATATTGTTATTATTGTGCCACATAAAAGCCACTATTGTTATTGTTGTGCCCTTACATTATTATTGTTAGGTCGGCTAGGATTATATTGTGACCACACAGACTCCTATTTATAGAAAGGAGGTTTTGTCATTTGTATCATCCAAGAATTTTTCATTTATGTAATGTAAAGGAGGTTTCCCCCTCAAAGTGGCTTATTTCTATGGCGTCGATCTCTCTTTTATTTTATTTTTGGAGCTGGTTTCATAACATTTGGTTTTAGAGCATCATTAACAAGTTCTCCAACTATTAAAGGATAACCTAAATTTTGCACAAAATCGAATGAAACAATAGGCAGATCAACATCGCAATGAGAGAAGTTTTGATGTCGGATACTGGGTATTTTTACGGATACAACCATACAAACAAATGTCCCTCAAGCAAGATAAGAAGGATAATAAATTATCGCCAAAGTACTATGGTACTTACAAGGTGTTGCAAAATATTGGTACTATGGCATACAAATTGGAGCTTCCTGCTTCTTCACGAGTGCATCCAGTTTTCCATGTTTCATGCTTAAATAAGGTTATAGGTGACAAATTTCCTGTTTACACAATATTTCCATAACTTGATGAGGAAGGAAAAATCATATTGGAACCTGAAGCAGTCAAGGAAACAAGAACTCGAAAGTTATGAAATCGATCAATGTCAGAGTATCTCATCAAGTGGAAGAACTTACCCATTGAAGATTCTATAAGGGAGGATGATAATTTTATACATAAGCATCTAAAGCTACTCAAGCGTTGAGGAAAACACTTTTTTGAAGGAGAGGGGCACGTTAGGTCCCTATATTACTAGAGTAGCCCCTGATTATTGTTGGTGTAGCCCCCTTATTGTTATTTTGTACCCCTGTAAACCCCATATTGTTATTATTGTGCCCTTACATTATTATTTTTAGGTCGACTAGGATTATATTGTGACCCCATCGACTCCTATATATAAAAGGAGGTTTTTTCATTTGTATCATCCAATAATTGTTCATTTATTTAATGTAAAGGAGGTTTCCCCTTCAAAGTGGATTATTTATAAGGCATTGATATCTCTTTTCTTATATTTTTGGAGTTGGTTTCATAAGAGTGCAAGTGTCTCTTTATAATTGATGCGTTCCTATTGGGATAATCCCCTAGCCACAAATATTTCCTTATATTTATAAATACTTCCATCTACTGCATGTTTAATCTTGCAGACACTTAAAATTTACCACAAAATTTTCTTCAAGCCTAGGTACAATCTCCCAAACTCCATTCTTCATTCATTGCATCTTTCCATTCATGATGGTTAATAACCTCTTCAAAGGTGGATGTTTTTTCGTCTATTAAACTCGTCATATAGGTTTCATATCCTAAATATCTCTTGGGATTCTTACTTTCCTTGAATGTGCCATGGCTACTCCATGTCCTTCTACATCTAGAAGAGTAGAATTAAACCAATTGGGTCTCTTTATACTTTCAAGGATTATTACCGGATTTATAGGTTCACTAGGACCTTCTTCTTCATGATTTGAATTCTCAACCTGCCTAGTGCATTCTTCTTTAAATATAAGAAGTTCTTAATCATCAAAGTCCATTAGGAGGTCCTTTGATTTCTTGAATGCAATACTTTCATCAAATATCACATCTCTAATTACTTATATTCAATGTCATTCCTTTATGCACATCCTATAAGCTTTTGAGGTGTTATTGTAGCCAAAAAATATACCCTTCATGCTTGTAGGATCCAACTTCTTTATCTTATATTTTGGAATGTGAATATAGACATTACAACCAAATATTTAGAGATGGTATACACTTGGTTTCTTCCCAGTGAATGCTTCCTTAGGAGTTATGTTGTCTAGTGATCTATGAGGAATTTGATTTTGAACATACATTGCAGTTTTTGTTGCTTCACCCCACATAAATTTAGGCAAGTATTGATCGTGTAACATGGCTCTTACACTTTTCTAAATTGATCAATTATTTCTTTCAAAAACTCCCAAGATTATATGGGACTATCATCTCCCTCTTAATCCCAACCTCCTTACCTAATGCTATGAGTTATTTTGATGTGTACTCTCCTCCATTGAGAGATCTTAGTACTTTTGTACTCCTTTCTCTTTCTGTAAGGTTATTTAATTCAAGTTTGAATTTTTGAAATTTGTTCAATACTTCATCCTTGTATTTAAACAAATAGATCCAAGTTTTACTTGAGTGGTCATCGATGAATGTTACATAATATGGACGACCTCCAAGAGAATTTGTAGACATAGGACCACATATATCAAAGTGAATGAGACCCATGAATTCTTTTGACCTTGAAGCACTGCTTCCAAATGATCTCTTAACATTTTTACCTAATGCACATCCCTTGCACACTCATTCATGATCCTCCTTGAGTTCAAGGATGCAATTAACCATTGAATTTAGAGTTGGGAATATTTTGTAGTGAAGGTGTCCAAACCTTCTATGCCAAAATTCACATGGAATTACTTAAATGTGAACCAAAGCTTGAGAGAGAGGAGTCAACAATTTGTAGAGTCTTCCTTCATGAATCCCAATGGTATTTTTATTTTCAATGTTATAGATTTATCCCGAACTAGAACTTTTCCATCTATATAAGAAAATATATCTCCCTTGTCTTCTACACATGAAATAGAGAGTAAGGTATTTAGCAAAATTTGTACCAACATAATATTATTAAGATTGATGTTTTCTCATTTTCCAGCTTCAACAAGGTTGATCTGATTCCTCTTACATGATAGCTCTTCTTATCACCGATTTCAACAAAGTTGGAATATTTACCTCTTGATAAGGTCTTTAGTTGTTTGTGCTCACCTACCATATGTATTGATGCTCCACTGTCGATTACCCAAATATTCTCATCTTCAAATGTGCTTGTAAGTGCTGAGAATAAGCCTTCGTCCTTTGCAGAGGTCTCGGTCATACTATTATTGATGGATAAAATGAGATTCCATAATGCCTCGATACCTTGCTTGGGATGACTTGATATCATAGAACAATTCTTCAAATATTTCTTCAAGCATGTATGATATTCATCACTCCCGTAGCCAACCTTAGCTTTGATTCCATGTTGAAAAATATAAAGGGCTGCATCTAGGATGATTTCTCTTCAACTTGATAACTGCTTGTGATGTATTTTTATTTTTCTATATTATTAGCTTCTTCTCTTATTATTATGTTGTTATTATCATAAAACAACTACTAAAACAAGAAGATCAAGAATACACAAGAACATAGGATATAGGCTGTAAGCCAGGGCCAAAACCTCTCCACTTGAGAGGAAAACCAACAAATCTCTTCTCTTCTTATAGATTCTTCAAATGAAGATTTCTTAGACCTCTAGGCTGAGACCAATACCCTTCCAATACCAATTTTTACCTCCTTGATGATGTGCTTCCTTTGTCCAAGTCAAACCCAGTCAAATATCTTCCAGTTGCACATCTCCGAACCCCAGCTACAAGATTTCAGCCTCCATTATAGGTCTAAAATTTTTGGCCCCTAGTAATAGTTTTTGCTTCCACACATGTGAGAAAATTCAGGGCTTCCAAGGCTTCCGTTGAACTTCACCTGAGTTTATCCTTCTTCTAGGATTTGTGGGTGATATAATAGACCTTCTTTCAACATTCTTTTTGTAATTTCCTCAAAATCGATCTTTCAACAACGAAACCCTAACCTTCCTTCTTCTCATGTGAGAGAGAGAGAGAGAGAGAGAGAGAGAGAGAGAGAGAGAGAGAGAGAGAGAAACAACCCAACATTTTTTCCTTCATCCTTCCTTCTTGTTCTCTAGCCTTCTTCCGCTTCTCCTATGCTTGGATGATGAGAAGATGAGTGAGTGACCATAGGAGGTTGATTTCCCTCCTATATGTAGGCTTACAAGGAGGATGACATGCCCTAATGAGGCCAATGTCTTAGCTACCAGGAAAACTTGGTCTTGGAGGGTATTTTAACACTTTTAAATACAAAAATATTTCTTTTTACAAGCTACAATGTGTCTGATGGGGCCTTCTTCACATGACAATGAATATTTTGACTTCTTGATATTAGGAAAAACCATAGAAGCACTCAATGGGTGCTTAACCTCTAAATAAAATACCTTGAGCATGAAACCCACGCTACAAAAATAACAATAATAATTTTTCTTTCTTTTTACAATATACAAGAATCAAAATTGCATTTCATATTTATGAAGACCGAACCTAGTTACACATTTCAACAAATCCAAGGAAGAATTTATCCAAGGGTTGGCTTAGCAGAATGATATAAAAGTTGTAGAAAAATTGGATGTTCCACTTTCTTCCACAACTCTTTAATTCTTCAATCCAATATTGTTAAAAAAGAGAGAGAGAAAAACAAAGAAAATATATGGCAGCGAAAACCTGGTTTCTAGGTGCTATCAACGCTAGTGATGTTATAAAACCAGGGTTTGGCTAACATTAACAGAAATAATATTTCTAGTTGTGAAGACCTTTAGAGGTGAAATTAGACGAACTTACGCTAGAAAACCAGATTTCAAGTTAGCAGAGTTTGGAAAAAAATATGAAGAAAAGAAAAAAAAGGAAAGAAAAAAAAAGAAAAAATACATATTTGATGGCATGATCTTCTTTGGCGTCACTTAAAATCAATACATTTCATTTTGCAGGAAACTTATTTGTATATTATCCGCCAGAGATGAATTTGACAATCAAGATAAAGGGTGACAATGCATACTTTTCCTACATCTACGAATGAGGTACTCTTAACTATTTTTCTTAGTATCTTTTTGACGTTTATAAGTACTAATGACATGTGCACATGATACACCTAATTATTAATTAGCCATATGATTGCACCTTTTTTTCATAACCTAAAATAACCTCTTATCCTAACTTTCCTATCTAAAATGACTATACCCTTTTCTGATTATCAATATATTCAACCCACTAATTATACCCTATGCTTATACCTATGATGATATGATTTCCCCTCGTTTTCCAATATTTCACATAACCCCTTGACTCATTCTCAACGATTCCACTCTAATTATTAAACTACGTGGCATCACCACCCCCATTACGCAACCATTGTATCAATTTTACAACCATGCCATTTCACAACCATTTTTGTAGGATGTTTCATAATGATGAAGATTCTGCAACCTACGATTGTGAGCATGATTGGGATTTGGAATCATAATGAGTAATGTGCATTAATGAGGAGATGTAGTGACCATTCTGATTGGATTGAAATTTGAAATACCATGCATGATAATTCAGGGAAAAAATAGAGTGTTGATAGAAGCATTGTAGAAGGTAAAGCTTTGATAGTGCGATGAACAAATGATTTTACAGGTAGGAAAAAAGATGTGAGGAACTGTTATCAGGAAAAATCTTGATAAAATCGAAGGTATGAAGGAGAAATAGACCATTTCATATGTCTTTGTTTGGGTGGAATGACCCTTATTCTTAGAAAAATTCCAGGTGTCTGATACCTCAGTCATAGTAGAGTTCACCAAAACATTTGATGGGGAGAAGGATCTGGTTTGTGGTATCACAATTCCCGTGAACGAGGAAGTTTTAGCTGAAGACATTGGACTCTCTACGATTGGGGAAAAGTGGTACAAAAATCTAAAGATTTCACCTGAGAGCTGGCACCCGTTCGTAAATGATCCTGTAACATTGAATGATATTTGTTATGGCTTTAAAAATAAGCTGCTATAACAGGTATTACAGGAATTTTTTTATTATGTTCAAAATTTTGTCAGTTGTGAGGGTCATTATAGTAAAGTATATCACTATCATATTCACATTTTGATGCACTTGATCGAAATTAAGAAAATGAACATGCCCTACTTTCTCCTTAAGAGTCTGACCAATATGACCACAACCGTGTACAAGCGAAGGAACCCTGAGAAGGATATTTTCCATCGGGGACTAATAAATATTATAGTTAAAGAAGAATTAACTCAAATTAGGTTCTTGTGGGGGCCTTTCTCTCAAGGTGGCAAGCTAAAACCAAGGGCATTTTTTCATCCTCTCATTGAAAGGTTTACTTCTAGGGGAAAAACAGAGTCCACCCCTCAACAAAACCCTAGGAGACATCATTTAACCCAAACATTTGAAAAGGATTAAAGGAAACCCCTACTGGTATAACTAGTAGTGATGATCTTGAATTCAAACTAGTAGATATAAACATGGAGGACACATGTGTTGAAGGTTTTCCAGGATGTAGTGAAGGTGGTTTTCCACAACAGGAAACTACACAATTCCAGGTTGGGACGCAAGATATTAAGATGCCAAAGGGGATAAAAGGTATGTTGAAACCTTTTCAGTTATGTAAACATAAGAGGTTGTTGCTGCAAAACCAAAAATTAAGATCCAAATTCAAAAGAATAAAAGTAAGTTGCTGAAATTTGACTCTTTACTAAAAGCTATTGATGAAGTAGAAGGTACCGAAGCCAAATATCATCAATACTTAAAGGAATGCATCACTGAGGTAGATAATGTCATTAAATGTATTTTGGATGATGTTCTTACTATTACTTATGCATTTTTGCAATTAAAGTATGATATTACATGGTGGAAGAAAACTGAAATTTCCGATCTAGGAATAAATGACAATGATATGCTTCAACACGTAATCGAAAATATAAATAAGATCTAGTTCACTATGTATTTGGGTCAGGAAACCAAGTGGGAAAAAGATATTAAAAAATGGAAGGAGAAAGCTTTGAAATAAATAAGTCTTAAAAGGTTGTGATTGAGTTGGCTATGGAAGGGATCACCACTTGAATCCCGTCACGAGTTTACTCTACTTATTTACAAGAATGGTGGGTTACCTTTCAACTCCAAAAAATTGCAGCAGGACGAACATATCAGATTTTGCTGCCTCAAGACTTCCTGGATATATATATCTATGTTTAAAATTCCGACCCAAATCTGTTATGTGAGTTTTATCTCTTTAACTTCATTTTACCTAATAATTCAAGATGAAATTCAAATCCTTTTATGGGAGACATTCACCTCCAAGCACTCACTTCATATATCCACACCTTACTGCAATGGAGGAAATATCAAATTTTTATACAACAATAGAGGAAGCCTCAAATCTTGTAGTTAGGGATGTAGAAATTTGCTGAATATTGATATTTATCCACCGAGATTATCCTGATCACATATCAATTCGAATTCATATGCAACACATAATCTCTTCCACTCAGATCATCACACATGCAGAAATAAAACAAGCGGTATGCGATCAAAAGATCATAAAAACATCACACACATTACACAGTATGTATGGGGAAAGCTTATAGCTAAAAACCCCGCAGCTATTGTGTATATTATAATGGAGAAAACATGTAACAAACTCAGTACAATACTCCTCACAAGTACTCAGTACTATCTCATGAAGTTACACACAAACTAGCTTGGTTTTGAACAAGTCACAGGTTCAAAACACATCCACTAATTTCCTGCCTCTATTGCGCAATCAAGGCTGGTCAAATGAGAGATCCAAGTTTCAAATCTCCTTGGCTTGACATCGCAATCATCATGGGAAATTCCTCCAAGTGTGGTGCAAATCTCATGCACAACTGATGTCACAACTGATAGCTATCTCAACCCTTTCATCTACCTCTTTCACTGGTCTCCACTGAACTGTCCATGCACTGTAGTGAACTGATGTGTTCTTGAGTTGAATAATGATTTAATAATTAGTGAATTAAATAATATTTAATTCACTCCACTCATTACTAGTTGATTAGCTAGTTAAACTAATCACAACTAGTTCAACTAAGTTAAACCAAACACAACTCCACCAACTGTCTCATCAACTCCACCAAACTTCTGCCACTGAAGTCCTAACTGAAGTCAACCATGCATGAGCTCACCAAACCCTTAGGAATAGCGTAATTCCTCTGTCAGATTCATGAGCCACTTCTGTAGCTCGAACTGAAGTGCTCCAAGAGAGTAAACTGAAGTTTAGAGTCCAAATATTATTAAGGGTAAATAATATTTGACTTCCCTATTTTTAGGATAGGCAGTCTAAAAATAGACTTCGACCTATAGGTCAAAAAAATAGAGGTCCATCTATTTTTACCAACATGACCAATACTCCAAGAATAACATACTACAACCCCTGGACCATGCTCCATATGTCTAAAATAGACATAGTCTAAAAATAGACTTTGCGCCAAAATTTGCCTGCGGGCCCACTTAGTGAAGGCGACTTCATTTCACTAAGCTCCATCATCTTGCTGCATTTTCAACAAGGGAAGAATTGACAGGGGTCATCCATGATGGTGTTAATCAATTGAGGATGGAACCAAGGGACTATGTAACTATAAAAAATAATCAACGAATGGTTGTCTCCACATTTTTGGAAGTGGCTTAGGTTGAAACTTGCAAGGTTCTTTCGATCACTCAGGAATTATGGAATGAACTTCCACCATATCTCCAACAAAATTTTCCTATGTATTACCCGTATTTTTTTTGGCATTGATCAGTATCGAGTTTTACTATAACTCTTTGATAAAGTATGGGGCTCATTGGATCGGATTACGTTTTCAATTTCCAACACTATGGTGACAAACTAGGCATTGCGGGGCCTCATTTACTTGGGATGATCAAGAAGAACAAATACATTTGAAAGAGTTTGAGAGGTGTCTTGGTTACTATTATTTGGGTGAAGTCGACCATCTGACCTACTCTTGGAGCAACATCCATGCAAGAATTCTCGAGGGAGAGGAAGGTGATGCATGATGACATGCATCAACCTCAACAAGGGGTGTGTTGTAGCTACAAAATGAACTCATTTCGCTAAGAAATTGGCTCTCCTTTTTGTGAAAAGACCTTTCCCTCCTTTCCTATTATCCTTTATCAATCCAAATCTTTTGATTATTATGCATTTATTAAAGGTATCTTGCATATTTCATTAGTTTTTTATTTCACGTTTTAAAAAGAGCTAGAATTTAGTTAAGAAGTGTGCTCAATTATATAGTAGTATGTATATATATTTATGAATAAAAGTGGCACTGGATGTCATTGTATGAGACCTCTAGAGACTTCACTTTTCAGGCGCATCACGATCCAAGTGGACAGACAAGGTACGATAAGATCAAAGCTTGTTAGCGAGCATATTTTTGGGCGTTGGATCCTATCGTTAACTATTAATGAAGCATATTGTTGGAAATATGATGCAGAGTGTTGTCCTTGATGGCAACCCACTAAATAAAGATGAAGACATGCGACTATTGACATGTGTTGTCCTTGATGGAAAACCACCTGATGAAGTTATTCTTGACTTGATGGACTTGGTAAATGATGTAAATCTGATGTGATATGATGTTTGTTGACAATATGATGCTGAGTGTTGTCCTTGAAAGGCAACCCACTTGATGAAGATGATGACAACTTGATGAAGTTGTGCTTGAGAGAATATGTTCCTGATGAAGAAAATATGATGTATCTACAGTGTGTACAAAAGGCAATGAAGAAAAGAATTCAGAATGTACTCAAAGTATGATGAAAAGAGTATATCTCTATGTATACGTGGATCTGTCTAAGGGAAGTCGCGTATGCACGCGGAAAAGAACGTTCCAAGTCGCGTATGGGCAAAAGCGCTCAAAAAGTGCAAAACCAGGGGTAACCACCATGGTATTGACCCATTGTATTGGGTAATGATCCGCCTAATTGACCCCGTCCAGGTAGTTTTGGGCTCATGGTATTGTTTTGGCCCATGGCATTGAAAAAGGGGCTCATGGTATTGAAAAAGGATAAACCTATATAAGGAGAAGAAATTCATTGTGCAAAACATGAGTGTGGGTGCAAGATGTCTGAGCTTGAATGAATACTTCTCTCTGAAGTAGATCTGAATGGAAGGGTTACACTTGAAGACAAATCTGAAGGTATGATGCACCAATGATGAAGAAGAGGATCTAGATCTGAAATGCACTTGTATCTGCTAGATCTGCTTATGGAAGGCCTAGATCTGTGATGAGGCGAACATCTAGGCGAACATCTGACTGAAGTGAAAATGGTAAATCTGAATTGAACATCTGATCTGATGAAGTATGCAGCTCTGTAATCATTGAAGATCTATACGCTACTTCGCCGCGGAGGAAGCGCGTATATACACGGCTTCTATGAAGTAAAAGCGCGTATGCGCAATGAAATATACACTGAGGTATACGCTGGTTTGTGTGGACGAAAGCGTGTATATACGCGACATCAGTGAAGTAAAAGCGCGTATGCAAACTAGGGTTTGCTGAAGCAAGGGGTATGAAATATCTGATCTGTTCTGCTGTGTTTCTGCTATCTGATCTGTGTTGATATGTATCTGTTGGTGATGTATGTTTGTGCTTAAAAGTATGGAAAGGGTCCAGTGTGAAAATATGATGAAATGTGGCCTGCAAGTAGTGTTCTATTGAAGTTGTTGGATCCGGTCTTGAAAATTGATGAAAAACGTGGTCCATAAAGTCTTTGAGGGTTGTGGCCTTGATCAGGGTTGTAGCTCCCTTCCAGGTGAAATTTATTAGCGAGATCAGAAGTGCGTGGCTCTCTTCGGAGAAATTTGGTAAGACGAGATCGGGGGTCGTGGCTCCCTTCCAGGTGAGGCTGGTAAACGAGATCGGGGGGTCGTAGCTCCCTTCCAGGAGAGGCTGGTAAACGAGTCAGGGGGTTGGAGCTCCCTTCCAGGAGAGGCTGGTAAACGAGCGCAGGTGGGTGCCTGCGTGCTGGTCAAGTCTGCGCCAGCACATGTGTTGTAAGATGTTTTCTCTATAATAAAATATTGAAGGCTGAGCAACTGCAGCGGTGGTTTTCTCCCGATTTGGGTTTCCACCTAAAAATCCTGGTGTTCATGTGTGATTCTTTATGTGATGGTTTATTCTGTTCTTACTGCACATGTTTACTGTTTATTGAACATCTGATGAATGAATGATGGAATAATATAAGTGAAGATTTAATGACAGATCTAAATCTCTGTGTATACACTAGTTTCATAAAGGGGATCCGCGTATATACGCTAGTTTACTAAAGGAAAGTAGCGTATGGGTTTTAAGGAATGAAAAAGTAAAAAGATTTGATTATGCAGTAAATACTGATTCACCCCCCCTCTCAGTATTTTTCCCAA